>JAPDNY010000004.1:184156218-184826071 GCA_029375565.1 Gekko gecko | reverse complement strand
TTAAATAAACAAAATATTGCAAGAATGCTAATGTTTTAAGCACGTTTTTATTTTAAGTTAAAAAAAACCCTTTGTGTTTGTGTCCTTTATAAAGTTTATATCTCTGCTGCCTGCAATTACATTTTATGACACACATGGCCCGGTCCAACAAGGTCTCATTAATGTCAAATCCGGCCCTCGTAACAAATGAGTTTGATACCCCTGCTTTAAATGCTGCACCACACTGTCTTTTCATAGGGTGGCTGCTGTCAAAAAGGAGCACAGACAAAGGACCAAGATGTGGAAGTATGCACAGACACTAACAAAAACACAGTGTGAACAGGCTATTGAGCCAGTTAGTGAGAATGATTCCTTTATATTTTTTTAAATCAGCTGTAAAAATATCCAATTAAATAAACTGTTTGAAACCTCTTTGTGTGATTATTGTGCGTGATTATTTACAGACGGTGCTCAGATTCTAGAGTAATGTATTAAAGTGAATAAAAACAATATCCAAGGAACATAAGTGATATATATATATAAACAGTAACCACAAATATTCAACAATTTGAGAGCAAGAAGACAGGCAGCCGGTTAACAATCCCGTTTCAAAAATAATCTTCAATTCTGAAGGAAGTTTATAATCCAAAAACTCCATTGGTGAAATGAGTTGCACAATAGGAAATGTCAGGCCTCCTAGAATAAGTTACATTAAAGTCAATATACATCAGGTCACTTCATATTGTTGACGACATCATCCTTGTGGAATTATATAGCTGCCAATCACTTGATAGTCAGAAAAGCCTGTCCAAATTTCAAGTTGGTTGCCCTCTAATTGTTGAATATAAAAGGTCTCAGTTCCTCATGGCCTCTCTTCCTCTTGTGACTACAATTCAAAGTACAGGTGACAGTAAGAGGTTTGATATGCAGGTATCTTCTACATAATGTCTATTTTGGTCCTGTTCCTGAATTTCACTTAGGCCCAAACTCATAATTTCTACCTCAGAATTTTTATTTTCCCAAGCTGCTTCTTGATATTAGAAGTTTGGTGGGAAAGAGAGAGGGTTTTAAAAATGGAAACCTACTTCACGGAAATTTTATCTGTACAGCATATTTACAACACGAGTTTAAACTTGGTGGTGTTGTAGTTTGGGGGGGGGGAAATCTCTATTGAAGGTATACAGCCCACACAGTTAGTTGAAATCAAGTGCTATAAAACTATATCAGTGTATAATGCAGTTATATCTCCAGGCCACACATTCTGAGTTGAAGCAACCTTCCAAAGTTTGGAAACCCACAATGTTTTCATCAGTTATTAATTGCTTGAAGGAAAATTTTGCTGAACTTCCCACTGGTATACAAAAGCAACTGTCTGATATTTTTTATCCTACTTTCCCTTCAAGTAGCTCATACATGGTTCTATCCTCCACCTGTGAGGTGATGTGACACTGACCCAGTGCACTCCATGCTGTGTGCACGGGACTGAGCCAGAAGCGGAGGGTTAGCTCTCCCTTTCCCTTCTCTGTATGACCCCAATGCAAACTGAGGCTTTCCTAGACAGAGATGCATGAACTTGATCTTGTCTGTGTGATCTCCCTTGTCTAATGCGGACCATGCCCCAGTGGTAGCGTTTCTGCTTTGACTGCATAAGACCTCGGGGTCAATCTCCTGCATATCCAAGTTAAAAAAGAATCAGGTAGTAGATGAAATAAAAAACCTCAGCCTGAGAGCCGCAGACAGTGAAAACATACAATACTCAACTTGACAGTGCTGGAGAAGCAACAGCCTGCTCAGAGTCTACTTACTGTAAATACTGCTGAAAGACTGGTTTAATCCACTTGTGCCCTAGGGGGTGCTGTGAAGCATTCTCTAGACCAGGGGTGTCCAGCTCATTTGTTATGAGGGCCAGATCTGACATAAATGAGACCTTGTTGGGCCGGGCCACGTGTGTCATAAAATGTAATGCCAGGTAGCAGAGATATAAACTTTATAAAGGACACAAAGACAAAGATTTTTTTTTACTCAAAATAAAAACATGCTTAAAACATTAGCACTCTTGCAATATTCTGTCTATTTAACAGTGTCTGATAACTGACACTCATTCTCTGAATTATTGCATCAAAATGTCTGTGCTGTAGCAATCCTGAATGTTAAGTATGAGACTTAAGGCAGCAGCTCCTGAACAGTGATTCAGTTTTATTTACAAAGTAAGGTAGGACACAAAAACAGGAGACCAACAGGCCCTCTTTTAAACTATCTGAGCTGGCATAGCCACGCCCTTTGTTGCATAAACAACCAATCAAAGCGATAAGATAACAACCAATACGTTTGTCTCCCTCCATAACCTTCTAGCATCATGATTGGCCTGCTAGGCAGAGTAGCCAATCAGTGTCTGTTCTTTTGGATAGGAGGCCTAGATAGGAGTGAGATTCAAGCTCTGTTATTTATGTATACCAGATCGATAACACTGAACAGGCTGTTCAGATGTGTTATCTGTAAACTGCAAACCTAATTTTGATTTATTGACATTCATTATAGAAATCTTATGCTCAGAGTTCTGAGTCTAGGACCCAGATTAAAACATGAAATGGCTTGAGGAACTGAGTCTGGTGAAGTAAGCTATGATGCAGCAACAGCAACAGAACTAGAAGCAGGAGATGGCCAGTTCCAGTGCAGCCCTCTGGGGGCCTGATCCGCCCTGGCCACATGTTTGACACCCCTGCTTTAGACTTTAGGTTTACTGAATGTTTTCTCTTGTAGTTGTCTACCTCTTGTTGCTTTATCTGCTGTGTGATAGTATGTATTTGGTGTAGTGCCACTTAGTTTGGTGTAGTGGTTAGGTGCCCAGAGGCTAATCTGGGAGAACCAGGTTTGATTCACCACTCCTCCACATAAAGCTGCTGGTGTGACCTTGGGTCAGTCACAGCTCTCTGAGAGCTGTTCTCTTAAGAGCAGTTTTGGAAAGAGCGCTCTCAGCCCGACTTACCTCACAGGGTGTCTGTACTGGGGAGGGGAACTGAAAGAAGACTGTAAGTGGCTCTGAGACTCCTTCCGGTAGTGAAGGGCAGGGTATAAATTCAATATCTTCTTCTTCTTAGTGCTTGAGCTCCAAAGGCCTCTCTGTTGCATTAATAGCCTGCATTCAGTTATTGTCTTTTTGCAAAATCCTGTTGCAGTAAACTTATTGAAAGCGTGGGTTGGCTTGTTTCCTGAACCCTGCCAACAGACAGCCCACTGGTCTGACTCAGTATAAGGCAGCTTCGCGTGTGTGTGTTTATATCCCGTTGACTTTTTAACTTTCAAGAAAGGGTCTATGCAGAGATAGCTCTTGGTATGTGTGTATACACATAGATATGATGGACGTGCCTAGAAGTTCGTGTGTGCATCATCCGTTCAGCGCAACTGTCTAATTAATCTTGCGAATTTTCCCATCGCTTCTCCTCCCTAATTTCGCAAAGAACCAAAAAAAATGATCTAAAACCAGTGTTTTGATGGCGGAGGACAGAAACCAACAGATCTAGGTGGGCGGGGCGAGCAGGGCCAAGTCCCCGCCCACTCCCTTCCGAGCCTCCCGTCACTTGCGGCTAGCTCCGCCCATTTCTGAATAGGTCGGGAAAGTGTGGGGTGGGCACAGAAAAGCAGGCACAGCGGTAGAGATAGAAAAAAACTTGACAAGGACCTACTGAAAGAAAAACTAAGGGAATTTCCGAGCTTTATAGAACTCTTCCTAAACGCGGGGGAGAAAAGGGAGAAAAAAGACGGGAGAGCGGCAGTTGGTGTGGGAGGAGCCAGAGCAACGGACTCCACACGCCGCGCGACCGCCGGTCCGAGGGAAGAGCGTGGCTCCTCCCCTCTATCAATGACGGAGCCAGACACGCCTCCTCCGACCCGGCTGCTCTCTCCCCCCCCCCATCTGCGCGCGTGCGCCCTCAAGCCTTCGCGGGCACGTTCCTTCCGTAGTCCGTTGGGGTAGCCTCTGGTGCTCGTGGGGGAGAAGGGCGGGAAGGAGAGGAACGATGAGGTGAGGCGCGGCTGGAACTTGCCTGGAAGAAGCGAGAGGGAGAGAGAGGGCGCGCGCAGAGGAACGGGGTGGTGGGGGGGGGAGAAGAAGAAGAGAAGGGTGCGCGTGCGCGCTGCCGCCGCCGCCACCACCACCATCACCACCTCCTCCTCTACCGCTTCCGTCATCATGGCTCACTCCCCTGTGCAGCAGCCCGGCCTGCCGGGGATGCAGGTGAGAAACCCGCCTCCACTCTTTTCTCTCCCCCCTCCCCGCCGCCTTTACTCCGTTTGCGCGTGAAGCTCTTCCTGAGCCCGGGCTTGAGAAAGGGAGGGCGCTGACAGGGTCGGGAGTGTGGGGAGGTCTGGCCACGCACTCCTCCCCATATCCTGGGCTAGGCGAGCGAGAGCGGGCGTGTGTGTCTTTCCCTTTCCTCTTGGTGGTGTTGATGGGGGGGGGGCGTTGCTGTGGAGGGGCAGAAGCGCTAGATAAGCGATCGGTGTCAGGTGTGTGGGGAGGGGAGATCTGTGGGTGATGATGGAGCAGGAGGTGGCTGAGATGGAGGAACGACAACAGGCTCTGGCAGAGAGGGAGTGTGAGGCGGGAGTGTTGTTCAGCCTCCCCTGCCCACTGTAAAACCCCTGCCTTAAACTGAGGGGCACCTCCTTGCCCTGATTGGGTTTTTTTAAAGGTATATCCTTTCCTGGTGGCCCGCTCAGGGTGGCTGAAAATAATTTTTTTATGCATAGGGTCTTTATCCTGCAGAAAGCAAACCCTGAATAGTTTGTGTCTAGGAGAGTTCAGGATCACAGCACAGAGTTACTGCAGGCAGCTGAAATCACTGAGCTTTCGCCTAGTCTAACCCTGCATGTGTTTGCACTCTTGGTGACCTTCAGAGTGACCTGTGGTGCCCACCTGACTCAGTGTGGAGGGCTGCATGACTTTCTGTCCTAATCTGAAAAGGGAATTCATGGAGTGTTGTTTGCATCTCTGAGACTGGTTTCTCTTGTTTTGTTTTTGTTAGCAGTGTATGGCAAGTTGGCAGTGGAGTAACAGCCTTGAAATAATCTTTGTGACCATGTGAAATTGTAATTTGCAGGGTATGGCTAAAGTATTTGCTGCCTCACAGACTCTCCCTCATATCCTTTTGTCTTAATAAAGAGGTTGGATTTCAATAACTTTTGCTTTTTCCTCTTGAGACTGCAATAAATCAACTGTTGTACAAAAGTTGTTTTCCATATGTGTTTGAGTAATGCAAAAATATATCAGAGAGAGCAGGTGAAAACTGGAGAAGCATCAGTTTACACACCACGTACTTTATTTGTAGCATAATTTTTTATTCCAATGCTGGAGAGTCCAGTTTATCCATCCATAGCATGCTGCATTTTGAAGGGCAATGGTTGTTGGAAAGTAGGCCCTGTAATTTGATTTCTGGGAGGGAGATGTGGAACAGCATATAGGCCCTTCTTGTGTGGTCTGGTTTTTGGCTTACCAAGGTAATGGGGAGGGAGCTCAGGACCCAGTACATCAAAGAAAATATAGTTTGCTTAGGCCCAGAGACTATGTTTTCCACAAACTGCACCATATGCAGTTTGGTTGTTATTGGCTGGAGGTGGTGGGGGAGGAATGGGGGTCCATCTCCCTTTGCAAACTTAGCCCTGTTCATATGCAAGATCAGGGTGGGCTGAGGAAAACAGAGAGCCTAGGTTTACTTTACACAGTGAATCATAAGGGCGTCACTGAGTTTGGCATTTAACCAATTGAAAAAAATCTGGTCAGACATTGATCAGATTCTTTTTAAAGCATTAATTTGGAAAAACAGATTAGTTATTGTGAAATAATGACACTTTTTAAAGTATTCTAATGGATCATTGTGTATCTCCCTTGGTAACCCTGTGAGGCCAGAGAGGAAGGGTAAAAATCTTGTTAAATAAAATAGCAATATTAAGTAACGGTTCTGTGATTATGGACAATTTATTTAATGGTACTTCTGTTTGACTTTTATCCAAATGAATCTGGATTACAGATTTTAAAAAAAATTAAAGCCAAACACCCCCTCCCGCTTTAGTCAAATAGGTGATCAGTTAGCATAATTTGCCTAATCTTTCTCCACATGAGTGGGAGTCACCCAAGCAGTCCCATGAATGCTTGTCAGGTCATTAATACCTTGTGATCAGCTGGATTAAAGTCTATAGAGGATTGAAGAGGGTAATGTTGCCCTTTGTGAATTTATGGCAGAGATTATTAACCAAGGCCAGAGTGAAAGTTATGTTTAGTATCTAGCTATAAAAGATGTAAATAGGAAACTTTAGATTTACTCACACAGTCTCTGTTCATTGGTTTTGCTTGGTTTATTGTTAGTTGCTTAATGCTTATTTATAACCTACTCGACTGAATAACAACAATAATTCCTCAAAGATGGTAACTTTATTTCTATACAACTAATAAATGAGTAAAAAGCTGATAACTAGTATTTATTATCTGTGAAGTGCCCTAGCAATAAGGTGGTATACTGTAACTTTAAAAAATCCCTTGCCCACAAGTTTATTCTAAAGTCTATGCAAGTACCTTGTCCACAAACATTTCTACAGCCTTGCTAGAGCTCAGTATGTCTGTATTAGTCATTTGGAAAAGGGGGGTGGGGGAATCCTTCCATTAAGGTTCCCTGTTTAGCTGCCTGGAGGAAATTTTCATTCACCATAAACAACCAGGCTAGTTGATACACAAATAAGCATGCCCACTAAATGATTACAATTCCATCTTATTTAGCAACTCTTTCAGTAAACTATATATGTGTGTGTATCTATATCAGTGTGTAATTGCCTACAGCATTGCTGTAAAGTTGAAATATAAAACTTTATTGCTGTTCATAATGGAAACAATGCTTGTCCAATGTGCTTACATTGTCTCCTTAGAAAGATATTTATCTCTAGAACTATTGCTAGCTAGGTATTTATAGCTGACAGTGTATTAACACTTTTATTTAATCCTGGTATGCATATTCTTATATTGGTTGCTTTTAAAATGAATGGAGATATGGGAGGCGTGAATACACTTCCCAATGTCTACAGTGCTCCTTTCTGCTGCCTTTGTGCTTGTTTATTTGCTTCCTTTGGGGGGGGGAGATGGAAAAAGCATGTGGGTATTGTACCCATGCCCAACTGGATCAGGCATTTTAGGATTTTAAACTGGGTGTAAGCAGTTCAGCATATTCTAATTTGGTAGATTCCCCCGCCCCCCAGCTTTATGTTGGGGACATCAGCACAAAAACCTATTGCTATGTGCTACTCAACCAGAGTAGACTCTCATAGGGTTATGATGTAAACCTCCATTGCACTTAGCCACAAAACTCTAACCACACCTTCATGTTTCATGAACGTATTCTGTACCTGGTTCCTCATTCCATTTATATCCTACCTTTTTTCCATAATGGATTCAAGGCGGCTTACATAGGATGCCCTGGAACTCTCCCATCCCAGCACAGACTACACCCATGCTTGTTCAGCTCCAGCAGGTTGCTGTGTCATGTGATTTCCAACCATATCTTGGAACCTCACAGCTTGCTTGAATGTTAGTGCAGTGGGGGTTAACAGTGGTTTTGGAATCTGTTTTCTAGACAGAATTTCCCCCCTGAAATCATTGTTTTAATTTGGCACTTTTTTGTGTGTTGCTGTAATTTGAAATATTATCAAATATTGTGGGACAGACTCTATGTTTTGTGTGTGCCTTTTGCCTAGGATTGACATTTGACCAGTCAAATAATAAATATTTTAAAAAAAATGAGAATTGCCAACAGAAATGGGCTTCTTACATTCCTGTCCTTCCCAAGTGTGGAGTACCTTTCCTTGCACAGCCTGAAACATGGTGCAGTGTTTTAAGAAGTTGTCTTGGGTGAAATTTTGGGAAGTCATTTTGCTCAGTGTTTGGATTCTGCCCTGTTGGTTGGTCTGCAATTTCTGATACAAATACATGTATACTCTAAAGTGCTTTATAAAAATGGTGCCAAACATTTCAATTTCATTATTAAGGAGTGGAGCTGTGCAGATCAACTCGGAGTTCTTGAATTTATATTCACAGCCCAGTCTTTTTGCATCATGCAAGTACGGTATAACTGCAGCCAATGTCCTGTCTTTAATATGCCTGTATGTGCTATGAGCCCTGGTTAGTATTTGGATGGGAGACCATAAAGGAAGTCTTGGGTTGCTCTGCAGAAGCAGGCAATGGCAAACTGCCTCTGAATGTCTCTTCCCTTGAAAACCCCAACTTGACAGAAGCAAAATTATGAAAGCATGCACACTAATAGTGAAAACAGTTTACTGCAGCACCTCTGGGTTTTGTGTCGTCTGATTCTGATAACCAGCCTATGTCACTGTTACTGTGGTGATTGTGTACATGTGACTACTCTGTCCTCGCTTTCAGAACCCTATATTTCTGTCCAGAGATGCCCACCATGACAGCACATGGCCAGTAAGAAGGCAGTGCTAGGCTGTGTGGCTTAATTAGGAGGGGAGTATGCAGAAGTGTTCTGGAGCTACTTGCAGGGAAAGGGGCATGCCTGCTTCTAAACTAGGGATGTACATTTGTAACCTTGACAACTGTGAGGCAAGAGAGTCTGTTATTCTTACTATTTCTGCTGGATAACATCATAATGCAATATGAAAGAGAAATTGCCACTTCAAGAAAAGCATTCTATACTACATGAATATTGTGAGAAAATATGATCGGAGTTCATGGTCAACAGACACATCACTTTGTGCCTGTGTGCATGCTGTGCCTTGTGTAATTGGCGCTGTCATGCTGCATTTTGTTACCCTATAATCCTTGCTGCTTATTAAAAAGCAAGGCTAGTTCATAGCCTTCAGGGTTGTAGAGCAGTCATTGAAAGTATGTTGGCACTGGGTGGTGAAGGTTCAGTAATCCAGAGTAATTTGGGGGAGGAGGAGGCAGTACTTCAGTGTCCAAGGCAGGAAAGCTTTTCCTCCTGAGTAGCACTTTTGTACTTCCCAGAATCCCAGTCTCTGGCCTCTTGCTTTTTTATGTCACATATTTTCCTTGCCTAAACTATCTTCATTTTGTAACCCTCCAAATATATAGATACAGATTTGTCTGATGATTAAACTTATACTCGGAACTTCCGTTCCGATGTTACTTTGTTAGGATTCAGTACCAGATCGCAGTGGGAGAAATCACTACAGTAGGCTGAGAATATAGAGTAATTATTTTCTCATATCTGCTTGGAATAGTTCTCAAATCGTTTGCCATTATCAGCCTACCCTACCTGCAGCATAAGCGAGCAGCGGTGTAAAATACTTTAATTGTAAAACCTGTTTTTCCTCTTCTGTTTGTGCCAGAATCTGAAAGCAGATCCAGAAGAACTTTTTACAAAACTGGAGAAGATTGGCAAAGGTTCATTTGGTGAAGTTTTTAAGGGAATAGACAATCGAACTCAAAAAGTTGTCGCTATTAAAATTATTGATTTGGAAGAAGCTGAAGATGAAATAGAAGACATTCAACAGGAAATCACGGTGCTAAGTCAGTGTGACAGCCCCTATGTTACCAAATATTACGGATCCTATTTAAAGGTGAGAGTTTTCTTTTTTATGTTGCATTCAAAATATTCCTATGTTACCAATGGAAATAGTAGAATAGCTTTCAGTGGAAGAAGAACTACTTTGAACTCCAGACAAACTTACTTGTTGCTCTTTTTTCTAAGATATGTGCTATCAGCATAGAGAGTATTTTGTAGGCTTGCTTAAATGGAAACTACTGTATTAATGTGTGTTTTCAGAGGGAATATCGATCACACACACATACTCGCATTTTCATTAAGAATGTGTATGTATAAGGGTATATGTAAGCACACACAGAACACTACAAAATAGTATATTGTTTAAATACCAGTTGAATTGCTGTGGCTTCCTTTAAAAGAATCCTGACAATTGTGGTTTGGTGAAGTTGCTGAGAATTGGGGATCTTTGATGCCTCTTGCAGAACTACAGTTCCCCGGGTTACCTGTTCACAGGCATGCTTAATTCTATAGTGTGGATGTATCTTGAATTTCCATTTGGTAGCAAGACTCATTTAACATTTAACTAAAATTATATAACTATTTTTGTTTCTGGCCTTTCTGAGTATGATCTAACACTCTTTATTTTTAGATTCTAATCCAGTAGCACCTTAAAGACCAGAAAGATTTTATGAGGTATGATCTTTCAGATAATGAAGGGAACTTTGACTCTTGAAAGCTCATATCTCCCCCCCCATCTAATTGGTCTCAAAGGTGCTGCTGGACTGTAATCTAGCTGTTCTACTTAGACCAACACAGCTACCCTCTGGAACTATTATCATGCAGAATTAAGTTCTATATGTTGTCAAAAATCCCTTGTAAACTGTTAACATAAGAACATAAGAGAAGCCAATGTTGGGTCAGGCCAATGGCCCATCCAGTCCAACACTCTGTCACACAGTGGCCAAAAATATCAGGTGCCATCAGGAGGTCCATCAGTGGGGCTAGGACGCTAGAACCCCTCCCACTGTTGGCCCCCCCCCAAGCACCAAGAATACAGAACATCACTTGCCTCAGCCTGAGAGTTCCTATCTATACCTTGTGGCTAATAGCCATTGATGGACCTCTGCTCCATATGTTTATCTAATTCCCTCTTGAAGCTGTCCATACTTGTAGCCGCTGCCACCTCCTGTGGCAATGAATTCCATGTGTTAATCACTCTTTGGGTGAAGAAGTACTTCCTTTTATCTGTTCTCACCTGACTGCTCAGCAATTTCATCGAGTGCCCACGAGTTCTTGTATTGTGGGAAAGAGAGAAAAAGTACTTCTTTCTCTACCTGCTCTATCCCATGCATAATCTTATAAACCTCGATCATGTCACCCCCTCAGTTCCTTCTCTTTCCTCCCCAAATATTCACACTATTACCATTCAAAGGGCTGTTCCAGATGTGTGCTGTGTAGCCAAGACCAGGTCTGTCGTGGTTGCAGTGCTACACTCGGATCTGGGAGATCCATAAAAGCATGAAAGTTGCCGAATGACCTTGGGCCAAGCTGATCACAAACTCTCAGCTTCAGTTGTGGGTGTACAGTAGGAGTGGGAGAACTGTGGATGCCACCCTGAGCTCCTTGGAGGAATGGAGTGGGTGGGTGATGATAATGCATGGCTTTCTACCTTTCTGAAGAACAGTAGCTTCTGTAGTAACCTTTCCTACTGCCTGGCAAGGCTGAATGCATGTTGTGATAGGGGGTGTAGTTGCCCGAATGATTACCTTGGGCAAGGGTCACTCTTCAGAGGTGTAAGAAAAAACACCTAGAATATTAGCCTGATAAACTGACACATAGTTTGAGTTATGAGGCTATCAGCTTCCTTACCACTTCTCATGAGTTGTGTTTTGTTGGAATTACAGGGTCACCAATTTAATTTGGATGCAGTCAATGTTTTCCATGCACACCTGTAATGACATTGGTTTGCCATGTCATAGATTAAATGGCAGGAGTCTGTAGTCATATGTCCCGGTACTTGGTGCAGCTTAGTTATCTTGGTCATCATTGAGGAACAGGCACAGCTAGCTTATCCAGGATGCTGTTTCCGCTCAAATCTGAAATTAACCTCTCTTTTGTAAGAATTCTTGGCTTCCCTCTTTAGTTGATGGCTAGAGCTGAAAGAAACACATGCTTAGAGTCACATGGCACAGCTCGAGCTGGGGATTGTCTGCTTTGTGTGCTCCCCTGTTAAAAAGGAATATGCACGAGCAGAAGCTCCTGCACATGAATTTTAAGTCAAGTTAATGCTTTGACATGCTGGCCTGTCCACAAGAGAGTATTTCAAATCTGCAGTCCCACATCTATAGTCTGAAATGCTGCTCCAAACAAGCCTCCCGTGATTCAGCTTTTAGCGTTAGAGATCTTAGAATTCACTTGGCAACCGTTCTGAGTTGCATGCAGTTTGTGGTCTGTGTGTTACCCCAGCTAATTTCTGAATCTAAATGATGAAAGCAACTCTGTATCTGTTACTGGAGTTTTAATGTAATGATGACTGTCCAGTTTTGTCAGAGCTTTCTAGCCTTTCCCGCTGACAGTGTTACCCCACAATTATGTATACTTCTGGGGAAACTGGTTCTTCAGGATGTTCATGTCAACATGCTTTCAGGTATTGAATTGCTAATTCCTTTTATGTAGTATTTAGGTTTCCGAAAAGAAAATGTGTTAACTTTCTTTGGGCTTGGCAATCTTAGTAGAGGTTCTTAACAAATGTTTCACAAATTGTATGCGGGTACTGGCTCTTCTGTCATCGTCTGTGTTTGATTTGTGATTGGCGATGGCTAGTGCTAGCAAATAAGGAACTGTTTTGGCAAAGGGACTTTGCTGGTTGTCATTAATTATGATGACATCCATAAGCAATTTGGATATATCAAGTCTTCATGCAAGTGAAAATAAAGTCAGGGTCAGGCAGTATGTTTCCTTAAAGCATGCCGATTATGAAAACAAAGTGGCAGTGTGGATCCCCCCCCCATTGAATATATATTGTACACAAACAGAAGTGTGACTGCTGGCTTCACCCCCCCCCCCCAATGTCTACACATATGGACAGACATCTGCAGGGAGCCCTGTGTGTGTAAGCTTTGTATTCTTGATTTTGCAGTGTTTCCAGTTGTATACTATTGGTTGATGAGAGTACAAACAGGAAAACTGGGAGTTAAGCTATTCCACGAGAGGTTGCACTTCCCCTGAAGGACCAGGTTTACGGCTTGGAAGTACTGAGTCTGCAGATTTATTTACTTATTTTATTTTACAAAATTTATACAGCACTTTTCAATCCTCTTCAGGGCTATCAAAGTGACTAACGAATTAAAAAAACAAATTAAAAACAAATTAACAAATGACATCTTAAAAACCATTAAAACCAACAAAAAGCATATAATTCAATCAACTAAAACCAGAGCTAAAATCAAGATGCAAGAACATAAAAACAACAATTAAAATGTGTCTGATCACTCCAGATATAAAAACAATTAAAATGTGTCTGATCACTCCAGACAAAACAGTCTTCCCCCCCAATATTAACAAATGACATCTTAAAAACCATTAAAACCAACAAAAAGGACATAATTCAATCAACTAAAACCAGAGCTAAAATCAAGATGCAAAAACATAAAAACAATTAAAATGTCTCTGATCACTCCAGACAAAACAGTCTTCCCCCACTGGTGGAAGATGGCAACAGAAGGAGGACAGATAAATCTCCCTGTGGGGACAGCTCCAGAGTTTTGGGGCCACTACCAAGAAGGCCCTCTCAGAAGGCAGGGACACCTGAAGCAGGGCCTCAGAAGATTACCACAATGGTTGGGTAGGTTCATAAGAGTGGAGGTGATTGTTCAGATATTTTGGTCCCAAACAATACAGGACTTTAAAGGTCACCACCCTCACCCTGAATTGTGCCTGGAAACCCATTGGGATCCAGTGTAGATATGCCATAACTGGAGTGATATGGTCCCTGCAACCCACTGCAGTCAACATCCCGGCTGCAGCATTTTGCACCAACTGAAGTTTCCAAACACTTTTCAAGGGCAGCCTCCACATAGAATACACTGAGTAATCTATGCCAGATCTAACCAGGGCATGTACTACAGTGGCCAAAACTTTTCTGCCCTGGAAAGGCCACAGCTGGCTAATCAGCCAAAGCTGATAAAAGGCACGTTTGGCCATAGTTGTCATCTACTTATCTAGCAGAGTAGGCCTGGGTCCAAAAGCACCCACAGATTACAGACCTGTTCCTTCAAGGGGAGCATAATCCTGTCTAGAATGGGTGACAATTTATATTCCAGGGATACTCTGGCCTCATCTGTAGTGTTTAGTGCTTTTGAATGGCTTTGACTGATTGTTAGCTCTTCCTTGAAAAGCAAGTTCCAACAACAGTGATCTGTGCTCTGGTCACCTCCAAGTTAGACTGCTGCAAAGTTTTGTACATGCCAATGCTTAAAGGGTTCAGTGGCTACTAGTTCACTTCCAGACTCAAAGTGCTTGTTAGTGCTTAACATCCTAAACATACTGAGTCCAGCATCTTAAAGATCTTAAAAAGTTGTGACTGGCACCCCCAGGAACTTTGTGGTGGGACAAGGGGAAGATGTGACATTGCAGGGTGTATTGATGCCATGTCCAGAGGAAAACTCAGATGTGTCATCAGCATATATCAGCTGACACTCTGAAAACTCTATGGTAGAGTAATCTAATAGAATTTCCCTAGTATTGGCTGATACGCTGATGTCACATCCAGGTTTTAGCCCAGACATGATGTTGATATGTTGTATGGTCATGTCTGCCCCCCATTTTTTCCTCACTGGCAAGGGCAGGTGGGAGAATGACCACCAGAAGCATGTGAATGACATGCCTCTCACTGCCACTTCTTCTGAAGTATAATGGGAGGTCACCAAGGGCATTGTTTCCTGTTGTGGTGCCTACAGAATATCATTCTGAGAGCCAGCTTGGTGTAGTGTTAAGAGTGGTGAACTCTAATCTGGAGAACTGCATTTGATTCCCCACTCTTCCACATGAAGCCAGCTGGGTGATTGTGGGTGATTCACAGGTTTTTCAGAACTCTCTCAGCCCCACCTACCTCACAGAGTGTCTGTTGTGGGGAGAGGAAGGGAAAACAATTGTAAGCTGCTCGGAGATTCCTTTGGATAGTGAACAGCGGGGTATAAAACTAACTCCTCTTTTTCTCACTACCTGGTGATATTTTTGGCATCAAGTTAAGATCTGTGTATTTGCCTGGGTATTTGCTTGATGTTAGCTGTAAACTGTTTCTGCTGATTTTTATCATCAAGGGCTCTGCTGGTGATTCCTCTCTCATTTTTATATTTGTTGTGTTTGGTCTGTTTTAATTGTGTTTTAAGCAGTAGGTTAACACTGTTATAAACTGCCTTGGGAACGTTGAAATGTAATATATAAATATTTTAAATAAAAATGAAACTACTACAACCAGGTGAAATACAGAAGTTTCAACTCCTCTCTTCGTCTTAGCTCTCTTTAGAATGCTTGTTTTGCTCAAATGAAAGGTTTCCCCCTTAGATTCTCAAAGAAGAACAGAGAGCAAATTTTGTGCTGCGCATTGAGGAGACCAGGTCAAAAACAGAAGAATAAAGTAAATCCAATTAAACAGGGGAAATAAGACCCTTGTATGTGGAATAATGAATGGGCCATGGTGGCTCAGAGGTTAAGATGCTGAACTGCAGACTGGTAGTTCAGTAGTTTGAGACCCTAGTGCTGCACAATGGAGTGAGCTCCTGTCTCTGGCCACAGCTCCTGCCAGCCTAGCAGTTCGAAAGCAAGAAATTGCAAGTAGACAAATAGGTACCACTTTGGTGGGAAAGTAACAGCGTTCCATGCGCCTTGGTGTTTAGTCACGCCGGCCACATGATCACGGAAAAGTCTTCAGACAGCGCTGGCTCTTCAGCTTGGAAATGGAGATGAGCACCTCCCCCTAGAGTCAGATTCGGCTGGCTTTCAAGCAAGGGATACCTTTACCTTTTACCTTTTTATGTGGAATAATACACACAGAGATTTCCGATCCTGGACCAGTTATCTGTGTTGGAGACTCTATGCCTGAGTTGCCCCAGGGCCTCCATGGAAGTCTCAATTACTTTCACTTCTTTTAGTAAGGATCGTAGATGCTATTTGAGGCTGGGATCATGACTCTGCCCAGGCTCCCATTCGGTTCAGCAAAGTTGTGCAAACTCTGAGGAAAAGTTCTCATGGGCTAATGGTATGCTTGATGTATGTTTTTCCAATTCCTCTTTCTCCAATTCACAAGTGAAAATGGTAGATTACCATGAGAATTAGGTTTAGAGGATTTATGAACTTGTGGTGTAGTGTATAATCCTTTCCATCCTGCAAGAGTGGGCAGACTCTGTGTGAGTTAGTGGCATTCTGATCTTTTATGAACAGCTGCATTTGGTGGGATTGGAGAGGGAAGTGGTGTTTGAGTGTTCCTAAATACTGCCAGTTCCTCATACTTCACTGCCAATACAGTGTGTACTGTAGTTACCATTTATGATTTACTTTGTACCAGCAGTATGCTAGATGCTTCACAGACTGTACCAGATGTGTTAAGATCTGTCATGTCAGGAATAAGACGATGAGGTTGGTATATGAGTAATGCAGGTGAGGTAGGAAAGAGCTTGGGTTATATTCTTTTGCAGTGTTCTCACCCCTTTCCCTCCTTCAAAATGCCATTTCTGTCCATCCACACAGATTTTTTGGAGTATTAGGGTATGTGCCAGGGCCCATCTCACAATAAAGCCAGAGCGTTTGATCAATTAACTGCTTCCAGGTAATGATTTCATGGAGTATCTTCTAAGACAGAAGTCATACATCACTCTTGGGGCCATGAGGTGTTTTGGAACCTCGGCGACTTTCACCATTTAGAGATCCTGGTGTCAGGTACCACTTGCAGGATGACAGTTCCATCTCTGTCTTTTAAAATAATAATTTTAGGTTGCACATACGTGATCTTCCATTGGCACGGTCTCTGGTGCGAAAGTACTGAGGCTTAAACGTTGCAGAGAAATTTCAGAAGATGGAGCAGACTGAAAATCAAACAGAAACTGTGGAGACGTTGCTGGAACATGTTGTTTTAGGAATACAAAATATCAGTCAGCCTTACAAGCGGTGTCTCTGGTGGAAGTTAACTGTTGCTTTCAGGAGACAAGCTGATTGTGCAGCCAGTAGTACCTGGGAAGGAGGAGCCCATGAGAGGAGAAATCTGATTTGCAGCCAAGAAAAGGAGAAATTTATTTCTAGTGTTTTGTGTTTTAGGCTGTGCATCCCCTTTTCCATGCCTTTGCTTCTGCTTGCACTTCAACAGCTCTAATTGTTGTAACTGTGAACCACTCAGCGTCTTTTTAAAAAAAAATCAGATTCTAAACCCCAAGAAAATACAGCTTGCATGGGTCCCCCTAATATGGTCCTAGTGATCTGATGTACAGACAAAATCCAGTCAAATGCGTGAATGTTTCGTGGCATGGGGCGGAAGAAGGGTGTATGGAAAACTAGGCCTTTGCCCCATTTTACTGCGTTGGCTGTACTCAGTAATAGCTTCTGATGTCACACTTTGATGATCTGGCTTTTCCTTCCTTTGCATCTTTAATCTAAAACTTAATATTAACAGCCACAATATGCATTTGACTTTTGAAAAACATGCAGTTGGCCTTCAGTGATATGTGTTAGAGTAATTGCTTTCTCTGATTAACAGATTGGAGAAATCTGCATGTTAGTAACTGAGATTAATTCTGATGTTTCACCACTAGATGGCCCTAAATTATCAGTGTACCTTGTGCAACAAAGGTTAGGTGTCTTTCTTTTAGAAAGAAAACTATCTGTTTGTATGTGGGGGGGATGGACTACTCATTTTGCCCTCTTGAGGTTCAGGCTGACTAAAATAAGCAAACATTACATTTAAAAAAAAAATACATTAAAAATCCTAGCTAGTTGGAGTAGCCTGTCCACAGACTAGATGGAGCCTAACGAGCAGCCATCTGCTGAACGAAACATGGCAGGGAGGAAGCATAATTCTAGAAGTGAGAAAAAGAACCTGACTTGCTTCCATAGGGAGAATGGAGGGACATAAATTCTGTGAAGATAAAGTGCCTATTGTACTAAAGTATACAATTTATAAATGCCTAACCTATTAAAGGAGCTGCGGTGGCTCAAGTGGTTAAGACGCTGAACTGCAGGCTGTGGAAGGTCGGTAGTTCAGCAGTTCGAGACCCGAGAGTGCCGCATGATGGAGTGAGCTCCCGTCTCTGGTTTCAGCTCCTGCCAACCTAGCAGTTCGAAAGCAAGAAATTGCAAGTAGATAAATAGGTACCACTTCGGTGGGAAGGTAACAGCGTTCCGTGCGCCTTGGTGTTTAGTCATGCCGGCCACATGACCACGGAAATGTCTTCGGACAGCGCTGGCTCTTCGGCTTTGAAACGGAGATGAGCACCGCAACCCTAGAGTCGGATTCGACTGGCTTTCGAGCAAGGGAACCTTTACCTTTACTTTAACCTATTAAAGTGTACAATAACTTTTGAAACTCCTGCACAAAATATTGGATGCTTGGATTCTCCCCCCACCCCAAAAAAGAAAAGATACATTGCTCAGATATTTCCATTTTTCAGGTAGTTGAGGCAGATGTTTTCTGTTTTGTAGAGATGTGCAATTGAAACACTCAGTCTAAGTGAGATGTTGGTTTCAAACTTTGGTCTTGCATATAAACTTTTGGATGAAAACTGCTTTCATAGAGCACGTCAAACCTATTTGTTTAGTCAAAACGTTTGAGCTATGTCACTCTTCTGGTGAAATTATTTTCTCCAGGGCATTCTACACTGCCTGTCAAGAGGCAGATTTTTTTAAAAAATGTTGTTGAGTATTAAATGGCTGGAAAAACTTCAGTGAAAAGAACAAATGTCCCATGTGCAGACCAGAATTATTTTGTTGATTGCAGGGAGCTTCGGTTTAGCTTGCCATAAGGATTTATGTTTAGAAGATATTTGAGCTCATCCGTATCTATCCTCAAAAGGATGCAGTCCAAGGGAAACAAGCATTTGTCATGATACCAAAAGACTTCAAAGGAAGGGAAGCGTCTTGGGAATGCTCTCTGGCCAAATGCTTCTCTTCATTAGTTCTGCACAGTGACTGGAGAATTATCTTCAATACACCATTTCCATCTCTTAAAGGACTTTTTGGGGGAAATGATGAAACTCACAATAATGACTGTTTCCTGAGGTCACCGCTTTTGGCTCAAGGTGTCCTAATGTTCAAGACAGTAAACTTCATTATTGGCAAAGTTATTCTAGTTGCTCCAAAGAGGAGGAGAACTTTTTTTTGTAATTTGTTTGCATTTTAGATTTGAAACAAAGCTTTGAGTATCTGAGGGAGAGGGGGGCTATTTGTTAAATGCATGTGCCTTCCTGTTCATGTATGGAAGCAGGTGTGTCTTTCACAGAAAATAGAGTTTTTGGGTAGGGTTGCCAGGTCCTCTCACCAGCAGAGGGTGGCAGGGAGCTCTGTGGAAGTGGGGGTGAGTGGGGCAATGTTGCTGGCATGATGATGTCATTCCCACGTGACTTCATCATGCCAAAGATGTTGTGACAGGTGGTGACTGTTGGGGGTGGGGCTTTCCCGCGCCGGCCAGCAGCCAGTCAAATTGGGGGATCCCCTGCTCCCCTTTGGGGGCTGGCAATCCTATTTGTGGGCGAGAGAGGTGAAATCTTTCTCCTTCCTTGCTCTTATCCCCCTACCTTTTTCTTGCATCTTGGCAATACTTCTGATATTAGAACTAGACTGGGAGACAATGCTTCTCTGCTTCTTAGTGTGGACTATTCTTGGATAATATGTCTTAATTAGTTGCTGTAGGAGTACCAGAAATAAGAATCTGTCTCTATAGTGCTTCATGTTCATTCTTGTCTCCCCTCTGTTCCAAGCCTTCATCAGTACCAGACATGATACTTCAGCTGTAGCAGACAAAGGACAAAACAGTCAGTTTACTCACAGGTTTTTAAAAACAGGGTCTTGCTCACAAAAAGATTTTTTTGTGGGAACCTTAAAAAGTAACTCTTAACGTGCCATAAGACTCTGTGGGTTAGAGCCACTTTCTTAGATGCAGTCTTTAGTCAATGAGCATGCACCAGTGAAAAGATGGTGAATTGTGGTTTTGAAGCAATGAAATGTAATGGGTACAGTCTGTGACATTCATATGTCTCCAAAGGAAACACGATAAACAGAGACCGTTCTCAATAGCTTTAATTGGTAATAAGTCTTTCTAATTATATTAAATACCATCTGTACTGAATGAAAATTTTTCTCTGTTTACACCCTCAGTTATTATAGTTAAACTTAGAAGTTTCACATTGCATTCTCTTTTTGAAGACCCTTGTTGAAGAACGGTGACCTTCAAGTCAATAGCAGAGTTTTCTGTGAGGCTAGAATGTTCTTCCACTGACTTTTGAGTGTTGCCATAATTTATGTCAAATGTGTTTTGTCTACTGTCATTGAGTTTTTAAACTGTCCAGGTTTGTGTGTTTTTGCTGCAGAAGAACAGCACAACATACAAATGTTATGGAATAAATCTAGGATAAATCGAGATTTCTCAGTCCTAGTCTTTTGTTTATGATGAAGTGCACTGACTTTGTATAAGTATTCTGAAAATGGTCATGGTGCTATTTTGAGAGGTAGTTTTCAAAACCAGAGGATGTTGATCAAAAGAATATAAACCAGGATCCAAGATCAGTCTATACATTTAGGTACAGACTATATGGATAACTTTAATTATTTTTTGATCCTAATTTCCCTGTTGGGTAACTTCCAGGCTCTTCCCTTTCTGTGAAGGCTTGTAGAATACAATAACACTGTGGGCTGATGAAGTAATACTCGTAAAACTATATTCATTTATACTCAAGAAGAAGAAAGAGAAGAGATTGGATTTATACCCCACCCTTCAGTACCCAAAGGAGTCTCAGAGTGGCTTACAATCTCCTTTCCCTTCCCCTCCCCACAACAGACACCCTGGGAGCAATGCTCCCTCTAAGCTGTGGAGTCTTGTGAGCAAAAATCCTACTTTGTGAACTACTGGCATTAAAATTGTGAGCAAGCAATTTGGCTACTGCATAAATTAGTCTGCTCTGGAGCCATCCTTCTTGAGCTAAGACAAAAATGTGTGAGCTGGAGGCTAAAAAACTGAGCTAGCTCACCATAATTCAGCTTAGAGGGAACACTACCTGAAAGGTAGATGGGGCTGAGAGCTCTTTTGACAACTGCTCTTGAGAGAACAGCTCTGAGAGAGCCATGACTTCTCCAAGGTCACACCAGCAGCTGCATGTGGAGGATTGGGGAATCAAACCCAGTTCTCCCAGATTAGAGTCCACACTCCTAACAACTATATCAAACTACACCACTACAATGCAACTCTAAGGATCCATCTACAAGTTTGGCAGAACAGTCCTGCTGACCAGAGAGCACTGCTTCGTTCTGCCCTCTGAAGCATCAAAGCACCCACCAACTGTTCTGAGTCTTTGCCCAGTGATGCACCACTGTCCTGGCTCACCTGACCCTTGGTGTGGTTTTTCCCCTCTCACTACTTCCACCAACTGATTGTTTTAGGAATTACCCACTGAAAGGGCCAGTACTCCCAGCTTCCCTTTCCATATTGTCATTTTAAGGTTCTGCATAGTGCCCGCGTCTCCCACTATCCAGTGACAGTTACACAGAGGTTGCTTACGGCACTTGCGCTGTCTTGGAAAAATAGCAGTTTAGCAACTGATACCTCCCTTTTCCTTGCACCTCTTTTAAGTAATGTGTTTGAATGTTGAAGAAGAGAAGAAGAGATTGGATTTATACCCTGCCCTTTACTGCCCAAAAGCGTCTCAGAGGGGCTTACAAACTCCTTTCCCTTCCCCTCCCCTCTCCACAACAGACATCCTGTGAGGTAGGTGGGGCTGAGAAAACTTCTGACAGAAACTGCTCTTTTTCAAGGACAGCTGTGCTAGAGCTTGTGACTGACCCAAGGTCACATCAGCAGGTACAAGTGGAGGAGTGGGGAATCAAACCCGGTTCTCCCAGATTAAAGTCCGCACACTTAACCACTACACCAAACTGGCGTGGAATGGAGAATGACCACCAGCATTTAAAATAGTTAACAGTGAAAAGTTTATGCACACACTCTCTACACAATGGTCGATCAAGCAATATAAAAGAAAGTTGTAAACATGCTGTTTCCTTGTCACACACGCTATACACTCCCTAGCTGATCTTATTCTAAGGCAGGTTCTTTAATTTAGACATTACGGTGTTCTGGCCATTTCAATGTCTTCAGCCAGAATGGCAGCATTTCTAAAGATTTGATGGTTGGTACTTGGGCCATACTTAGGAGCCATTGAATTCCCTCTTCCTGCCTGACTTTCTTCTAGGGGAGAGAAAAACTTTTAAAACTAAGTAAGGGTGCTTTTCAAGCCCAAACCCTGAAGTAAAAAGACATTTCTGCGTAACAATTAGTAACATTATATGAGAAGGGGACTAGTCAGTATCATTAGCATTGTGGCTATGAAATGCCCTTCTTTGTCAGGATCCCACCAGCAGTTCAAAAAGAGTTTTGTTTAGGAGATGTTTTGGAGTTTGAATTTCTGGTTGTTACATAATGTGTTGTTGATCATCACTCTATTTGATATGGTATCTGATTTCTCTGCTGCTGGTCTGTCATTTCTTTGTTCTGTTGATGCTTTGATGTATTTTTGTAAGCTGCCTTGAGGATCTTGTTGGGATTGCAAGGGCACGGTTGAGATATTTTAATAATGCTCTTGCATAGGGTGCACTAATGTTAAATAGAATGGGAAGATGGTCCTGTCTGTCTTGGTATAAACTTTTAGACACTGCCTAGTGTGGTGGTTCCACTTCTGGCCTTCTCTTCGGTTGTAAAAAATATGTTAGTGCACATTTATCTTAATGTCCTAACTTTTCTCTTGGCTGATTGGTAGGGCACTTTTTGGGCCCTCCCTTCAGGCAGACTTCAGAATAGTGTGGAGGCATTTCTGATAATTTTGTTACTCTGAAAATCTGCATTAAAGGCTGAAGTTCTCAGAGTATAT
Organism: Gekko gecko; assembly: GCA_029375565.1. Classification (NCBI taxonomy): domain Eukaryota; kingdom Metazoa; phylum Chordata; class Lepidosauria; order Squamata; family Gekkonidae; genus Gekko; species Gekko gecko. The sequence goes on along the minus strand of JAPDNY010000004.1, from coordinate 184,803,465 downwards.
TGAGAAGCTTAATTACCAGGCTTTGCCTTCCTAGATTTAGACCTCTGTCTTCATTTTCTGACTTGGATTAATTGAAAAGCTGGTTGGACATTTGCAGGGTCAGCTGAGGTAAGGTTATCAGTTGTAAATAACCTCTGCTGCATTGGCTAGATATCGTGTTGGCTGAGTGATAAAGCTCTGTCCCTGGTAACTAATCTGTAATAGCTTTTCAAAGGCATATAGCTTCAGTAGCGTAGGTGTTGGGAATGGTTGTATAAATCGGCCTTAAATGAATTGATCCCAACTGTCAAATGAGTAGAGTATTAAAAATAAACTTTCATCTGTAAATAAGATTTAATTGAGAAATAATATCACAAACTAAGCACATCTTTTGGCTATGATATATGGACCCTCTGTGGGTGTGTGCAGTCAATGCAAGCTTTTGTCTTTTATCAGCAGTATCGTACTTCATAGCAAACTGTGTTTGAAGTTCCTGTTGTATCTATGTGTTCAATAATGGTGGGAGCTGTTGCAGGCTTTTGAAAAAGATAGGAGCTCTGCTGGACCTATGGAGATGCAGAGAGATTGAGTCACAAGGATATGGGATTTCTGATACCAAATGAAGATTTATTAGTGTACTAGTGAAGGGGTGGGAGACATATTAAGCACTAAGGATTTGTTGGAGTGTCAGATAGGAGTGCATGAGGAAAGCAACTTCATAAAATTGTTAAGCTGTGATAGGTATATGCTGTATTTATTCTACAGCAGTCTTGTCCTGAAATATAAAAAAAGTATTCTTGCTGAATGGATAATATGAAGAAAAAATAAATTTTGTCGTATCTTTTATTTCTGCAATCATAAGGACTAGAAAACTTTCTTAGAATCCCAAGAGGTTCAGTTTGAATCCAAGTGTGAATATACAGTCAGGAGTCAGGCTTGATCATGGGAGTCCACAAATGGGCTCATTTAATTCTCTTTTATTGTGGAGATTTTGTGTATTGAGCTGGGGTGGCTTTTATAAGCAGTGAGCAGTCTGACTGTTTCCAAGTACCTCTGAAGCTCAGCATTGGTCAGATGAGAAGAGTCCCTGCCTGTTCTCTAAATCTGGAACATCTGGTAGTGTCAGGAGGTGCTGTTCACTGTTTCGAAATTCCTACGAAGCCCATTGTTGTATCAGAGACAAGTCTTACCTATGTCTTCAGACTGGGGCAGGTATTTTTTGGAATAAAAGGTACACTTCCTGCTGGCCCACCTGATTCTCCTCCAGCAATCCTATCAAGATTCCTTTCTTGTCTGTTATGGCATACCTATGTCTTATGTGTAACTCAATGATTGTCTTAAGTTTTTTCTCTCTCTTCTGAGTGGGTTTCTGAATCGAAGGGAAACATTCAGTAGAGAAAGCGGTTCTTCAACTGTTTTCTCTCATGCCATTATCTCATTAAAATCTGCTGTTACCCTAATGGGGAAAAACTTTGGAGGTGCTTGTGGACTTATTGACCAAGAGAGCCTTCTGTCACCTTTAACTGGTTAGCCATCTGACTCATTTCTTAGACTTAGCCAGTATGACTGCCCTGATCCATGGTTTTGTAACCTTGCGTTGGACTACTGTATGGCCTGCCCTTGAAGACCTTCTGGAAACTAGCTGCTCCACAGATAGCTGTCAGCTGATGGAAACATTTCTTGCCCATTTTGAGGCAGCTAGCTACACTGGCTGCCAGTTTGTTTATGAGCTCAGTTTGAGGTGCTGCTTATGACCTTTAAAGCCCTTCGTGGCCTGGAGTCACATATTTCAAGGAACGTCTTCACCGTTCCTGTGTGCCATCTACAGTCTTCAGGCTACTACCTGTTGGCTGTTCCCCCACTCAGAGTGGCCCACCTGGCACTGACCAGAGCCTGGGCCTTTTCCATCATGGCTCATACTTTGTGGAATGAGGTGAACGGGTCTCTGAAGAGGTGAGGGGGGGTTTCCCCTTTGTTGGAGGTTTTCAGAAGGTGTTGCAAGACATACTTGTTTGCCATGGCTTTTGATGAGCAGCAGACATCTTTTAACGGTTTTTAATCTTATTTGGTTTTCCCTTGTAATGTTTTAATTACTATTTGCAAGTCACCTGGAGCCAAAAGGAAAGGTAGGGAATAAATACTTCAATAAATAAAAATACAGGAGGTGCAATTAATCATGGTATGTTCAGGATTTAACTTTGGTTTAGAATCTTTATTGTGGGTAAGAAACAAACCCTGATTTGTTGAAAAGCCCAAATCTAGACATCACAGCAACCTGTGGTAAGATTCAGTACTTCCAAAACAAACAAAAAGTTTTCAATTTTGTCTTTGTGCATGAGAGGAGGAGGGGAAGGGAGAGGACTTCATGAGTCCAAGTATACTATGCTGTTTATTTATTTATTTATCAAACTTTTATCCCACCCTCCCAATCATAGCTGGCTCACGGCGGCTTACAATCAGAATGAAATTCCAAATACATAAATAGCGTCAATAACATCCACATTTACTGAAAAACATCGTAAGCACTTTTGATAGTCTAGAAATATCAAGGAAAATGTGTCCTATTTGTGATATTATTTGTGTATCACGTGTGTCCTTTTAATTAGCTTGTTTTTCATTTAGTTGTGTTTAGCATGCATACCTGAACACAAATGTAATATGAAACCTGCAGCTCATACAGCAAAAAAGTTATTTGATAGTGAAGAGTTCATATAGTTTGTCACAACTTAGATGGAATTTTATTTTCATAGGATACAAAATTATGGATTATCATGGAATATCTTGGTGGAGGTTCTGCTCTCGACCTAGTAAGTAAACAGTTTTTATTAATAAAACTAGAGACTATAAACTCATCTGAATGTACAATTATTGTTCTGGGCTGGGAGAGAGCCATTATGGCAATAAGAATTTAAGATTCATAAAAGGAAAGGAAATATTACGCTTGCCACCTTTCAAAATACTTTACTCACTTTAGAGGCAGTAATGCTTTTGAATACTGGTGGAGACAACCATTTTGATCTGAATGCCAAGGAAAAAGAAATGCCTCTTATAAAAATACTGCTGTATAGGCAAACAAAAATAGCCAGGCACCCTAGAAGGAAGCTGAACCCAGTGGTGCTGCCGTTTCATTGGGCTTTCCATGGATCCTTCTGACAATTGCACCAGTTGGGGTGACAATGATAGGTATAAGTCTTGCCACCTTCTGCCATTCCATTATCCCCAGCATCACTACAAGTGTGTCAGGGGCGCACAGTGGTTGCTTAGGGAGGGAATCAACCCCATGTTCTGAGCAAAATGGTTTGGCATGCTAAAGTTTGGCACACATGCTGTGGGTTGTGTCCCTCTGTTGTAATACTTTATGTTCACCCTTTTATTTGGACTCAGCATTCTTCTGTCCAGGGAAGTAAGAAAATAATTCTAGCAGTTGCATTCTGCCCTATATTGAGAAAGGAATAGGGTGAAACTATATTTCATAGGTGCATCATAGTTCTCTTTTACAGGAAAAGATAAGTCTCAGGAATTGTGGAGGAGAAGATGGTATCGAGAATTGCTGGGGCCAGATATGAGACTAGAGCAGGGGATATTGGGGAGTCTGCCTGCAGTAGACAGTACTTATCTACAGATAGAGTAGTTTTGCTCTACAAATTAAAAAAAAATGGAACTATATAGACATGGATCTTCTGGAACAGTAAAGACAGTTCAACAAGGAGGCTCTTCTAGCAGTTGACATTGGCAATAAATAAGAGTCTGCCTACATAAGTATTTGGGGTATAAAAAGTTGGGAGCTACAATCATAACACAATCGAGGATGAGAAAGTGATTCCTTGAGAATGGGTTGGATTCAGCATAAAATTTCTGCTTATTCAAGAGCTCTTGTGCAAACGGAAACTCAAGAAAAAAAGATGATAGTGGCCACCTGTGTGGAGTGAAATCTTACTGCATCCTCTCTTGTGCTTCCACTTGTGAAAGATGTTGTGCGACCAGTGGGGAGGAAAGTGTTAAGTGTTGCACAAGAACTTATGCAAGTAGACAGCACTGCATGTTTCCACTTGGATGATGCTGGATCCGAGATGTCTGTACACAAAATACAGTGAAGTGTTAAGCCCTTGTATACTAGGCAATGAAAAGACCATTGTCCATTAAGCAGGAAGTCGCCCATAGAGGCAGTTTTGAAATTTGCTGTGTAAGAATTTTGTCCTTGCCGGTTTGTAATCTTTTCATGTCTGTTTTGTCCCCCTAAATGGCCTTTGCTATTGGGCTTGAGCTCTGTGGCACCTTTAAGACCAACAAAACTTTATTCAAGGTATAAGCTTTTGTGTGCAGATCTGAAGATCCGAAGAAGTGTGCTTGCACTCGAAAGCTTATACCTTGAATAAAATTTTGTTGGTCTTAAAAGGTGCCACTGGACTCAACACAGCTGCCAAGCTGAAATTATTAGGAAGGTAATTCTCCAGTGAGCTGGCAGTTGGATCTTTGGAAAAATACCTTACTGAGGGGGTCACATTAGTTGCTTAGGGAGAGAATTAACCCTTTGCGCTGAGCAAACTGGTGTGGTAGAAACTGACTTTGAAAACGCCCCTCAGAAGAATATGGTATAACTTTCATTTTGTTCTGTAAGGGAAATTGAAAACCTGGGATTTTTTTAAAAAAACCAAAAGAAATTTACTAAGCGTGTCTGAGTCCAAATTAATGCAGTGATTCCTAACCTTTAATCCACTGCTGCCCAGTATGCATGCAACGCTGAATGCCCACAGGCAGAAAACTAGGAAATGAGAAGGATCTCAGGCCTACATTTATGATACATGTATGTGATGTACAGATCCTACACCTACATTTACTTTTTTCCCTGATGGTTGCCAGCACCTTAATGTTAGGCTGGATTCCTGTTTCACTGTGTGCTACCTTTTAAAGGTCCTGGGGAGAGAATTTCTGATCTGGGGTGTTCATCTGAAGGTGGTGTCAAGAGTGTTCATCTCTTCCGTACATGCTGTCAGGAAGGAGCTGCCTAATATCCCAAATACCCCAAGATTTGTAACTTGCCTTGGGCCCTGGTTGGCACTTTTGGGGTATGTTTTGAACAGACATTTTAATTTTTTTTCAGATTAGCAAACTGTCAGACCCTTGAGTTGGAAGTAACTGCCAACTGAGTACCACCCATACTTAATACATGCATTGTCTTTACTCCTTTCTTCTTTGGGAGAGCAGGTTATAAATTAAATAAATAAATAATATCCACAGAGGCCATAGCTTTTTCTATCACTGGAAAAACTAAGTTGATCAAGAAGGTCAAATATTAATCATCAGTTTGTTTTTGGCATTTAGAGACATGATAGTATAACTCATTCCTTCTCAGCCCAGTACTCAAGTGCTGTTTAATTCAGAACTGTTATGTTTGGTTTGGTTTCCATGTTCACCCCTTTGCCTATGCTATTCTCTTGGTTTTGTAGGATAATTACTAGACTTACTTTGTTAACAATTGTTATTTAGAATTTATTATTTCCTGAGGCTTTGTTGTGCTTATAATTTGTTTTTGTTTTTTCTAGTTAGAACCTGGCTCCCTTGATGAAATCCAGATTGCTACAATATTGAGAGAGATTCTGAAAGGACTTGATTACTTGCATTCTGAAAAGAAAATACATAGAGATATTAAAGGTAATGTTTGAGAACCTTCAACACTTGTTAAATGTTTCCTGATTTTGAATTGATTGTCAGATTTCTTTCCATGTTCTCTTTCCCTCAGCTTTACACTCCTTTCCATATCCTTTCTATCCTACCAAAATCTGTCATTAAATTCAACTACTGATCTTACTTTATATGAAGAGAAGATCTTCTATTCATGCATTTCTTCAGTTTGTCTTCATTCTCTTATTAACCTTGTTCTCTTTAATGATGTTCCCCCCCACAAAATTGAGTTTCTTTGATTATTCTTTTATGCTTTGTTATTTTTTTTCTATCTTACAGTAATTCCTTTTGGTTTAATGATCAGTTTTGTAATCAAGGATCTAAAACAGTTCAAATAAAAAATCCTACAAATTTTTGCCATCATGTTGTATTCAATTACTTTCTTAGGAGCAAAGAGATTAATAAATCAACTATATAGATATATATACACAATCTTCTGTTAAACAACTCTCCTTCCCCACCTCTTTGATAATTCATTTAAATCCATTGAATAACTTTCCCTTCAATTTATATTGTTGTATAATTTCCATCAATATTATTAAGGTTTTGCCCAGTTAATTAAATAGACAAACAAATAATTATAAACTAGATAAACGATTGTAGAGGCTTAGTCAGTCAGCCTGTCTATAAAAAGGGGGGGGGGAATCATTTCAGTAACTTAGATATGACTAGAACAAAGTTTGAGTCCAGTGGCACCTTTAAGATCAACACATTTTAATTCCTCAAAGTGTGCATGCACACAAAAGCCTATATCCAGAATTAAACTTTGTTGGTCTTAAAGGTGCCACCGGACTCAAACTTAATTCTGTTGCTTCAGACCAACAAGCCTACCCACCTGAACCTATCTTGGATACGATTAGGGATTCTACAGTCCTTCAGATTTCTTTGGTGTTTCCAGCAACAGTCATTTTGGTTCATTCAATAAATAGTTGATTGGCTTCTCTTCCCACATCTAGGTGTGTACAGAACAAAAAGGCAGCTTGTTGAGCTCAGCCTGGTTTGTTTCCTTAACTGAGCACTTCCCATGAATGCCAACGGGGCCTGGAGATCTCTCTATTATTTAATTATCTCCAGGGCTCTCCAAGATTGGAATTTCTGATCTTAACAGAGATGGGCATCTTTTAGCTTAGACTTACCACTTGTTTCCCAGCATTTGATATCCTTGACTACAGTGTCCTTGGCATGCTTTCCAGGTGTGTTGTTAAAGGTGCACATCAGGCACTTGATATGAATGCCAAGAGAACCTGGAAATATTCCCTTTGAGGCAGTAGCCATAGCAATGACTGACCTCCCCACTCCTGACTGGGGCAAGGACTTCAGTCCTGTAGGTGATATTAGTGGAGGAAGGCAGCTTATGGAGCTACTTTTCTTGCTGCTATCTTCTCACTTGCTCTTTTCAGTGTTTCACACATCTTAAGCTAAATGCTCATACGGCAAATGTCTTAATATTTTCTAGCTGCTAATGTGCTGCTTTCAGAACAAGGAGAAGTAAAACTAGCAGACTTTGGTGTAGCGGGACAACTTACTGATACACAAATAAAACGGAACACTTTTGTGGGAACACCATTTTGGATGGCACCAGAAGTAATAAAACAGTCAGCATATGACTCAAAGGTAAGATTAACATTGGGCTACTTGAAATATTTAGGTAGCCCCAAAAGCTACCATTCTTCTCTTGCCTTGATTAGGTGAATGACATATTCTGCCCAGTTGAGATTTGCTTAGGTGGGTTTTTGAGTACTGTTTTCCTCTTGTTCTGTGCCCATTATTGCTCATGCACGTGCCTGGTTATCATAGTAATCTCTGTTCTCCCAGAGATATGGTATGTTGTAAACATATTCATTAAGTAAGTTGCCCACAATTGTTTTATTCTGAATAAATAAATTTAAGGTGCGGAGGAGAGTGCACGCTTGCCTTATGTAACAATAAAACAAAGGACTTTGGCAAGCAGGCTCTTCTCTTTTCCATCACTCTTGCCATATGATTGTTTTGTATTCCAGGCAGATATTTGGTCACTGGGCATAACAGCCATAGAACTTGCAAAAGGGGAGCCGCCTCATTCAGAACTGCATCCAATGAAAGTTTTATTCCTGATCCCAAAGAACAATCCACCAACATTGGAAGGAAGCTACAGTAAACCACTGAAAGAGTTTGTCGAGGCCTGCTTGAACAAGGATCCAAGCTTTGTAAGTGTGTCTTCCCAAACTGTGGTTTGCATCTCAGTGTTGTATTTGAATGAATGTGTACATCTTGTGCATCAGTAGAAGATAAGAAAAACAAGGGATTTATTTTGCTGCAACACTTTTGAGACTCTACCCACTATTTGGATATTTATCTTTCTCCTTCCCATCCCATTTTTAAAAATGAATTTTACTGGATTTTTAAAATTAAACTGCAGTGTAATTTGTTAGTTTTTTATATTTGGTGCTTGGGTAAGATAGGAGAGCTCGGGGGGGGAATTCTATCACAGCAAGTAATACAGTCACTATTTAACATGGTGCATGAGGTACAATCTGTATATGTCCTGTTTATGGCCTTCTCACTTGGTTTCTGCTTTGTTTCTCCCCATGTTTTATCCAGATGACACATTTGTTCCATTTCCACAAAATCACTGATTTTAGTTTGCAGTTGCTCCCTTCTTTGCTTTAGTACTGGGCCATTCAGCAGAACAGCTAGTTATCCTTTTCCTTGCTGGAGCTAATGTACATAATGCTGAAGTGGCTGTCTTTTTCAGTATAACCATTGAGATAAGAGCATCGATGGTGAAAGAACTCGGTTAATCAAACGTGCACAATTGCTGTATTCTATTTTAACAGTTGTATTATTGAACAGTCTGTTGATCATATAATAAACTTTGTTGTTGAACTTCTCTTAGTGAACTTAGGATCCTAGTAGGTTTGGAAAAATCAAGAAAACTACCCGTATTTTTAAACAGTGTCTAATTTTCCTGATCCTTTTACATCCTGTATCGGCAGCTACTGTTGTGTAGAACTGTTTGACTGGCAAGAGCAGTCACAGTCAATACACTGTTTGCTTCATTACCTCCTCTCTCCCCACCTGCCCTTTCCTGAAATGGCTGTTTCTGGAAGCAGAAAAAAGAAAGTTGTGATTAGCAGCTGAGGAATTAGAGCATGGTCCTTGGAGGGAGGGTTCCTGGACCCTCTTACTATGTCGATGAGTCTATCAACGTCTGTATTTCCCCCCTTCTAAAGACTATTGTGGTCTGTCTCTTACCTAATGATTATTTTTAACTGTAAGTAATATGCTGGGGAGGGAAGAAAAGTAATAAATATACTAGAATTAGGTCTTTGGTACCTCGGAGTAAAGGTCTCAAGACACCATGCTCGACATCTGCCCGGTAATTCTAATGTTTATACCTTAGGTAGGCTTCATTTCCTTGCCCTCCCAGTAGAATCTCTGTAAATCGACTGAACAGTATTTAGTAAAGCAACTTATTTTTGTCTTTAAGAGACCCACGGCAAAAGAACTCCTGAAGCACAAATTTATAATACGCAATGCAAAGAAAACCTCTTATTTGACGGATCTCATTGACAGGCATAAAAGGTGGAAGGCTGAGCAGAACCACGATAACTCCAGCTCTGAAGATTCAGATGGGTAAGTGCAAGGGCAGGGGTGGGCAAGATTGACAGGCAGCCTCTTGGATATATTCAAGATCAAATGACTGAAAAGCAGTATAGTAGCATTGTTGGAATTGTTCCTCTAATCAAAGAGAGCTTCTGGTAAGGAACTGTTGCCAGTGATTTGAAACATGGGAAAGCCTGAAACATGTGCGAGGACTGTTATGGGTAATTGTCTCTTTAAAAAGTTAATGTAACTTGCAGTATGTTTTGTTCCTTAATGAAGAGGTGAATGAAGGTAGAAATGAGCCATGAGAAGGCCTCTTTAAAGGTAAAGGTAAAGGTTCTCTTGCTCGAAAGCCAGTCGAATCCGACTCTAGGGTTGCGGTGCTCATCTCCGTTTCAAAGCCGAAGAGCCAGCGCTGTCCGAAGACGTTTCCGTGGTCATGTGGCCGGCATGACTAAACACCAAGGTGCACGGAACACTGTTACCTTCCCACCGAAGTGGTACCTATTTATCTACTTGCAATTTCTTGCTTTCGAACTGCTAGGTTGGCAGGAGCTGGAACTAGAGACAGGAGCTCACCCCATCATGCGGCACCTGGGTCTCGAACTGCTGAACTACTGACCTTCCACAGCCTGCAGTTCAGCGTCTTAACCACTTGAGCCACCACAGCTCTTTAATTGGAGCTAAATAAAGTATTCTAAACTCCTAAGTGCTGGAAGCCCATCTCAAAATGACCTTTTGTTTTAAGATAATTTGAAAATGTTCTAACTAATCTTGTGTTGCTCTTACAATACTCAGGCTGGAGATTGCCAGCTTTGTATCATTCGCTGCTATGTCCGTCGCTGCATGTGCAATATTCATGTAATATTTATATAGCACCTTGGAAATTTTATGGTTTTAATCTGTTTTTAAACCTGTTCAAATTTTATTGTGAACTGCCCTGAGTCTGCCTTGGTAGAAAGGGCAGGGTATACATCAAATCAATCAAACAAACAAAATTAATCAGCTGAATGAAAATTTAGTAATAACTCATGAACTTTATTTGTTGAAGAGAAACAGATGGCCAAGCCTCAGGTGGTAGTGATTCAGGTGACTGGATATTCACCATGCGAGAGAAAGATCCCAAGAATCTAGAGAATGGAGCTACTCAGCTACACGAGTGGGAGAGAAACAAGGTAGCATTTACATTACAGACATTGTGAGAAACTAGAAGCTGTGAAAAATTAACAGTTATGTATTTTTGGAAGTTTATTCTAGGTCATGAAGACTCTGCAACTGTTATACGTGGTCAAAATTCTAGCATTTAATTTCTTTTTTATTATTTTTTGTGGGGTTCAGTATTTGGTGTGTGTGCCTGGAAGTCATGGTTGACTTCTGGTGACCCCTAGTGGGGCTTGGACATTCCAGAGAGGTGGCTTGCTGTTGCCTGCCTCTGTGTCCTTGCCCTGGTATTCTTTGGAGGTCTCCCATCCAAGTACTTGCCAGGGTTGGCCCTGCTTTGCTTCTGAGATCTGACGAGATTGGGCTTGCCTGGGCTATCCAGGTCAGGGCTAGCATTTAATTTCAAGTGCAGTCTATTAAGGGCTGGCGTCTGAACTGAATAGGAACATCGCAGCATTAGCACTAGTGAATTGTGGAATACCAAAGTTTAAATAGCTGCACAACATCTGTAATGATGCACACCTTTCTGTCATAAGCTGTACTGGCCTTTGCACCTCTCATGTTTTGCAAATGGAGCAGCTCCAGCCCTCTCTCAGTATGGTAATACAAACAAACTGGGATTCAGAAATCTGTGGGCTTGATTGGTTGTTTGCACACAGATTGCTTGCACTCTCCTTCCAACAGCCCTCCTTCTTGCCCTCCCCCCAGTTTATAAAGGCCAGCATGACACAGTGTGAGAAGCTGCAGCTGGAAGGAAAAAAAGGTGGAAGTTCTGTGCAAGCATGTCAAGTCTCCTGGGATCCAAGGGCAGATGCTGTAGATTGTGCTTAGGTAGCAGTGGGATGTTCTGAGATAAAATGCTGTAGATGTTCCTGCAGCAGCTTCCCTTTTTTTCATTCTTATTAATAGTAAAATAACCCCTTCCTAAAGTTCCATCAGTGTTTCTTTCATTGAAGTTTCTTGATAATACATAATTTCATAATTACATACATACATACATACAAAATACATACATTCATAATTTTGGAATATTGTTTACTATATAATGTTTATTTAAAGTAGCAGCCCTTTCTCATATTTTTATAGTGTAACCTTGTTAGAACTCTTGTTTCACCTCAACATATTAAATGGTAATGGATTTTGTAGTTATTTGTAAGCACTGCATAGAATTTCAGATGTTTAAACACTACTTCTGGCTAACTTGCCAATGAAAGCATTTTTACTCAATTTATTGTGGGATTTTTTTCTTAAAGGAAAATACTATTCAACGGCGGCCTTTGTCTCGGTGCTTATCTACAATTATATCACCATTATTCACAGAGGTAAGCTATTATTGGCTTTATGTTATTTCATCTGTTTAGGGCTGTATAGAGACGATTGAAGATGCAAGGAAATGAATCCAATATGGTTTTATCTGATGGAAGGATATAAAAAATAAGCAGAGAAAAAATGTGTTTTGATTACTCCAGCATGAAGAGATTGAAATAGTTGTCAGAATTGAAGCCTGCCCACTGCCTAGGCCATACATAGCACAGCCTTGGGGGGGGGTGTGTCTGCGGACCTTAACTCTTTAAGGTCAGCAGACAACCCCAGGAGTAATCGCCATAGTAAAAGGTTGTGCTCTTACTTTTACTTGCTTACTTTCTGTCCTGCCTTTCAATTTTCTGGCCAGCCACTTTGGGAGCCAATGCAATGAAAGTTCAGAGAAAATGTTCTTGGGTCCTTGAGATTCTCTGTTGACTGCCTTGCTGTGGCCCCTCCAGAGGTCTTTTGGATGGCAGTTGGGAACTGGAAAGAAGGTGCTGTTAATTGGATCTGGACCCAGGCGTGGTGGAGAGATGAGTTTCCCCAGCATAGTCCAGTGCTGTGAGAATAGCATAAGCTCCTTTCCCCTCTTTTTCTCCTACTTGCTTACTTTGTGGCAGAATGGCCCGGGGCAGGGGGGTTCCAGGGTTCCAGAGGTGAGGTGACACTACCCTCTTGGAGTTAAGAGCTTGGAAGAGTAAACTTGAGTTCCTGTAGTGCCAGCTGCTTTAGTGCAGTTTATACTCCTGTACTCAAAGTTGGGGGGAGGAGAGGAAGAGCAAACAGTAATTGTTGAGTGGCGCACATATTTATGGCCAACCATCCCTGTGATTCATATTTTCAGAGCGGTTTTATATATCACCTTTAGCTGGGTATTTGTGATTTAGCTGGATATCTTTTGATCTGTCCTTCCGGTGCTGGGGTCTTGGGCAAGGAATGGGGCAGAAATAGCAGAGCATCTTTCCTCATGCGGACACAACGTGAAGACGTGCAACGTTTGCCTGCTGTGCATTTCAGTACTTTGCTTGATGTGTGGTTGTTAATGCCCTGTGTGGATGAATAATTCCAGTGACTGAATGGGTCTGTTTCTTTCAGTCAGAGCTAATTAAAGGACTGTCCTTTTCAAGACCACAGCTTCTGCATGGCCACAGAGACCCTCCTTCCTGTAACTTTCTCAAGTTCTGAAAAAGGACAGGAGGAGCTGCTGAGCAGGGATGAAAGGGCCCCGTTGCCCATGGCTGTGTTAACATGCACGCTGTTTTGCACAATGGCCGTAAAAATCTTACCTATCATTAACTCCTGCTGAAGGCTCGATCAGAGAATCACATTTGTCTTAGCTGGGTTTATGTGATAGTGTACAGTGTTTGGTAAACGTCACCTTAAAAGCATTTGTGTTTGCATACATACCTCACAGTGACATGGTTAATGCAATCTTGATTTTCTTTCTTTTTAGCTGAAAGAAAGGAGTGAAGCGTGTGGGGGAAACATGGGATCCATAGAAGAACTGAGAGAGGCTATTTATTTAGCCGAAGAAGCATGTCCGGGCATTTCAGATACTATGGTGACAGAGCTTGTACAAAGGCTTCAGAGGTACCAATAAATAACTTTTCATTTGGACATACTGGGTACTATGGCACAGGTATAGGCACTTGCCATGGAACTTTTTCGAAATTTTAATTATCATGGGTGTACTCTGTATGGATGGGTTTCAGAAAATAGATAGGAACACCTCTGGGAAAATATGTAGGAGACTTGCATTGCAACTTCCTACTGTTTTCATACTGGGAGATTATCAAAATTTAGGGAAGTGGTATTTTACAATTTACCATTGTGTACAAAGCCTAATGAAACAATAAAGTTAAGAAACCTGAGTAATAAATTCTAACACCAGATGAAAATAGTTGTTTACTTGTGCTAGCTACTGAAGATGCGCTTCAGCTGTTGGGTGATTTCACTTTTTTTTTGGTAGCTATTGTCAAACAATTCAGTTTCTAGAATAACACTGTGAGATAACAAAGTTTACCGGCAGAGTTACTAGTAGAACAGGAAGACTCTTCTTTTAATGAAAAAGCACTGGCTGGGTAATATGACCTTGTGATTTTCATTAACTTACTATGTATCGCCAGAATGGATGCAGTGGCAGTCTGCAGAAGTCCATAAACCCTAGATGTGTGCCAATTTCTCAGGACCATAGTCTTCAAACTTTTCAGTCATGGAACAGAAAGAGACAGCATTGCAACTTGAGTTAGTTGAGGCCACAACACGGGCAGCAGGCTAAGAGAACCAGGGACAGAAACACAAGCTGAGTCTCAAGAGGTGAAAGGAACAAACCAACAGGCAGATGTAGGCACTTTGTCCTCCTCACCAAAGCTTTCCCTTGCCTTTCCTGATACAGCCCAGCCACCTGCATCTCTGTCAGTCATCCAGTGCTCCTCGCCAGTATTTGTGGTATAGAACCCCCCCCCTCCCACCATGGAAGATTAGCTTTCTCAGGGAGGTGGGCATTGAAGCACAGGCACAGATCATTGGAAACCTGACTGGAGAGATGGCGAAGCTTTGCAGGTCGGAAGAGGAGAGAGAGGCAAGGGACAGCTTTTGCCAGGTAGAGGGTGCCTCTGAACCAGCTGCTGTCCTAAGGGTGAATCCTTCCACTGCTGACTGACCTTCCTGCAGGAAACATGGCGCTCTTCTGTATGAATGCGCAACAGCAGCTTGCTCTTCTGAAAAGCAGGAGAAAAGCGGTTCTGCAGGAGCTCACAACTCAGCACGTGGGGGGCTCTGTATCCCACTTGAGGGTTGTGACTGATGGACTGACAGCCACTGCCTGAAGAGAATAAAGCAAATGACAAAGATGCTGGAATGATCAGGCTGCATGAGATATGCTGATTTCCCCCTTCCTGTTGCAGCCACCTGAAATGCTAGAAATTTTGTTTTGGGGTGAGGGAGTTGAGCATATCTTCAGGAAATAGCATTGAGCACAAAGGAGGGAGGTCTGCAATGAGAGGAAGGAAGTGGCAGAAATTCCACCCGTCTTTTGGAAACGTAATTGCCTTTAAGTCTTTGGGATGTGTGATTGGATAATGGCGCCTAGGTTTTTTTAAAATTATAACAGAACATGGGTAAAATAACTTCTTAATAGATGGCTCTGAAGTAATATTTTATGTTGCCCTGTTACAGATAGACACAGCAAATGCACAAGGGCTGGATAAAAATGTATAGACCCTGGTGCCTGATGATAATACACAACCAGAGCAATGTTCCCTCTAAGCTGTGGAGTCTTATGAGCAAAAATTCTACTCTGTGAGCTGCTGGCATTAGAGTTGTGAGTGAGCGATTGGGCTACTGCATAAATTAGTTTGCTCTGGAGCCATGCTTCCTGAGCCGAGACAAATGTGTGAGCCGGAGGCTAAAAAACTGTGAGCTAGCTCACACTAACTCAGCTTAGAGGGAACACTGAACCAGAGTAAACTGGATATTTGCACTGGATGTGTAATGAACTGTAGTTTCGAATCTCAAAGTACTTAAAGAAATGGAGTCAGCTTTTTCTAGTGATTTCATGCATTGAAATTTGCAGATGTGATTTAATGCGATGGGATGTAGGTTTTTTCCAGGAAGGACCTTTCAAGAAATGTATACACTGAAGCAGAGTTTCTTGGTGTATTTCAGCCAATGTCATCCTCTGCTTTTAACCACCCAATTTCAGTGCCCCTAACATGGCCTTATGCTAGAAGTTTAAAGCAGTTCCTTCCTAGACAGCAACACAGAATTTACATATCGAAAATAATTGATTGATCTCACTAGCCACTGTTGCATCCAAGAACAAGAAGACTGATGGCTGAGGTGTGATGAGCATTTCATACAATCATCCTATCGCAATAGCAGCCGTTTTCACATGCCCATGGAAATAAGCTCTTAATAATGCAAGAACTGCACAAGTCCTCTTAACTTTGAAGTAAGTTCTTTTTAAAACTCACAGGACTGCAGGTAGCATTTGGGGATCTTAATACTGATATATTCAGATTTCTGCCCTTTCAAAATGGGCTTTCTCAGTGTAGTAAAAGTCTTCTGTACTGATATAATGAAACACTTTGATCACCACTTTGTTTTGAAACAGTTGCTCTCTGTTTCCACCAGGTATTCGGTAACCGGAGGAAGTGCATCATCCCACTGAAGTATTGTTTTTGCCATGTTTGTTTAACAGTGGGCACCTGTTTTGATGCTGGTCTGCCACGCAGTTGGTCAGTGGTGTGTTTTCCAGTAAATGGACATTCTTGAAGGGGACAGCAACAGAATCGGGTGCCTCACCAAGGGCATTGTGGCTCAGCTCTGTATAGTTTTTTTAAAAGAAACAATAATGCACATATTCGAAGGAGGTATCTTTTTAAATCTCTGAGATGTATATTTAGGATTGCTGTTAGGAAACTGAAGCTGTTAAGAAATCTCAGGTATCTTGCTTTAAGTCATTGGTCTTCAGCTGCTGGGCGAGGATCTTTAAGTGGGACGCATCCCAGCCTTTCATGGGTGCACTAGTGTCAGCAATGCCATTTCTTCTAGGGGAGATGTTTATTTTAAGGAGGGGGGAGGTGAAAAGGAGGAAAGTTAAAAAGTGGGCTCCCTGTTACTAGTAGGTGTTAAAGATGGGTCCCTTGTCCAAAAAGTGGAAGGCAACTGCTTTTAAGTCGATAAATCTGTGAACTGGAAACATACAATTGGCTCTGTGTATAGATTTGTATATAGTCACTTTTTTACTGAAACCGACTCAATGCGCATCTGGAATCCCTCTGTACAAATGGCCAAGTGCTTCTGTAGATAATGCTTGTGAGGTAAATATTTTGGCAGATCACAATTGATTACTGGCTTGCCTTTGTTACATGGACATTTTGAATTGTGTGACAAGAGGTTTGATTTGACCTTGTGTTTATAGGTCAGAATAACAAAAACCCTGCTATAAAAGGTGCAGAGTTTTCTCTTGTTTTGTCATACAATGTTCCTCTTTGTATAATCTGGGGTTGGTTCTCTAATCATGGTACGACTTTGATTATTTTAATTTACAGCATCTTGTTTCCTTTGAAATTGTCTAATATTTGTGTTCTTTGAGTGGCTTTTATATCTGTTGAAAATTGTGCCAATTTAAGGTTTGAGTTCCCCTTTGGTAGGTTTATTTAAAGTTAGCTGCAAAATCTGACCATCTTATACAACTAAAGTGACAAGAAAAATGTTTTGAAATACCTCCTGGAAAAGTTGGCTGAATAATGGCAGTTTTGTAAGGTGCATTGGTCTTTAAAATGATGGGGAAGATGGTAAAATGTGATGCATATGAGAATTTACAATCATATCTCCCTCTGTAACAATCATAGATTTGGCTTCAACTTTGTATCCAATATCCTTTCTTGAGGAAGAAAATGCTTGATACATCATCAGGACTTGAAATAGAAATTCTCGCTGCTGCTGTTTCTCCTGGTTAATTTGAATATCTGTATATTTGGTTGTTGCTTCTTTTTGTGATTCTTTGTTTGAACCTGGCCTGTGTTAAAATGGGCAGAAATAAGTACAGTGTTCAAGCTGGGGAAGTCTTTTTGTTGATGCTGTATAATGATCTGATAGGTGTTTTTTTCCTAATAGAGCAAATTTTGGTCATAGCCAATATTTTTAGTATTTCTGCACAGAAATATATTTTAATCTTCAAAAAAATTAAAAATGCAACAATGGTAAAGTCCATCTTCATCTGGAAAGTCAGCCCTCTGGGCCAAAACATTAGTGATTAAACCTTTAATGAGAGGTTTGTTGTGTGATGATGACAGTCTCTTGATAAAGCACTGAAATGGACTAATAATAAGCAGGGGGTGCTGGAAACTTTTTGGCAATGATCCATTACTGTAAGAATAAAAACCAGAAATTAACTTTCAGTTAGGAGCTTCAGTTTAAGGTTTTAAAATAAGCAGCAGAAAACTTGACTTTAAGGATTTGGCTGTTGGTTACCAAAACAATTCCTGCTTTCTGATTTTGAGTTTGTTTTCTGTGCTACTTTTATAATTTGACATTTCAAATATTACATTCCTGTACAAATTTCCTTTTAGGTGACTCGTTTGAAGGCTTGTGAAAAGATTATTGTTCTGCCAGTTTGCAGTCAATCCTGTTCATGTTTACACAGAATTATTTTAATGAAAATATTTGGATTTCCTTCCAGGTAAACATGTATGAGATTGCAACTTCAGAGATCTATTTGGATATATGCAATTATATTATGGAGTAAAACATTTTATTAGTTCCATGGACTAAATAAAATCGTGGTTCAAAGTGTAGTATTTTTAAAGTAAAAAGTTAGAGCTCTCCTGATGATGATAGCAGTAAAATATTTTAATCCACAAGCATCTCTGTTATGGTGGGATCTTTTAATCTACAAACACCTCTCTTATAGGGGGATAAATTTTTATGTTGGCCTTTCACATTAATGTTTAGAGCCCTTCAAAACTGCAACTGTCTTCTCCCAAAGAAATGGAGCGCTGCAATGTTTTATGTACAAGGGGGGCATTCTCTCTGTATGGTGTCACTAATACAGCTTTCTACCCTAGATATTCTTGCCAGAATCATCCATTTTCGCTCAGGGCCACTTTACCACCTAAACAGTAACTTTGAGCATGAAACTGGCAGGAGATGCCATACAGGAGGAGGTGCCAGGCATGGCTTGAGCTTGTTGTCTCCTCCCAAGTTGGCTCCAAGGCAGACTGCAGAGTTTGTCTGTAGAGCAGCCCTGGAGTGACATAGAAGGAAATGCATTGTCCTTGTACTGCTGCTGCCCACCTCCAACGAGCTGCAGAGAGGTGCTGGTGGCATAAATGGGAAGGAAGTGCCTCTTTCTGTCCTGCTGCCATCCTTGGCTCCAACAGTTTTGGAACTGGTAGGGGTGTGCAGAAGGAAGGACAGCCTCTTCGCATGCTGTGCTCCCACTGCCTGGTTGAGCCAGGTGAGTTGCTTTTTCCAGATACAGGTTGGAGACACTTCTTGCTCTTCAAAGTTTAGCGGAATTAAGGCTGTAAAAAGAAGGCCTTTCAAAGTAGAAAGGTTTCCTGTTTGTGTAGGTCCTATCACCTCCAAAAGTGGCTAGAAAACTTCTTTTGTCACAGTTAGATTCTTGTAGTTGAGCTAGAAGGTAGATGACCGTTGTATTGGTGCACAAAACTTCTGGTGAAATAGCGACGTCTCTCCAGTTTT
The DNA here is from genome assembly GCA_029375565.1 of Gekko gecko. NCBI lineage: Eukaryota > Metazoa > Chordata > Lepidosauria > Squamata > Gekkonidae > Gekko > Gekko gecko. The sequence continues at coordinate 184,784,541 of JAPDNY010000004.1, read as the reverse complement.
CTCCCCATGTTGTTCAGTGCCATGGCCTTTTTGGTTCCCAAGTAGTTTTATAGGTGAGTCTTGGAGTTGCACTTCTGCCTTGCTTTGTTATTAGTCTTCATGTAGCCTTTTGTATTTGTGGTACCTTGCAGTTTTAGGACCATGTCAGAGAAGTACACGCAGTCTGACTGACCTTGGAACTGCACACTGGAAAGTATGTGTGTCCTGGTTTACGTGCATGTGGCTGAACGCTTGAGTCACCCCATGGATCCCGGCACTTGGGTGAATGCAGTGCAGGAGCTTCTGTACAGATGCCACAAGACTCCGTAGCAAAACCAGACTAGGATGGCTACTCCATGAAAACATTACTAGGATGTTTTCTTAAACAAAGTTACAACAGACATTAAGGGTCTTGGAATATAAAATTATTTTTATACCCCTTTTTTGTTAGGCAGATGGACCTTAAATGCGTCTGCATGCCTGGCAGCCAATTCCATATTCTGAGGACATGTGGCATGTAAGGCGCAAGCCACTTGTGTGTGCTATGTGCAGTGCCTGCTGTCCTCCTCTGAGTGTGAGTTGGAATTTTTTATGTTCTTATAGATGATTATTAAGAATTTCCTTGCCAGACCAAGTGTCCAAGAGTGGACAGCCTCTAGAAATGCACAGACATTGCTTGCTAGTGATAACTAGCGCCCCCCCCCAGCACCTGGTAACTGGGTATACACACTCTCTGTACATGGGGGGTCCCACTTTTAGCTAAAATACCCAATGATAGACCTATCCTTTATCAAGCTGTTTTCTTCTGTAATACTGCTTTCTATTTATAACCCTGTATAAAACTTTGCTTCTGTCACGCATCAAGCTATTCTTCAATTCCTTGTAAGTTACATGACACAAATAAAGGAAAAATGGAAGAATATTCTGGTGTGATCTTTTATTGAAGATTTTAATTTTTAAAAAGGAACAGGGAAGAGGTTGTTATGGTAGTGCCCTACAGACATTGGAACGAGAGATTGCTGTACTGTAGTAATGGAATACTGTTACAAAAATAAAGTTCAGTTACAGAGAGCAGCTACCTAATAGTTTTGGAATTTTCAGTGCTAGGGGTACATATACTTAGAATGGATTTCTCCCTCCATAAGCTTATCATGAGAATTTGCCATAAAAATAAGCAGCAGGACAGAAAACAAGTGTGTTTGTATACGGAATAAATTTAGGACAGCTGCCCTGTTTGTGCTCAGCAAAGTGTGTCACTAGCCTCTTAAAAGGCTTTCACCTGTATGCAAGAAATATTTTATGGTAAATCATCAGTGTGGATTTTTCATCAAGAGAGTAGCTGTATTTTGCATCTGAACTTAATAGCCGCATTATGGGGATACTAATAGACATCTTTTATAAATGGTGCACAAATGGTGTCTTTCTTTTGTTAATGGCCAAAGGCTACCTGTGTCAGGGTTGACATATCTACGGGTCCTTTCATGTGCAGGTCCCCACAACCCAGGTTCCAGGGAACTTAGTATATACAAACATATAGTTGTAAGGGCAGTGTTCAGAGTCCAATCATGGAGCAGACAGAGATGGCAAATTTGAACTGAACTAGATTTGATGCTGGTTGAACATATGCTGGTAGTCTTTCCTATTGTGACTTGTACACATTTCTGTTTCTGTACAAATAATACTTTCTGTTGTTTACCATAGGATTTGTTTTGTCTTCGAGTATTTTTCTTTTGTTTACTGCAGAATTTTTCTGCCTTCAAGTATTTATTTTTCCTACCTTTCACATGAAGACATTTATACTTTTAAATTTCATCAGTATGATGGATACAATTTTATATGTATGTTAAGTTATAAGTGGTGTGTTATGTGTTCCTAAATTGGTAAAAGTAGTTTAGGTTTGATAAGAAAGTATTGCATGTATTTCAGCTTCCCCTTCAACCCCTGGAAAGCCTCTTTTCCTGTGATATCAAGTCAAGTCAAGTTAGCCTTTATTGGCATAAATCTTGTGATATCAAAATACCCAGAAATTTAACATCTCCACATGTATCCCATTCAATTAATGTGCACTTTCTATATACAAGAGTGTACAAAGAATCCTGGATCAGACCGTGGTCCACCCAGTCCAGCATCCTGTTTTATAGTATTACTATGGAGGGCCAACAACAGGGCCTTCTGGCACTGGTAGAGGTTTACTGCCTCTGAATGTCTATACTTAAAAGTTTTTATTGAGTATATTGGTCAGTCCATGAACACACATTCATTCTCCATCCTATTGATATACTCATTTTCCATTTTTAACATTCATAATAACCAAACAAATAGAACAAAAAAATCACCTAAGGTTACTATTCCAACAGCCTGAAATTTCTACTCTCATTTAATCCCTCTTTTCATATGCCCCTATCTTACCCGTTAATAATTCCTGTCCAACTTCCCCATAACTTATAGTTAAACATAATACAACTCATAATCTACAGTTCGTTTCTATCTGAATTATCACTATAATTCTCTGCATCTTCTTCTGTACCTGGAAAACAAAGTTGAAAGGGTTGCCTCCAAATATGGGTGCTATAAAGAACAACTCTACAGCGAGAGGTGAACCTCCTCTCTCCCTGTATTCGGAGGTCTTGGCGGGGGCACACTCTTCGCCTCCTTACTATACCCTGTTATACAGTAAAGACCCTAACCCTCTAATCAAACAATTCACACAAATAACTATTCTTACATAAACATATTTAGAATTCAAGTCCACTCTTGTACTAAGTCTTTCAGTTGTTTACCCCTACTTACACTATAGCCTAACTATCCACACCAGAATACATTGATCCCTTCACACACCTCCTTTCAATTTAATAATAGCCTTGATAAGTTTTTTACCCATCACCTCATTATGTCCTGTAAACGTTTTATTTAAATTAACCACCAAATGCCCAAGTGCTAGCCATCTATATGGTATTTCCTTTTCTCTCAATGTCTTTACTGCCTCTGAATGTGGAGCTTCCATTTACTCAACATGGCTAGTAGCCACTGATAGACCCTATCCTCCATGAATCTTTCTAATCCCCTTTTTAAGGCTGTTTATGCTTGTGTCCATCACACCATCCTCTGGCAGCATATTCCACATTTTAACCACTTGTGTAACGAAGTATTTCCTTTTGTTCAGCCTGAATCGATTGCCCAGAAATTTCATTGGATGCCCTCAAATTCTAGTATTTTGGGAGAGGGAGAAAAAGTTCTCTGTCCACTCTCTCCACCCCATGCATAGTTCTATAAACCTCTGTCGTGAGCCCCCTTAGTCTCTCTTCTAAAATAAAAAGTCCCAGACTTTTTCAGCTTTTCCATCTATGAAAGGAGCTCCAACCCCTTAATGATCTTGGTTGCCTTCTTCTGTACTTTTGAGATACAGTGACCAGAACTGCATGACAGGCTGCATGGCACAGATATATACAGGGGCATTATAACGTTGGTCATTTTGTTTTCCAGTCCCTTTCTTAATAGTCCCCCTTTTTTGCTGCTGTGGTACACTGGATTGACACTTCCATTGAGCTATGTACTATGACCCCAAGCTCTCTTCTTCCCCTCAGTTGGCTCATTTGTGTGTAGTATTATGCTGCCCAGAGCACAAAGGGGGGGGAATGTGTGTTGATTCATCAGAATTATGTGATCTACCAAATACCTGCCACCAGATCTTCGGAACCAAAGAAAATGTTACTTCAGGTCACTGCTTGAAGTGGTGTGAGAAGCCATTCCTCTGGATGCAGTATATTTTTAGGGTTATCATTTGCAGAATACAAATGTACACACACGTTGTCAGCATTAGCTGTGGATTTTCCTAAACCACAGCCAGAAAGAAAACCTGTAATTACTGGTATGGATTGAGGGGGAAAAACTGAATCATTTTATCTCCCTGGGGCTTATTGCTACTTAGCTGTCAACTATGGCATGAACTCACCCATCAAGGCTGTTTATATAGGTACTATTTTAACATAAAGAATTAATGCTAAAAAATGGCGGGGGGGGGGGAATAAAGAGGAATAAAATGCCTAAAGAATTGTCATAAAAGAACAAGCGGAGAAACATAGGAAACGACGACTTTCCTGGCAGGGGCACGTGGTAGTTCATGGCGCAGACATTTAGTGTATTTTCTGTGCCTCAGGAGAACCCTACTGCGGTCTGAAATGACATAATAGTCCAAGTTATAACCACATCCCTATTTGTGTTAATTCAGAAGGCAGGCAACTGAACTCCGCTGCCATGGGTAGAGGCTCACTTCCATAGGAGCATCTCAAGCAGCAAAAGCCATGGCTGAGGTGTAATAGTTCAACTAGACAGAGGAGTATGTTATTTTGGCTAAAGCATGAAACAGTTCAGCTATTTCACAGAAAAAGACCATACCTCTTCTCATTTACAATTGCATTTAACCTACAGGAATCTTGAAAACAGAACCATAATCTCTTTTGTTTCAGAAATGCAGGCTTACAATGTAGAGAGCTGATTTTTTTTTTTTTTTATATAAAGAGGAGGAAAAATTAGAAATGACTGACCAGGCTTAATTGCCTTCATGCTGTAGGATGTTTGAAGCTGTTGAGGTATTTTATTCCCTTTTTCCATATGCAAATGTTAAGCCATTTTTATACATAGCAGAAAGGGCACATCTCATAATTGACAAATCAGCTAAAGATGCTGATAGTTAACTAAGACTCTCAATCTTTGTAGAGTGCTTAGAAGTAATGTTTTCTCCAGTCTTTGCTCATTGACAACTTTTGCCATCTGAATATATGTAATTGAACTTATGCTTAACATGGTCTGTAACACATTCACAGGAACTTGATTTCAACTACCAAAAAGCAACCAAGTAATCTCAAATTCTTTTTACAAGCTGGAGTTGTCTGATTCAAACACAGCAAATGTCTATAGTTGCTGTCATATTTATATATACAACAGGTGATTTGATTTATAGTATCATTGGTAGTAAAAAAGGTGCAGAAACACTGTATATTGTGAGGAAATATTTTAAAAAGCAGTTCTTCAGAACTTGTGAGGAAATATTTTAAAAAGCAGTTCTTAAACACAAAAAGAAGCATTATATCTGCAACACTTATTTATGGAACCAAACATCTGTGCCACAATTCTTGCATTACAAAGATGGTGCATTTAAATCCCATTTATACTCACCTTTCACAAGACACTGACATCCTTAATATTGCACAGGGGTATTGTGTAAACTATTCAACCTTGCAAGTTTTTTACTTCTCAGAAATACAACAACTTGCACCAAGGAAAGTAGGCAAAAGTTTGGTTACTATTACCTGTAATTTTCAAAGAGACGAAACGAGCAAGCTACACACATGGTTGGTAGTTTTAATTTTCAGAAGCAAAAATCTATAGAAACATTGAGAAGAAACTACTTTGAGACTGCTCTTTATGCATGTTTTATGATGAAGGCTGTTAATACAATACATACGAAGTACATATTTTTAAAAAATCTGCAGTCTGATCATTTTTTTGTGGGGCTTGGGGTTTTTTCCTTTCAAAGAAGAAAAGGTATTTGCTCTCCAGGAAAATACCAAATATGAAGTTACTACAAAAAACTGTACCATATTTCCGGTGCAAACTTTTGAGGCAAGGAAATGTCTTTTGGCATTTGGCACTCCAAGGACAATATTTTAATACTGGCACAAGCTTAAAAAAAAAAAGCCACACCAAAAGACAAAATACAAGACGTGTAACTGTCACCTGGCTGATCATAGTAAACAATCCTGCGGAGGCAATATTACAAAAAGCGGCTCCAAAACTTTTTTTAAAAAAACAAACAAATTTCTGTTTTTCTAAACTTTAAAAGGAGAAAATAAAATCCAAAACGTCCTCTAGAAAAGCAGCAACTGCTGGAATGAACAACTTGTTGGGCGTTGAGTTGTCAATAAACATGTGACTCTTCGTGACTAAGAACCTGGATGCGTGAGGCCGGGCTGGTGGCACTTCGGATTACCTCCATCCACCTAAGTAATGGAGAAAACAAAGACGGAGGCTGCAGTGAACATCTGACCATGTAAAAGGTTCCAATTTACCGACAAAAACAGCATGATGAGAGGCGGTAACTCTATTTAAATATGGGCGATTCAGGACATTTAAATATTATAGCCAGCTAGGATGGGGGAATCTCATTTTTGTCAAAAAAACCGCAAAATTACCTGCATGATAGAAAACTATAACACTCAGCCTAACATTCTTTTTTTCTTTATAACTCTTGTAACAACAAAATAAAAATTCAGCAGCAGTAGGTTTAATATACTAATACAGTCGAGACATGTTCCAATGGTCTATGGTAAATTAATGCTTTTTATAGTGATCTTGTATTCACTTAGCAGTACTTAATAAATGCAAATCATGCGATAGTTTCATGGACATCATTTACTTCTCCATACATTCTCAAAAAGGCAGCCATCTATTTAAAAAGTTCAGTGTAAGGGAAGCTATTTGCTACTTTTAAGTTGTGAAGAAATCGAAAATTCAAAGGTTACACACCTTCTCATACCACTACCCAATGGGAGGTATCATCTTTTCTCCAGTATGAAGCTATCGGAAATTTTGCTGCCAGTAGCAGTATTGAAATTAGTTCTCTTTTTGGATAGAGGGTTTTTATGTATCAGATTTTTCTAACAAGACAACTAAGGCATGGGACTTTGAATTGTGTGATTATTACCTCTCCCAAGATCTATCTATCTTTCTTTCGGTATGTGTGTGTGTGTGTGCACATGCCTTTTCAGAGAGGTGGCTTCCTGCCTCCCTCTGCATCACAGCCCTGGTATTCCTTGGAGGTATCCCATACAAGTACTTGCCAGGGTCGGTCCTGGCTTCTGAGATCTGATGAGACTGGGCGCGCCTGGGCTATCCAGGTCAGGGCCTCTCTCAAGAACTTGTGATTTTCAGTCATGTCCACCAGCACTGCAGAAAATTAGCTGGGTTGCCACATCCTTTCCAGCTTAGACCTGAGTGCCCAGGTGTGATACAATGAAGACGAGAGGGCATGAGATACCACTGGATCACACTTTTTCAACAAATCAGCGAAAATGCAGATTGTTCTGGCATGCTCCGTTCTCCAGGCCTTGCATTTTATAATTCCTTATTTCGTTGCAGACACTGTGCCTGTTGAGTAAGTGCTGTCTCCATTGCTGTGTCTGCTGTCGTCAAAACATCTTTTAAACTTCCCCTTCACTAAGCTGGGAGGTAATAAGCTCCGTAAGAGATTCCGGTTTGGAAAATAGAGTTTCTTGTTGCTCTGCCAAGAGGGTCAAGAATATCCTGCTCTGTAGTGAGCTCTTCAGCATTTTGGAGTTGCTCCGGACCTCACGTTTGCCCTTTAGCCCCCCCCCCCCTTCTGCTTCCTCTTCAAGGGCTCTGCTCCCACTGTCGCTTGAGGAAGAATTTTTCAGGCTTGTATTGATTTCAGAGCCTGCTTGGGCTTTACTCTCTCCTTGTTTTGTCCATTCTCACCTCATTTACGTGTGTAGATAAGGCTGTTTATTGTAGATAACTGAGGAGAGAGCATGCTTGGGTTCAGGCATCCATCAGCAATGTCTCTTCCTCCCAGCCTAACATTCAGAAGCTTGTAACATCCTCCCACATTCAGCATACAGTTTAATTAAGAAAAAAAGGTCTTCAACGCTTTTCATTACAGATATAAGGAAAACGTGCCGTGATTTCGTAAACGGATTGCACTGCAGAGAAAGGGCGAGGAGAAGGTGCAAGACAACTTCGTAAATGCTTCCTGTCCCACGTAGTTAACTCCAGTGCTAAGGCAGTCAACCACCTGTTCCAGTTTTGTCTCCCCCCCACCTCCTTGCCCCTTCTCTCCTTTTTTGTTTGCTTCTTCTGTCCCACAGCCAGCAGTGACAAGTGAGGGCACAGGGCAGAAAATCTGAGCGAGATGTAAAGTATTTTGGCAAAATCACCTCGTACGCTTCCACTCGCATCTTACCCAATTGTCCCAGTGAACATAACATAAGAACATAAGAGAAGCCAATGTTGAATCAGGCCAATGGCCCATCTAGTCCAACACTGTCACACAGCGGCCAAAATATACCAGGTGCCATCAGGAGGTCCAGCAGTGGGGCCAGGACACTAGAAGCCCTCCCACTGCTGCCCCCTCCAGCACCAAGAATAGAGTGCATTACCTGCCCCAGACTGAGAGTTCCCATCTATACCCTGTGGCTAATAGCCACTGGTGGACTTCTGCTCCATATGTTTATCTAATTCCCTCTTGAAACTGTCCATGCTTGCAGCTGCCACGACCTCCTGTGGCAGTGAATTCCATATGTTAATCACTCTTTGGGTGAAGAAGTACTTCCTTTTGTCTGTTCTAACCCGACCGCTCAGCAATTTCATGGAGTGCCCACGAGTTCTTGTATTGTGAGAAAGGGAGAAAAGTACTTCTTTCTCAACCTGCTCAATCCCATTCATAATCTTATAAACCTCAATCATGTCACCCCTCAGCTGTCGCTTCTCCAAGCTAAAGAGCCCCAAGCATTTTAACCTTTCTTCATAGGGAAGGTGTTCCAACCCTTTTATCATTCTAGTTGCTCTTCTCTGCACTTTTTCCAATGCTATAATATCCTTTTTGGGATGTGGTGACCAGAACTGTACACAGTATTCCAAATGAGGTCGCACCAATGATTTATACAGGGGCATGATGACACAGTGCCCTGTGCTGTGGCCCCGTTTGCTGACAAGGCTCTCCCGATCCTTGGAGAGGAGTTCTGAGGCAACCCACAGGCTGCTGAGGGAAGGCAAGAAAGAGCTGCTCCACCAACTCCTTCAGCAAACTCTTCTGCTGGATTAATTACAAGCCTGGGAGTTCTCTTTCTGCCTGAGGCACAGCGTGGGATGAAAGTTTCGTGTGTGTGTGAGCAGGACAATCTGCTGGCAGGGGAGGTTGAAACTGTACATTTTGGATTAACAAATCATTTATTGCTGGGTCCTGTCTTTGCCATGTCTAGGTACCAGATTAAGAGGTGGCAGCCATATGGTATTGGGGGAGGGGGGTGCGCTGCCCTGTGAGACTGCTGGAAGAAGAAGAAAATTGGATTTATACCTCGCCCTTCACTACCTTGAAGGAGTCTCAGAGAGGCTTACAATCTCCTTTCCCTTCCCCTCCCCACAACAGACGCCCTTGTGAGGTAGGTAAGGCCGAGAGAGCTCTTTCCAGAACAGCTCTGAGAGAACTTGTGACTGACCCAAGGCCACACCAGCAGCTGCATGTGGAAGAGTGGGGAATTAAATCTGGTTCTCCCAGATGAGAGTCCATGCTTCTAACTACTGCACCAAACTGGCTCTCAGACGCCAGAGAACCCTAAGCCTGCACCAGAGGACAGGATGAAGGGGATGCTCTTCAGTGGACATCTTGAGAGTCTAGCAAGGCCAAGAAACACATACATGCCAGAGGTGCTGCCATCATTGGGTCTTGGCCTTACCACCGAATGGCCTCTCCCCCTTAGCAGTGGAATGAAGATGGAATCTTTGTCTGGGGGCTCATGGTTGTTCTCGGCAATCCTGGAGGATTCATGCATATTGCAGCAGCATCCTCCCTCACAGAAGATGCTTCCATCTGGTTTGCAGCTTAGCTGTTTGCCAGAGGCCAAGTTGACTCTTGCTCATGTCTAGGTGTGACTGTTCAGCACCTATTAACTAGCTAATGCCAGAATTCAGTCGTGCAGACAAACAGAAATAAAGCATACCGTTCAAATGTGTATTCACTTTCTGCCCTGAAATAGTACACGTGGGATTTGAAGTGTAGCTTAAAGACATAGTCTTTATGGATGTTCTCAGATTCAGAAGGAATGGTAAGAGAATAACCCAGCAGAGGAAGGCTAGCTAAAGGATGATTGTCCTAAAAATAGAAGACGAAAGTGCTGTTAGAACATTCTACGCAATGGCCTTTGTGCCGCAAACTGACAAAGCTTTGTACAGGTAAAAAAAGCAGTGCTGCTGCCCAATTAAACTGATCTTGACTGATTTATCAATCAAAGTCTTTAATGACTTGATCAACTTTGTGTAAATTTATGCACGAATTCAAATATAACATCCAAAGGAAGAAAGCACTGTGTCCAGATGGTGTGCGTCCATGTCACAACAGATACCACTGTAGAACAGAAAGAAGTAGGAAAGCCTCTTATGAAATCACACACCTGCTAGTTTTTGTCATTACATTTCTAAAAACTGTGCTGATTTACAGCATAAAATTAAATATCGGACTGGCTTCCTTATTCTGATACAGAAAGCTGTGCACCAATCGTCATGTTCCCCATTCTCACTGAACTCTTTAACTTTTGACAGGTGTTTACTGTCAAGTCCTGGCGAGCTCTCCCATGGGGTGGAACTCAGAGATGGGGCACATGGATTCAGCGCAAAAGCTCTACCTCTCTCATCCTTCCACATCATATTGCTGGGGGGAGGGAAGGTTTCATTGCAGAGGCAAGCTCCCCCAAGCACATTTGGTGGCAGAGTACAGAATCTGAATCCCAGTCTTTGAACTCTGGCCACTATGCAACATGGGCTGCGTTGAACTTACTGCAGCATGTAAACCTCCCTGCCTAATTGATCAATTGCCTTTAGGACAGCTGGCAGAACAAACTTGTCAAGTGTTAACTTTTTTTTCTCCGTGTGGTCAGAAGAGCCCCACATATCTGATACAGGAGGATTCTTCTCCGGCCTAAGCCAATCAGTTACCTGATGGGATTTGTAGAAAAACATGCAGAAGTTGGTGAATACCACCCAGAGCTTCTGCCACCCATTGCTGTTCTTGAATTTTCTCAAAAGGTTTCCAGAGAGTTGATTCTGAAAGTGAAAGAGAGAAAGAATGCAACGGGACTGATTCACAGACAGATGGTAACAGGTGGAAAGAAGGCAAGCCTCAAGTAAAATGCTGCTGCTTCTACTGACATTGGATTACTTTTTTGCCTCTTTTGATATTGTACTCTCAGATACAGAATTCCTCCTCATCAGCCTTTAAATGAGGCTTGCCTGTACACTAGCTTTCTAAGGAAAGAAATTATCTGCTGTTACCTCATTGGATGCAGAAGTGTGTGTGTGTGTATGGGCGGGGGGGAATACCAGCTTAATATTACCGTAAACCAGCATGCTAATGATATCATTAGTCATAATAACAGTTTTCTACAAAAATAGTTTAAATTCCACACGTAGAGCAACTTTTAAGACTGCTACTAAAAATGTAGAATCATCCTTTGAGTAACTTAAAACCCCAAAGAAGGCTGAACATTAGAAGGTAATACCTTTCGAAGAATGCCTGCTATTGTTATTCACCTGCTATTGTCATTTGCCTGCTAATGTCATTCAGCATCTGAAGTCACTCCACTTTCCAATATATAGGACAGATGGACTCACATTCTAGCTGTATCTGAAGAAGTGAGCAGTGACCCATGAAAGATCCTACCCTGCCACAAATTTTGTTAGTGTTTAAGGTGCTACTAGACTCTTGCTCTTCTCTACTGCTGCAGACAGACTGCTGACACAATGGCTACCCATCTTGATTAGAAGGTAGATGTCTTCTATCCACAGGTCTGGAATAGTGACTCATTCTCTCTCGTCAGCTAATGGTGTAGCAGTCCCTGCCTCAATTAAAACACTGCACTCTCTCTCTGTGAAAAAATGAAGGAAGCAGCCACTAATTTGAGGAGCTCTTTGCCTCTGGATTAAACATGGCAGCGATGTCCAGTGCTGAAACACACACGTTTTCCGATGTACTTTGGTGGAGGCATTTAAAGTCGTACATCCTGAAATTCCTTTCCCGTCTCTCCTCTCTTAAAGGAGAGCATCATCCATCCAGTGACTAGCATTTACTGGCCTCCTTATTTAATCATGTTATTTATAGCCCGCCTTTTCCCCTGAGACTCAAGGTGGATCACTGGTGGTTGTGGTTCAGCAATTCAAAAAGCACTCTCCAGTTGAAGAAACTGAACTGCAAAATGCAGAAGGGAGCATGTTACATTTCCCCTCTGTTATCAGAAATGGCAACTGATTTCTTTTTTAATTAAGTTTTAAAAAAAAAATCTGAAAGAAAGAGAATATGTGTGTCTGTGTGTACTCCCTTTAGTTTCTACTTTCTGCTTTGGTTACCTCATCACTCTGAAGGATATCATAAAAGGACAGGCTTTGCATTCGGTACCAGCAGACATATGAAATGGAAACCGGCCGCTGATCACTGATCAGTCCAGCAGGAAGGGAAGTACAGTCACTGACATTGAGAGGATCTTCTACCATGAGAGAGAGAGACAGAAAAGAGGGAGAAAGACACAGAAAGAAAGAATAAACTATAATGCTGATGTGACATTTATCCACAGAATTAGGGAAGTATGATTGTAACTTGCCCCGCTAAGGAGAACAAGCTGTGGAATGGAAGACAGATGCGTAACATGTGAGCTCTCCTTTTAGGTTGCTTATAGTGCTGTTCTGATCATTCAAACTAACTCCCCCCCCCACACACAACGTTAATGCAGAAAGGAAAATCTTGCTTAAGGCAATTCAGAAGAGCGCTTGGTTACTTTGGAGGCTTAGCTTGTTTTACAGCTATTTATCGATTCAATAGAGCTATTAGCTAAACTTTTAAAGCGTTCTTAATAGCCCCATTACACAGTGCAACTATAGCAACCTAAAGGCATTTTCTGGAGAAATGTGTATCTGCAGGTACCTTGAAGAAGCTAAACCAGTTTACAATAAAACTCAAGCTGCATGTTATCCTTTCCCCTAGAACCAATTATTCTGGTGAGATATTTGATTCAGCAGAAACGTTTATTTTTCAGCCAATTTGATGTTGGGGGTTTTACATTTATGATAGCCAGCCCAAAAGAGGCCTATAACAATAATATGTTCAAATATATGTTCCAAATATGAGGCATCATATTCCAATGACTTGAGTAAAACTGGTTTAGCTTTATTAAAAAAAAAAACTGAGGAGAAGGGGAAAAGTCACACGGATTTCCTGTGATAGAGAAAAGACAAGTGAGGAAACGAGACTGAGATCAGAACATTTTAAGATGCCAAAAGGGGGAGAAAGCCTATAATAAAACAAAACTGCATTAAAATTTACATTTCAAACTGCAGCAGCCAGAGTCAGGGCCAACATCCTTTCCAAAACATTGAGGTAAAAATAAACAGCAGTAATAAAATACTGAGAGGAAATTTTCTTTTGTCTCAAGATCTTTAAATTAATTTGCCTTAACGGTATCAAAACTTTGGTGTTAAATAAATAGGTGGTTTAAAATGATGAAATGCTTAATATAATTGGATTTAGTGCTGGCTCCCAAGAACCAAGGAAGGGCACGGACAGATTACTGCTTCCAAACATGAGGCAGAAAGGAAATTGTCACTGAAGGGTCATATCTCTCTGGGGCTACAGTCCAGCTTGTTCTGAGGTAGATACCTCCACAGCAATACTAAAGTCGACCATGGAAACGCTGGTATTTCTGTGCCAGCAGACGTGCACCGTAGTGTTGCCACGGTGAGGAGCCTGACGTTCAAGCGAAGTGCGGGATGCATTGAGATCGTCTTCCGATTCTTGGTCTACGGTTGGCTCCTCTGGGGTCTCTATGAAACGCAGGGAAAAACCATCTCTTTTTTCCCCTTGTACAAAATATAGACTATGAAAACATTAAGCAAAAGATAGAGCACCACTGAAACTTAGGCTGCGACCACATGTACCAGTAGATCCGACATAGGTGCAAATGCCTGATGGATCTAAAGGGCGTGATCAGACAGCAACATCTGGGAAGCATCCCACAGTCATCGGCAACCCATGTTGCTCCGCCATGGAAGCAGAGTTAAAAGACACTGAGTAAAGTCCAGTAGTAAATGGGTTCCAATGGACTTTCCCCTGTCTGATTGCTCAAGCATGCACTCATGCCATTGGAATGGTCTGATCAGGCCATCCCGGCTCGGTGCCATCCCCACCCCCCTTCACAGTATGCACATTGCATACCCATAGAGGGCCCTTGGTGCGGAGGTGCGATTCCTTGTTTATGCACATGGGAAATGGCAGAAAAAAGACCCACAGTTGCGTCTGATCACACTGTGATGGGCTGCATGTGCTGCTACAAATGGAGGTGTGATCTTGCAACTGCAGGTCGAATTACTTCGGAGGGAATAGCCTCGCTTCCCCTCCACTTCAACTGGTGCGTATGACCGCAGCCTTATTTCCCCAAACCTTGGAAGACCCATTCTGTGCAATATGAAGTGGGGGATGGAGACACACAGGAATTTATGGGGAAATAACCCAGGTCCTGTAATTTGAGATAAACTGCAGCCCCGAGCTGGCACATAATTTAGTGTGCTAAATCTTATAGCCATCACTGAGCGTGAGCTGCAACTTTGCTTAAATTTGTTTGCCACATTTGGTCCTGTTTAGTTTCTTCTTTTTTGTATAAACCCATTAGATTCTGTACAGAGCACTGTAGGTCCTAAATGTCTCAACATCACGATAACTTTACAGAAATTAACGTGAAAAGTTTTCATTAGAATTATATTTGTGTCTAGCTGCTTCTTACTTCCCTAAAATGAACACTGCCAGAATTGTAACCACTGAATAAGAGAGAGAAAAATTTTGTTGCAATAAAAAACAAAATGGTCAGCACAATCTATCTGAAATTATATTATAGCAGAGACAATGCTGAGAATCCATTAAAAGTGCACATAGATAAAGATTTAGTTCTAGCTGCACTGCTAAGAGTAGTAGGCCTCATTCCTTTACTGGTTTTAAAATATCTTTTCCCCCAGAATTTTGTGGGCTTTCCTTATTCTGCACTTACTAGTATCAGGTGGGCTACTCCCCAGAAATTCAGGAGTGGGGCCATTACATTTCTCAGCCAGGTCAATTGCCATCTGTATGTCCTCGATCCATTTGTCCATTTCAGAGCGGCTGCTGGGATAGGAAGGCAAGTCCTTGTTCATTTTATTGCAAGCCATATTCAGCTTCATGAATGGGTCAGTGTTCCCTCTAAGCTGAGCTAGTGTGAGCTAGCTCACAGTTTTTTAGCCTCCGGCTCACACATTTTTGTCTTAGCTCAGGAAGGATGGCCTCAGAGCAAACTAACTGATGCAGTAGCCAAATTGCTCGCTCAACTTTAATGCCAGTAGCTCACAAAGTAGAATTTTTGCTCACAAGACTCCACGGCTTAGAAGGAACACTGGTCACAATTAAGCTGGCCTTCTCATATTACACATAATCTAAACAGGCTACACATACATTAAAAATGTACAATATCCTGCTTGTAGCAGCTTATTAAAATATATACAGAGTCAACTATTGCAATGCATTCTCTAGAATAATTTACTTATTTATAGCATTTCTTTGTTGACTTTCCACCCTACTCAGGGTAACAAAGGCAGCAAAACATCAGCACATCAATTTCAGACATTAAAAAGTATTTAAAATACAGATAAATATAAAATATTGAAAACTATAAAATAAAAGAAACACGTAAAACCAGTAGCACAGAAAAAGGGAGAAGGGCGTATAAGAGTTAGTACAGGAATGGCAAACAAAACAAGAATGTCTTCACCCACTTGCAGAAGACAGTGACAGCGGGTGACAGACGAATCTCCCTGGGGAGGGAATTCCAAAGTTTCGGTGCCACAACCAAGAAAGCCCTTTCTCAGGTTGCCATCTATCTAGCCTTAGACAGCATGGGCACCTAAAGCAGGGCCTCTGACGATGACCATAGGGCTCTGGTAGGTCCATATGGGTTCAAATATTTGAAATAATATTTTCTGCAGATTGTGTACTATTCTCGGGAATGTCTAATAATGGACTTAATAAAACACACATGGTACAGAACTAATTACCTTGCAGCAACAACGATGGACTGGTGTTGACCTCTCAGTGTAAAGCAGTGAGGAACCCCCCATTCTTCTTCGCTGTCTTCTATCTGACAACATGAACATATAAACACCCTCACGTAACCGGAAAGGGAACTGGCTGATCCATGCCAGAGAAACACAAGCACAGCTGTGTACTATATGAACAACAGTGGGCAATTTCTGGAAATACTAAGCTTGAAGCTCTACTGCAGAAAGGGAATTCCAGTAAGAAATAGCAAGAGGATTGTAGCAACCATTGCAGTAGGAATACTCTTCCCAGGCTTACTAGCTATTCCCAGCAAACAGGTTATCTCCTTGGGCATGGCATAGCTCCTTTCCCCCCTTTCTTTTCTTTCAAGCTCCTTTGATCCAAAGATCTTGAGCAACAAAAAAGGAGCCTTTATTTCTTTACGGAAAATATGGTGGAGAAATACTTGGTCACAATCAGCACAGTTCTTGGATCTCTATCCACCAACAGATAAGAGACTATGATATGGTAGAAGGTAATTTTGTTAAAATAAGGGCAATCCATAGCTCACAACATTAATTATAATAAAGGCATTCCAGTATCACATGGGACAAGAAGTCAGCCCTTTTCGGGTCGCGTCCAAATAAAGCATCTCCCATATAGGACAGCTGAAGGGGCAGCATTCAAATGTGCAAAGATAAATGCTCTACAGTAATGAGGGACTGTTAGAAATTTTAGATGGGCTGGGATGGTTGGAGATGGAAAGATGCCAAAAAACTGCTAACCACAAAGATTGCCAACCACAAAAACTGCCAACCACAAAGAAATCAAATGAATGGCTATGGTTTAAACCTTGACACAAAGATTTCCCAAACTACTCAATCCCCACATTATATGCCAGATTTTATTTTATAATGCTTGGTTCTCCAGAATACCTGGTGACTTACAGCTCATAAAAACAAAAACAAAGAAAGAAAGAAAGAAAGAAAGAAAGAAAGAAAGAAAGAAAGAAAGAAAGAAAGAAAGAAAGAAAGAAAGAAAGAAAGAAAGAAAGAAAGAAAGAAAGAAAGAAAGAAAGAAAGAAAGAAAGAAAGAAAGAACACTGAATTACAAGCTCTCTATTTTGAGATAGAATGGCTAAATTTTATTTTTTCTTTTCTTTTCTTCAATCCTGTCTGACATACAAGACACAATCGGGGTTTTTTTTGGTATGTATTGAGTTTTTAACACTATTATACCTGTTCCACTGTCATGTAGTTGAGAAGCCAAATGGAAAAAGAACAAACACTGCCACATTTTAAAAAATAAACGCCTGGCTTAAAAAACAAAAACACACTTCCCCGGACCACCCCCCCCTCAGGATACCCCTTCTCCAAATAATCCATGTTGCTACTCTGGCTACAGGCTGGGCTGCCTCCACAGATTTCAGCTAGTCAGACAGTGCCATTTTTTCTTTTGGGCACTCATTCTTTAATGGTGGCTCACTTTACTTGCCACACAAACACTCATAATTTGCCTCTACTTCAATGAAACGTCATACCTTTATTACTACATGATGGGATTTTCACAGAATCAGTTAGTGCTAGACCCTTGGAACGTTTGTGTAACTTCTATAATTTGGCCATTTTAAATAGGATTTTTAAAAAATTGTCCTGATCCCCCCCTCAAAAAAAAACACAACAGCTTAGACAGATTCTGCATGCCACATTTCAAATAGATTGAGGGCAAATGATCTTGGCTTCATGACAGATTGCCAAGCATTATAAACTCTCTCATCTATTTTATTTGTAGCCTGCTGTGCTGAGACTCAAGGCTGATTACATCATCAAAACAATCTCATGGCTGAATAATAAGAGGTTCAACAGCAGTAATGACCAATTACGAGCCTCTGCTTGGCATATATTTACCATCATGCCATACAGTGGAAGTTGCCCATGGACTTTAAATTGATTTGAAGCAGTCAGGCCCCTGCTTGTGTATAGCAAGACATCATTGAACTAAAAAGGAGAGGAAAAACACAAATTAACACTCTATCAAAAGGTGCTGTGCTGGGATCCCACCAAGGGATATGTGCTCCAGTGTCTCCCCAAAAGTCTCTTACCTACCCCAAGGGCTCTCTCCCTCCCTCTCCAGGTGCAGGAGGCTACCACATACCTCCTTCCCAGCCCGCAACAAATCCTTTAATGAGGGCCAGGCAGCTTTGTCCCCCCACCTTCCTGGGATCTCTGGCCCACTGTGAGGCTGCCCTCCCCTTTCTGCTTTCCTGTTGCTTCGGCTGCAACTGGCCGCCTCTGCTCCCAGTTCTCCCTGCTCCATACTGTCTGGCCAGACCCAAAGAGGGTGGGTCCAGACCCAAAGAGGGTGGAGCTGCCCTCCCCAAGGGATGGGGCCATTCTGCAGAGAGTAGCCACATGTCATCTCAGCCCCGAAGTATTGAACAGCCCATGGCCTGACCCAAGCAGAGTAAGAAGCTGCATCGGTTCCAGGTGAACTAGGCAGCGGCTGGCCTCATGTTGAGGGTATGTGTGGGGAAAGCAGTGTGTGTGGTGGGGTGGGTGGGGTGTGTAGAAGTCACACTCTTTGGCTGACCACTTGTCCATCTTGTCCAATACAGTCTACTTCACCTGGACGTGGCTTCTCACAGTCTCACACAGAAGTTTCCCTCGGTCTTGCAATCAGAAATTCTTTTTAACAGAGATGGCTAGAACAGAGCCTGGGATTTCTCTGCAGGCAAAGCATGTGATTTGCCACACAAGCCCTTACTGTTTTTTGTGTTTTTTAAAAAATCAGGTTTAAGACTGAACTGCAAGGTGGCCATCTGAAAAGCACAGGGGGAAAAATGTAGATGCCATGTATGGTATTCAGCAACCAGCCTCACATGTCTTTACATTTAATCAATTAACAGAAAACTCAGGAGAAAACCTTCTGCTCCATGCAGGAGAACGCATTACACTCTTGCTCAGCTTTCTTTTCCATCTGAACTCCCCCTGTGCAATTTCCCCTTTGCCATTTTGTGTATTTACTGCCCAGTTGTTTTTAATTATACACAATTGCAAGCCATTTCTGTCACTTACCAGGAAGAACATCCGCTGCTGTAAGCCTTTTCCAGACAACTTGCTGAGGCTGCCCAATCTAATAAATTCCTGTGTAAGAATAAACAGACACAAGACATGAAATGTCAGTGGTCTTTTCAAACATCTGGCTCAAAAGTCTGGGAGTAATTACTGTTGCATCGCTGACTTCATTCTGTCAGTGGCTCGGCCTGCCTGTTCCTTTCCACTACATTTAGGTGACGTTCAGCCAAGCCGGTTCTGCCTGCCTTATTCTTTAAGAGCTCCTTCTGACCTTTACAGTGTGGGAACTGCTGTAGCAAACAACCTACTCCTGCCTCCAGTAACGTCAACAACTCAATGTTCAGATGGGCAGAGCCTGTGCCATAGCTACTTTCCACAATATTTATTTATTTAGCACATCTGTATCCTACCGCTCCTCGAAGGAACTCAGGGCGGCATATGTGGTTTTCCCCTTCTCCATTTTACCCTCATGATAACACTGTGAGGTAAGTTAGGCTGAGGCTGGACTGGCTCAGAGTTGCCCAGTGAGCTTCATGGCAGAATGGGGATTTGAACCTGGATCTCCCAGATCATAGCCTTACACTTTAAGAAGAAGAAGAGATTGGATTTATAACCCGCCCTTCACTACCGAAAGGAGTCTCAGAGCAGTTTACAATCCCCTTCCCTTCCTCTTCCCACAATAGATACCCTGTGAGGTAGGTGGGGCTAAGAGAGCTCTCTTGAGAACTGCCCTTGAGAGAACAGCTCTGAAAGAAGAAGAGGAGGAGGAGGAGATTGGATTTATATCCCATTCAGCAGCTTAACAATCCCTTTCCCTTCCCCTCCCCACAACAGACACCCTGTGAGGTAGGTGGGGCTGAGAGAGCTCTGAGAGAACTGCCCTTGAGAAAACAGCTCTGAAAGAATCCAAGGTCACACAAGCAACTGCATATGGAGAAGTGGGATATCAAACCTGGTTCTCCCAGAGTAGTGTTTGTGCTCTTAACCGCTACACCAAACTGGCTCACAACAGTGTTGCCCCAGCTTCTGGGAGGACCAATGCTAGCAGGGGACCTGTTGCTAACTCCTGCCTTTTGGTGTCACCTGATTGGCCCAGGAAGGACATGCCGCAGTGGCTCCCCTGCTGTGAAGAGTACATAGTGGCATGAAGCCATTTTATGCAGTGTCAAGATACCATCTTGAGAAAATGCATATCAGTTTTCTAGCTGCAATACACACACAAGTAAAGCAGATGAAAGTAGAAGCAAATTAGATGGAGCCTGTGTTTTATGTGTTTGTATCACAGGGTATTTCAGATCTATGGTGATTCTTACTTGTGTAATATATTTATACTAGGGAGCAAAGCCCGTTGTGGTGGAAGACAATGGACCCTAGAAAGGAAGGGAGGGAGGTGGAAGGGAGAGAAGGTTGGCGGAAGGAGGGAAGGAAGGAAGGAAGGAAGGAATAGGGGGAAGAGTGAAAGAAAGGAGAGAGGAAGAAAGGAAAAGGGGGAAAGGAAGGGAAGAGGGGCAGAAAAGGGCTTCTCTGGGCCCAGAGAAGGCCTTTTCTGTCCCCCACACACCATCCCCTGGGCCTTCTATGGGGGCAGT
This sequence comes from Gekko gecko, assembly GCA_029375565.1. Classification (NCBI taxonomy): domain Eukaryota; kingdom Metazoa; phylum Chordata; class Lepidosauria; order Squamata; family Gekkonidae; genus Gekko; species Gekko gecko. The sequence goes on along the minus strand of JAPDNY010000004.1, from coordinate 184,764,064 downwards.
AGGCAGTGTGTGGGGGAAAGGGCTTCTCTGGGCCTACTGCCCCTATAGAAGGCCCAGGGGATGGTGTGTGGGGAATGGAAAATGGCTTCTCTGGGCCTACTGCCCCCATAGAAGGCCCAGGGGATGGTGTGTGGGGGACGGAAAATGGCTTCTCTGGGCCTACTGCCCCCATAGAAGGCCCAGGGGATGGTGTGTGGGGGCGGAAAGGCCTTCTCTGGGCCTAGTGCTCCCATAGAAGGCCCAGGGAATGGCGTGTGGGGGGCGGGAAAGGCCTTCTCTGGGCCTAGTGTCCCCATAGGAGGCCCAGGGGATGCCGTGTGGGGGGCGGGAAAGGCCTTCTCTGGGCCTAGTGTCCCCATAGGAGGCCCAGGGAATGGTGTTTGGGGGCGGAAAAGGCCTTCTCTGGGCCTAGTTCCCCATAGAAGGCCCAGGGGATGGCGTGGGGGGGCGGAAAAGGCCTTCTCTGGGCCTAGTGCCCCCATAGGAGGCCCAGGGGATGGCGTGGGGGCGGAAAAGGCCTTCTCTGGGCCTAGTCCCCTCATAGAACACCCAGGGGATGGCATGTGGGGGCGGAAAAGGCCTTCTCTGGGCCTAGTGCCCCATAGAAGGCCCAGGGGATGGCGTGTGGGGGCGGAAAAGGCCTTCTCTGGGCCTAGTCCCCTCATAGAAGGCCCAGGGGATGGTGTGGGGGGCGGAAAAGGCCTTCTCTGGGCCTACTGCCCCCATAGAAGGCCCAGGAGATGGCATGTGGGGGGCGGAAAAGGCCTTCTCTGGGCCTAGTGCCCCATAGTAGGCCCAGGGGATGGCATGTGGGGGACGGAAAAGGCCTTCTCTGGGCCTAGTGCCCTCATAGAAGGCCCAGGGGATGGTGTGGGGGGGCGGAAAAGGGCTTCTCTCACTTGCCTCAGCCTTGAGGGCCTATCCCTGCGCTCACACTCCAGACGGTCCTCTCCTGTCGAAAGGCTGAAGCAGACTGAGCTGAAAACACTGACCGGGGCTGACATGGGCGGGACTTTGCAAAGCAGCCAGTCAGCCCTGGCCAGTGTCTTCTGTTTGCCAGTTCTTGAGCCGAATCAATTATGGCAAGCATAGAATCTTGTGGAACCAAAATTCAAATATATATAAGGACAGGATTTTTTATATACGTTTTAAATGTTTTATAAATATTTTAAATCTCAATGCTCTTAAAATTATTCTAACTGAAATGTGCTGGTTATGTACCAAATTAAACTGAACTTGACACACACCCCTCCTGGCATTTCAGACAGCAACTCCATGGTGAATCCTTTCCTCAAGAAAGAGGAGCTGGAGATGAAGAGCTGGAAAACCACATATCTCTCTTGTGCCACAAAAACTGGCCTTGGAGGAAGCTACAAAATGGCGACTACCTGACCTTTCATGCTGGGTCCTATTCACATCAGCCCTATGTGCAAAATTATGAAAGAGACCTTAGGACAGACTGGAGGAAGGACAGCAGAAGCTGCCAATTCTGGTACTAACTACAGGGGAGAAACTGAAGGAACAGAAGGAAGGGCAGTAAAAGAAATGGTGGTGAGCAATGACAAGAAACGTAATTCTTTGGCAAATTAAAGCCAAGGGAAACCAAACATCCCTTAGTTATTACTATGCCACTAGGAGAGAATTTTACTGTACATTAGCCAGAAAGGCTGTATAAAAGTCGTGCTGAACAAATGGCAGCTCAGCAAGGTGATGGGAACACCTGGTCAGCTTCAAAGTCCAGAAGAGACACAGGATGAGAAAAACTGGGTTGCACTTACCTGTAACTGATGTTCATCAAGGTCTTCTGTGCAGGCACACATTGGGGACTGGGCACATGCAGGCATGCCATGGCAGATCTTCTTCTAGCTTAGAATCCTTAGAGTCCACATGACCCTTGGAACTGTTCTAAACGACTCCCTCCCAACAGTCCCAACGGCACAACGCTCCTTTCTTCCTAAGTTCCACCTGGGCCACCACAAGCATTCATTGGTGTGAGATCGTAGCAGGGCAGTTGGGAGGAAATGTGTGCCTGCACAGAAGACCTTGATGAACATCAGCTACAGGTAAGTGCAACCCTGTTTTTGTCTTCATCTTTTGTGCAGTCCCACACTGGGATTTTAGCAAGCTCACCACTCAGGAGGCAGGGCGAGTTCATCAAATAGCTGAAATTGAAACATAGATTGTGATACAGCTTTGCCCAGTGATGCTTCCCTTCATGCATCCAGATCCAGCGCACAGTGTCTTGCAAACGTGTCAGCAGATGACCATGTTGCGGCTCTGCAGATCTCCTTCAATAGAACTCCCCTGAGGAAGGCTGCCGATGATGCCTGTGCCCCAGTTGAGTGTGTGTGTATTATTAATGGACAAGGTACTCCTGCCTTCGGGTAACGCAATTTTATCGCTGGAACAATCCATCTGGATAATGTCTGTGATGAAGACTATTTTCCTTTTGAAACTCCCGCATAACAAACAGATAAAGACTTATCTTTCCTAAGAAACTCTGTCCTATCTAAGTAAAACAATATTGCCCTTCTAACATCAAGTGTATGCAGCTTTTTATCACTTTAGTTTAGAATTCCAGTTTATCACTAAATCTAACCCTTCACGTGTATCAGTAACCGATCTTAAATCATCTTCCAACTGCTCTCTAGATGTAGCTGAGACCAACCAGTCATCTAACTAAGGATATATGGTGCAGCCCTTCAAACATAAGTGGGCCACAATCGGTGCCATTTGTGAATGCTCTCGGTGTGGTTGCCAACCCAAATGATAACACAGTATATTGAAATACTCTCCCTGCGTATTTGAATCTCAGGTATTTCCTATGCTCCTTATGTATTGCAATATGAAAATGTGCGTCCTTCATGTCTAATACTGCAAACCATAACTCCTTCCTCAGTAATTGTAACACTTGCATCAACGATGTCATACAAAATTTAGACACCTTCAAGAATTTGTTTTACATCCTTAAATTTCAGATTGGTCTATTCTCCCCATCTTTCTTCTGTAACTAGAAAGAAATGGGAATGAAACCCTGTGGGGTATCTGTTACTTCTAACGCCCCTTTAAGCATAAGCTGATGTACTTCCTCTTGCACCTGGGGGAGTACATTATTCGCAGCTTTACCCACTTGTGTTCTTGGTAATGAATTAAACTCTAATTTATAACCCTTTCTAGCAATACTAAGTACCCATTTATCCATTGTAACAGAACACCAGACTTCAAAATAAGCCATCAATCTGTTTAAAAAGCTGTGTGGTTTCTCAGAGTCATGCTGCAGCAGTCAGAATGCTCCTTTGCCCTGAGAGTGCAGCTCCTTACTGCCCTATCCCTGGGTAGGTTTCAGCCTAGCCGGCTGCCTTCGTCTTCCAAACTGCTGCTTTTACTGGGAAAACCTATGGACAGGATACTCTGATTGGTTTTGACGGTAGGCCCTCCAATCTCTGCAGTATGACTACCACAGCTGCTTTGAATAGGACCGTTGTTTATATCCGGTTGTTCCCAATGATGTGTCCCCCAATGGTTTTGCTGTCTGACGGTTTGTTTTAATCTTCATCAAAGTCTTGTCGGTCTTTTCTGAAAATAAAAGTACTACCTTCAAAGGAGAGCTCTTTCACCCTCTGGCGTGTATCCAGTGGCAGCGCAGTGGGTCTCAGCCATGCATGTCTTCTTGACACAACAGATGTAGCCGTAGCTCTCACTGATGTCTCAGCTGAGTGCCTACTCAAGTTAATCTGCTGCTTTGATCACTTCAGGGCTTCTGCTTGAATAATCTTTGCTAATGCTTTTTTATTGCTTGACAATTCTTCTAAGTAGGGGAAGTTTTTCTCAAAGTAAGAAAGTTTTCCCTAAAGAAACAGCTGATACCCTGCCATGATGGCAAGATAATTGGCAATTCTGAGGTCTAGAAGAGTACATTTTTCATCCCATTGCATCAAGCTTCCCCCCTTCTTTATCCACCAGTGCAGCATGATAGCTTTGCTGCCCTCTTGGTTGCATCTCCTCCATTACTAAGTACGATGATTGGGGATGTGTACCTATGTAGGTAAATTTATCCTGTTTTACTTTATAAAAATTCTCTATGAGCCGTGATGTAGCTGGCACAGTCACAATTTTACTCCATAACTCTCCTGCCATCTCTAAAAATCCCTCTAACATGGGAAAAGGCACCACTCCTGGTGACTCAGACCATAGATGTGATGAGATTTTATCCTTTGGATGCTGAGATGTAGTGGAGGCGTCAATCTCCAATGCTTTTGCCATATGAAGCATCTGTCCTGCATATAGCCTGAGGTCTTCTGAAGATGACGAGGATGACACATCACCCAGTCTCTCTTCAAGAACTGGTTCCTGTGGAGTGTCAAATCCTCTATCTGAAAAAAATGACATAATTTTCATTTGACTCCTCATCTAGGTCAAATGTTGGGTCCAGGGATCTTAGTCCGTGTGGACATGTAAACTGCGCCAATACAGAAACCCCTGGAGGGCAACAGGTACTCAGTTGTTCCATTCCTGGAGTTATTTTATTATATAGACTCCATTTTTGCAGATAGTAAGGGGGCATGCAGTAAGGCCATGGCACCACAGGCGGAACAGCTGCTGTCCACGGAGCTGATCATGCTGGGCTCTGTCGATACCACAGCTTCAGCAGAGGTACTGGATCCATTCAGATCCCTCCTTCTGACAGTGACAGTTCTGGGGAGGCTGATCTGATCAACGGCGTTCCAGGCAGAGGCTTGGGCGATAGATCCCTCTCCCTTCTTTGTTCCTTATTCGGAGCCGACAGCATGGTGATGTTTAGCCCCTGGCTTCCCGCCCTCTCTATGCTTCCTTTTGCTCTTCATCCAGTGGCTCTGAGAGACTTCTTGGCATCGAAGGGGATCTGGATTGAATAGTGGCTGAAGCTTTATCTCTGCTTTGCATCAATGGAGCTGACTTCGTGGAGATGACAGATGGAGCCTTTGATCTTTCAGCAGCTCAGGGAGTTGTAACCTATTCTGTTTTTGCTACCTTTTATGTTAGTATTTGGCAACCTTGTGCTGGAAAATTATTGTTGAACTCCCTGAAGAAGATTCTGAAACAGAAGGATATCTGGACCTCTGTTGGAGGAAGACAGAGCACATCTTCTAAATAGACTTTAAGGAGTCATAAGAACATAAGAGAAGGCAATGTTGAATCAGGCCAATGGCCCATCTAGTCCAACACTCTGTCACACAGTGGCCAGAAATACCAGGTGCCATCAGGAGGTCCAGCAGTGGGGCCAGGACACTAGATTGCTGCCCGCCCAGCACCTCCCACTGCTGCCCCCCCAGCACCAAGAATACAGTGAATCACCTGCCCCAGACTGAGAGTTCCTATCTATACCAAGAGTCCTTTCTCTTGAAACTTTTGTTTAATACAGGAAGACTGATATTAATTAAGAGGTTGTACAATATCTTTTGAGAATCTTTGGAGATGATATTTGATACTTGGATGGTTTTGATACCTTATATGTTGTGATATTTATATGATAAATTATATATGATGAAATTACTGTAAAAATATTATTCTAAAAATATAAAAATTATTTATGATATGTTATAATCATCTGTAACACGGTATTTGTTATATGTTGGTTTTTCCTACTTACCATGGGTCCTTTTTGGTCTTATGGATATCACATTCTAGAGCAGAATCGGGCTCTACAGCACTTTTTAAGGCAAGTCCCCTGTCATACATATGAGTGCGAGTCAGCTAGGGCGTGCCCAACCTGACTTGCACTGCATGACCTAGGGCTCTAATTCAGAGTACCAGTTGTCCACAAGACAAGGCATGGATCAACCAATGGTGAGTCTCAACGTACTGCCTGAACAATGCAGGCAGCCACTTGCACCAACTGCTCCCCCCATGAAACTATATTCAAATTCCCCTCTCCACATATGACTAGGCCACAGAGATGAGTACTGCATAAAAATAAATAACATGCAATTTTATCAGCATCACCATCATTGTCGTTGTTGTCATAGTTTCTGGGGCTGGTTTGAAACAGCCCAGGGGAAAGTGGTGAGAAACAGAGATTACGCTTTCTTAGACCTGCACACCACTAAAATGAGCAGAACCACTGTCACGACCCCAGCGGGTTACCGCCTTCCGCTGCCACCACCCTGGACTTACGGTCCCTTGAGAAGGCCCAGGGTACCCTCAAGCCCATCCAAAAATGCCTGTTTTACAGCCAAGAAAACACAGGCGTGATGACCAGGCAGAGTACTTAACAATGGTTTATTAAGAACAATACTGGGACAAGGCAAATAAGGCAAGGTGCTTGAAAAAGGTATAACCGTATTGAAAGGCAAAAAGAACACAAAGCTAATGCAGCTACCTATTACTCCTTAACTGGTACTACTTAAGGCCTATCTTCTTACCAGGCCTCCTGCCTATGCTGAGCCCAGTGAGGGATTCTTTCCTCTCAGACCAGCCTTTCCCTCTCAGTGACTCTGTGAGAGGGAAAACCGCAGAAGAGCCAAAGAACCATTTCCTCACAGCCCTCTATATATCAGGCTTAACTTACTCACTCTCACAAGTGAGGGAACTTTGTCCCAGACCAGTCTCCTCACAGACTACAGAGAAAAAGAACGTCAGTTAAACTGAAACCAAATATAAGAACACATCACCCAGAGACTTCTAGTATCCCCACTGGTTGCAGCTGGCTCTAGGCATTATGGGAATTGTACGCAGTTTGCTTTCTACTACCACACAGGCCACTCCTGGGCTCTAGGCCTCAAGCTTTTCTCCCAGTCATGTACAGATCTCCAGAGGCCTACACAGAATCTCTGCACTCCCACTGGCTAAAACCGTCCCCAAGCATTGTGGGGATTGTAGGCTGTCTGCTTTCTACTGCCAGACAGGCCCCTCCTATAGTTTAGGCCTCTAGGCCCTGTCTCCGTCCTGCACAGATCATGACAACCACCATGTCACCTTTTTAGGGCAGTGACCGGATGAGAAAGTATCCAGCAGCTGGAAGAATTTAGATCAAGGAGATGGGCTGTCTCCACAGACAATTTGTAAAGCTGGATCCAGAGGTTTTTCGCTCAATCTTGTTGAATTCTCTGCCTTGCTATAGTTCCTTTCCAGCACTGGTTTTTGTTCATAATGGCCCCACAAACCCCATTAAATTCCAGCAGAACAGCAATTTTGGGTCCAATCCGTTATGCAGTAAGACTGGTGACCAAACATTTGTGCATTTTTCCCCCATCAAGAAGTTCCTGTTTCTTAAAAACTAACATGACAGAAAGCAGGATTCTATGGTGGGTTTCCTGACGCAGCAATTTTCTTGGAACTGAGAGGCGTTCTTACACATAGGAAACACGGAGTGTACCATCTGCCACTTACATTTTGAAGTAGTATAGTCCTAGAAGAACTATACTACTGTAAGTAAACAAAAAGGGTAAATCAGCTCTTTTGAGAGTGATCAAGGGCAAAGGTGTTCCCAATGGGGACCCAACTCCTCCATTTTGCCCTCCCAACAACCCTGTGAGGTAGGTTAGGCTGAGAGTATGTGTCTGGCCCATGGTCACCCAGCATTGTGATCACCCCCCTGTTGACCCCCCCCAACATATTTGCAGAAGCACATTCCCACTGCTTTTAAATATTCAACGTTTATATTATTCCTATATTTATAATTAAAAAGCACAGAACATTAAAAAAAATGGTGAACATTTTCCCATCTAAGAAGTGTTAAAGTCTTAAGAGCACCATTCCTCGAACGTGTTTTTATCCTAAGTCGACTACTTACCCTTCCTGGAATCACCAGACTGTCGATGCCGATCAAATCTTTTTTCAATTCGTGCAGCTTCTGGAAGTTTTCCATCTTCAGCATACTACTGTGGAGCTGAGCCACCATCTCAGAAATCTCTGCCAGAGCAGCTGCGAAATGTAAAACACACACACACACACACACACACAGAATTTCAGACTTCCTGCATGGGAGCTGGTGGGTGCATTCAAACTGATCCCACTTGCCCAGATGTCTCCTGAACTGCCCTTGTTAAAGAGTCTGCACTATATATATTTTTTTTTTGGGGGGTGGGGGGTTGCATTTGTGTGTGCACTCGTGCCGGGAAGTCATGGCAACCTCTGGCAACTCCTACTGAGGCATGGAGGACATTCAGAGAAGTGGCTTGATAGCCTGCCTCTGCCTCCTGGCCCTGGTATTCTTTGGAAGCCTCGCATACAAATACTTGCCAGGGTCGGCCCTGTATAGCTTCTGAGATCTGATGAGACTGGGCTTGCCTGGACTATCCACATCAGGGCAGTCTGCACTGTAATTTTTGTGAGTTCTAAAACAGAATAGTTGCAAGTGGTAGACTGGAAGTACTGCAACTGGAATAGCTAAGATCTCAATGGAGTGCCTTTTTTAATGCTCCACAGCATGAAAATGGTATGCAACTATGGCATCTCCTGCTGCATCTCTCCACAGCTTCTTTAGGATGCCCAGTAGTTTGACAGTGGCTCCACACTATTCAAAAGCTCTGCAGCATCAAGAGACAGCCACCACCTAAGGTGAAAACTTAGGGTTGGATCCCCGTGAGTCCCTTCCCCCAGTTCTCCTCCCAACACAGAATGATTTCCTTCAACAAAGACATTTCCTCATCAGGGGGAGCCTTTCTCCATCAGCAAAAGTCATTCTCAATTGAAGCGAGTCTTTCTCTGTTGAAGGACAACTTACTGGAAGACTATCATAAGACCAAATTCAGTGGAAGGGAGTCATAGGATCTAACCCAGGGGTGGCCAAACTGCAGTTCGGGAGCCACATGTGGCTCTTTCGCACAGTCTAATTTAATGTTAATAAAAAGCAAATTTGCATATTTTTCAATAAAAATGTGTCTGGAATATTTGTTCATGTCTTGTGGCTCTCAAACATCTGATGTTTATTCCGTGTGGCTGTTACGTTAAGCAAGTCTGGCCACCTCTGATCTAACCCCTAGCAACCAGAATTGCAACAAAAATAAAGCAAGACATTGCAGTCAGAATTCTAGTCATCAGTGACTACCAAAGCAGGTGAAATCTTGCTTCCCTGTTGCTGTTGCACCTTTCGGGGGTGGCCTTTGTTACATTGGCTATTCAGAGCTATTTTCAAAGAAATCTGACTCTTGGTACTGATAAATCTGTGGTTTCTCCCAGCTTCAAGGTCAAGCAACAGTCTCTCTCCCCTAATATGTATAGACTAAGGAAGCAAGCTAAGAAGCACATCAAGAAAAAGAAAAGATGCTGCACAAATTTCTAGCAGGTTTTTTTTTTAAAAAATATCAATTTCAGACTATTTTGTAGAGGGTGTTTAGCATCTGTTCCATACTAAAACATCTAATATATGAAGCTAACTTTCCCCATCCAACAGCATCCATATTATTCTGGATAGCCGCCCAGGAAATACTGTGAGAAGCTTGAAACCAATAATACTCATAAACAAAAGGCTGCTTTTGTGTGTGTTTTTAAACCCTTTATTAGAGGCTGCATCTACAGAATATATCTGACTGCCAGGACAGAGGCATTATCATTACTACTGAGGAAGCCTAAGGCATAATCTCATTGTATTCAAACACAAATAGCTTTAAATATTTATTCTTTCTTTCAGCTTTCTACGTGATAGTTTAATTGATCCCAACAGCAGCTAGAATGGGAGAACAAATACACTGATCTGCCCACCCCCACACACTTTGGGGTGTGTTTTTTTGGACAATGTGGACCGAAGTGGTGCACATGAACACATGGTTTGTCTAAGTCAGTCTTGTCTACCGTCACTGGTAGTAGCTCTCCAGGACCTTAGGAAGAGGCCATGTGAATACCGGATCCCTTCAACTGGAGATAGCAAGCACTGAATCTAGGACCTTCTGCAGGCCAAGCAGACACTCTACCACTGTGCCATATCCCATTGGGGCAAGTACTTAACTCTTTCCCACATGCTACTCTTCCTCTATTACAGAGCCTAACCAGCTTAGGAAAAGCTTTCCAAACAACTCACCTCTGGAGTCCCTGAAGTCCACATGATTTGGTGGATAATGTTTACAGAGCCTTTCCATTATCTGTTTGTAGTGCATAAGCCGGTGCAGAGGCCTGAGCAAGAAGGTATTGAGGGGTAAGTAACAAACTTTCTGCATCTCGAAGTCCCTGCATAAAGTCTCCAACTTGCGAGAGTTCTTGATCCCATTCTCTAGTTCAATCAGAACCTCACTGTGCTTCCGCAGATGAATTGTCAGTTGCTTGAGAGAAGCAAAGAGATAAAAGAGATGAATGTACATCGGAAAATTGAAGGCTTGCATCCAGACACTTCCACAGACCAAGGAGCACAATTTTTCCCACCTGCCCCCTCTCATGGCAGCTTGAAATGCCTCCCAGGAACAGAGTTTTGGAGTTGTCACAGGAGGGGGGAGCCAGGAAAATCATGCTGTGTGGACAGTAATCCTTGTGCTCAGGAAGATATTAGTCTGGATCCAACACATTAGCAAATCAAATTGCATACAAGATTCAAAAGGCATGGGACTGCATTGTTACAATACTCAATGGCAATTCCTGTAGGATGCAATAATTATTAACTCAGGATATCTGACCCATGATACCTTTCAGAATGCCTTCTCCCCAATGAAAATTCCCTCAGGAAATATGATGAAGATCTATCCTGGATCAGTCTTGTCTTCAAAAAGGTTTGGTTTCAGACAACAAACAAGGAGCAGTACCAGAGAGCCAGTTTGGTGTAGTGGTTAGGAGTGTGGACTCTAATCTGGGAGAACTAGGTTTGATTCTCCATTCCTCCACATGCAGCTGCTGGGTAACCCTGGGCAAGCCACAGTTCTCTCAGAGCTGTTCTCTCAAGAGCAGTTCTCTCAAGGCTTTCTCAGCCCCACCTACTTCACAGGGTATCTGTTGAGGGGAGGGGAAAGGAAGGAGATTGTAAGCCACTCTGAGTGAAGGGTGGGGTATAAATCCAATCTCTGCCTCCTCCTCCTCCTCCTCTTCTACCTGCTCAATAGTGACACCTTCCCTAAGGACTCTGCCTCACCTCTCTGGGGTTCACAAGGCTCAAGAGTCTGCATGCTTTTAAGGGAAGCTATGCTGCTTATCAACACTGGTGCCACATACTTCTGGCTGTTGGTGTGAAGATGTCTTATGGATTTAGTTCAACAAATGGGAACAATAAGCTTTTAAGCATTAAGCCTGTCATGGTGAAATGCTCAACAACAGCTTCCACATGGGGCCAGTACTGTTCAGCCAACTTTATGCAAAAGCGATAGCTTCTGGGTCAAGTGGATGGGCAGTGGGGAGCGCAGTGGGGGCAGGATCCCCTCATAGGTTTACTACAACAAGCCCAGACTGAATTTGACCCCAGCAGCTCTCATCTAATCAGCTGCCACTTATCTTGGGCCAGCAGACCAACTTCATCCACTTTCTTGCAGGACCCAGGTCAGAAGTACAAATAATTGGTACTTTCAATATCATTTTAATATTTACTTTGATTTTTAAAGTATTTATTTGCTGCTCAGAGAGTAGTTAAGAACAACAGTTCAAAAACCAGCTTTACAGTTTAAAATCCAGTAAAAGCTACCAAGACTGCGGTTATTCACACTAAATAATCCACTTTCAATGCACTTTCCAACTGGATTTTGTCAGTTCACACAGTAAAATCCAGTTGGAAAGTGCACTGAAAGTGGATAGAGTAGATTATTTAGGCAGTCCCAAGTCTGCCTAATCCAAAATCCTTATCCACAATTCAACAAAGCCATAAAAGAATTTTCTCATTACAGCAGTGCCCAGCATTATTATCCAAAGAGCTTCTTTAAAAAAATCATGCCTCACAGGCCTTCCTTGAAGCGACTGGGGTTGACGGAAAGGAGCTGATAGTCTGCGTCTCAAAAAAAGTTAATCCTACGATGTCACATAGAAAAATCAAGGTGCAAAGCTGGGGATCCCATCCTACTTGCGGAAAACAGCTCAGTTTACTGCTGTTTTTGTGGCATGCATTTTAATATTCTATGGCGGAAAGGTGACCTAAAAATGAAGTTGTGGACACACAAAATCCAGGTGTTTGCAAGTGCAGAAATTTCCCTTTGATCAACGGTCCAGAAATTTATCAGCTAGCTTTTGTTCTTGTGCACATATAAAGCAGAGACTACACTGTAAGAAAGAACACATGCCTGTGAGTGCAACCCAGCGGGGTTCCATCCGACCTACCCCACAGATTAAAGGCAATTCGTACCTTCATACTCTGAATGTTCTTCAGCATAACGTCCCCAATTCTTTGGTAATCTCCTTTCAGATGGGCATTCGATCGCCCTTCCCTGACAACAATAGAATTATCTATGTTAGCCAGGCATTATAACTCAGACAGAATAGGGATTTTATATTGCCAAGAAACCCTATTTCTCCATGCTGTCTTTTGGAGTGAATCTTCTTAATGGGCTGTTAATTTGCTCATGAAGTACATCTTTCATTTGCAATGGCTGCACTTATGATGACGCCGAGGCCATGAACTTTGCAAGGCTATTAAATGTCGAGGACAAAAGGGCAAATAAAGCAACATTCTGAAAACCTGAGCACAGAGAACCAAAGGGGTGGGAACAGTCGTAATTCTACGGACCTGTCACAATGCTGTGGACCAAAGAACATTTCAGAAAAGATGGAACTGAAAGGAAATTTACCTACAGCAGCAAAGCTGACGTTTTTCAAGAGTATTTTTAATATCTGATTCACAGTTTGGTCCACAGTAACCTGGTGACCCCACAGAACTACAAATGAAGTCTACAGGAAGACTCTATGATTTTAACAAAAAGTGGGCTTGCACCATGAGAAAACTGCTTCAGCTCCACAAATCTTGGCATTTTGGCAGTTAAGGTGGATTTTCAAGGCTCAGGTTTCCAAATGAGAGACATACACGAATTCTTTCGACATGCACAGATTTAAGCTGAAATAAACCCCCAACCCATTGGCTTCAACAGGCATCAAATAAGCTTAAATTCAAACATATAACTTCAGTATTTCAAGACTGGAAGATAATTCTAACCACTCTTAACTGACATGTCAGATGTACTAAAAACAATTAACGTCTGAAGAAAAAAAACCAGGGTTGCACTTACCTGTAACCGTTGTTCATCGAGTTGTCTTCTGTGCAGACACACATTGGGACTCCCGCTAGGCAGGCCAATCGTGGAAAGATTCTTTTCAAGCTTAAAAAGTCACTACAAGGTACCCTTCCCTCTTCCAGAGCCATTGCGAGTTGTTTCCCTGCCCAAACGGTCGCATGGTTTGAAGGGGAGGGAGCCCATCCCCTCAGTTCTGCTTGAGCCGCTGTGAACAGCAACATGGTTGAACAACAACAAAGAGAACTCACAGCTGGGCAAGAAGGAGGGAATGTGTGCCCACGCAAAAGACAACTGGATGAACAATGGTTACAGGTAAGTGCAGCCCCATTTTCATCTTTGGTCTTCTGTGCAGTCCCACACTGGGATTTTACCAAGCTATACATACATATGGAGGCAGGGTGCAGTTCTTTTCTGTTATGCTCAATGAAACAATGCTTTGAGAACAGCCCTTCCAGCTTCTGATTCTCTCCTGGCCTGCAGGTCCAGAGCTTAAGTGTTTTGCAAAGGTATCAGCAGAAGACCAATTTACAGATCTCAAGGTGTGGGACACTTCTGAGAAGAGCAGTTGAAGAGGCTTGCGCCCTTGTAGAGTGGGCATGAACATGCAGAGGGAACGGCACACCTGCTTATTCATAGCAAATCTTTATTGCTGTCACAATCCATCTTGATGGACTGGGAGGAAACTGATTACCCTTTATTGTGACCCACATAAGAAATAAAGAGACTGGCACACTTTCTGAAGGGCTGTGTTCTCCTTAAGTAAAATAGTAAGGCCCGCCTGATATCTAGATTATGCAAAGCACGTTCTGCTGGGGAAGATGGGCAACACAATATCCTGAAATAAGTGGAAATTAAATACCATCTTGGCTAAGAATCACATGTAGCCCACAGGCTTGAAGGGCTTGAGCATGAGCTGTGACAGTACTAAGGACAAGGACCACAGTGGAACCAGGACATGACGTGGAGGATACATGTTAACTAGGCCCTGGAGAAATTGTTTACAAAGTCTGTAGGGAAAAAAACCAAAGTACCACACACTGGGAAATGGTAGGCAGCTATGGCAGCTAAGTGCACCTTTACTGACAAAATGCTATTCCCTGGATCTTCAGGGTATATAAGTATTACAGAATTGCAGAAATGGGACATGTTGTAGAGGAAGTGCCCCTGGCTAGAGCCCATGTTGAAAAGCATTTCCACTTACTCCAGTAGGAATGTCTGTTGGATGCTCTGTGTGAATTCAGAAGAACTTCTTGAACATGACTTGGAAGAGCTAAGAGTTCATCAGCCTCCAAGCAGTGAGGTGGAGATGCTGAACATTGTGATATAGGAGCCATCCATTCCTTAGAAATTCGGGAACATTCGGGAGATGTATGTAATTTTCCCTGGACTTCCTGAGCAGAGGAGAGAACCATACCTGGTGAGGCCAAAATGGGACTATTAGAATGGCCTGTGAGTTGTCCCCTATCAACTTTGCAATTACCTTAGTCAATAGGGGTAATGGAGGAAATATGTAGAAAAAGGTGCCCATCCAGGTGAACTGGAAAGTATCCCCTATTGATAAAGGGTCTCTGCCCACTATAGAACAAAAAATCTGAGCCTTGGCATTGTGACAAGATACTGATTTGGGTTCTAAGACCTCCTCGATCATTTTCTTCTCAAGGAGAGACAGGAGCTGGGGTAGCAATTCAGGTAAAATATTATTTAACACCAGTGAAACACTTTAAGCCTGTGGTAAGGAAGAATACTGTAATCTATAACCTTGGGCTATGCCTCTCTTAGAAGAAGAGTATTGGGTGGAGAATGATCTTTGAGCAGGATACTGTTATCTAGGCAAAGAGTAGAATCACTGTTCTCTATGAGGATACCAGTGTCAAAATATGGCTGAACGCTGTCTCGGATAAGTGGGGACAGGATGAGTGTCTTCCAGAGATCTCGATGACTGGTGGTTCTTTTTAATGTGGCTGAGGGTGTTATCTGTGTTTTCTGAGAACAAAGTTTTACCCTTGAAACAGAAGTCTTCTATTTTGCTTTTCATCTCAGCTGGTGGTGCCCCAGATCGAAGCCATGCTTGGCAACAGATAACTATGAACGATGCAATTGCTCGGGTTGCAGAATTGGATGTGTGGTATGCAGAATCAATCTGCTTGTTTAGAGAGCTTGATAGTTTCCCTCTGAATGAACTTGGTCAAGCTCTTTTTATCATCAGGCAGAGGCAGCCTTTAGAAGCCTTAACAGAGTTCACCATGAGGCAATCTAGTCTGTGCGGTTGTCCTTTTCCTCCTTTTGGGAGGGGGCAATGGCTGGGAATGGAAGAACAGTCCCTCTCACCTCTTATCCCCATAATACTCAATTTTTCAGCAATGAAGGATCAAAGTGAGCTGAAGAAAAGAACCTCCTCCAACGACAGTGAAGAAGGAACTGAAGGGATGGGCGCCCTCCCCTTTGAACCATGTGACCGTTTTGGGGGGAATGGCTCACAGTGGCTCTAGAAGGGGGAAGGGTGCCGTGTAGTGACTTTTTAGCTTGAAAAGAATCTTTCTGCGATTGGCCTGCCTAGCTTCAGTTCCGGTGTGTGCCTGCACAGAAGACTGAAGATGAAACACCGGTTTGCAGATCAGGTTTTAAGTGGTTTGAGACTGAAGGGAATTTCACATTACCGAGACTCTGTCGGTTTGAAGCCGTTTCTGATTCGTCTTGAAGTAAACCGGTACAGGGCTGCCATTTCACACATGGCTTTCCCTGACCGGAAAAGAGCCGAATCAGAAGCGGTTTGGCAATTCAGATTGCACCGCTTTGTTTTCCCGCCGGTTCCCGCCACGCCTTTTTTTTAAGAAAATGTTCGCTTTAGAGCGCTATAGTGCTATAGCACTATAAAACAACACTGCAGGCATTCCAATGGGGTTGCCATGATGCTATTGTGCTATAGCGCTATAACGCGCTAAAGCGAACGTTCAAAAAAAAAAAAAAAAAAAAAGCCGGAGATCGCCCGCGCGGGCGAAAAAAGGCGGGAAAAAAGCGTATCGGATCCGGGAGAAGAAACTGATGACTACTTGGAAGCGGTTGACAGGTAAAACGCTTCAGCCCCGTTTCCTGAACGGGACAGAAGCGATTCTGTGTGAAATTACAAATATATTCCGGTAGGGAACCGGTTCTAAAACGGTTCTGTCTGAAATGCCAGACCAGAAACCGTTTGGGAACCGTTCCTCTTCCGGATTATATCATCTGTCTGAAATTCCCCTACAATAAAACTACCCCAGGGCTAGCCTGGTGATATTAAAAAACAATCAGAAGAGTCTTTTTCTTTGTACAAAACACTCCTATCACAAACAGAGGCTGCAGTTCCTCTTAGAAGTTATTTATCATGCAGTATTGGGGTGTTCCAAGAAATATACACCTCCCACAGCTTCCTTGGGCATACAAAACAAGTTGTGTAGTTCTTTAGATCCTGGCTGGTTTCTGTTTTCACTCATTTTAAAAGAGGCCTATTTCCAAACAAGCAGGAGTGTAGAGCAAGCTGCGTTTCCTCCTTAATCCACATGGCTTAAACTAGAAAATAAGACCATTCCAGCAGTCCTCATTAGTGAAGATATACTAATTTGCATACAGCATCCTTGCTACATATCCTCTTGTGTATTATTTTCTAGTTGAAGAAGCACAAGAGGAGGAATTAATCTCCCAAACAGAAGAAACTACAGAATTATCTCAACATGGCAGTAATATTTTTTTTAAAAAACCCATAAACAAGAAGTGATAGTACTAAACTGCTTTGTGTTCCATTTCAAGCAGACCAGAAGATTGAGCCGACTGTTTCATATGTTGTCTCATAATTACATCTCAGAATACAACATCTTCCTCAAGCATGCCCAGAACCAAGCAAGCAGAACAAAGTAATAAAATATATTCCTGAAATGAACAGGCAAGACCTGTGTTACAAAGATGGTCGTCTTGTGTGCATGCTACACTTTAATGTGACAAATTTATCATGAGGGTTCAGTCTACTGTGAAGCTCATAAAAGCACTGAATGGCTGTCTGCAGCTGTAGAGGCAATTCCTAAGGAAAGCATCCTTATCCTCTCATGGGGATAAAATCCTATGGATTTGCTCCTCCAATGGTAGTGCCTTCTTCCCGTGCAAGGTGCCTTCCCCTGATGCAAGAGGTCCTTCCACTAGTGGAACAGCCTCTTGCATCTGAGGAAAACTCCTTGTGCTGGAGTAAGGCGCTCCCATTAGCAGGACACATCCATAGGAGTCAACCCTCAGATTATGTGTATGTTCTTTTTAAAAGGGCCATGAGGCTAAATACAAATCGGCCTCTGTCCTTCTCAATACGTGTAGGCTGCATGTCTCTCCAGCTAAAAATACCTATGTTTAGAGGACATTTGTTTCATAAGCTTCTTCTTTAGCAGTCTTAAGAGACATACCATTCATTGTTTTCTTTCTTTGTACGCATTAAAAGGCAAGGCATACATACCTCAAAGGCATATCTGCAAGCACACGCAGTGCACAGATACAAGTGCCAGGGAGCTGCAAAACGTCTGTCTCAACCGACACATCCTAATGAGTGGGTAAGATCAGCTGATGCCATGCAACTCCACAGCAAAGAAACCAGATCTTGACTCTCTCTACTCCAAGACATTATTGCCAAGGACAATTTCCTTACAAGCAGAGATGTAAAATTTCTAAAAATGTTGAAGCCACCCAGGGGCAGGAGGAAGAGGTCAATTTTGGGGAAAACTGAAATATATGCAACTCTTACTTTTCTAGCAAACCTAAACTGCTTTTAACGATTTAATAAGATGTGCCATTGATAACTCAGTTATAAAACTGAACTATTTAGACACATTTATGGAATTTAATAGTCAGAATGACTTAATTTTCTATAAGAAAAATTGCAAGTATACGCAGTACTTGATGAAGAGTTGCGAATTGCTGCACCTTATGCTACCATTGCACATGAATCTGAGAGGCAGGAAAAATAAAAGTTGAAAGCAGAAAAAATCTGTAGTAAACTAAAGAAAGGGTATTGTTTGAACAGATACTGTCTCATAGAGCAACAACAGGTAGGGTTACCAACGTGTTTGGAGCTAAACATTATAATACTGAAAACTATGAACTCTTTAATAGTATTATTTATTAAACACATTATAACATTAACTTTTGCTAAAATTATTTACATTTAAACAAAAACATTCTTGAAAATGTTGTATATGTGTGCCATATAAGAGATTTTTTTTCCCCAGTGCTCCCCAAAATTTCCTAATTTTTTCCATTGGAAAAACTGAGATAAACCTCAGACTCTTATATGCTGTACATGTGGAATGAAAGAAATAATTGTATGAGAAGAGAAAATATTTAATAGGTGGTTTTTCAGTTCCCCCAAATTTCCCACTGGAAAAATTGAAAAATCCCTGACACTTTTCCATGAAACATATTTTGAATGTGAAAATCCTGTCTTAAGAAAGCCGTTTAAAGGTAAAGGTTTCCCTTGCTCGAAAACGAGTTGAATCCGACTCTAGGGGGCAGTGCCCACCTCTGTTTCCAAGCCGAAGAGCCAGTGCTGTCTGAAGATGGTTTGGTGGTCCTGTGGCCGGCATGACTAAACACTGAGGTGCACAGAACGCGGTTACCTTCCCACCAAAGCGGTACTTATTTATCTACTTGGCAGTTTCTTGCTTTCGAACCGCTAGTTTGGCAGGAGTTGGGGCCAGAGACGGGAGCTCACTCTGTCACGTGGCACTAGGATTTTGAACTGCCGAGCTAAAGACCTTCCAGTCTGGAGCTCAGCATCTTAACCTCTAAGCCACCGTGGCCCCAAGAAGCCTTTTACTCAATTCTAAAAGACAAAATAAGTCACAGGAGGGTTTTTTTCCCAGTGCTTGCCCCAGATTTTCCCATTTTTTTTCATTGAAAAATAAAAGTCCTAGGGGAAAAGTTAAAAAACGCTCCCCTCCCCCCGAATTTTTCAGGGATTTCCCAGGTCTTCACATCTCTGTTTACAAGTGTATGCAGGGCTATTTTTGGGCAGGAATGCACAGGAACGGAGTTCAGGCTGGCTTCCGAGTTGGCCACGCCTACAGCCTCCCTCCCCCCGGGTTCCCCAGGCAGCTCGCAAGCTGCGGGGTGCCTGGGGAAGCCAAGCCACTCCAGGAGGGAAGGCAGTTTAAACTGCCTTCCTTCCCTCAGGTTCCCCATGCGCCCCACAAGCCATGGGGCACCTGGGAAAGCCGATCCTGGGAGGGAGCTGCGCTATCAGGGGTGTGACCTAATATGCTAATGAGTTTCTGCTGTTGGGTATGGCCTATTATGCTAATAAGTTCCTGCTGAACTTTTTCTACAAAAAAAGCCCTGAGTATATGTATTTTTTCATGCCCCTATTGACAGATACTCTACTGGAAGAGAAGAATCAAATGGCTCCCCACTCCCAAGCCAAAAGAATTTGCAAGGCTATAGAGCAGCAAGGGGAAGTATTAGATAAATGCTTCCTTTTCTTCACCCTTAAACAAAACCCAGTGTCTCATGGCTTGCTATGAGCACATCATGCCTTGCAATAGTGCACTGTAACTCCCATGGTCATCCTGAAGCCAGAGGCCTGTAACTCCCATGGTCATCCTGAAGCCAGAAGCCTTTGAAACTTCTAGCTTTATTTTACTGAAGAGTAACATTTCAGCAAATTGCATGGAACAGTTTAGCTGCTCTGCCACTGCAAACCCTAGAGCTTTACAGCTATAATTCCACTTCCCCTCTTATTGGCATTTACATTTTCTGTGCTAATTTCATTACATCAGGGAAGCAGTGCAATAAAAACGCCATGTTGAGTTTTTTGCCAGGATGAAATTTCTTAGGCTGGCCTTATGGAAGTTATATAATCAATATAGGGCCAGCCAGTAATAAGCATGCTCTGAAAAAACTGGAGTGAACATGCTAATTACACTGTGGCCAGATAGAAAAGCATATGATAATAGATGGCCTACCAAACGCATGTATGAACATACAAGTATGATCCTGCACCTCAGAGAGAGCAAGATGAAGAAAGATTATAAACCTTTCTACCAAGAGTTATCTCTGTGCCTCTGTTATGTTGTGACTCAGCTGCAAGTCAATTGCAGCCAGGGCTATTTCATCCTGTGGCCTGCACACTCAGCATACAATTCAAATTCCCACTATGAATAGACTATGTCACTCCTGGTAAAGTTGCTAGATCAGGGTGCCCAACGTGATGACCATAGGAACCACAGTGCCCACCAACAGCTTCTTGGTGCCCACCAAGTGTTCTTAGAAAGTGGGTGTGGCAGGGTGGGGCTTTTACACAGCAGGACTTCTGACACTGAAGATCTGATTGTGCAGATTAAAATAACATTGTTTCAGTGGCGGGTGCCACCACAGTGTTTGTTTTCTTCTCTCACCCCCTTTCCCTGTGTATTTTTGACTACCCCCTCCCCACCCCCCACACTTGGGCTCCGCCTCCTGCAGCAGCCATTTTGTGGTTGTGCCCACCTCCCTGTGTCAGAATTCCAAACGTGCCCACAGGCTTAAAAAGGTTGGGGAGCTCTGTGCTAGATGCTAACATGTGGAAGCCACTCTCCAAGCAAATGAATTGTTTAAAGATGCATTCCTTTTAATATTCAGCAACCTAAAGATGACTTAAGGGTTTTAACTACAAGAAAACAGAAAACTTTCCTGCAAGAACCTGCAGAAATAACTGTCACGACACTGAATTATTGCATTTAAGGCATTTCCCCTGCTTAACTGTGGTTTTTCAAGAACTTAGTAGTGTTCATTTTCCTAACAGAAATATTGCTTTTGTTGTGATGTGGAAATTGACTCCAACATCCCAATCCCCCCCAGGAGCCATATGTCAGGACACCCGATCCCCAATTGTCTCTATGTCTGATAGTAAGCCATCAGGCACCCATAAATCTTTACAAGAAAACGTGGCTTCCAAATACTGCAAGAAGTTTACAAAGACAGAGACATTCAAAGACCATCCCGGGTGATAAAAAGATCTCTCAGTTTCCCCCAGAGACTAATACAACTTCCAAATTCATTCTTTATAGTAATTTGCTTTAGAGTTCAAATAAGCAAACCAGCGTTTACTGCCCGGTAATCGCACTTCTTCCCTGCAATTTTCCCAAGGAGCGCAGAGCAGCCAAGTTCCCAGGTAGTTGGCTGATCTGCCCACCATGTTTTTCACCCTTCCCTTCTTTTCTAAGGGGCCCTCGAGGGGCATACATGCATTTCTCCTCCCTGTTTTATTCTTACAATAACTCTGTCGAGGAGGTTGTGTGACTGGCCCAGAGTCACCCGAGCAAGATTCACAAAAGAGTGAAGATTTGAACCTGGGCCCTCTTGAGTCATATTCCTGACACTCTAACCATTAACATGGCACCGTCTCTCATCCCAGCGAGGCTCAGGGTCATCTGAGGTGCTTTGAGCACTTGGGAGAAAACATATCTTTCTTTTGTTTTTTTAAATCATACTAATTTTATTCCTTTAACGTGATCTGACACTGAGGGAAAGAAAGGCACCAGTCTATAAAGCAAACAGCCCTTTCTCGCCTTTTCTGATATTGTTTAAGCGAATACACTCTGTTGCACTGTTCTTGGCCAGTGCTAGCCTAGACTCCCGGGCTAGCGGTTGTGAAAGGGAGGTAGCCACCTAATCAGAGTGATGAATTCTTTACGCTGCCTGCTTCCAGTGCCTTTTTATTAAGCTGCTGCTGGAGCCCAATGTTGGCTGTCTGGGATCCACAGTTCCTGTTTATATCCAAGTAACATATTTATTTTAAAAACAGAGATCGGTGGACCTGTCAAGATAAGTCATGAGCCATAGGGGAAGTTTCCTCGCCCCAAGGTCTCCATTCTCAATGGGGAGGAAAAAAGGTGTAAACACTCAGCCCCAAAATAAATCCACTGCAATGTCGACAGGTTGAGGAAACACAACACACAACAAAAATTGACAGTATAAGCCAAGCTCTCAGATGAAAGGATGCCTCACAAGCAAATACAGGAAACCACTGAGTAATTTTTTTATGTGGAACGATGTAAGATGAGAAATGCCTCAAAGTCCATTCATGTCTTAGTCACATCTTTAGTGAAAGTCAAATGGTTTTGCACCCTCCTTGGGCTTACCAATCTATGGCATTAAAATCAACCACATCCAGCATGATAAACCACAAGAGAACCAAGAAAGGAAACGGATGTTGCATTCTTCACACCCTTTAAACTATGGTAGCATTCATTCATAACAACAGTAAGATTTCAGAGTAGAAATTAAAGCTTAAGAAGTTCAGCAAGAGAAAGAAACTGGCTTGCCACACCGGATGGACTAAATGCGACTTGAGAAAACAACTAGCGAGGTCTGTTTACAAAATACGAACAAGCAGATAAATTAACACATCCCAGAGTCACCCGACGTCTCATTATTTTTGCTTGGCTCAAAATTTCAGAACAAGTGGATGAAAACTAGTGAAACATCTTTTGCTCCCAGGCTGCCAGGGAAACCTATTATGTTAGAATAAAGGATTTACCAAGGAGAAATAGACCAGGATCAATCTTAGCACACCGGAGTGCGACATAAAACTCATGTCACAGCCCAGAGAAGCAGATCTGCCATGTGTAACTGACCTTGTTTGCAATGAAATTCTCCAGGATAGAGCTATAAAATGTTATGACCCATGGGGTTAATTTGTTCCCTTGGACAGGCACAGTTAGCTAGAAAACAACAAGCAAGGATTTGCAAATGCTACCTTCCCTGTCAAGTTTCCCGGTGGGCTCTTTACACTAAAGGGATTCATTAACTTTTGAAATGCCCGACAGTGACAAAAAAGGGCTGCTATCAAGTCAAAATACCACGCCACCTAAAAGAGATGGGCAGGAAGTGACAGCCGCCACTTCTGGCATAGCAACACTGCCAAACTAAGCAGAGTTCAACTGAAGTCAGTGGACTTATAGGGGTAAAAGTCTGGTTATGACTATGCTGCAAGTCATGTTGTTCTTTCAGACCTGTATTACATCAGGGGAACACCAACAGGACCCAGCATTAGTGAACAGTGATGCCCACTAAAGCGGCCCTTTGCATGGTCTATGGAAGCGGCTAGCAAGGAATCATTCATTCAACAGAACATGCATGGGGTCCCAGAGAAGCCATTCCCCAATTCTGCTCATAACTGACTGAGAAACTCTTCTTAAAAGGAAGAGGTTGTGATGCTAAATTTAACCCCACGGACTAGGAATACCTAAAGAAACTCTGCTGCCCCTTCTGGGCAGAGACAACCCAACGAGTTATCCTGTTCTAAAGAAGGTCTTTGATCCGCTTTTCACAAATGTGGGCCCAACTGAAAATAAGTTTGGTGGAAAGGGTGAATTTTTCTCAGCAATGTCTAACTTCAAAGCTGGAGAACACCAGGAAGAGTCAGCCTTTCATTCCTTCCAAAACAAATGCAATGTCTGCTTCTTTTCTCCTGCCTCTTGATCAAAAAGAAGAAACAAGACTAAGCCATGTCCTGCCCTCTGACTGTCATTCCTACCCAGCTAAATATTGGTTGTTTCATTTGATGGAGATAAAGCATGCTGGGAAACTTGTTTCTATTAGAAGACTCTTGTGTATTATATGACTCTTCTGAACTTCACTAAAGGCTAACTTCCACCTAAGAACAATTACATAACTCCGTGGAAGAACACACACTTTGGATTCAGGAGTCCCAGGCACAAGCTCTGGCATTTCCAGCTTTAAAGGATTTTATGTAACAGGGAGCTGCCAACACTGGGTCAGAAGATGGCACAAAGCCATTCTTTACAATGAGAAACAGAAAATTAATGCAAAAAGCCATGCATGCCTCCAGTGGACAGCAGCTGTATCTACTTCTAAAATCAGTGTGAAGGAACGGGAACCATCCTTCCACAAGAACTCATCAGCCTAGTCCTCTGCATAGGAATCACTGCATATTGTAGATAATCATGTTCAAGAATGCTCCTGGGTCTCCCCTGTAGCCCTACAAGAACACTCCAGAACCACCACAACCAATATTCCCCCCCCGTAGCTGTACATAAGTGGGGGGACAAGCTCTTTTCCTGGCAGGAGCCCCTGAAAAGCTTCCAGGAGACTCAACTTTCCCAGAAATATAGTTTGAAAATCCCTGGCCTGGAATAAGTTCATTGTTTTCTGGCTGAAACTTTAAATATGGGTCTGGTTCTAAATGGGCCTTTTCAGCACTGCGCCGGGCAGTATGCTCTTAGAAAGATTGCAAAAAGCTAATGCTTGGCAAGCAGATTACATCTGTCATACAAACATGCCAAGAAAAACTGAATCCATGAGCACTTTTTATCTACAAACACTGCCACAGCAGAGAATTATTGCTCAGGACTATGCGTCTTGGAAAGTGTTATTTCTGGGTGGATACTTAACAAAACTGAAGGTAGCTGGCATGCATATCAAGACACATTCTCCGAGAGTGATGGAAGAACCGAATTGTTCTTCAGCTTCATGCAGCAGTACCAATTGTGATCTCATCAGGATTATCCCTCCAGTACTTCAGAGGAGAACGTTGTCCCCCAGCTTTGAACTACACCCGGCTTTGAACTACATATGGCTGCAGTTAATCTAAACTTGTCAATCAGCAGCTTTCCTCTACTAATACTCAGAAGATCCTTTGCAGATCATGAGAGCTATCTAGTGGAAAAAAACCCAATGATACTGTCTGATTAGTTTTCATCTAATTGGTCACACTTAATTTTGCGGAAAATGCAGCCGATAGGTCATATGTTAGAAGAATCCCAAGTCTTTAGATTCTTGAAACCGAGACTTCTGGATACTGAAAAACAAACCCTCTCTTTCTTAGCAAGCAGGACATGCTCCCTTTTGGAGTTTGGTATCACACCTGATTATGGAGCTCTAGCAGCCTACTTTTCACACCTTACATCCCCTCAATTACGTCGCAGGATTCAATGTCCTCCCATCAGTGGTTCTCTCTGGGAGATTTGCAAATGTCCCCTATCAGAAAAGACTCTGCTTATGCAGCAGTAGAAAGCTGGAATCTGTAGCCCATACTTTGCTCTGTTGTGATTTCTGTGTTAAAGTGTGGGATTTTTACCCTTCTTGCATAATTTCCAAGGCTATTCTGATGAAAGCCTTCTTTTCCAGTGTCCCTATATTACCTATTCAGTAGCAAGGTGTCTTCCAATTGTTATGAGGATTAGGGAGCATAAGGTTAAATCTTTTGATGGATGATTCCTTTTTCTGTATGTTAAAAACTGCTTTTTCTGTTGTTTATGCTTATATGCCAATAAAGGTCCTGACTGACTGAACAATGATACAGGCAAATGAAATTACATTTTGATATGAATCAAAATGCTGGCCTGGATGAATCACAAGCTGGAGTTAAGATTGCTGGGGAAAAGATCAATAACCTCAGATATGCAGACGATACCACTCTGATGGCAGAAAGTGAAGAGGACCTAAAGAGCCTCTTGCTCAGGGTGAAAGAGGAGAGCGCAAAAGTGGGCTTGAAGCTCAACATCAAAAAAACTAAGATCATGGCATCTGGCCCCATCACTCCTTGGCAAATAGAAGGGGAAGTCGTAGAAGTAGTGACAGACTTCATGTTCCTAGGATCCCAGATCACTGCAGATGGTGACTGCAGCCATGAAATTAAAAGACGCCTGCTCCTTGGGAGGAAAGCGATGGCAAACCTAAACAGCATGATAAAAAGCAGAGACATCACCTTGCCAACAAAAGTCCGCATGGTCAAAGCAATGGTATTCCCCGTAGTAATGTATGGCTGCGAGAGTTGGACTATAAGGAAGGCCGAGCGCCGAAGAATAGATTCTTTTGAACTATGGTGCTGGAGAAGACTCTTGAGAGTCCCTTGGATTGCAAGGAGATCAAATCAGTCAATCCTAAAAGAAATCAACCCTGATTGTTCCTTGGAAGGCCAGATCCTGAAGTTGAAGCTCAAATACTTTGGCCACCAAATGAGAAGGGAGCACTCACTGGAGAAGACCCTGATGCTGGGAAAGATTGAAGGTCAAAGAAGAAGGGGACGGCAAAGGATGAGATGGTTAGACAGTGTCATTGATGCAACGAACATGAAATTGAGCAAACTTCAGCGGATAGCGGAAGACAGGAGGGCCTGGCGTAATCTGGTCCATGGGGTCGCGAAGAGTCGGACTTGACTGTGCGACTGAACAACAACAACATGAATCAGCCACACATGCATGCATCTTCCTCATTTGTTCTACTGCAAAAAAGTTGGACAGTTTTGACATGAAGGCATGCACACACACACACAAGGAACAAATGTGTTCAACTGTGAAGAAAGGTGCCAAAACCCTATTGGTGGGCTAATGAAGGATGTAGAGGGCAGGTGTCGCAGAAATGGACCCAGAAAACTGTAGACATCCATCAAGAATAGTTTGAAAAAGAATTTGGAAGACACCACTGAAATGCAACTAACCCTCCAATTTATGGTACTATGAATTCTGTTAACGTTGCAATGTGCAGTTCAGACGGTTGGTGCTATTGCTAACCATGCCTTCTTCCAATCGTGTCTAGATTCTGCCAACTGAGTCGTGCCAATCAATGCTAACATAACCTCTTGTAATGCACTCTACATGGGAATGCTTCTGATGAGATCTGGAAGCTTCAGCTGGTATAAAATGCAATGCAAAGCCCCAGTCCAGGGCAAGCAACTCCAGCGACATGTGAGTTGCTCTGGTTACCCATTTGCTTCCGGGCCCAGTTAAGAGTGCCGGTTATTAACCTTTAAAGCTGTTCCTGGCTTGGGTCTCTCGTACCTATTGGACTGCACTTCACAATACACGCCCACGCAGCAGCTGCATCCTCCTGGTGGTACTCTTGTTGAGGAGTGTTCGTTTGGCAGCAATTAAGTCACAGGCTTTCTCTGCAATATGTCCGTTCCTTGGAAATAGCTTACTAGAGTGGGTATGGAGGACACCTTCACTTGCCGTGTCCAAGGACACTTTCACTTGCTGATCAAGCAAAACAGGAGTGGAATAGGAAGCCTCACGCAAAAAGTTCAACCAACACCCTGCACTGCTCCTAGCACTTTTTGCGTTGCTCAGAAAACTCATGTTAATGTAAATAAGAATATAGGCAAAGGTCATTAAAGTGGGAAGGGAAGGAAAGGAAAGGATTCTGAAAACTGGAGAAGACATGAATGCAGGAATGCTGAAACCGATTTGAGTTCCTTTTCAGCCCGATAGCTACTGAGCTGAAGTTCCTTTTCAGGAGACATTACTCCTGCTCTGGGGGGGGAGAAAAAAAATGGGTTTCTGACCCTCCTTCCAGACCACAGCTGCATCCACACACCACTGGATACTGTGCTATCGTTACGCTATAGTGGTGATTTGCAGCTGGACAGACTGGTCCACACAGGAAAATCCAGTTGAGAATTATTGTTACGACGCAACAATTAAAAATATCCAATAATGGCTGGATGCAACCCAAGGTGGGCCATCCTATTCAGACTTAAAACCATCTAAACCCATTAAATTTAATCTGGGTGTAGAGTGGGCTAACTGTGCATAGGACTGCAATGTTAGTGTCAAAGGATCAAATACACACGACACCTTCCTGTATGGGTGTTCACTTCTCCTGGAGACAGGAGCAAGGAAGTAATGTGCTGGCTGTGGGGTCACCTCTAACTGTCAACACAACATTGCAGTGATTGGGGGCGGGGGAAACAATCTCAAGAGGGTCCACAGTGAAATAGAGATGCTTGAGAATCTCTGGATGTGCAGACACCCCCCTCTTTCCCCTCTGGCCAACTCATGAATAAGATCCACTTCCAAGACAGTTTTGCAATTTGCATCAGAACTATTCAGGTAGGTAGATAGCCCAGGCTAGCCCAGTCTCATCAGATCTCAGAAGCTAATCAGGGTCAGCCTTGGCTAGTGTTTGGAAGGGCGACCTCCAAGGAATACCGGGGGTGCAACGCAGAGGCAGGCAATGGCAAACCACCTCTGAAACGTCTCTTGCCTTAAAAACAAGTCTAGCTGACCACCTAGTGATGCGTAACGCTAAAAGAGCTAGAACTTCCAGCTGCCAGACAATCTTAGGATCTCCTGGCTATTCTACACAAAATGCCATATGATAATCATTAACTATTATTATGTAGACAGATCTGTGGCCTGCAGCTAAACCTGATCTGAATAGAGCCCTAGACTCGAATCCTACGGCTGTGTCCCAGATGTGCAGGGCAGTCTTTGTTGTGACTTCATTTCCTCCACTACTGGACCTTCCATTTGCACAAGGTCTCATTGAGAAACCTGAATCTGGTGTGAGAGGAAGAGCCAGTGGCACAGGAAGTATGCTTTGTAGCAGCAGTTGTCATAAGATCAAAGGCAAAGGTAATGGTTTCCCTTGCTCGAAAGCCAGTCGAATCTGACTCTTGGAGGCAGTGCTCATCTCCGTTTCCAAACCAGCGCTGTCCAAAGACGTTTTCCGTGGTCATGTGGCCGGCATGACTACACGCCAAGGTGCACGGCACGCTGTTACCTCCCCACCGAGGCAGTACCTATTTATCAACTTGCAGTTTCTTGCTTTCAAACTGCTACGTTGGCAGGAACTGGGGCCAGAGACAGGAGCTCACTCCGTCATGCGGCACTCAGGTCTCAAACTGCTGAGCTAAACACCTTCCAGTCTGCAGCTCAGCGTCTTAATCTCTGAGCCACCGTGCCCCCTTAAGATCAAAGCTTTAGCCTTATTTGCAGTTGGATTCAAGTCCAGTCACACCTTAGCGAACAACGTGAGTTTCAGAGGATGAGCTTCCAAGAGTCAAAGCCCCCTTCATCAGTACAGTTCTACTGCAGACCAATCCGGCCACCCTCTGAAACAGTCTTATTTGCATTTCAGTAATACTGAAAGCTCAGTATCACAGAAACAGGGACCCTGATACTAGCAAGGTTAATGCGCTCTGCAGTCAGTGTGCTTAGAAGGAACAGTCCTTTACAATAGGGCATTCCAAAGATAAAAGAAATTTCAACATCCCTAATCAGCCTGATGATGTTGTGCTTCCACAAATTCTATATTTATTCACCCCTTTGTTTGTTGGCCTCGAATGAATGAGAACATTAAACTGATTAGCATTTATCTGATCTGACTGCAGAGTTGTAATTCCCTCCACCAATTTGCTTACAAAGTGAAGGCAGCGGACCTCTCCAGTTTCAAGACTGCACCAGAGATAAAAAGAATGAGGATTACAAAGCGCAAAGAAATCCCACCAAATATGCTCAAATAATTAATTAGCTTTCTGCCAGCAAAGAAATGTCTCCTTTGATAACCGTTTCTTAGATGAGGCAGGGCTCCCTGGATGAAGGTTCTTTTGTTACTATTAGGGCTAACAGGCCTTTTCCCCGGCTCCCAGTTGATTAACTGTCTTACTTTTAATCAATATAGTAAAGAACTAAAGAGAATGGAATGCCTTTATCAAGGAAAATTTAGAGATGTGCAATGAAGATAATAGGTTGCTTTTTGTTGCTGCTGTTTTTTAAATCAGATCACACATTAAAATAAACGTATTCCTTGGAAATTTATTTTTGAATTGGAAAATTATTTCTGGAAACTTATGTCCGGATGGAGACATGCACTGACGCAACAAAATCCTCTCCAGAAAGCTTTTAATGGAACTTGGTCTAAATTAATTCAGTGGTTCCCATTCCATAACCTAGATTAACCAATTTACTGATTAATCACCCTAGTTAGTGTCTTCAACTAAAATTGCCAGGCCGTTCTTCACAATGTCCAACTGCTTTTCTTCCAGGCCATTTCGGCTGGAGATCCTGGAGGTTCGTTGTCATCTTCTGGGCGTGGAACAGGGGTCACTGGGGGGTGTCAAAGTGGGACAACTTCTAACACAGAGCTTTAATTATAGTCTTCAAACACCTAACTGTTCTAGACATGGAAAAACTCCTGGAAAACACCATGTAGAAGAGTGAAATGAAAGCACAACAGGTTACAGCTTATACTAGATAGACAGACAGATATTCAGCTGAGGGCATCTAATCTTCATAGCGAATGTTTAACACAAAGGTACTGAGACATTCTTCACTGGCTATACCATATCTAACCACTCAGAGGATCTCGGCCAACACTCCCTTCATTTCCACAGAGTCATCTCCACTCAATTTCAAACGTTCATGTCTCTATGTTGTCGAAGGCTTTCACAGCCGGAGTTCATTAGCTGCTGTAGATTTTCTGGGTTGTGTGGCCGTGGTCTTGGCATTGTAGGACTTGACATTTCACCAGGTGGGGTAGGGCTGAGTCATTATCCCACTTTCTGAGCACTTTCACATTATCCCACCTTCCTGAGTAGATATAAATTACCTGCCTACCATTTTTCTTCTCACCTTGACACAGAGAGTACTCCATCTTCCTGTGTTATACCTCTGAGGATGCTAGTCACAGCTACTGGTGAAACATCAGGTCCTACAATGCCAAGACCACGGCCACATAACCCGGAAAATCTACAGCAGCTAAAGTTCATGTCTCTGCCTGTCACCCTTGCTGCTGGAATGACTGGAACCACATTTGCACATGCAGGAAACTGCCCTGGGCCACTTGAGACTGCAGGTGAGGGACAGCACTTTGGAATGCTGCCTCCCCCTCCCCCCCGAAATCTACTACAAACGGAAAGCTACCTAGAAAGGTTCTAGCTCGGACAGGCTTAGCCCCTTTGTTACCTTGTGCTCATTTTCCATTTGCAGGGAGTTTGTAAAGTAACAAGTACAACGTGAGTGACCTGAAATGATGTGGTTCATTCTGCCTCCTTAGTCTGCTGCCTGTGCAGACCAGAGCTGGGGGAGGAGGACAAAATTGGGGCCTGGTGGGGAGGTCCTGCGGTCTGAGACCTTTACAAAGGGGTCTCAACACAGACCACACGGCTCTAAAACTTGAACCAGTCACCTGGGACTTCCTTCACAGAGAACAAACGGAGGAAAGGGAAGCATGACGACAGACAGCAGAAGCCAACTTTTTACGCTTCCACCACCCACTCCTTTTCCAATCTGCATGATGAAGGGTGTATTTAAGCAACCAAGTAAAAAAAATTTTTTTGCACAAATGGATGAGGCGGCTAAGTTTATAATATAAATTTCTTTTCATTGAATGAGCAAAAAAAAAAAGCAATATGCATCTATCAAAATTTGGCCTTAGGCACCTAAGATTTGAAATGATGGTCAACCCGTTCTTGCCAGGCTGTAGACTGCAGAACAAGACATGGGACCATGTAGTGCTGAAACGTAAGCTCCTAATTTAAAGTAGTAATCAATGCCATACTTACCAAAGGGCAAGGCGCTGCTCTATTTCCTTTAGAAAGGTGGTATGAAATTTGTGCAAAGGTTCAAAGTTGGAAAATATGAGATTCTTCAGTGTTTCTGGCATGCAGTCATCTTTACTCACTGAGCTCTGGAACCACTATAAAGACCAAGCAAAATAATAAGAAAAGTAATTGGGACTATCAAATAGCATAGGCTTGAATTTTCGTGCCTCACATGGCAATATATCTGTATCATGCACAGGGCTTATTTTCTTGTGCCTAGTGACAAAGAAGGTCATACGTAACACAGGGGACAGGGACACAAATGAAATAAATACCAGAAAGTTTCCATATTTATATGAGTAGCTGTGCGTTAGTCTGTAGCAGCAAAATGAAAGAGGAGTCCAGTGTCGCCTTAAAAACAAACAGAAATTATTCCAGTATAAGCTTTCACAGGTCAGAGTTCACTTCATCAGATGCACTGGAGGATAAATCTATGAGGATGATTCAGATACACAACAGAAAGGAGGGATGTTACACAGTGAGACCAGTTCAGAGCAAGATCCCATCCAAAGAGCGATCGGTTCACTCTGAGTGGGCGTGAGAAGCTTCCAACTGTTTTAAGTTGCCACTTTAAGAAGCCACTGGACTCCCATTTCAGTATTATCTTTCCATATTTCACATGCTCAAGCTGCCTCAAAATACTGCAAACACAGATACCCCAACCCATTAGATCCCTTGTGGCTCTTATTTAGTCCACAGATCTTCCAAGGCCAAGTTTTACTTGCCTCACAAATCAGAACTTTCAACAACAGAATTATGTGCCAGCAATGAACTGTGTGTGTGTGGGGGGGAATCTCATTTTCTCTTCCCCCACGATTTCTTCTTTCCCCTCCCTGGCTGCCTCCACAGCCTCTCCTCCTTCCTTTTCTCCTTTCCACCCACCAGCCAACCTACCTTTATGAACACCAGGGTCTTCAGCTTTGCCTCCTTCCCCACCCGACAGCTTTTCCCCTGGAAAAGTCTTGCTGAGTCGTGTAGTAGTTGCTGCTGCTGGGACCCGTGTCATGGTAGCTACTACCACTGGGTCTGCTTCCTTCTTTCCTTCTCACCCACCAGCTAGCCTACCTTTATTTGCCTCTGGCCAAACTACCAAATACAGTCTGGCCAGGCTGTGTGATGGGCTGCATGGTAGCCGGGCCCAGTTGTACAGTGACTGGAGCTGGCCCAATGGGTCAGGCTGAGTTGTGTGAGTAATGAATTTCCAGGAGTTGTCACTGGGCCTGTCCCTGGCAAGTCTTCCACCATCAGGAGACATGAAAGTGGAGGGGTGGCAGGATCTTTTTTTGGGTTGTTTCCACCTCCCAGCCCATTCCTGCTCCCCGCTCATTTTGCTTTACAGAAAGAAACACTTGTCAATGTTATTGTGGTTGTCTCGCAACTCCCAACAGCACCATGGGCATTCTTTTCCTAAAGCTACAGGCACTGTTTCTGTTACTTTGGGGAGTTTTAATCCCTCAATGTATTTGTTTTTAGATTTCTGATTTTTCTACAATCTTAGGACTTCAGGTTTGTACAGACACCCCCCCCCACCTCTCCCTGCCCCAGCTCTACGTCATGACAGGACTGATCACATCCTCTGTGGCACGGTTCAGAAACAGATACACTGATGTGTAAACTAATTAATGGGGAAGGATCCATCTACTGTTAGATCCTTCAGAACAATGGAAAACCGATATTTGCTTTAAAAATAAATAAAACCATAGAACCCAAGATCCCAACTTTTAATTTCGACTATTCACAGTGGCAGATCTAAGCGACCCACCATGTCCTTTTCTGATCTATCAATCATACCTGCATTCCATCCTTCCCCTGAGAAGCTCAAGGCCACCTACCTGCTACCCCCCCTCCCCTCATCCATTTTATCTTCACAACCACCCTGTGAAGTAGGTGAGGCTGAAAGATAATGAGTGGCCTGAGGTGACACAGAGAGTTTTGTGGCCAAGGTTTCCTGAGTTCCTAATCCAAAACCCTAACCGGTACACTATACAGCCTATGAGAGGCCATGCCACAAGAAACCAATTATTATGTTAACAGTGTCACAGTGTTCAGCCCCGTTCACATGAAGCTTCCATCTCAGGAGGCAGTCGGGAGAGATCAGGAGCAGGCCTCAGGTTCACGGC
This sequence comes from Gekko gecko, assembly GCA_029375565.1. Lineage (NCBI taxonomy): Eukaryota > Metazoa > Chordata > Lepidosauria > Squamata > Gekkonidae > Gekko > Gekko gecko. The sequence goes on along the minus strand of JAPDNY010000004.1, from coordinate 184,730,501 downwards.
TTCCCTTTCCATGGGAAGGAGTACTATATAAACCTTGAGGCTATTTTCTTCCAATCAGAAAGGTGCAGGGAAGGAGCAGCATATTAAATATCATGTGAACAGTCTTGTGCATCTCATTGCTGCAACAGGCTAGCCGCAGCGGCTCTCCTGCAGCCCACAAGATTTAAGGTTTTGTCGTGAGATCACAGTTGCCATTCATCACATGGGCAGCCTGCGATTCTCGCATGTGTCATAAAAAGATGTCTGAATTTTTCCTGCTGGAATGACAGGCAATAAAAGGAAAGCACTAAGAACACAGCTCTGCGGGTAGGGCTGGCACGGCTGGAAGAGAATCTTACAAACCGTGCCCATACAATTGAAACCTGAAATTCAAAGTGTTAACATTAAAAGGATGGCAGCAAACTGGGTTTTGAAAAACACAGAAAAATTAAAACAGGCCCCCATTTTAAAGCCCCCCCCCCCAAAAAAAAAAAACCACCCCAGTTTCCTGCAGTTGGCAACTCCAATTACTACCTCACCACAAATGGCTTCTAGCAGCGCTGCAAAGAAGGGGAAACTTCTTCCAAGCCAGAAGATAAACTCATTGTTGAAGATGAATGGGTACAAATCAAAAGGAGAGACAAATGGTAATGATCAAGTCCTGTTTTACATTCAAGGCAATTTTTTTTAAAAAATACCGATGTGATGACTTCAAGGTCTTTCAGGTACGTTCGTTCCGTCGTGGACACTTCTTTCGCAATGAAGTATGCTTTATCTGTTGGAAACCTCTGAAAATTACAAGAAAAGGGAGAAAAAAAACTACTTTTGTTCTGTGCTCATGGATAAAAGACAGAATGGGGGTGAGGGGAGCAGGAGGACCATTAAAAATTAAAGAACTCTGTATGAATGCTGAAATATTAGCTGTTGAAAACTTGCAGAAAAATACTCAATAGCACCAAGCTTTATTTTGTCAGACATGATCACAAAGTCCTAATTACAGGAATACAATGGAGGCAGAGGCAGGGGAAACAGGGCCCAACAAATGTCCATGTCCACTGTGTGCCCTATGTGGGGCTTGCAAAGTGAACAGGCAAGCAGGGCCGGCTCCAGGTGTCTGGGTGCCCTAGGCAGGACAGCCTGGGGCGCCCCCATGGGGGATGCCAACCTCCTGGTGGGGCCTGGAGACCGGGGGCGGCGGTGGAGCGCTGCCTTTCCCCGGGAAGGGGGCGGGGGTCAGCCGCCCCCTCCCTCCCAGAGCCGGCTTTCCCGGGGGCTCTGCGGCTGCGGGGTCCCCGGGAAAGCCGGGAAGGGGGCGGGGGTCTAGTGGTGGCGGCGCTCAGTTAGGGCGGCAAGGGGGGTGCTTTTGGGGGGGAGTGGGGCGCCATTTGGCGCCCCTGAGGCCGGGGCGCCCTAGGCGAGCACCTAGTTCGCCCAATGGGCGATCCGGCCCTGCAGGCAAGGAAAGAAACAAAAGACCCTGACCTGTATAGCCCAGACAAGCCCAGTCTTGAAGGCTAAGCAGGGCCAACACTGGCAAGTGCTTGGAAGCGAGACCTCGGAGGAATACCAGGGCTGGGATGCAGAGGAAGGCAATAGCAAGCCACCTCTCTGAAATGTCCAAGCCCCACTATGGGTTGCCAGAAGTCAGCCATGATTTCCAGGCACGCACGCACGTGCACACACAAATACCAAGAAAAGAGAGAAATAAATAAAAGGGACACTATTTCTCTTTCCTGTCCTCCAGAAACATTCCATGCTCTGCTACGTAACATGAAATGGAAAAGGTTTGGGGCGGGTAGCCTTGAACTTTCCTTGGCAGAATGGACTTGAAGGTGTTTAACCCACCCCCACCCCAAATTTTCAGCATTAGAGACCACCTTGAGGCTAGCTGCCAGCTAGCTGAAGAGGACCACTGTTTTGGAGGCGAGGGGAAATGTGACCGCCCCACCTTTCTCCTCACTCCTGAAGCCATCCGGTACAAAGGGAGATTTTTTAAAAACTCATCCCACCTCCTGCTGTTTTAAGTGAAACTGGGGTCGGCTGCCAGAAGAAATGCATCCTCCAGTCCTGACCTTAATTTTCCCCAGGATCCTGTAAAGCAGTGATACTCATGCCACAGCTCAGAGAGAGCCATATTCATAACCAGTGTTCCCTCCAGCTCACACATTTTTGTCTTTGCTCAGGAAGGATGACTTCAGAGCAAACTAATTGATGTCATAGCCAAATCGTTTGCTCATAACTTTAATGCCAGAAGCTCACAAAGTAGAATTTTTGCTCACAGGACTCCACAGCTTAGAGGGAACATTGTTCATAACTACTATCAACCAAAAGAGCCACATGACTACCGTATGTCCTATGTGCCTCCCCACCAAACAGACACAATATATGTTGATATAAAACGTATAACCTTTGCAATTTGCCAAGGTATCTCTGAGCGTGCAATATTGCCTTTCCCTACCACTGCTGAACCTTAGCTAGCCCTTATGTATCTGAAGAGAATAATAATAAGAAGAGATTGGATTTATACCCCCCTTCACTGCCCAAAAGTGTCTCAGAGTGGCTTACAAACCCCTTTCCCTTTCCCTTCCCCTCCCCACAACAGGCACCCTGTGAGGTAGGTGGGGTTGAGAGAACTCTGAGAGAACTGCCCTTTCAAGAACAGCTCTGCCAGAACTATGGCTTGCCCATGGTCATCCAGCAGCTGCAAGTGGAGGAGTGGGGAATCAAACCCGGTTCTCCCAGATTAGAGTCCGCGCACTTAACTACTACACCAGACTGGCTCTCTGGAGGGAGGCGAAGGGTTTACAGGTCAGAATTAGCACACGCAGCAGTGTGCAAGCTTCCACGTTCTCCAGATCTATTTATTAGGCTGAATGTTAAAAAGATATATGCCTCCCTTATGCTAAGAAATTCCCTTCAAGTCGAACTCCAGTGTTGCAAGAGGTAGGGTGGTTAGAACCTCTCTCTGTGCTAAGTGGGAAACACCTGTCAACCACAACCCCCACTGGGGAATAGCCTTGCCTACTTTTTGGAAACACACTGGGGAATGGTAGTCAGGAGAGCCACAGATGGCATGTGGAAGAGCCACATGGGGTTCCCGAGCCACTCAATGGTCATCACTGCTGTGAACTTTTCAAGATTCTTTGTGCATTGCAGCTTAAAAGTCCTCAGCGGGCAAATATGGAGCTGGAGGAAGCGCTTCCTCTAATTCTAATTAATTCCCCCCAAAGGCTCTTTAAGCTGCTAAGGAACAGGTGCACTCAGAGCTTAAAGGCATTTTCCTCACTCCAATGCACTGGGCCAGAAAGAAAGATTCTTCTTCCTTGGCCAGAGGTAGACAAAACATGTGTGTGTGAGGGAGATCTCCCGGACTTCATACGGGTAAGAAGGGAGAGGACACTTGGGTTACAAGCTTCTCAGTGGCTCCCTGTGAGTCAGATTCCTCTGCCTTTCTCCTAAGGGTATGTCCCAGACTGACTAGGGTTGCCAGCCTCCAGGTGTGGCCTGGGGAATCTCCCGCTTTTATAACTGATCTCCAGCTGACAGAGATCAGCTCCCCTGGAGAAAATGGCTGCTTTGAAGGGTGGACTCTATGGCACTGTACCATGCTGAGGCCCCTCCCCTCCTCAAACCCTGCCCTCTCCCGGATCCACCCCCAAAGTCTACAGGTATTTTCCAACCCAGACCTGGCAACCCGAAGACTGACAGAGAGGCTTGCAGAGAACGGAGGCAACTTTCTGCTGTAACAGCTTCTCTGCAAGTCAACCGGAGCAGCTCAGAAATTTCCCTTTCTTCTGCCGGTTCCAGAGAAGGGCCTCCATGGCCATTCCAGCTTAAGCTGTGTGCAAGCTGGTTACTTTCCTTCGGTTTAAAGTATTTCCAAGCACAAGGTTGCCAAATACCAAAATATTTATCCAAATCTTTGCAATTAATGCTGCAAGAAGTCTCTCTTAATGAGCTCAAAGCTTCCTCCAAAGTGAAAAGCACATTCTTTGGATATCTGTTGAACTCCCTGAAGAAGGCACTGAAACAGGAGGATATCCGGACCTCTGTTGGAGGAAGACTGAGCACTTTTTCAAAACAGACTTAAAGGGAGTCTTCCCTCTTAAAGCTTTTGTATAATTAAGGAGGAGTGATATTAATAAAGGGGTTGTGCAATGTCTTTTGTGATATATTAAGAGACGATACTTAGCTGCTTTGATATTCTATGTATTAATGTTTATACGATAATTAATATAATGGTGAAAAAATCGTAAAAATAGAAAAACAAAAAATATATAAAAATTATTTGAGATATTTTGTAATTGTCTGTAGCACGGTATTTGCTGGGTTTTGGTATTTCCTATTTATCGTGGGTCCTATTTTGTTTTTGTGAATTGCTGTATTGGCACATACTTTACTACCCAGAAGGAAAGATGTAAGGATAGATTTTCTTGGGCATTTTTATTCTGGAGTAAGCTAACATTTTCAAAGTGCCTTTGGTACAGAGTTCTTTTCCTGAGCTGGAATAACCGTAACATCCAATAGAAGATGATTCATCCATTGCCCACCTATTTTCCAATACATCCTATAATTTCAAAATGCAGGCATGTGGAGCAAACAGCACTGCTGCTGCATGCTGTGAACTGGCTAAACTTAAACTGCAGAATCATCTCCTAACCAAGTCAAGAACTAACGGACATAAGAGACCTATGACTAGCTGCTTTTGTGTTTCACAGGTGGTTAAAAAAATACGCCGAGCTTTCCTTCTGGAGAAACGCAAATGCAAAATGCTGTTCAACTTCCTTACTACAAACCTGCTGGAAAATCTGCCACGCAACAGGGCAAGTTCTTTGCTCTACCCCAGAAAGCAGGAATGTGTCAGCTGTTCCTGAAAGAGCAGTTTGTGTCAGAGCTCTCTTGGCCCCACCTACCTCGCAGGGTGTCCGTTGTGGGGAGGGGAAGGGAACGGAGTTTGTAAGCCACTCTGAGACTCCAAGTGAAGGGCGGGGTATAAATCCAATCTCTTCTCTTCTTCTTCTACCTTCCACTCACTATAAGTCTGATCCTAAGCAAGTCTATTCAGAACAACACTCCCTTGAGTCCAGTGACATTTAATGTCCATGTAAGCACACTTAGGATTGGAGGAGGATATATAACTTGAATGTACCATACTGCAACTAACTCCAAGGAGATCCTGGGTTTCAGGGGATTTTCCCACACTGTCTTCTTTGAGAAACAGAGCTAAAATCTGCTCTTTCTCGATGGTACAAAAATCTGCCTGTGTGCTCCTGTTGCCAAATTAGAAACCCACAGTCGGGAGTCCAATGAGTTAGAAGAATATCTGTTCAATGCACTGAAACAGGGAATACGGGGCTGGGTGCCTTTGCACCTCAGGAGTTCCAAAGCTGCATTCTACCGTAACCAGGAAGGGCAGAAGATCTTATCCCCCAGATGACATCACATACAGTTTACACATTAAAGAATCTCTAATTGGTACCAAGCAGTTAACATCATACAAGCATCGTTTGATTTTAAACCTTACTATTGGTCTCTCATGTATTGTCAGCGATTACATTTGCTTATCTGCTCTTCAGAGCAATGGGAACATTAAGGAACCCTGAGAACCTTTCTGACCTTAGTGAGGCTAATCCTGGTCCCGTTCATATGCAGAATTTGCCACAGGAGAGCCACGAGTGCCGGGCAGATTATACAGGTGCGATCACATGGAAACATCTGGTAAGCGTTGCACACCCGTCACTAACCCGTATTGTCCAGCTGAAGATGCGGAGTTTAAAAGTACCTGGGAAAGTCCACTATCAAGCGGTTTGCGACGGGCCGCAGATGGCCATTCTCCATGTGATCGCTCCGGTGCGCTCCTCTTGTGTCCCTGCTTCCTCACTGAAGCGCACCGGAAACAGATGCCGACAAAAACAACACCGGTTCACCGTCGTTGCATCTGATCGCGTAGGGGCGGGTCAAATGGCAACGGTGCAAATAGCCTCCCCACCCCCCCGCATTATTTGGCATGTGCGGCCGGGGCCCCTCTTTCCCTTGTTTCTGGGGAGCTAGGTGATAAGGGTTATGATTCATATTCAGCTTCGCTCTTGAGATCCTTGCAGTTTCTTGAATACACATTCCATTCTTACTGCATCCTAATTCTATCCCTGGAGGCCTCTGATAATGCTTTTCCTTAATAGATATAGCTTTATATACAAAAGATGTAGTTATAAAATATATTCTACTATAAGCTTCTCTAATCAGAAGATTCTAGGTTACATACCAAGATCTGGATCTATCATAATTAAACTTCTGAAGGCACAGTGACAGCTGTTAATATGTAAACATGTCAGAGGAAATGTCAGATGCCACATTCAGAAATCACATTCATTTTCCCCTTGTCCTACATCTATGATAGTCATGCAACAGACTGGGATCAGCCTAACTGTAGGTGACCCCCTAAGGCGGCACTTCTGCTGCTCAAGGGAAAACACAAACAAGGTGCCTGACATTATTGAGCAGGGCGGCAACAGCAAGAAACATGCAAGGAATTCAGAGTGGGGGGGGGGAGATGCACAAATGTATTTCTGAGTCCAGTAAAAACCTTGTGAACCAGCACTCATGGAGACCAGGGGCAGCAGGCTAACCAAATGTGCTGAATTATCAAACATACTGCTTTACCGCCCTACCCTTCAGAATACCCAGTGACCAGACCCCACTCCACTGGACATGCCATGGTGACAACCCTAAAGGCCTGGTGGGACCCTTCCCCTTCTTCCTGAGCCCTGGAGGCAGATAAGCAGGCCCGCTGCCCGGGAACGTTCTGGCACTACCAATGCTCCCTCTAAGCTGGGGAATCTTGTGAGCAAATATTCTACTTTGTGAACTACTGGCATTTGGCTACTGCATAAATTAGTTTGCTCTGGAGCCATCCTTCCTGAGCTAAGACAAAAATGTGTGAGCTGGAGGCTAAAAAACTGTGAGCTAGCTCACACTAACTCAGTTTAGAGGGAACACTGGGCACAACTGGTTTGCTACTGCTCAAAGGAGGCTGAGGGAAAATGGGACACCTGAGGATGACTTCAGCTAGCTGTGCTGGGCGTCAGAAACCCAGTAATGGCTGGAGGCATGAATCTGGCTGGCTGGGGAGGCAGAGCGGAGAATGCAACCAAACACACAGAGTTACGGCGGCTTAGGGGAAGAGCTAGTCCTCTGATGGAGCATTCTGGATACTCAACGGCAGGTTAACAAAGCTTTTACGATACAATTGTCTTCCATGCCCAGGAAGCGCTTCTTAAACTGTGCAAATGTGGCACTTCAGTCTGAAGTGGTACAGTCCTACAAGGGCTATAGCAAATCATTCTGCTGTGCAAACGCTCAGCATCAGAGTACCTGAGGAGGATACCATCACCTTCTGCCCTGAAAAACTACCTCAAGTAAAGGTTAACACCGTCATTCAAAAAGATTAGGGGAGAAGACATTTAGATAGATATGGGTAGATACGGCCTCACATACTTGTGGATTCCTGACGGCATCTACACAGTCTGAAGAGGCAGAAGCTACCTATTCAAGAGGCATAATTCAAGACACTTTTGTGACCACACTAATAACTTCCCCCAGTGTTTTAAGGCTAAAAACCCCCACAACAGATCTCATTCTTGTGTGAAGGGCTGTATTTCAGTGGAAGAACAAGTGTATCAAAGGTTCAGTTTCCATCAAAAAGACTTCCAGAAGACCCCTTTCCCCAGAGAATGTCAGAAGAGAAAATCAGCAGCATCCAGCTCCTTGTAACAAAAGGAGGCTGGAATGAGTCCTGGTTGAGGAAGTGAGAATTGCTCGAGCCCAAATATTCAAGGCGCAACACGCATCCTAATAAAAAAAGGGAACAAGGGTAGCACCAGCATGAATACCTTTCTCCTGACTTCCTCTTCATCATCAGTTCGAATCCCAGTCTGGTCGTTCAGCAGAGGGCTGACCAATGGAGAAGCCTGCCTATTATCAGGGCTCAGATTGGGAGATAACGTCACATGGGCCATGGGTGGTCCTCCTTGGGAATTGATTGACAGTTCTGAAAGGTGAGGGCTGCCAGCAAGAGAGCCTGCTGAAGGAAGAACATAACGACATTGAGAATGGGGCTTCCCAGAACAATTCAGTATCCACCTTAGCATAGGTTGGCACTCGTGTGCACGGGGTGGACCAGAGCAATGCTCATGTTGCATGAGTAAATGGTGGAAAAGGCACCTGTCTGTTTAATCACATGCTACCTTAGTAGGATGTGATAAACTGACTTTGGAGTTCATGGTGAAGTGGCTATGGAGGATGGGGGTTCATTTTTATTTAGATCGCATACAGCTCTTTCTGCAACTCAGGCACAGGACTGTGTTACTTCCGCTAGGCTCAGCAAGGGAATAAAACTGGATGACCCGCAGCCTGTTCAAAAGCAGGCAGTTCTAGCTACAAAGGTTTTTCAAAATTTGTAGTCTTCACCAATTCAAGTACAGTTTACAGTATTCAGATAAACCTGCTGTGAAAGACAGTGGCCCTGTTTGGATTTTATTTATCACCGCTTCAATGAACAAAGGGATTGGCAAAAAGATCTCAAGGCTCACGTGATTCCTCCCTGATCTACCCCTGCTCTTCCCCTTCTCACTTCACTGAAGGTAGAAGATAACATCTGAACTAGAAGATTACACCTTTGAGAAGGCAGGATTCTTCAGGATCATATGATCTAGACTTGGAAAGAAAGGAGTAATGTTTGGGACAGGTAAATCCCACATTAAAATAAAACGGCACATCCAGGTTCAAACATCACCTTCTGTGTAAGGAGCATTCATTCCTGCCTTCATTTTGCACAGGGGTGCATGTAAGAGAAAGATAACGTGCAAACAGAACCAAAGCTGTTAGCGCTTTCAGTGTTTTGCTGCTAGTTTTAGTACAGAAGAACTGTACAAGTAAAAGGAATTATGCTACATTTATCAGGGCCTTTTCACCTTCCTAAAAAATTTAACACTCAAAACGCAACATTAAAATTACTTCATAGATTGCTAAAGAAGAGACAGTGGCTCAGTTCAGACATGACACAAAACTATGGTTTACTTTAACTACAGCTCACTTGTGAAGGCAGGGTTCAGTTCTCACACACTCACTCAAACCCTGGTTTCCCCCAACAAATGCTGGTTTGATTGCCTAATCTCTATAGCTTGGGAGGGTGTCCATAGAAAGCACGGCAAAATGAGACCAGGATTAAGTTAGGGTGTCTGTATTCAGACACCATATGAAACCATAGTTAACAATAACCGTGGTTTGAGTCCAGTGGCACCTTTAAAATCAACAAAGTTTTATTCAAGGTGTGAACTTTCCTGGGCACGCACAATTCCTCAGACACATTGAAATGGAAGTTATCAGTCCGTACATATAGAGTGAACAGCAAATTAGCATACACCATAATGAAGATGTTTTAACAGATTTGAGATCTGGTTAATAACTCAACTGTGGCTCCTAGTCTGATGAACTCCAACCAACCCCAGTTAGTGGAGCAGCCAGCATTCAAACAATCATACTAGCCACAGTCTGTTTAATTAAATCATGGTTTCGCACAGTGTCTCAACTGAGCCATTATGAGGAACAGGTTCTACAGAAAAAATATAATTGGCTAAGTCAAAGTCACATCTAAAACATTAGGAGGAAACTACTCTGCTCCTCTTCCTACAAATAACAAAAGCAAGGTATACCTTGTCGAGTTATTCCGTGCTCCTCTGGTTGTTTGAGGTAGAAATGCTAACATCACATTCACACAAAAAGGTGTTATGTTTATAATGGGAAAACTTTAAATATTCACAGCCGTGTGTGCCTCATTACATTTATAAAACTTTTTTTTAAAAGCACAAGAGTACACAATGGTGGGTACATGAAAACATGATGCTAAAAGATGCTTTTAAAGATGAGTCCTTGCAAGATAGCCAGGTGATGGCGTGTGAAAGACAGGAAGCCGATTGAAATCTACACCTTGTGTCCCCATGAAGCTAGAAGTCAACTGAGAAGTTATGTTCACAAACACTTCTGAGCCTCATGCTTCTCACTGATTTTGCTTCACATTTTCAAAACAAAACACACAAAAAAAGCTTCATTAAGAAAAATGAGCACAGGTCACCCAGCAAACCAGAAATGAGCACCACATGTCCAGAGTTGATATGCATGTATGTGGTCCGCAAAACCATACACTCAACACAATAAGTTCTACATTGCAAACATAATGAGAATTTTCATCTAACTGTGAATTGTTTGTTTCCTAGCAGCAGGAACACCAGTCAACAGTGGAACATTACCCAGAATATACATAGACAGGGTAAATCCAATTTATTTATCAGTAAGTAAGGTCAAAATGTATACAGATGTCTGTGTCAGCCCAGTAAGAGTCATATTTGTCTCCAGCATCTTTTATCAGAACCAAATCAAATACTGTACCCTACAATTACTCAAAGCAAATGAGATACTTACACAAAGAAGGGTGTTTTTTTTAAAAAAAATGTTAATGAAATAAATTTACCCACAGTTCCATGCTACATGGACGCTCAGGAAAATCTGAGAGAGAAATCACAGCTTGTTACACAAATGCCAATTTTATTGACACTAGTACACAACTGTATACAATAACTTCGAAATAAAATGAATGCATTGTTAGAAGAAAAGCACAAGGGCAGGGGAGCCCTTAGTCACGAAGTTGCACTCTCTAAGTTTTATAACTGGTATGTTCTTGAGCTACATTTACAAAAGACAAAAGGAACAAAGGTCTCACCTCAAACATGAAGTAAAAATAGAGAAATTCTGGCACTCAGCCTGCCCCGTGAGGGAACGTGAGGACGTCTGCACCTGTGTGAAGTTGCCTATGTGTTGGGCATAAGGATTTGTAGATGTGGACCCCAAGTCCCTCGCCTTTAACAGCTAGCCATGAGGGCTAATCATGGAAGGAACCTCATTAAGATTCTTGGCAAGGCATAGACGATCACATGTGGAAGTGTCTGTGGCGCAGGTGGTTTAGTGACCCTACTAGGTTCATGTATAGATTCCAGCTGCATTAACTCGTACATCTATGGAGAGTCTGCCATTGCAATTATTATGGAAGCTGAACTGGAACTCTAATTTAGTAAGGGGTGAGTTTATAGCAAAACCAAGCCAGAAAGGTCCAATTGGCTCACGTAGCTTAATTGCTACCCAATGAACAAATAAATGTAAACAAGCTTGCATTTCAAGACGTTTAATGCAACGTTTAGTATCTGTTCAAAATATTGGTGGCGGGGGGGAGAGAGAAGAGACTCAACTTTTAAAGACTGATATTAAAGCAACAGAGGTGTGTGTGTGTGTATTTTTATGTATATATATGTAATGGGTTTTAAAAGGATTCTGAAGGCCAGATTAGAACATAAATTGGATTTAAACGTTTTGAGGTTTTCCCCCACACTGTGCATACAGATAAAGACAGTCATGCCTTTCAAGAAAATCCATCTACTTGTTTCCTGCATGCTTACTTTGCCTTTATTAAAACCATCATAATTGCACTGTGCTTCATTCTAAGACAGCCCTAGAATTTCAAGAGGAGTGCTTTTAACTGCCAATCAAGCACACAGTCCAATTTTAAAAACTCAAAACTATTGGGGGAGAGAGGGGGTTTCCAGCCATTCCTTGCATTATAGTAAATTAAAATCAGGCTTTTAGTCAAATTGTGATATATCAGTCCAGAGAAGGCAAAACAGAATCCAGCTTGCCTTCTGTAGCAGCATTAGTGTAAGTACAGCTCATCTTAATTTTAAAAATAACCAATTTGTTTTTTAAATTTCAAAAACTAAAAAGATAATAAGATTTTCTAAGAGGTATAGAAATTACACTCATTCAGTGAGAACGTGTTAGCAAAAAGCAGATCGAAACCAGAACTCTAGGATGGAAAAGTAACTAATAAAAGTACTCTAGATGGCCACAACAAAGAAAGCAGGGTTCATAAACTCTGCACTGACCTCAAGCTGGGAGACAGAACGAGCCTAGAGCAGTTCATTTATTTGGCCAAACTATGGATCATTAATTTCATACAGCCCTTTTTCTAATTAATAAAAATGGAGTTGCCAGCAAAGAGTGTTCCACAGAAATGAGAAGATGAGTGAGTGAACTGTGCGTCTTCTCCTTTCTCATGCAAAGCCAAGGAGGAAAAGAAAGGATGTGAATATTTCTGGGGAAGACATGAGTTCAGTTCCAGCATCAGGGTGGTGTACATCTCCCCTCAGGGAACAGACCTACATTCCTTCCCCTTTGCATGATATCCGGGTGGGGGTATGTGGCATGCAATCATGTCTTCTCTCCTGCCACTTCCATGGAACAAGTAAAGAAAGGTATTTATCTTAAGGGGGACAAGGCGATCAAAGCTAAAATTAACAGAATTGTTTATGTGTGAACACCCCTGAAATGTAACAGGAAATGCATACACACAAAAATAATTCAATTCCAGCAAAGTGTTTTCTGATAGTGGCTGCCTTGCTCCAAGAAACAGGAGGAAAGGGAAAAGAACGGGTTCGCTTGGACTCTCGTTGCCTGAAATGTGTATCTATGCCGGTGGCGGTGATTGTGAGTGATCTGTGAGAATGGTGCATCATACAAATGAACATGTACTCAATTTGAATATTTCAACCAGCAGCTGCATAGCACAGTTAAAGCAAGAGACAGTTTTACAGCAAGATACCAGTTAGAAAGGATAAAAGCCTTCAGTACAGGCAGTTGAAAAAGCAAAACGAAAATTAATGTCATGCATACATAGATAAACAAATAATTTTGGCTTGACATGCTTACAAGAAGTCACCAAATTCAGCATTAGGTTTAGTAGCCAGGAACCCATCCCTCTTGGGTAACGAAGTCCATGCTATATTGATATAGAATAGTATTAATACTGGCAAGTACAAAACTGGACAGTAACTGCAGCTGTTGGCCACATAAACAGAGTCACTTTTGATCGGAAAAAAGATAAAAGAGATTGCAAACTGTGTAATAGCAGGAATGGGAAGGGGACATTTTAAGCTATTGGGTGTTTCTCTTCCTAGCTTTGCTCTTTCCATCATTGCAAAAAACAAAAGGGATGGAAAGAACAGCTTGATTGTAATTCCCTAAAGCATACATGCATATACAAAGGGGGGTTTGTTCTGAATAAGATGTATTATCAAACAATTCTAAACAACACTCAGTGCATATGCAAGCTGGCCCTACAGCTACTGTCCATTTCTGGTCAACACCTTCCCCACACAACAGTGATCCTGCTAAAAACCACTCCCCCCCCACACACACACATTGATTTAATCATTTTAAATGTTGCCTTCACTGTAAAGTGAAAAGCAGGCTGTCTCCGGATCTTCATCATGGAGACCAAATATTCATATCGAAAGTCACCTGTTCTTGCCCACCGGTTTCTATTTTGGAAGTCTGCAAAGCAGGTTCCTTGCAGGTGACCACGAAAGAAGGCATTTTGGTATGAACGCAGGATCACTGGAACAGGAAGATACGGACGTTTCCATTACCAGCTGAGCTACCTTTTCATTCCAGTATAATGACATAGGGGCAGTATGGCAAACAATGCAAGGAACAGAAGATACACCATGCTTTGAGAATAAAGAAAGAACAGTGGGGAAAAAAAGGCTTTTTCCTCCCACAGAGGTACATGCTGACAAAACAGTGCATACAGCTAAATAAAAGAGGTCTCTTTATAACACTGTTAAACAAATGACAAGAATGAGACTGAAGATCCCAGTAATTTTTTAAAAAATAATTTGCCATTGCCTTTTAAATGTACGTTCAGGTATTATTTAAAAGTTATAAAATGCACCAAAGAAAAGAACTAATATTTGTGCATTAGTGGGTTGGCTTTGGTCGGTGGGTTAAGTCAGATGCACATCCCAAACAATGCTGGGAAAATACAGGGCTGGGTTAAAATATTCCATGCCTTTCCCCAAACAGCAAAAGGCTTCACACATTATTCTTTCCATTCAGACTTTCATGTTGGAAATCATGCATAAAAGGAAATGGGTTGAATCCTGCAGAAAATTTCCATGAATGGAGGGGTGCAGGTATGATTTTCTCCAGTTCCTCCTTCCTGTTGCAGACCTGTGACACCCCCCCCCACACACCCTGTCCCCCCTGAAGCAGCATTTCTTGGATCAGTCCAGGCTGCAGCAGGAAAGAGAAGGAGAGGAAGCCCCGCTTTGCAGACCGAAATCCGTTCTGTCAGCAGAGCTTTACCATGGATTCCAAGCAAATGAGCAAATGGTGGTATGGGCATTTTGGTTCAATTACTATAGCAGGAAACTGCCACAGAAAGCTTTCTCTGGCTGTTCATATTATGGGTAGCCGTTTCTGCTGCCATTCACAAATGCTCTTTTACGTGCATTTCCAACATGACTTTTATTCATCTCCATTGGGGAAAACACACTATTATGTTTGAGCTGCTTTTACTGATGTAACATGAAGCTCATCTTTCTCTAATGAGAAGCCACTGAAAGGGTGTTTTGTGAGTGTGTGTGAGAGAGAGAGAAGAGAGGAAATCCACTTACTTTACAGAACTCAGAATGCATTGTTCTCAGAGATATCCCTAAGCTTTGCTAGTGTTTCAGTAAAAAACAAATGCTTTTACCACAGCTGTGAACCACCACTAGGGTAAAACTATCGTTGAACCATTTTACTGTACTTTCAGTGACCACTGTGCAAAAATTCTAAGACAGCTTCATTTACGTTTGTGAGTGGGGAGAAATATATACACAACTCAGTTAGACCCAAATTTCTTGTTTCATTAATATCAATAAAAAAATTAACTGCTTTAAAAATATATATTTTGTAAGACCAGCTTGGCAACCTCTAGCACCTCCCGTCCTCCAGGACGCATGAAAGGGGAAGGACAGGATGTCCAGACAAGTGGAACTTTCCTCCCTCAACCTAAAACAAATCACAATAGGAATCTCCCTGCCAAAGACACTGCTTTGTTCTGATGATAATTTCCCTGTGTGTTTGGGATGGGTAACAGATATCTTCCTTCAGTGCCAGTGTTGGATTAATAACCCAACCCAAACTGCAGAACAACAGGCTGTGAGCAACCACACAGGAGAACCTCCGTGTTCATGTTCAAAAAGTCTGAAGAACATCACTGAAGGGTTTAAGCAAACCCTCCCAAGATGTGCTCATGTTCAAAATGAACTTCAAAAGGAAACTTCAAAATGCCGGTGAAAAGAAAAAAAACATAGCACGTGAACAGCCTACACAGAAAGATTCTACCTGTTCAGAAAACCAGTGCTGAGAAAGGACTTTGTCCATGGACTGCAAAGCAGGTAAAAAAAGACTCAAAGACAAAATTGAGGCATTGTTCTTGGAAAACAAAACTGGAAAGGAAGTGTGAGCAAACTGCCTCTGCTCTTCCGCTTTTAAACATGAGCCAGTAATCGGAAAGCAGTGCCATTCATTTGATGATGGGACATAATGTTCCACAGTCCTGAGGGGGATACACTCATCCAGGGCTATTTTTGTAGAAAAAAGCCCAGCAGGAACTCATTAACATATCAGGCCACATCCAAACAGCAGAAACCTATTAGCTTATTAGGCCACACCCCTGACAGCACAGTGCATTAGCATATTAGGCCACATCCCCATGTTACCAGAAGTGTGGTCATCTAGCCACACCCACCTTTTGCTTCTTATTCTGTTTACCTTGTTTGTTGTCAAAACCCAGGGCTTTTTTTGTAGCAGGAACTCCTTTGCATGTTAGGCCACACAGCCCTAATGTAGCCAATCCTAGTGAGTTTCTGCTGTGTGGCCTATTATGCTAATGAGTTCGTGCTGGGCGTGGCCAACTCAGGAGTTAGCCAGAACTCTGTTCCTGGGTGTTCCTGCCCAAAAATAGCCCTGCTCATCACTCTTCTCATGGGAGACCCAGAAGCATGGAGACAGGAATCAGTCCCTACTCATGCTTCTTGATACTTTTACGGATGGGCAAAATTGCCTCCAGTTTAGAATTTCTCTTAGAATCAATGTAATTTTTGCTCATGTTTGAAGCAAATTTCAACTTGATCCTAATCAGAGGAAGTAGACTGAAGACAAGCAAGGAGGATTACAACTGGCAGCAGCCTATGATTCCCCCCCCCTATATCTGCAGGCTACAATTAGGGATCTGGATCAGCTTCATGGGATGCAATTAATATTTCATGTAAGCTATGAAAATGCTTAATGTGGTGATATTTTTAAGTGGACATGACCATGAGCTGTCTGAAACAGCAACACCAACCATGATTAGCAGTGGGAGAAACAGAACTGCATTATGCTGTTTCATTATCCCCGCGACAATGACGAAGCACGCTATTTGCAAAAAAAAAATAAAAAAATTAATTAATAGTTGATATTCACAGGTTGTAAAAGATAAGCTGGCTTGAAATCTACTTATGTACTATCAATCAGCAAAACTTCCATTATTAAAAACCAAGAACATCTCTGACTTTTTAATGTAAAGCAGTCCCTATATAATTTGGTCAAACATTTCAACTTAGTTTCAGGTGGGGTAGCCATGCTGGTCTGAAGCAGCAGAACAAATTCTGAGTCCAGTGGCACCTTTAAGACCAACAAAGTTTAATTCTGGGTATAAGCTTTCGTGTGCATGTGTACCAATGAAGAAATGTGCATGCACATGAAAGCTTATACCCTGAATAAAGATCTTAAAGGCACCTCTGGACTCAAACTTATTTCAACTTAGTTTTCATGTTGGAAGAAGTGAGCACAGAAAGGCAACAAGCTTTTCACCATGGCCAGATACATGGATCTGCTGCCTTCATCAGCTTCCCGACCAATGAGCTTATACTAGCACCGTCATTTATAGATTACAAAGGGTGACAGATCTTTAGACAATCGTTTGGATCCAATGAACTGTGAGCAGAATGAGTGCATGGAGTGTATTTCTTCCCATTTCCTCTGCAGCCTCTGAGTAATTTTCCTGAGGGTCAGGCAGTACTAGGAATCTGGCAGCATCCAGTGCATTGGGATGCAGCTGTGACGGACAGCCAGCAGAAATGTCCTCCTCACTTATACACCAGATTTTGTTCTGTTAGCGAAACAGTTTGCACAAGGTAAAAAAGAAGGACCACCGCAACCTGCAGTCCCATGTGGAGCATCTGTTCCTAAGGGCCCCTCCCCAACCCTCAGGAGCAGCTTAGAAGCGGCGGGGATACAGAAGGAAACAGATCCACTCTGCAAACTTGTGCCATTCATGGTTCGTTCATTCCAACTCACTGAGATACATCTCCTTGCCGAGAAAATGTATAAGCAGTGTTTACCTAAACCTTTACTAGTATGCTAGAGATGAGGAAGTGGAACACGAAACAACCAAACAGCCCTACTTCCACGGATTATATCCAATGGTAATAAAAGCCCTAATGGCAGCATGTGTGAGTTAAACAATAAGAGCATGTGGGGGTTTTGGGGGGTGCGAGGGGACTGCTGTATATGTTGGAACTGATGAGAGTTGAATGGAGAATATGTATAAACCCTGGCCAATGTGAGCCTTTCTCCCTATAAGTACCATGACCAGGGAACTGAGTACACATCGTTTGATCAATACGCATGAACTGCAAGCATAGTGTACAGGTATTTCAGCCATGGACCAGGAAATGGAATCTGGTATCTGTGGAAATGCTAGTGTGGACCCAAGCCACTGTTTCTTTCTCTGTTACTACCAATGGTCAGCAAACGTATTTAAGAAAAAGACAAACATACTCCCTGTGCATTTCCAAAAATGGGCTTCTGTTTACCTACGCTTTGGATTGAAACATTCAGCATTAAAAGGGCTATGAGCTGAACAGCTATTTGTTCTACAGCCAAAATTGCAGAGCGCAATATTATACCAACTTTTGCTCCAATCGAGCCCCTCTTGTTGACCAAGTGTAGAGCCACAGATTTATTAGTCAGCATCTTGACTGCTGTCTAAATAAATATCTGGATTGTATGCAAATGCGGAAGTACGAGTTAGTAGTATAGGGATGAGCAGGAGGAGAAAAGGAGACTTGATTCTGGCAGTTAAGACATAAAACATGTCTGCATCCCAAGAGAGTGGGCAGCATTTAGCAAAAGGCCTTTTTAAAAAACCGAACTCCTTTGGGTTTTGTTAGGATCCTGAAAATCCCAGCCCCATTAAAAAGAAAAAGGAGCTTTCTAGCCTCTCACTGCAAATGGGCGCTGTGTCAAATATTTTTGATGCAGTCTTTAATGGCAAAGAAGTTGCCCATCCTTTAGCCATCTTATTCTGAACGAAATACTGAAAAGTGCTCACCAATTATAAGACGAAACTCTTATTAACATATCCTTACAATTGGTTCAGTCATTTAACACGTCTTAATTCAAGGCATTGGAAAAACAAACACACACTTTGTTGTATAAAACCTAACAATCTGAAACAATTTAGAAAAACTACTGAGTTTTAAAAAGGTATATTGTTAACTGGCTTATCTGATTTCAAGTTGACAAACAAATATTTAGAGCCAACGATGTTCAACAAAAACCTGTCCCTCGGTATTTAATTCTGAAAAACTCCTCTGAGTATACTTAAACTGACAACATGTACCTCTGCCCCAAATAAAAAAACAGCATTTAACAAGAGCAGTAAGGCTACTGGGCAGATAGTGGATATATCTTGCTGCCTAGGAAAAAACTTTCTACATACAAGGTTAAATTCTCACTAGCCCCTTTCTCTTTTGTTTAGATTCCTAAATTCTGACATCTAGCAGACTATTATATGAAAATGATGACCAGAACATTACATACCTATGCAGCATTTAGAGATAAATTGGCCTGGAACCAACTGTAACCAGAGCAACAAATCACAAATTCCCCAAATGACTATATGCACATTGCCCTTTCAGGACCTGCTGCTTGGGAGGAAGAAATGGCAGAATGGAGTTACTCAACCTCCTGCTTCCCCTTCCAACCAGCTTAGTAACACTGGGGTGTATTTGGCCAAATCTGAAGCCTTCCTCCAACCCAACTGGCTCTTATGTTGGAGGAAGAGCCTCTTAAGATTGAGGAAGCCTCCTTTGGCTGGAGGATAGGGATGCCATTCCCCAGTTGGGGGCAGGGTATTGCCTGGTTTTTCGGTCTCCTACTCCCCACTGGGCAGCTGGCCAGTGGGGAGGGAATCCCACTCCCAAACGCAACATGCTGAAGTTATGCGGAAGTGATGTCATCATGTCTGTGCCATGATGTTTGGGGCAAAACTCTATGGTTTGAGGTCGATTGCACCATAGAGTTTTGCAAAAAACCACAGTTTAATGGCATTAGTCTTGCAAGACCATTTTCAATCCTCTTGGGAAAAGGCCATTCGTCTTAATTTGCAGAATTTGGGTTTCTCTTCTGACTTTGCTCTGCAATTGGGTCTTGACCAATCAAATTAATGAACAAACAAAGGGTGTTGGATGTAGAGCACCAAAGATACATTTACTATGTTCCAAACTTCCTGACACCAGAGAAACTTAAATATGTAGTTGCCCCAGCACCTTATCTCTCTGTCCTGGAGGTACCCAGTCAACGGAGAGCTTTTACTTTGGTGAGAGGGGAGATACAAAAAGGCTCCAATGGAGGAGAGGATTTGCCTGTGTGGTAAATATTCGAGCGTGTAATGTTTTATTGTTGCTTCTATCAGGAAGCTCGTTTAAATATAATTTCCCCTCTTCTCAATAATTTTACAGGATGCTCGGATGAATTCATCTTAAAGAAATTGTTAACGGGTGCTAATCAACAGGTTACCATCAGCTTGTGCCAAATTTTTCTCAGTAGCCTGTAGAATTCACAGAAACTGTATGTTCAGTTTTTAACTAACTGCTGCCAGTAGATAAGTTTTTGTAAGATTTCATTGCATTGTTTTAACTCTGACATGTACTGGTCATTGGCTCAATAAAGAGAGGCAGAGTGTCGATGTGTGATGTCACCAATGTGATGACATTACTTCAGCATAATGTCACCATGTCACAGTGCTCTGCCCCTACTTCTGGAAAGTCCCTCTCTTTCCCCCGCTGGTGCACTCATTGGACATGGCAATCCTACTGGAGGAAGGCTTCAAAATGTTGCTGAGTGAAGTGGCTGAATAAACTCCTCTACTGCTGATTTTCTGAAAGGGCTGATCTTGATAGAACTATGTGTTCAGAACCCATTTACACCCATGACTCATTGTGCTGCTGGAAATGGGTACAGGAAGCCTACCATCAGGTATGCATGCAATTTGGTCAGATCACACATATATCAACTACACTGAAAGTAACCTTGTAATCAACTTCTGTAAGCTATGATTACTGATAATTAAATGAGGCATTTAACTGTTGCAAGAAAATTTCAGATGAGCTAGCTTCCATGTAAGAGTGTTTAAATCCAAATTGCTTCCATCTACCTTTTTTAAAGTTAATATTCTCTACCTCTTCACGGTGTTTAGTCAGGAAAAGCCAACTATTTTGCCAACTGAATAAAAATGAAGAGGCTTTTGATATTTCCAGCACATGAATAAACATGAAATTAAGACAACCAAAATACAGAAGTAGTTCTTGTAAAAAAGATGTCACCAAGCTCTTTTTAAAAATTCACTTAGATTTTACGCTGAATATTAAGTTTCTTGCATTTTGACCGCAGCATAAAATTTTTTAACTGTAAACCTAACGAGGCACTGAATATCATGCTCTCCTTCATAAGGAGAGAAAAGCACATATGCATATACCATTATTTCAAATCATGGTGCTTCCCCAAACGACTATGTCACTTCTCATGTTACCTACCCTGCCTTCATCCCGTTAAATATTATACACAATTAAAACTATACAATTTTCCTCGTCATGAAGAGTCTAGCCAAAAGGTGACCAAAATCTCCTTACAGAAAAACCACACAACATTATTAGATGTCACTGTAAACTACCATCACCACCACCACTACATTTAATAAATGCTCCTTCTAGTTTTCAGTAGGGCCAAGAGCACTGACACACTTTGTTTGCACTCAGAGAACAACTCTCCAGATCAACCAAAAGCACAGGAAAAGTCCTTAATCTGAACCTGGAAGTGCTGCTCATGTTCCTTAGCAACCAAAGACATGGACACCATCTTCATCACCAAGGCCCACAGAAACATCCTCCACCTCTTCGTCTAGCTGGAGGCTGCCAAAGGAATACTTGTTCCTAGCCAGGGGAGAAGAATTCAGCACTATGGGATTCCCAAACACAAGAGGGTGGGTGAAAGGATTAACCATTTCTGAATCAGAATCACTAGACTCTGTCCCACTGCTTGTAGAACCTTCCATCATTTGGACAGTAGACATATGGTCCATCATGCCCCGGGCATACAATGTTTGCATAACTGGACTTTGCTTTGGTTGTCCAATGGACGGCACACCATTTGCCATACTCTTGCCTTCTAAAGGGAGCACTTTAACCATTCCCCCTGTGAAGTATCTGTCTAGCCTACCTTCTTGACCAGGAGTTGAAGTCACTTGGCTCAAGATAAATGGATCTGTATCAGATCTGTTACATACATTCTGAATCGTTTGCATATGGGGCTTCTGCAAGACTGGGGAACGCTTCATATAACCATGGCAGGGATATGCACAAACGTCATCACTGTCAGACCTAGCCTTGCAGTTGCGCCCATTTTCAGAGATACAGCTCTGGGAACCTGCTCTGCCAAAACTCATGTGAGGACTGGAGCCTTTGCTACTGGAAGGCAAGGGTGTGGCCAGTGGACTACGGGTATCTGGACCCCTGAACATTTCATCAATCAGAGTGCTGTGCCGTGGGATTCTGGGGCTCCCACCAACATAGAAGGACATACTTGTAGAGCTGCTGTCATTACAGTCTTGGGTGGTCTGGCGGGATGATTTTACAGAGGTGGCCGAGGAATCCCTATACCTGTTACGGTTTTCATCTCTACAGTCAACATAGGCACCACTGGTCGAATCACCCTCATAATTGTCATTTGTTTGGGAATGTGACCGGGATATTTGCTCCCTGAGGAGGTCATACTCGCTATCTACATCACTGCAGTCAATGAAAGGAATTGAGGTGCTACTGCCACGAGCAGCTCGGGATGCAGGACCTGTGCTCGGCTGCTGGGCCTGAGGTCTACTGTGCTGGGGTCTGTCCTTGATGACCTCCTCCTCTTCCTCCATCGTTGCTATCACCGCACCATCCAGCCTCCTGCCTTCCTTCGGGCTCTTCTTTAGGGAAGGGCTTGCCCGCTGGCCGCCGTCTTCCACTGAAACTTTCAGTTCTTTCCCCTGCCAGCAGCTCTGAACCACCGGGGAATCGGCATCATCGCCATATGTAAAACTAGAGTTCTAGAACAAGAAAGTGGGGGGAAGAGAGGAAATGGTAAGGCAGAATGGGGGCTAGGAGGCAAATTAGGGAGCTCAACAGCTTTGATAAACACAAGGCATAAAGGATGGCTCTCACCCTTGACAGCACAATTGATTGAAACCTCTCAACTCTAGAAGAGGCGGCAGTTCCTCTGAATTACAAAAACAGCAGCTATGCAGCAAGGAAAACTCTTCACAGAAAATACAAATTTCGGGTACAGAGTTGCTGAATTCCCATGATCTGAGCAAACACTGAGATGTTTTACTATGCATCTAACAAATTTGCAAAATTCCGCCCTATTGCACTAATAGGAACTGCCAATCTACGGACTAGAGAGAAAGCAGCGCAATCCATCAGAAAAACTAAAATGTGATCTGCACCAAATGATGACATGAAGGATCAAGGTAATAAAAAAAGTACTGGACCCCGGCATAGGCAAGGCAATAAATTCAGGTGAGAGGGGTACCTGCAGGTTTCAAAGCATTATATGGTAACAAAGTGCTTAAGTGCTGTATTAGCCAGTCCGATTGGGGCAATGACCTGTTTCCGAACTGACAGTTTTTAGCAAGAATGCCTACGAAGTGTGTTGTTATAGAGGTCATCTCTTCATGAAATGTTTTGCTTTTCACTTAAGGGTTAATGAAATCCCACCAATTCATTCTCTTCCTAAGAGCAGTTTCTAGGCAACGCTATTAAGCTGTCCCTGGAAGCAGCAAATCTAGACCACAAAAAATTAAGAGGTTTGGGCTCTTTTGTTTTCAATGAAAGTTCCGGAAACCAGGGTCGGTTTGGGGGTGGTGGTAGTGGAAAAGGCACTGTTCTAGCCCTCGTGACTGTTAAACAAGTGGGCAAATTATGGAAGGATTTCCTCTATATTTGCAGGAAGCAGGGTGGGTGGGTACTACTAACACTGGTCATAAAGAGAGCTCCACGTGGTCAGCCGTGTTAGTCTGAAGGCAGCCGAACAAATTCAGAGTCCAGTGGCACCTTTTAGACCAACAAAGGATTATTCAAGGTATGAGCTTTCGTGTGCAAGGCACCACTTTTTTCTAAACTTGTTCTGCTGGTTATAAAAATCACCTTTGGGCCAAGCAGCGCTCTTTCCCCTCCATCCACAGCCTCTGCTGCTACCTATGTGCTGATCCCTGATGTAGTCCACAGTCCATTCCCCTTAATCCTAAAGGGATGATCCTAAAATTCTCTCCAAGTACAAAGAATACCAGCTGGGACCTGGATGGCCCGGACTAACCCGATTCCATCAGATCTTAGAAGCTAAGCAGGGACGGCCCTGGTCAGTACTTGGATGGGAGACCACCAAGGCAGTCTAGGGTTGCTGCACAGAGTCAGGCAATGACAGCCCACCTCTGGACATCCCTCGCCTTGAAAAATCTCCGGGGGCTGCACTAGCTGGCTGTGATTTGATGGCCCTTGCCACCACAGGTAGATTATGTACATTAAGGTGTTTGCGTAATGTATTAAATTCACCAATGACTAGTATAGAAATCTGCTCGACATACAGCTTCAGATTCCCATTCTTTAAAGTACTCTAAAGTTAAACCTTTTCATAGTGCTTGTACTCTTCTGTTCATCTGGGGCAGCCTTCCAAACCAGAGGAAAGGATGAGGCTGCTTAAAGCCACAGGGCTGCTATTCAGTTTGGCCTTTCCTGACACTGAGTTGTGATGCACAAGACTGAACGAGGCCTGGAAAAGATGCATGAAATATAACTGACTTGTGTTGGCACCTCTGAATGCTGTTCTGAAGGCTTGGCAGTCAGGCTCCTAACAGAGTGAATCTTGCTGTGTTTCCTGAGGAAAGACAAAAACATTATTTTTTTTTTTGGCAAAACCCATACAATAATATCCCCACCTCCATGCATCCCACTGGGTGAATAATCAACTGCAGACAACTCTGTATCAAAGCAAAAAGCCTGAGCTTCAAACGAACTTATTTCCCAGAAACAGATTTCCTCTCTGCTGGTGAATGCCGTGTGATATATTAGAGAAGTATGTGCTACGTAAACAGCATAAAAGGAAAAGACGAGGGCACTAAAGTAGCAATGCTCGTATGGCCAAAAGATGACTCAAAACACAAACCTGTTGCTAGGATCGTTACAGCAGTTTAGCAAAAACACTGAACTCGCTGTGACACAGAGTGTTTGGAAAGACTTTTGGCAATAGCCTGCAAGAATCTACTCCCTTCCATTGTCTAACATTTTAGCATCGCTCACCAGTTGTGTTAAGCAGTGGCCCAGATCTTTTATTCTTGGGTCTCCTTTGCTTTTTATGAAGGAGATAATAATAATAATAATAATAATAATAATACACAGTACGGGATTTAAAAATTAAAGTGTGTATGGGAAGAGGGAGACATAGCTGCTTGCTGGCAAGCTATTCTGAAAAACACCATATCCTATTCATGAAACGCAAGAACAGCGGGCTTCACGGGGCCAGGAGCGAGCTAGTGAAGGCCCCAGTATCATTCACAGCTGGTTCCAAGATTCTGCAAGTGGAAACCAACAAGATCTCAAGTAGTAGCTATTTTTGTAGACCGGGAGTTATTCACATGCTCTGAACAAAGGAGAAACTGAAGGGCAATATAATTAATTGGTATGTAAACAAAAACTGTTGCCAGACTCAAAAGCAGTTTAGCGCCTAACTAGAAGACCAGGAAGTGGCGGGGGACACACAGACACAGGAACACACACTGAGACATGCAGTTTTTCCATTCCCACATTGCTTCTTCACTCGTGGAGATTAAGCTTGCTAGGTATAGCCTTCGATTCCATTGGCTAACAGGGAACTAAATGGGCATGTGAGATCCTCCCTGTTTATCCTGAAGTGCCCTTAAAAACAACTGCGCTAGTTAAATAATAGCATTCCTTCTGCATTAGAGCAAAGGTTCAGCTGGTCCAACATCCCATTTTGCAACGGCTAACAAGATGCTGCAGAGAGCCTAATAAGCGGGGCATGAAAACTAAAGCTGGCAGACCCCCTTGTTGCTTTCCATTGGTAAGTGGTATTCAGAGGTACACTACTTTAGAACATGAATGTTCTGTTTTGTCATTATGGACAATATCCATGGACAAGCCTATCCTCCACACATTTGTGTAATCCCATGCTAAAGCCATCTAAGATGGCAGCCATCATTCAATCTCCTGGCAGTGAAGTAGCTGCTGAATAGTTTCTCTGACCTTTCAAACTGGACTTTCTTGTGCCCTCCTTCTTTAACATAGTCAAGAACCTGCTTCTGAGTTCGACCACTGTGAAGAAGAAAACAAACAAACAAACCAAAGTTAAACAGGCCAAATTGGTTAACGAAGTGCGTTCTAACTGTCCTGTGCCTATTGCAATGGACAGATGCTACTACAAAGTATGCCAAGTTTTCTTTCACTTTCTGCAGTGTTTATGATATATCTTGCCTTTGACAGCTGGCTGTTCACATCGTTTTCTGGAACCCTAGTCCTACTGCATTGCTCACTGTATTCGCTGATTGCATTGTTTTTATGGTGTTTTTATAATCTGCCCCTGAGTCTCACCATGAAAGACGGCCTACAAAGTAAATACCATCACTGGATTTGTTTCAGATCTCCTGCATGTTCCTAGAAACTTCCAGGGAGATATAGGGACATAATGGGGTAGCATTGATATGTAAGTACATGATGATGCACAGAAGGGGGTCACTCTCTGTACGGGGAAATGGTTTTCAGCAGTGTCCCTTTTGCAACCATAGCAACTGCTCTTCCAAAAGCTACTGTTACTGCGTCCATAAGCCTGCCATAAGGACTTACAAATTAAGACGACTGACTAGGTACTATTTCTTTGGCAGAAAGCTTTGCACTGAAGTGGTATTTTTTTAAAAAAGTTACAAAACACAAGCGTTTTTATACTTGCAGGAGTTTCAACTATTCAGTACACTGTAGCAGGCATTCATGATTATTAACCCACTCCACCAAAAGTAGCCTACCAGGGGCTCAATAAAAAGCATCTGTTTTGATGCCTGCCTGGAAATGCAAAACTGGGAGGTGGGGTGGTGGTGGTGAAGTAGAGAAGGCACTGTCAAACACTTGGCAGGCCAGAGTGTGTGGTTGTGGACAGTGGGATCAATCTGGTTTCACCCACTGCAAGCTCCGGTTTCCAGCAACCCATGTTAGCATTCCACCAGCATAAGCGCCTGACACAGAATTTATAACTCAGTGCATTGCTTCAGAAGACCCAAATAGTTGTTAACGTGAACTAAGCTAGAGCACTGAAGATAAGTCCAGAGATATAATCTAACCAACTCGCAAATTTTGAGAATGAAACTTGATAACCGGGAACACTGCCCAGTCACTCTTGAAGAGCTGGTTTAAACCAAACATTACAAAAACTCCACTTTCTTTCCATTTGAGTCCCTTCTCAGGTGTGATAGATACTGCAGAAATGCTACCTTGTGGTGTATATTCAATGCCCTGTAGCCATAAGTGTTAAGGATAGATACATGCTCAAACTCCTACTGAAGACTGCTCCATACGTGGTTCATTTCACATGGTTTCTTTGAAACAATACATGATCCATCCAGGAAACTTATGTTATTCTGGATGCACATCATCATACCAGGTAGCATAATTAATAATTTATATACCTGAGCCACACTCCCTGTTTTATGCCCTTGCCTTCTTTTTCTCATTTTGCTGGGGAACAGTATAATGTCAAATTAATAATGGTGGTTGACTTCCAAAAGCAGTTATTTGAATATTTATACTATACTATTTATATTTATTATTTATATTTATACTATACCAGTATAGTATTTATACTATAGTATTCTCCCCAGTAGAGAGCCAAAGCAGCATGCAACATAGTTTTTAGCTCCTCTCTTTCATCCTTACAAGAAGAAAGCATGACGGAGGTTAAACTGAGAGACAGCACAACTGGCCCACAGTCACATAGTGAGTGTGGATTAAATCCTGGGCCTCCCAGATGTTAGCCCAATGCTCTAACCACTACACCACACTGCATCTCTGGATACTGCTGTTTGAAGTCCAAATTGCCACTATTTAAACTGCTCCAGCTTAGAAAGTTTTGAACCAAAAATCTTTCAGGATAATGCTATCTGACCAGAGACTTCATATCTCTCTCTCTCTCTCTCTCTCTCTCTCTCCCTCTCTCCCTCTCTCCCTCTCTCTTAATTTTCTTGCCAACAGAATGCAGAGGACAAATGTGCTCAGTTCTGTCGGGCTGCAGACACACAGCCAACACGATGCTGACATTGTGCCAACTCTGCCTGCCTTGGTTCTCTCACTAAGCCTTAGAGTGGGTTCATAACTGGATTGAAAATGTGCTTTGCAGTTCAGAACAGAACATTAAATGACATCTTTAAATAAAGGTCAACATATTACGTGTACTTATTTTGCTCCCTGCCCAAAGTATGTTTAAAATGCATGCCCCAGCTCCCCCAAGTTACACTATCGGCCATTTTGCCATATGTACACACTTGTAGAAGACAGCTATTAAATCAAGGCTTTGTGTCCCATGAGCATGTGGCATGAGAAACACAAACATACTCATCATGCACAATGCAGTGTATGCAATCGTTTACATAAAACTGATCTGTGAGGAAGAAATCCGCCAAGCGTGGGAAGGCCTGAAAAAGGTTAGCCCTGTGAATAAAGCAGAGTACTCTGTCCACCGTCAAAAATGTATAAACCAAAGCTATGGATTCCCCCCCCCTTTGCCTTAAGCAACCACGTAGAACAAATATTCGGCTGATAAGAAACCATGTGTAAAATGCCTCTTTCCTTTTCTGCTATGAGCCTGCTTTCATAAAAGCCAGATTAAAATTCTGCTGAAGAAATCAGATAAAGACAGTTTCATATTTCTAGCCAGTTAAGGAAACAGGAAACAAAAGTAAGTGCTGATGAGACAGAGAGATTTCAATCTCCTACCTGCAATTTTTAAAAAAAGATCTTGGAGCACTGATAGCCAAATGGTAATCTCGTATTCATCTGTTCAAAAAGGACTGTGATACCGCTTTAAACTAAAGAGTGTGAAGATGATAACTGGGATCCTATGAACAAGTTCTGTGAATGCTAGACAGTCTTGGCCACGGAGCACACTTCCTCCTGTGCTAAAACCTCTGCTTGCACAAGCACACACTGAAAACCATTGTCTTTGCACAAGTGGAAGTTACAGAGGAAGAGGAAGCGTGCCCCTCAGCAGAGACGATCTAGCAGAACACGTTTGCGGTACCCAAGCCAATGCAAATATCTAGGCTAAAAAAATTTCATTAGACAAATAACTTAAAACAGGAAAGGCAAAAAAATCCGATACGGACATACTGAATCAAACCACTGGTGCTTCTAAGCCTGACTTACAGCAGACTCCTAAAGCAGCTGACCAAGAATCCTCGAGATCCTTTTCTAGCTGGAGAAGCAAAAACTGAACCTGAGACCTTCTGAATGCAAATTATGTTCTCTGTCACTGAGATACGGCCCTTGAAAGCAACAATGAACACTTACTCTCAGAAATACTTATTTTAGCGGGTTTTTTTTTGGGGGGGGGAAATCATCTAGCAGGCAATAAAATGATCCCTACTTGTTAAAGATGCGCCAGGCAGGCTTTTATTACAAGGCTGAATACATTTCTAGGATACTCAGTGAGAAATGTGGAGATCAGCACAAATGACTACCGCAGATTACATGCTTCAAAAACTGCATCCTCAGCAATCCCAAAAATATGCATGAAAAGCTCAGTATGCAAAGGAAACCCCACACAAGTCAAGCTGAAGAAGTATGGGGCGGCGGTGTGTGTGAACACAAAGGAAAAAATGCTTTGACACTGAGCTGGAATAACAAGTGACATGCTAAAGACCAGACCAGGTATGGCTAGAAAAGCACAATTTTCTCGGACCTTTGAATTAATATATACAAAGTGTAGCTATAATTAACAAAAGCATTAAAAGTAACTATCATTAACAGCACAAAAATCTACCCCCCCTTCTCTTGCCCCATAATTCGAAGGGATTCGTATTTTTCTTCCTCTTTTGCATATAGTGCCAATTCTCCTCCTTCGCATATAGTACAAGCAAATCTAAACAAACAAACAAAGTTTGGCTCCAGGCAAATTTCAGGAGGTAAGAATACTGCTTTGTACATTTTTGTTGCACAAGGGAAGTATTAGGGCTGGGATGGTCATTCAAATATTGCCAACTGACCAGTCTGTTATATTCAAGGATATACGAGTTGGTGCCAGTTTGCCTTTTCTATTACATTATGGTGTTACCTTCCTTGCTTATTTAACTCCAGTCTTCACCCTGCTTCTCCCATCTTCTGCTGCCACACCTGAGACCCAATTTCCATTCCAATAGGAATTCCTGGGAAATAACACCCATTTTCTTATCTCTGAGATACTGTAACACTGAAATGATTTCCTGAGCCATCTCCTGCTTATGGACTACTCTGGAGCTGCCCCGTGTACTTCATGAAACAGACACTGGGTTGGATCCACATCCACATAATAGGAAAGAGTAAGAGTCCAGTAGCACCTTAAATACTAACAAAATTTGTGGTAGGGTATGAGCTTTCATGAGTCACTGCTTAATTCTTCAGAAGTGACTCACAAAAGCTCATACCCTATGACAAATTTTGTTGGCTTTTACAGTGCTACTGGACTCTTATGCTTTTCTTCTGCTACAGACAGACTAACACGGGAACCCATCTTGACCTATTTCCATCCACATACTATGACTTCCTTTGCTCCCAACCTACTCACTACAGCCCAGAATGCCCCCCAAACCCTTGCTCCTGGGGAAGAAGGGGTCACCTAGGAAATGGATTTTGTGGGGCACTTCGGGCTGCCAAAGGGGGACAGTGCTGAGGAAGTCACACTCTATGGGTAGAAGTCCTTGTGCTTTCAGAAACACTGCACTAGATCCAACCCATAGCTTCCTAAATTAGTTCAGACACTGTTTCTTCACTGTGGGTTCTCCATTACAAGTATATTCAGTATTCATCCTGGAAACATTTTCTGATGTCTGATGGCAATACAGTGCCTAACATCTATGGATGGTGTCCACTTCATCTCATGCCAACTTTAGCAGAGATTGAAATCCTATGTTTTCCACTTTCCACTCCTGAACCCTTCTCCCAAATTCCTCCATAAATCCACACTAGTTTTTCTCCTTCTTGTACTTCTATGAATCATTCAGCGAGTCAACAACAACATTCATTAAGCCCCCATGAGCAACACTACACTGGAGCATTTAAATTAAGGATATTCCCATTTTTTATGTGGCTGTGTGTATGTGGGGAGAGAGGTTCCATCCACTGAGCAGTGGAGGCATCAGGAAGGCAAAGCCGCTCGAGGACTGGGGAGAAAACTTTGTGGTATCACTGCCCTCTAGCCCAGATCCTCCAGTTGTGCTGTTCATACTGAAAAGAACCACCAATGTCATTCAGCTTTCGCTGAAGTGAGGTTACATCTTAGAATAATGTCTATTCCTAGGGGGAGGGGCATTCCCTCATCTGTCAGGCTTGAAATCAAGTAGATCCAGTCATTCTTGCACAAAGAAAGGTTTATTGGATTATCTTGCTAAAAACCCACAGTAGGAGGTCATTGTCAGGAATGGGGGGCAAAGCAAAGCAAGCTAACTTATAGTGTGATGCAATGAAGCGCCTAGCAAATGAACTTTGAGCGCTCGCGCGGGAACTCCCGGCGGGAGAAATACTTGATGAGCAGGAGACTACTCCCCCCCTCCCCTCGCCTTCCCAGGACTGGAAAATTCTCAGCGAAACAAGAATAGTCCAAAGCCTACATTCAAGGCCACTGTGATAAGGAGAAGCGGCAGGGAAGAAGCTCCCACGTTTCTGCCTGCATAGCTACGCAAGCGCAAAGCAGGGTAGGGAAACATAAAACAATGGATTCAGTGAGAAACATCAAAGGCATATTCTGACATTCTGCCCTTCCCAAAATACCACCCACCCACCACTCAGGAAGGAGAGAATGAGGGCCCCCAGGTTTATTGGGGTATCGAGAATGAAATTCTTTCAGGTGATCAGGTGCATTAATATCAGATACTTTCACCCACTCCCTGTATTGGGGCCCAAAGTGTACCCATTGTACAAGGTACAGGAGTTGTCCACGGAGTATTTTAGAATCCAAAATGTCCGCAATTTCGTAGTGCTCCTCATCGTCAACCATCAAAGGGGGGGGAGGCGCCGGAAGCTCCGCTTGCCATTTAGTCGGGGGTAATGCAGGCTTGAGGAGGCTGTAATGGAAAATTGGATGTATTGCTTTAAGAGATTTAGGCAAATCTAGTTGTACAGTCACTTGATTTATACATCTCAACACTTTGAAAGGCCCAATATATTTCCAAGCAAGTTTTCGGGATTGTTGCGCAAGCTTTAGGTTTTTTGTTGACAGATAGACCAAGTCTCCCGGTAGTATTTTCCAGCCACCTGCCCTTTTTTTATCTGCTTGTTTTTTGTACTGTGCTTTGGCCTCATTCAATGTCTCAACAATTAGGGGCCAAGAGTCTCGGAACGTTTTACACCATGCTGAGGCTTTTCCAACAGTCTCACCGGGTTTCAAGAAGGGGAGGGGGGGGCTGTCATAGCCCATGGCAGCTTTGAAGGGTGACATTTTTGTTGAAGCGTGCCATGAGTTGTTGTACGCAAACTCCGCCAATGGCAATAAATCTACCCAATTGTCTTGTTGATAGTTAGAAAAACATCTCAGGTATTGTTCCAGAGTTTGGTTTACCCTCTCCGTTTGCCCGTCGGTTTCAGGGTGATAGGCAGTACTGAGAGCACGCTCAATACCCATTAAAGTCATTAATTCTGACCACAATTTGGAAACAAATTGGACCCCTCTGTCGGATATTATCTTTAATGGTAACGTATGGAGCCTGGCAATGTGTTGGAGGAAGGCTTTGGCCAAGACTTTGGCTGTTGGCAGACTGGGAAACGGTATAAAGTGAGCTTGCTTAGAGAATAAATCCACTACCACCCAAATAACAGTCATATGTCTAGAAGGGGGAAGATCTGTGATAAAGTCCATAGAAATAACCTCCCATGGTCGGCTCGGGGTAGGTAGAGGCTGTAAAAGTCCTGGAGGTTTTCCCGGTCTGGCTTTGCAACGATTGCACGTCTGACAGGATTGTATATAGAGGGATAAATCCTGTTTCATTCGGGGCCACCAGAAGCCGCGTTGCAGCAGTCGTAAGGATTTTACATATCCAAAGTGCCCTGCAGATTTTGAGTCATGAACTGTCTGCAACATTTGGGATCGGGTGGCTTCAGGGACAAAAATTTTATTTCCCTTGTACCAGCAGCCGTTCGGGCCACATTTCACATCCTCCCTGGCTTGTAATTCACTTGTTTCCTGTGTGGTGATGTCAGTGACAAATTGTTTTTCCCAGTTTAATGTCTGGCTGGGACTCAATTGTGCTTGCTTGGTTTTACGGGTGACAACTGCACCAACCAATTGTTCAGGGGTGAACATAGACTCTCTTATTTCGGTCCTCTTACAGAGATGTTGGGGAAGGCGAGAGAGAGCGTCTGCCAGATGATTGGCTTTGCCTGGGAAATGGTGAAGGGTGAATTGAAATTTGGAGAAGAACTCAGCCCACTGGAATTGTTTGGCATTTAGATTCCGGGGTTTTCGCAGTACCTCGAGATTTTTGTGATCAGTCCAGATCTCAAAAGGTACTTGGGACCCCTCTAACCAGTGTCTCCAGGTGATCAATGCTAAACGTATAGACGCTGCTTCTTTATCCCAAATGGGCCAAAATCTCTCTGTATCATTAAATTTTCTAGATACATAAGCAAGAGGTTGTAGTTGCCCCTGAACGTTCTCTTGCAAAATCACCCCACCCATAGCGGTATCTGACGCGTCCACTTGGACTATAAATTTTTTTGTCTCATCGGGGTGTGC
The DNA here is from genome assembly GCA_029375565.1 of Gekko gecko. Taxonomy (NCBI): domain Eukaryota; kingdom Metazoa; phylum Chordata; class Lepidosauria; order Squamata; family Gekkonidae; genus Gekko; species Gekko gecko. Next base: position 184,697,249 of record JAPDNY010000004.1, on the reverse strand, counting down.
TAATATGGGTTCAGACGTGAATAACTGTTTTAGTTGTTCAAAAGCTTCCTGACACTGGGGGGTCCAGTTCAAAGGGGCCCCTGGTACCGAAGCCTTAGATCCCTTCCCCTTAGTCTTTAACAGTTCGGTGAGGGGGAGGGCCACTTGGGCAAAGTGTGGCAGGAATTGACGGTAAAAATTGGCGAAACCGAGAAAACTTTGAAGCTGTCGCCTGGTTTTGGGGGGCTCCCACATCAACACATCCTGGACCTTTTTTGGGTCCATTTCTAACCCCGCAGAGGATATGCGGTACCCCAAAAAGTCAATGCACTCCTGGTGAAATTCACATTTTGAGAGTTTGACAAACAGTTTGTGTTCTAATAGCCTTTCCAATACTTTCCGCATCAGGGTAGTGTGGGATTCTTGATCTGGGGTATAGACCAAGATATCATCCAAATAAACAACCACCCCCTTGAATAAATAGGGGTGTAACACTTCATTGATTAAGTTCATGAAGATCCCAGGTGCCCCCTGTAAACCGAAGGGCATCACCCGATATTCAAATTGCCCCAGCGGGGTATTGAATGCAGTCTTGTACTCATCCCCTTCTCTGATACGCACCCGAAAATAGGCATCTCGTAAATCCAGTTTAGAAAACACTTTCCCCTTAGCCACCTCTGCTAGTAAGTCTTTGATGAGGGGCATAGGGTAGGCATTAGTTGCAGAAACTGCGTTTAGTCCCCGGTAATCCGTGCAGAGTCTGAGCCCCCCATCTTTCTTTTTACAAAATAATACAGGTGCTGCAAAAGGGGAAGATGCTGGTCTAATAAATCCACGGGCCAGGTTCTTATCAATAAAGCGGCGTAGTTCTTCTTTTTCATTTGGACTCATGGCGTAAATTTTCCCCTTAGGTAATCTCTGGCCCGGAAGAATTTCAATCGCACAGTCTGAGTTACGGTGGGGGGTAGTTCATCAGCTTCCTCCTCCTCAAAAACCCTGGTTACATATCGGTAATCCTTAGGAATGCGGTTAAGGTCCTCCTTGGCTAAACAGGCTCGTGGGGGTTCATTGCATGGGGGTGTCCCCACCCTGGGTCCCATTGGTGTTCTATACATTTCGGGGAGATAAATTTTACGTCCCCTTCTTCCCATAGAATGTAAGGATTATGACCATGTAACCAAGGGCTACCCAACACTAAGGGAAACTGAGCTTGAGGGGCTATTACGAATGAGCGGAGCTCCCAGTGGTCACCAATGCCTATTCTTAAAGGGACAGTCTCAAATCGGCATGGTTCCTTCATTGGAGACCCATCCATTTGCGTGAAAGTTATTGGGTCTTTCAAGTGTACCACGGAAGCCTCCAAACCCATAACCATAGACGGGTTTATCAGGTCCCTCCCACACCCTGAGTCAATGAGGGCTCGAACCCGAATATGGGTCATCATTGCTGGGTTCATAACCAGAACAGTCACAAAGAAGAGAGAGGGGTAGTTGCTCACCAATTTAGGCGCCTCAGGTGCGGGGTCCTGCTGTGTAGCGCCATTCACAAACAGGACCATCTCGTTTCCCTGCATCTCACTCTCCTCCTCCAGCATTAGGATATCCGCTTGGTCGGGGCCAGCAAAAAGAGCCCGTGTATTGCGTGGTTTCGCCGTACCTTTCCTTGGGGTAGGGGCTGTCCACCTTCTGGGCTCCTCTTGTGGTAGAGCTCTATTGGGATCCCCTTTTGGGCAGGATGCGGCGAAGTGCCCCTTCTCCCCACACCGCAGGCAGAGACCTTGTCGCATACGTTGATCTCTCATTCCACTTGGGGTGGACGTTGGTTTGGGTCTAGCTTGGCCTGCCGCAAGGCTCGGCCGGTTGTTACCCAAAGATAGATCCAGCTTCATCATACGTAGGCGACTTTCCGCTTTTTCAGCTTCCTCCATCCAACCTTGGAGGGTGCGAGGTTGCTGAGAGCTGAGGACATTATTGCGGACGTCTACGGCTAGTCCCATTCGATATTGTTGGGCCAAGACTGCATCGGTCCAGTCCCGAATTTTCACGGCATGCTTTTGAAACTCCCTTGAATACTCCCGCACAGAGAGTTTGCCTTGTCTGAACGTGCGAAGGAAGGCTTCAGCTTTTTGGGCCGCCCCCGGGTCCTCGAAGCGGTTTCTCAAGGCCCACATGAAGTCATCTACATTCCCCAACTCCGCTGCCTCCAGATCATGAAGGGCTACATACCAACTAGTAGCACTCCCCCGGAATCTGGATGCGATAAACTCCACCTGTTGCTCTTCGTCTGGGAATACATAGCCCCATCTTTGCACAAATTTCCCTACTTGCAAGATGAAAAAGGACACAGTCTCTGGATCTCCATCAAATGTGATCTCAAGCATGTCCTTGGGGCGGATTACTGGGGGGGCCGGCGCCATAACCGGGACCGGCTGCATGAGGGGTACTGGAGCAGGGAGTTGAGGCGGAGGCACAGCTGGCGGCTGGATTGGTCCTGGTTGCCCTGGCCCTGGACCTGGTGCTGGAACGGCCAATGGAGGTGGGGCTGGTGCTGGTCGGCCCGGCCCTGGACCCGGTGGTGCGGGTTGGCCCGGCCTCGGGCCCGGGGGAGCAGGAGGTGGTCGTCCCGGTAGCAGCGGTGGTGCCGGGGCTGGTACCGGTCTAGGTTGCGTCAGCGGATGAGCTCGAATTGCTTGGTCCATCATCTGTGGTAGGGATTGCATTAGTTTGCTCATGTCCCTTACAAGACGTCGGGTATCCTCTTGAATAGAGTCCATGCGGGCATCGGTGTCTGACCCAGACCCAGTTCTGGGAGATCCTCGAGACACCCTCCCCTGGGGAAGTCCAAAACTACCTCTGGGATCCAAAAGGCTGTCCCGGCTCTGGCTTCCTGGCATGGTCCAGGTTGCCTGGGTAGTATCCAACAGGTTCTTAGTCCAATCGCGTGATTTGCGATAGGTCACCCCTTTATCCCAGGGTGTTGGGGCTCCCGGCACATAGGTTCGTGGAACCGCTCCTCCCTGACTCGGTATTAGCCCGGCCGGGCTGTAGATTGGGAGAGTGTACTGAACCCCCAATGTGCCGATCGATGGCGGGGTAACCAACCCGGTTGCTGATTGTGGTGCTGGTGCGGCCAACACTGTAGTGGTAGTCACAGGAACAACGGTGGTGGTCGGGAGAATGACCACTGGAGCCGCCACGGTAGTGACGGGGACCGTGGCTCCTGGAGTAGTAGTCGCTGCAGCTGCGCCCGTGGCTCCTGGAGTAGTAGTCGCTGCAGCTGCGCCCGAGGGAGTAGTAACTGGGACTGCGCCCGTGGTTCCCGTACCCGCTCCGCTCATCGTGGTAGACGGCGGAAACTGACGGTAGTGGGAACGATAATGGATTCCTGACAATTTCTGTCAGGCTTGAAATCAAGTAGATCCAGTCATTCTTGCACAAAGAAAGGTTTATTGGATTATCTTGCTAAAAACCCACAGTAGGAGGTCATTGTCAGGAATGGGGGGCAAAGCAAAGCAAGCTAACTTATAGTGTGATGCAATGAAGCGCCTAGCAAATGAACTTTGAGCGCTCGCGCGGGAACTCCCGGCGGGAGAAATACTTGATGAGCGGGAGACTACTCCCCCCCTCCCCTCGCCTTCCCAGGACTGGAAAATTCTCAGCGAAACAAGAATAGTCCAAAGCCTACATTCAAGGCCACTGTGATAAGGAGAAGCGGCAGGGAAGAAGCTCCCACGTTTCTGCCTGCATAGCTACGCAAGCGCAAAGCAGGGTAGGGAAACATAAAACAATGGATTCAGTGAGAAACATCAAAGGCATATTCTGACATCATCACTGTTTCCCCCAGCCTTAGAAGAGCAGCAAACAGCAGCTGGGACAAAATTGAACTCTGTTGTGTGTATTCTGTGTAAACCTCCTTGACAGTAAACCTCTGAAATGTTTAAATACATAAATAAAGTGAACATTAGTATTCAGAATCCACTGTGCTTTTAGGAGGCCAACACTTAGCATCAAACTGCGGAGAGGAGGATGCAAAATGCAAACTGAGTCATACCCCCTCCAAAAAATTCCGTCCCTCCTTTGGCATCTTAGGTCCAGTGAACACAGCCCCTCAGGTATATTTGTACAGTAAAAAATAATAATAAAATTATATCCTACCTGAACCGAAAGGATGAACCTCTAGTAAAGATAACAGGTTTAGGCTTTGGTTTGGGTTCCTCAAAGAGTCTGAAGAAGGCATGGTGTTCCACACATATCTTCCAAAAGGCCTTACAAAAATCCCGGCTGGCCATCAGGAATTCTAGTGTGTCCTGAAAGGAGCTCTGAAAGAGAACAGAAGTAGGTTTGACATTGGAATTGTGGGAGAAGGGAGGGGGGATAGTGTAGTCAGAGCATAACAGTGGATCCCCCCCCCCAGATTAGTGTTGCCAGGTCTCACTGCTCCGGTGGCAAGGGGCTCCTGGCTCCTCCTTGTCACTTTTCTGCCATGCATGTGAAGCATAAGCAGCACAATGACATAACCAGCAGTGATGTCATCACGCTAGCGCTGTTGCACGGTGATGCTCTAGCATTTAAGGGCAAAAACTCTATCATAACCATAGAATCACCCCTGAATGCTAGAGCATCGCTGCGCAACAGCCCCAGCGTGATGACATCACTACCCGTGACATCATCATGGTGAGCCTGTGGGATGCTGCTATTCAGGAGTGAGGCTTCTCCCACCAGTTAGCTAGCTAGCAGCAGATTGGGGCCCCCAAGATTGGGTGATCCCCAGCTCCAGTTAGGGGGATGGCAACCCTACTCCAGATTCATCAAGTTTCATGCAGATTGTCTTCTTTATTTAATACATTTTAATGCCACCATATTCAGCCTTCTTGAACAAAGTCCCAACACTTTTTCCACTAGACTACAAAAACGGACACTGGCGTTACATAGATTACTGACAAAAAAACAAAGCTGAGACCTATTTTTTAGATATGTTTTAAGAGTGAAATAGACTTTGAATCCACTATCATATTTTTTTTAGACTGCAAAATATCTAGACAGGAAAGAAGGATGCAGCTGAAAGGACGCCCACTTGTGTTATTCTTTAGAAGCGGAAAACACATGATAAGCTATAACTTCCCCGAGATGTCATTATAATGGCAATATCTTGTATGAAGCCCTTCAGTTAGATCAACACGTCTGTCTCTGATTTCCTAAAGCAGACACTTAATCATTTCTACTGCTGACCTACTTCACCTCCCCCCAAATCCTGTTATCTGATTTGATGCCAGTCTTAAAACATTTGTTTTGTGTAATGTTACAAGGGATGTGACAGGCAATATTTTAGAACGGTAAGAACTTTCTGAGTAGTGAAGGCTCATAGGAAATAAGAGCTTGCCGTAGTTCTGAATAAGGAGAACAGGCACTTCAGCGAAGTGACGAAGAATTAGATCTAGTTTTCATTGTAGTAGTAAACTTATATCTGGCCTGAATCATGACTGAATACTCCTCCATTAAAAACAATCTGTCTACACAGACAGCTATATGTCTAGCCGAACCTTCCCCGTGACATGTAGCATTTTATGCACAAGGAAATCTCTGTGCAGGTACTTTCAATCTTATTAGTCTCCAGTCTGAATCAATCCAACAGACATGATCAATTACAAGGTATATTTTTATCCTTTCCTTCCACCAAGGAGTTGTGGGTGGATCAGATGATTCTCTTCTACTCTGCTGTATCCTCACAACAGTCCTGAGAGGTACACTGTGAAAGAATGACATTATCTAAGTCAAAGTTTTCACGGACAGTGACATTCATGGCAAGTAGGAATTCTCTCCAGGCCAAGTCCAAAACTCTAACCACCACACCACACTTCTGTGAGAAATAAGTCTAAGACTATGGACACAATTAAGCATTTGCCCTCTGATTTGGCTGACGGCTGTGCTGTACAGAGAATTAAACAGAGTTGCATCTTCCTGTAACCGTTGTTCATCGATGTCTTCTTTGCAGACGCACCTTGGGGACTGTGCCTGTAACTCTCAGATAGGAATTCTTCTAGCTTCTAGGTGCCAAAGGGGGGGTGCCCCTGCTTACCGAAGCTGACATAACAACTTATACCTGCCTAAACAACCACATGCTCTGGAGGCACAGCACCCCCTTCCCTCAGTTCCTACCAGTTCGCCGCAAGCTCCCACAGTGAAGCAAAAAGGAGAAATGACCAACTATTATTAAAAAAATGTTGAGAGCTCACAGTAGAGCAGGAGGAGGAAATATGTGTCTGCAGAGAAAATTTGATGAACAGCAGTTACAGGTAAGTGCAACTCCGTTTTCATCATCCGTCTTTGGTGCAGACCCACATTGGGATTTTAGTTAGCTATTAATCGGAGGAGGTGGGGTGATGCTCTCACTGAAACAGTGACTGAAGGACTGCCTTTCCAACCTCTACTTCCTTCCTTGATTGCAGGTCCAGAGCGTTATGCTTTGTGAAGCCGACCAAACAGCAGCCTTGCGGATGTCAATCAGTGGACCCTGGGCCCAGCACCCGTTTGGCCGCCAGCTCCTGGAATCTCTGTGAGTACCGAGGCCCTGAGGTAGACCTTTCCTCCTCTTCTTAGATATTTATACCCTGCTTATACCCTGGGGACCTGAAGTGGCTGATGACATTCTCTTCCCTCACTCCATTTTATGTTCCCAGCAACCTGCCCTCTCCAGTAGGCTAGGCTGAAAGAAAGAGTGACTGACCTAAGGTCACCCAGTAAGCTTCCGTGGCAGGGCAGTGATTCAAGCCTGGGCCTTCCAGATCCTGGTCCAGCACTCTAGGCCCCGCCTTGCCCAGGCGAATGCTTTCCTGGGCACCCACCAAGTCTTCTCTTCCTCTCTCCCAGGGTGGCTCACTATTGCCAGCTCCACGACGTGCAGACCCTGGCCATGCTGTGCAGCGTCTTCGAGGCTCAGTCCCGGCTCCAGGGAGTCCTGTGCCCTGGTAGGATGGGCCTTAACGTCCAAGGGACAGGATCTATCAGCAGAAGCATAGCAGGTCCAAACTGCTGAAAACACCCACCTAGATACGGACTGGGGGGAAGCTGCCCTGCCCTTCTTGGGACCCAAACAGAAGACAATTAAAGCTTTGTCAACTTTCAACTGTTTCACTCTATCAATATAATACATTACAGTGCCCTCATGCCATCTAGCGCGTGGAGGACCTTCTCATCTTTGGATGAAGGAGAAGGAAAGAAAACCAGTAAGATGATTTCCTGGGTTAAGTGAAATTTGGAGACTTATATTGAGAAGAAACTCTAAACTTGGGTTCAGAACAAACCTTTCATTAAAGACTTTCAGGAAGGGGGGGTCTACTCAGAGGCTGCCAATTCGCTCATCTGCCTGGTGGGTGTGACTGCAACCAAAACCGCCACTTTCCTGGAAAGCATGGCCAAGGCGCAAGAGGCCAAGGATTCAAAGGCAGGCTTCATGAGCTGAGCTATACCCAACATGAGTGACCTCTGGGGAACAACAGTGGGCAGGGAGGGAAAAACACTGACCAGCCCCTTGAGGAAGCATTGAAATAACCTGTGGGCAAACAGGGAAGAACCTTCTATGAGGTCGTGATAAGTGGAAATGGCTGCAAGGTGTACTTTAACTGAGGATACTGCTAGACCCCTCTGAGCCAATGACAATAGTTACTCAAGCACTTCTGGTAAGGAACAGGTAAAAGGGGGGACACCTCTTGAAATAACCCACTTCTCAAATGACACCCATTTCCTAGAGTAGGAAACTTTGCCTGAACTAGAAGGCTGTGCACCTCAGGTGTGAATGTTAAAGCTGAGAATATATTCTCCATGCAGTGAGGTGGAAGTGCGTGGCATCATGACGCAGCATGAGGCCCCATATTAGCAAGCCTCTGGCCAAGAGGAGAGGTATGTAATTTAACCCCACCAGGTGGAAGAGCTCAGAGAACCCAATTTGACGGGGTCAAAAAGGTGCAATTAGGATGCAAACTATACCCTCTGATTTCAGCTTCCCTATGGCCCTGCTGAGAAGGGGGAAGGGAGGAGTGTAAAACAAGCATCCCTTCCATGGAACCTGAAAAGCATCCCCTAGGGAGGCGTGGTCCCTGCCCACCAGGAAGCAAAATGCTGGGGTTTTCTCATATCTCATGTAGCGAAGAGGTCGATTTGAGGAACACCCCAAACCGTGAAGATTGGGATAAGATATTTGAGCTGAACAGACACTCCTGACTGGTCTGGAAAGTTCTGCTCAGTCTGTCGGCCTTGTTGTTCATGGCCACTGCTATATGAATAGCCCTGAGTGATATACTGTTCTGTATGACTATATTCCAAACTGTGAAGGCTTCCATGCATAGACTCTGCGAACCCATGCCTCCTTGCTTGTTCAAATAATGCATGGCTGTTTTGTTGTCTGTTTGAACAAGCAGTCTCTTCCCCGGAGGATATCTGCGAAGGAAGTAAGGGCCAAACGTCCAGCACATAACTCAAGGATGTTAATATGTAACTCTCTCTGAAGCCTATGACCTGCTGTGAACTGGGGGTGTTGTGCACAGAATTCAGACCACGATAAGAGGGGGACATATAGAAGGGAGGCCACTGAAGTGGAGGATAGTGCTGAGGCAAAAATGTGGAATTGGTGGATCCGACGAGAGGTCTGTGATTCTCACCTGAAGTGACTGGTTGGTCCAAATCAAGTTCAAGAATGAACCATTCCAGGGACAAGAATAATGTCAGGGTTCCTGGTGGCAGGAGAAGCAGTGGACAAAACAGTTCTCCAATGTTTGGTGGAGGAGGAGGAACCTGACTTTTCTTTGTGCTTCATCTTCTTGGCCATTTTTGCTGATGGCTCAGAAGTCTCATGTGCCAAAACCAAACAAGATGGAGACGGTGAATGTGGTTAGCTCAATTCTGAGGCTGGAACCCTAGAGGAAGCCCTCTTCTGGTGTCACCCGGCTTTGTCCGAGCATGGAACTGCCAGAACCAAAGGTGAACCCAAACTGGGTTCAGTGGTTGGAACTGACGGTACGGATCAAGGTGCTATAGTGTCTTGAGGGGTAGCTGGGGCTGACTTGGCAGTTCTGATGAAGAAAGAGCCCTTTCCTAGGAGGTGCCCTGTCTGATTGGGTTTTTCTGGGTAAAACCCTGGCAAATCCTGCAGACAATGACGTTATGGGTTTCTCCCAAGCAGAGCAGGCATAAATCATGGTCATCACTGTGGGTCCTTGGTTGCACTCTTGAGTGCATTTTTTAAAGAGGGCTTTGAATGACATGGCAAAAGGTCTCAAACGCTTGACAGTGACAAGGCTTGAGCCCAATACCAAGAGCGCGGGGGTGAGTGTATGTGTGTTTTTCCAACAAAAGCCACTTCACCTACCAAACAAGCCACGCTGAAGAAATCCGACGAAGAGGAATCTCGACACTACATGCAAAAAGAGTAGGCTTTCATAACCACTTTTTGAAGAGTGAAGTTGAAGCAAATGATACAACACTGCTAGGAGGTTCCTACCTCGGTGGCGGCAGAAAAGGAACTGAGGGAAGGGGGTACTGCACCTCTGGTGCATGGGACAGTTTAGGCAGGAAATAGCCATTGCATCAGCTCCAGAAAGCAGGGGAGCGCACTGATGCTTAGAAGCTAGAAGAATTCCTATCTGAGGTTGGCCTGTGCATTTAATTGCCTATAAAACCAGGACCCTCGTTTTCTTATCGTCTTGATTATGGACAGGGAGGATCCCTGGGGCTGGGGGCGGCGGCGGGGGGGCGGGGTCCTGAAAATTTCAGTTACATTGGATGGGAAACAAAAGTGCTGCATCCAGAAACACTGCCATTAAAATAAAATGAAAAGGAATCCAATCATAAAAATGAACCCATGAAACAACATAAGGAGACTGAATAAAGCTCCCGAAGCAAAAATACATACATTTTCCTCTCAGTGGAGATCATTAGCAAGATAAAGAAGGGAGAAAAGCACACAGGAGCTCTGAGGGCTGAGAGAATATTATCTGTATGCAAGACCAACCTAAATGAACCAACTTTCACAGCCAAGCAGGCTCTTGAAACTTGACCCTAAGTTCCAAGCACAACATGAAACAGTAAATATAGCACCCCTGGATCAAATCAACATTTTTCCCGACAGGCTCATCTAATTTCCCTACTCTTTCCTCTCTACTCTTCCACTGTCTTATCTTCATCAGGCTTGACTCTCAAATTTACCTTTGGAACCGTGCTCTCACACCAAGGTTTTTTTAGGGGGGGAACCATTTAAAAGAAACATCTTTTTGTGTTGGGTGGGGTTGCACTAACATTATGAGCTGAGATCAGTTTCAGTTGGAAGTGACTGGCAAGGCCAAAGAGTCCAAAACTTGAGACAGGAAGGCCCTTTCGTGAGTAGAGAAGGATCCAGCTCTTATGTAATCTTTCTTTTAAACAGTTCAAAACCCATGGGATAGGTATTGAGAAGTCAGCAGTTGCATGTCAAAAGTGAAGAGGTTTTTAAGCAGTCACTGTGATTTCAGAATTCTGTCAGGTACATGAACAGTGAGAAGGAGTTTCCCCAAGGAAAATGGCAAGCCGTTCTACACTGCCATTGAGGCTTCCCAAGTACTTACCGTAATTCGGCGGGGGACGCACAGTCCCCGGCCGGAACATTCCTCCTTGTAACACCCACGCTGCTGTCGCCAGGAAGTGACACTGGGCGATGCTCTGGTAATGGGGCTGGAAACTCAAGGACTGTGCATCCCCCGTCAAATTATGGTAAGTACTTGGCAACCCTACTGCCATTCCAAAGACTTACATTGACATCTGGCCGCAGCTTAATAAGAAAACGCTTCCTCTTAAAGCTCAGCTTTCGAACTTTAGCCCAGTTGAAGGCGTTGATCTTGGTGTGACCCTGAAGACAACGGATAAGAAAAATAAAATAAGCATTATGTGAACACTTTTCAAAATGAGCTCACCTGTAAAAATCAAAGCAGACTTCTACCTATCATTCACTACTCTGACATTTTGAATAAATCTTTCTGCTTATTCTAGCCAAATCGAAAAGTCAATTAATACCCTCAATGGTATTTTTTGCAAAAAATAATTTTGCAAGAATTTATTTACAAAGACCAATGTGTATTTTTGCCCAAAAGACAATTGAAGAACAATGTTTAGATTTCTTGTGAACCTTGCCCTTAGAAATAAAATTTTTCACATGAAACTGCCTCCTCTCTAATGAAGCAAAGATCCATTGCAATCTCTAAAAACCTATTTTGCCAATTTTTCCAGCATAAAGATAAAAAAAACAGAAAAAAGATCAAAAAAGAGACTTACAAACTAAGAACCTTCACAGATGATTCAGTGTTGGTTTTGGAAGACCCTTTAAAGGGAATTTAAGTATTAATGGCTAAGTTGAAAGAATTTGGTGCATTAGCTGGATTTAAAATTAACAGACAGAAAACAAAGATGTCAACAAACTACGAAAATACGAGATCAAGTAGAATTGATGAGTAAACCTGGTTTTAAGGGTGAAAAGAAGGTAAAATATTTGGGCATTATATTGACAAATATGAACTGCATATTATTTCAAAATAATTATGTTAAGACATGGCATGAAGTTAAAAAAGATATGATAAGATGGGATAAAGTGCAATTGTCTTTGTTGGGGAGAATATCTGTGATTAAGATGAATATCTTACCTAGAATACTAGGTAATATGAAAGGTTGGTCTTAAATTTACGTTAAGTTCTAGACTTTTAGAGAATTTTTATAAAATGATGTACCAATGGTATATGTCACCAGAGAAATTAGCTAAAATGTATATATCTCAAATAAATGTTGGAAATCTGAACAACATTTTTTTTATCGTTTTATCATTTATGATGGACTTGTAAATAAGGCTAAAAAAGTCTGGATACAAATACATTCATTAATTCAGAAAATTTTAAAGATTAAGGTACAAATGAAACCAGAGATATTTCTTCTGGGTTTAATGGACAAACAGTTGGAGAAATGTTATAAAACTTTGTTTTCATATATGACAATACCGGTGAGATTACTAGATGCACAAAAATGGAAACATTCAACACTACTCACAAAACAAGAATGGTTGATGAAACAATGGAACTTGCAGAGATGGCTAAACTTACTGCTTTGATCAGAGAAAAAACATTATCTGCCTGTATTGCCAACTGGAAACTCCTTATAGACTTTTTGCATGAAACAGAAAAAAATTAACTGATGCCTTATGGATTTGATGATTAAGGGAAAAGGGTTTTTTTGGTAAGTAATAGGGAAAAGAGAATTAACATTTGGTTGTAATAAGAGAGCAAGTGTATTTGCAATTTTACTTATATTTGTTGTAGAGAAAAATGGAAGTTTTTTTTCTTTATCTTTTTATCTTTCTATATTGCCTTCTTTCTCATATCTTTTTAAATCTTTTATTTCTCTGGTATAAAATTCTCAATACAATTCTTTTAAAAATACATTAAATGGTAGAACTCTGGTCACAATGACCTAGCTATGTGTTTTTGCTCACTTAGGAAATAATAAGGCAATCAGTTTCAGTCCACATGCTGGAAAGATGGGATGTATGCATACGGACAATGAGATTCCCAGGTGGCTTTGTGTTTCTCCAAGTATGTCACGGTGAACTAGGAGGTGATATGGGAGACCTCTGCAGCAACATTTTCCCCAGTCTCCCCAGAGTCTAGCAAAATGGGTTGAAATATTTGAGGCAATAAAAGTTTTGCCACAACACAGCTGCAGCAGCCTGCATCTCCCAAAATTTGTATCCAAGGCTAACCCAAACCAACTTTCATGGCCAAACTCTCTCTGGGGTGTGCAGTTTAGCTTGATCAGAGCCGCTTGCATACCTGGAACACCAGAATGCCCGTATGGGCAACTGCCAAGTTGATCTTTGTTCCTTCTCTGTCCTTGGCTGGATGCAACCGGATTCCATACATTTCCAAACGGCGGGCAATCTCAAGCAGCTGGAAATCTGATTCTGCTGGTGTCTGTCCACTGGGAGAAGGAAATTGATTTTACACAGGATGAAGCAAGTTGTAAGGATCATTAGAGATTTTCATGGCAGATGCTGCTTCCTGCTCAAACTTGCATACACGTTCACTGTAAAACAGGACTCCAGCAGCCTCTTTCATTGTTTCTGTGACTTCACGCAAAACACAGTTGCTTCTGTCTGAGGTACAAGTCTGTTGGACTAGCAACAGCCACGACTGATCTTTACCACTGACTGTGGCTTCACAAGGAACAGGAAGCAGAGCCATCATGTGCTTCCTGTTCTTCTGCAACACTGCCTATCCCAAAATATAACTTTAGATATTTTCCCCTAGCTTGGAAGATGTCGTATCTCCTGACGATGAAAGGTGAAGATTTTTCACGGGCAATTAAATGATTTTGTATGTGATCCAATAATCAAGAGTGTTTTCTACCCTCTAAAAGTAATTATTCCATATCACCGTTAAACACTTCTATGAAACAGTCCAAAAAAGAACAGGCACTGATTCATTCTTGATGTGTCAATAGTCTGAATTACTCAAAGAAGGTAATGTGGGGCACAAATGTGAAAACAAAGGACAGGCAAAACAGAGGCTCATCTCGGCTTTGTTTCCCAGTTCATCTCCCCCACGTGTTTTTCCTACCACGAAATCCCTACACTCAGAACTCCTCCACTCCAAATCCCTCCCCCAAGCCCACTCCTGCAAAATCTTACTGCGGCCTCCCCAGCTTTCCTTTTCTCTGATTTGGGTATCAGATAGCCCTCGACCATTCTATCGTCACTCCTCTGCTAATACATTCCTGTCAATGCCTCGTTGCTTCTTAAGTTATCAAACAAAAAACGTACATTGTGTCCCATATTGTAATACTCCACTGATAAATAAGTAATACTTGCATGTGATTACGATGAAATTCCATGATTTTGTCTTCTAATGCTTCTTGCTGAGGTATATACTTGTTCTTTGCTAAGTGTTCACGATCGATGTTTTCATCAAAATCCCCAATCTCAGCTAGAGAGGGAGAAAAGTATCTGTTTTATAGATATAATCTAAAAACAGAAAAGCCCACTTAAGATCCACGGGAATGAATGTCCAGCCCTTTGCATACTGATTCAAAAGGTCCATTAGCATCAAAACGATTCCCTTTCCAGCTGCCTGGATTCTTAGGCACAACATGATTCAAAGACATAAAAGAAATGGTAAATTTGCTAGAAAATGCTGCTTTTATACTAATAAGGAAAGAAATGTGTTTGTTTTAATCACACTCTGAAAAGCACATAAAAATTAAAACTCCATTTAAAACTTATGCAGGTAAATGCAAGAACACAAAAAATCAGAGACAGGTCTGCCACTAGCTCCTACCAAACAAATTTCAACCTACACTCATCACTACCTCTATCAAACATAAAGGTACCGGAAAGCAGACAGAAGGCTTTGAAGTCCAGTGGTTAGCAATCACAGATCCTGATCCCCTTTCAAGCCCACACACCCCTCTTCACAAGAGTAATCAGAAGGACAGTGAACGCTGATGATAAAGATACAAATGTCAAATCCATTTTAAGTGTTGTTATGGTTTTGACCCTGACATTTAGAAATACACTAGCCAGTCAGTAAATCCAGGATACTGTTGTTTTTGACATGACAGCGTGGTTTCAAATCCTGGTTAAGCAGGAACCCAATTATGCTTAACAGTTAACATTAGTTCTGCACACACAACATACTTGTGTACAGAGCCACTGAGGATGGAAGTGAAACAGGAGTTGTGCACTGGCTCTCCCCCTCTTCTCACCCCAAAGCCAGCTCTGGCCTTCCTATATGGGTTCACCTCAGTTGGGAACAGGACCTGCACGCCCTGCACATTAAAACACGTCCCTGTGCTTGGCAGTGCTCATGTTTGAACACCCAGCCTACAAAGAATTTCTTCCTACTGTTGGACTTCTAAATACAAGCCTGACCAATTACATGCCCAGATCATTAGTCCCCCACCCCCGCCCCTGAAACTAGGGCAGTTCAATACATCAAAGTAACTTTGCAGTACATTCCTGATTTTGCAAATGTAACTTTCCTGTTGAAAAAAGATTAAGGAACAGAGAGTATACCACATACAGGTGAATGGGCTGTGCTCACTTTCCAGTTTTAGCAGCTTTCGATGCTGTTTTCAAAATCCCTACATACCAATGTAAGCTCTTAACTATCATTGACCAGAAGAGAAGAATACTTACAAAGGGTAAAAGAAGTTTTCCTTTGCCCATTACCTATGTAACCAAAAAAGGTCACGAACGTTTGCTTTAAACAATAACAGGTCCCAGTGGAAAAGTTAAGTGCTAAACATGGTTAACTGGCAGCAGCGACCTTGTTACAAAGTAGCTTTGATGGAAATCAATGCCCCTTTCCCACCAAACAAAAGTACTTGAACATATTTTTGTGATCTTGCATTATTTACGTTATTTATAGTCGTGATCTTGCATTATTTACGTTATTTATAGTCCGTCTTTCTTCATTAGTCTCAAGGTAGATTACATAGCATAGGTCAAATACAATCAGCAGAATAGGATATACAATAAATAAAACAATAAAATTTGAACTGCAAAGATTTGAAAATGATCAGGTATCTTCAAATGGAGCTGACACAAAGTACAAGCTTTAACGTGACACAACAAATGATGCAGAAATCACACAGTAGGATCAACAGACACTACGTACTATACACAGTAGTGTAATCTACAGTCTCTATCCCTTTACCAAACCATGTTTCTGAAACATGTCATTACAGTACAGCCCTATTACCTAAATTCAAAATGGATAGTTCAGTTTTGCAAAGTTCGCAAAAAGCCAGGAGGCCTTTCCAGATCTCATCGGCCAGGCCATTCCATAAGAAAGGGGCCACAACAGAGAATGCACATGTACGGGCAGCTGCTGGTTTCGGTGCATGTGCAGAGACCTGCAGAAGGCCTTGTTCCAATTAACAAAGCTGTTGTGACTTTTTGCGGGGAGCAGAAAGCAGTGGTTTACGTGTCTCTGATCCATTTAAACCAAACAGCTGTTTTTCGTGAAGAGCATAAAGCAGGGATAAAACCCTGTGTTCTGCTCTTCATGGACCACCACAAACTGCATCAAAATTTGTGGGCAGTTTGTAGTGGTTCTTCAGTTCACAAACGTCGCTTTGTGAACCATGAACCAGCAAAAATTCGTGATGAACTTAGTTTGTCAGCTGGTTCGTGCCATCCCTAGACATAGCAGAGCAGTGAGGGAGAGGCAGTCCTGAAATTTTGATGGACCAAGACCACAAAGGACTCTGTGTGTGATAGTCAAAATCTTGAATTCAGCCCAATGATCAGTGAGAGGAGAAAGAATTCAAGAAAAAAGACGGTTGTCAGGGGAAATTCTATACTATACCAGAGGCTGTTAAAGAGTTGTAACATTACTTCCATAGGATGATCTGAGAGCTTCTTTAGCTGAAAATCAACTAAAAATGGACAGCATAAATACACTGGGGTGGATCCAACCACCCTCCAACCAACTTGCGGCTCTTTCCCCAACAGAAGAGCCACTTATTAAATTGGAGGAAGGTTCCTTAGTCTAGACTCTTGAGAAATGCCTCAAAGTCTGCTCAGAGGAGTGGTAGGATCCACCCCACCATGTATTTTACAATCTACTGGAAATATGTCCATGGATTATGACCTGGCAACAAATACTTTCTTTTTCAAAACGCAAGCAGGGTCAGGGGTTAAACGAGCTTTACTTACATTGTACAATGTGCGAGATTAAGAGAGCAGCGCTGGTGTCATTACATGTTAGCCTTCCTTTTTCCAAATCTTGCTTTACTTGCAATGCAAACAGGTACCTGAAAAACACAAATACTGCTACACTCTCTTTGCTACAGGGTAGAAAAGCAGCTTTTAACTCCCCTCTCCCAACAAGAGCTGATAATCCACCATTCAGAGATCAGGAATTCTGTTCATTCAGCTGGGGGCAAAGGAAGAGTAAGACAAAAACTGAAAGGAACAGTAACAGTGCAATTCTAAGCAGAGTTGCACCCTTCTAAGACCAGGGATTCCAAGGGACTTTGAAGAGTATGTAGGGTTGCCAGCCTCCAGGTGGCACCTGGAGATCTCTCACTACTACATCTGATCGCCAGACAACCTAGATCAGTTCCCTCCTGGAGAGAATGGCTGCTTTGGAGGGTGGACTCTGTGGCATTATACCTGGCTAAGATCCCTCCCCTTAACAAACCCCACCCTCCCTAGGCTACACCCCCCAAATCTTCAGGTATTTCCTAACCCAGAGCTGGGAACTCTAGGGGTATAACCTCAGTTTAGGATAGCAGCGTTAAGTTTAGGATGCCTTAACGGTTACTCTGACTCTCAAGACAGGACGGGCTGGCACTGACAACGATGTCCCAAAAAAACAGCCATAAAAGAGGGTCTGTAAAAATACCAGATGCCTCCATAAAAAACATCGGAATGAAACAGGTTATGTTATTATCTGGATCAGAGAGAGAGAGAGAGAGAGAGAGAGAGAGAGAGAGAGAGAGAGAGAGAGAGAATGAGAATGATTATGACTGTATCATGACAATTATTGAATGGTGTGGTTAACCTGGCCTGGACCTCAGGTTCTCTCAAGTTTTAAGATCATCTTGAAAGATTGTATCAGGTTATATGGATCCATGTGCCCTTACATACATTTGCTGTTTTTCATCTACGTCTTTTTTCTTGTAATATTTGTCCTAGAATCCTACCTGCTAGTGAAGCTAAAAGGACTGCAGAGATTTGAGTGGCTTGCTTGAACATAGGCACACAATTAGCTGTTTCAGCTATCAGTCTACTGCCACCCCTCTCCCGCTTCTCCAAGTTGATTTGTTTTGCAGTGAGTTATTTTAAGAAGTGTGAAATCATGAAGAAAAACACACAGAAGAAGAACTCAGAGCTGATGAGTGCAAAGATATGCATACAGGTGAAAAAAATGGAAACCAGGACTCAAATGGAACCTATCATATCTGGGAACACCAGAAATGGGCCACAAATATAAATCCAGAAAAGGGGAAGGATTTGATATTAAAATTTTAAATAATAAATCTTACAATATTAATCACAGAGTTATTGCAGGCCTACATCAAATATTAAAACAATGCTAGTCTCCCCTGCTCTTTACTTTTTGCTGTTGCTGCAAGCCGGAATACATACAGAGGAGGTCAAATTAAGAACTCTGAGAAATCGAAGGGGCTAATAAAGTCTTCTAAGGTGTGAAGACCACATACTTCACCCAGGCCATTAATCTTCCTCCACATGCAAATGTGCAGGGCAAGTGGGTACTGGTGAAGCGGTCCTCAGATGATGCGCAGTCACCCTGAAGTGCACAAGTGTCTAATAAGCTAGCTTGACCTGATTTACTCCACAGTTCCGCACAACTCTACCACTAGGTTGGTATCTCCCCATTAAGTGCAAATGAAAATGAATGGCAACACTAACCTTGTTAACTCTTCTTGCAGTTGAGCATGATCAGGTGGAAAGAATTTCACCACAAATTTTAGAACTACATGTTTAGGCCCTAGAGGGAAGAAGAAAGAAAGAAAAACTGAAGATTCTGAATTAGTACCCCACAGGCAAATACTCACAAAGAGCCCAGCCATGCAGTTCCAAAGTCCTAAGGGCACTCAAGCTTTCAGAAAAGGAAATGGTGATTTCAGTCTGCCAATATTCTCCCTTCCACTGAAAGTCTGCTTACTCCAGGAACAAAATTTCAGGGGCTCAGTGGGCTGAGGGGGAAGGGGGATTCTTGCTTTGCAAAGTCTGTGGATGGCTGAAGACATATCAGTACATTTTTGTCCTGAACTCACTCTCTCTCTCTCTCTCTGTCTCTGTCTCTCTCTCACACACACATGCAGAAGGTTCCCCCCCCACAGCTACTTTAAAGCCCATTCCACCTTCTTTTACTGCAGTAGTGAGTGCAGCCCTTATCTTTTAAACATATTCTGATTCCCACAAAATAGCTATTGGCAACTGAATACAATTATGTTACCTGAAAACGACCAGTACCCACTAGAATGAACAACTTCTGCATTTATATCTACTCATGCTTAGACTTGCATATTCACATGTGTTTTTTTTAATCATCTGTGATACAAGCAGAACTCAATAATTCCATAACAGTCACTTTTGCTTTTGAACTCAAAGCCTGGTCCTCTTTTCTTCTCATTCTCTAAATGGATATCTGACAGCCAGCTGCTGCACACCATATGCTAGCGTTTACATTCCTTCAGTTGTGAGACACACCTGGAATCTAAACCGAGCCCCAAAAATCTGAGTGTGGTTGTAATGCAGTTATACCCTTCTAAGCACACTGGCTTCAAAGGACTTAGAAAGACGCTTTTTGGAAGAATGTAACTCACTAACAGTGCAATCCTATACAATTACTCCTCTCTAAACCCACTGAAATCAAGGGAATTAGAATGCAGTAGCTCTGCATAGGATTGCATTGTCAATCAATGGGCTTAGAAGGCTATAAACTCTGTTTTAGGATTGCACTGTAGATTACTTTTGGATCTTTTTACCAGCCCCAATTTCGTGTGATGGGAAATTCAAGCAAAATCACTTCATCCTAGGAAAACATCTGAGAGTGGGGGGTATTCTCTGCCTTCTCTTTCCATGAACTGTAGCATCAACATTCACTGTGCCCTTTACATTAAAGGAAGAAAACATCTGGTCCACCAAGTCATCAAACCCAGGCAAGCAGAGTCTGCTAGATTTCCCCAGAGTCTCAACATTTGAAGCTCTACAAAGGAAGGAAAGAGTGTAGATGTCACTGGGCAGGACTTAAATTGGCCAAATGAAGGCCGTTTGTGGCATCATCTCACCCCACATCATTATTCATCTAAGCAGCTCCTCTTCTTTCGAAAACACAACTGTGCAAAGCCAGTGAAAGAAACAAGAAAACCCAAACCACATGCAGTTTATCCTTCACATGAGATGCATTTTGGTGTCTGGTCTGAAATCCATCTTTGTAGACATTTCGGAGGCGGGGAGAGGAGACCTTCTTCTCCAAAACAAACCTAGACAGTGAACCTCTATTTATCTTTTCAATACAGTCGTTCACAAGTTTTTTTCATTTCAGTTTTCTCTATTTTAAAATAGTCCTTCTGCTGACATCCATAGGACTTAGAATCCAAATCCAGATTTCCAAATAAAATTCATACATCTCCAATGCTACTGCAATTGTAATCTTTTTAATACCCTAGGCATCTAAAACAATGGCTAAAAATAATTATCTTGATCAACACTGGACCCAATCACAAAGAAATGTATTAAGGGTCATCACAGTGTTAATGAATATTTCTGGGTCACCCCACTCCGAGAACACAAAGCCCAAACCAATTTATATTTACTCACAAGTCCACTGAAGTAAAAGGGATGACTTTCAATAAGAGCTGATCTATACGAGGCCCAAATGTTTTCATACTTGCCCCCTCTTTGAAATTAACCTTCCCTTCTGCTCTTGCCAACTTGAAACGAACCACCTGCACTGTAAAGGTGCAGAGATCTTTTCCTGAAGCTGGGTTCCCATATCCCCCCCCCCAAGTGTTAGAAAAATTTATTTAGGGATTTATATGCCAGCTCTCCAGAGCCCAAGGTGGCTTACAAGTAAAAACAACATACGGCGACTGGTTTTCAAGGCCAGTGATGTTCAGAGGCGGTTTGCCATTGTTTGCCTCTGTGTAGCAATCTTGGATTTCCTTGTTGGTCTCCCATCCAAGTACCAACCAGGGCTGACCCTGCTTAGCTTCTGAGGTTGGATGAGATCAGTCTAGCCTGGGCTATCCATATTAGTATTAAAAACAAGTAATCAAAAAGCAGTTTGGAAGTGTTGGATTTTAGCAGGAAAGCAGAGGGGAAAGTAGAAAATAGAAAGTATCTTTCCTCCCTGTCCACCCCCAGAAACTAGAGCTTCGGTGGCTATAATCTGTAAAAGGGTGGGGACCAAACATAATGCACATCCTAAAACTGGAATCATAAACCACCGCACTAACTTAGTGTTCTGTTATTCCCTTGCTCTAGTATGTGTGTCCTCCCCCCAACATGACCTCTATTGTCCTTTGCAAACAAGAGTGAAAGTAGAGTAAGAAACTGTTTTCAAAGGTTACAGTAAATTTCGAAGGAATACTGACAGGATCTGAAGTAGTTTACAAACACTAAAAGAGAAACTAACCTAGCATGCAACTAGCATTCATATGCACATATCCTGCTGTGTAAGTATGCATTAATAAAACTGTGGATGGTGTTCTTTCAGTTGTTGTTTTGTCTAGAACTGAATTTGGAAAAGCAGCTTGCTGAAAAATGACAACATTCTGCTGGGGGGAAATACATTTCACCATCACAAACAAACCAAACAATGCGCACAGCATTCAGAATGAACCAGATGTCTCCCACTACAACACAAGTAAACTACTTTTGCATTGTTAATTAACAGCACTTACTTCTGATCTGTTTCACAATAGGTTTCAAAATGTCCAACCACACCTGTAAACAAACAAACAAACAAACAATTACATTTACAGCACATGTAATAAGAAAAAACAGCTTGCTTACCTGTAACTGGTGATCTTCGAGTGGTCATCTGTGCATTCACACCTCTGGGATATAGTGCGCTTGCGTCAACCCCAATTGTTATTGTAGAAAGCTAAAAGGGATTTTCATGCCCGCACCAGGCATTAATCTGTCCTCGTGGTAGCCAGGCACTGGGCTAGCGGGAGACACTGAGGCAAGTCCTCTGAGCTTGGAAGGGGAGTCGGGGGTCCTGTTCCCCTCAGTGGGAAACCCCTATATTGAAAAGGTGGTGGTAGTGGCTACTGGACAGTAAAAGGGAAAAGCCCCTCCGGGGAGTTGGCAACCCCAGGAGGGGAAGGCAGAACAGTGCCTGCAGGACAGAGCAGGCACATTCTGCCACAGTACAGGTTAACAAGAGAAGTGTTTGAATGCAGAAGTTTAAAAGTTTCACTTACTAATGGAATGTATAGCCGCATATATTAAATCTAAGCAAAGGACAAAGAAGTCTGACTCTTATGTTACATGTCTCCATTTCATATGTAAGAATGCAGGAACCACATGGGGAAGGGCTGAATCATGTACATAGAATCACGGCAATGTCAGAAGGCTGGATTATTGGAATGGGAGAGGGATATGAGAATAGTTCATCCCATATGATTTGCCCTTTCATTGTGATATCTTCATTTTTATATAACTGGAATACCCAGGATGGAACAGAATCCTATGGGAAGTGGTAGCCATGCTTTTTCTGGAACACAAAAACTGGGCAAGCTAGACTTGTTGATATTTCCATGAGTTTCTGATCCATGGAGGAAACTGCGGGAAAGGCAGAACATGAGTGAAGGTGGGTGGCAACCTTCACTGGAGGACAAAAAAATGGTGTCAGTAATTTGCCATGTAACTATGAATTAATGTGTGTATAAATCAGCTCTACTAGTGATGTATATTCATATCATATTCAATTATGCTTATAAACGTGCAACCTTTATCTGAGTATACAAAAAAAATCATATGCTGTAAATTCTGTTTTTCTTAAAGGGAAAACTCATTGTTTGCCAAAAAAACCCAACTAAGAACAATATGTTTTAAAAGGAACACATTTATGCAAAGTTTGACCTTGAGCAGCTTTTAATTATGCAGAGACAGGAACACATTTACCATGTCCTTGCTACCATGTCCTTGCTACAGAAACATAGCCCCAGGTGTCAGAATGGGGGGAAAAGAAAGATTTAAAATTTTCAGCTTAGTTTTGTTTCCAGTAATATATTTTTCTTACTAGAGAGCTAAAATAGCAAATAAAGGTAGTTTCATTTTGAAGACTTCTACTTAGGTATCTGAAAATTCATAAATAAATTCTTTTGGGTAGCCTCTAAAAAGCAACATTTGAAAGTTATAATTTTGTTGTTAACTAATAAAAGCATTTAAGCTGTGGTCATGTATTTATTATCCAGCTAAAGGAAATTAAAGAGTTTTTCAGATGATTCAACAATAGGTTTTGATGTTTCTTCGCATTCTATTAACTCTGCTTTTGTTCTTGAACTGTACACTTTGCACAATGGAAAATACATGCACTGCCAAATTTCTAAAGAAAATGACTAAGGCATAACCCAACTACGCATGACTGGACACAGTGTAATACACACAGAAGTATGTGGCTCTACTGTGTTATTTTTGGCACAGAGATTATAACCTTAAGAGGGTAATAAGCAGCTCAGACTGTACTCCTCAATAGTAACACACAATATTTTATTTGTTTACTTCATTTATATCCTGGCCTTTCTCCCCAATGGGGGCCCAAAGGGGCTTACATTGTTCTCCTCGCCTCCATTTTATCATCACAACAACCAGGGCTCTTTCTGTAGCAGGAACTCCTTTGCATACCAGGCAACACACCCCTAATGTAGCCAATCCTCCAAGAGCTTACAGAGCTCTTCTTACAGGGGCTACTGTAAGCTCTTGGAGGACTGGCTACATTAGGGGTGTGTCACCTAACATGCAAAGGAGTTCCTGCTACAAAAAGAGCCCTGACAACCCTGTGATAGGATCAGTCAAGATGTGTAGCCATGTCAGTCTGTCTGTAGCAGTAGAAAAGAGCAAGAGTCCAGTTGCACCTTAAAGACTAACAAAATTTGTTGCATGGTATGAGCTTTCATGAGTATCTCAAGAAATGAGCAGTGACTCATGAAAGCTCATACCCTGCCATAAATTTTGTTGCTCTTTAAGGTGCAACTGGACTCTTGCTCTTTTCTAATGCCTGTGAGAAAGGTGAAGTTGAAAGCATGTCAAAGCCCTGATAAGAAGATGAGAGCGAGACTTCAGAGGTGGGGGGGTGGAGAGGCAACTTCCCTCCTCCCCCATTCCATTAACATAACAGGATACCTGACACTGGGCCCAGGTAGGGCTGCCAGCTTTGGATACCTGGAAATTTTGGGGGTGGAGCTGGAGAGGGCAAGGTTTAGGGAAAGGAGGGACCTCAGCAAGGTATAATGCCAGAGTCCACCCTCCAAAGCGGCCATTTTCTCCAAGGGAATTGATCTGGAGATCAGTTGTAATAGTGGGAGATATCCAGGTGCCACCTGGGGGTTGGCAAGCCTAGACCTAAGGTAACCCAACAAGCTCCTATGACAGAGTGGAGATTTGAACCTGAGTCTCAGATCCTAGTCCAGTACTGTTAACTTCTACATCACATGGGCTCAAAAAAAAAAGGGGGGGGAGGAAATATTGCCCCTATTACTTTGACTAGACCATGGTAACACGGGAAGTTGATTCCAAGCTACAATGTTCCTGCTTTCTCCCAGCTGTATTATGCTAGTTTATAAACTGAAAGTTGGGAAAAATCAAAGTCATTTACTGACTGGTGTCTACTCAATTTGTAATATACCATCTGTGGACCAAGGCAAGAGTCTTTATGTCCAAAGAGATCAGGGGAAAATCGAGCAATAAAGGGAAGAGAATGCCTGATATTTGTATAAAATACAATGAATACCTAGATGCCATAGGAAGGAAAATAGTATGCATAGTGAAAGGAACCTTTATTGCTTTCCTATAGACCAAGCTTATACTCTGGAGAGGCAGAATATAAATTTCCTGAATAAATAAATATGTATAGACAGTACTTTTTTGGTTTTTTAAAAAGGGTGCTGGTACTCATATTTCTACTGATTTCTGGCACCGATTTCTACCAATTCTCCCCTCAGAATTTGGGAGAGACACCCCCTCCAAAAAATGCTCAGTACAAAAAAGCCATGCAACATATTATATTTTGGTTGAGATGATAGGTGAAGAAACAAAAATTCAAGCATCAATATAGCTGTTGTAAACATTACATACAAGTTGCATGCACCCATATCATTTTGAAACACACAAAACTATGAATGTGATTGCAGAGTCCAACCTCTGAACAGATGGGGGGGGGAGGTGGGAACCACTTTAAAACCAATTATTAGCAAGAAAAAATGTCTTTTCAAAAGAGGAGAAAGAAGGAACTGTGGCACTGAGAAAACGTGTAACGAAAATGAGTTTCATGAGAGATGGCTTCACATACCGTAATCTTTTTATGATCCAGAAATTCAAGGCCAAAATAGTCACCTTCGACAAGGTTCAGGTGATTGCAGACTGCTTCTAGCAAAATCTTCCCCAGAGCTCTTTGCTGTAATTAAAAACAACCAAGGTTTATACCCTGTTAGGCTACACATACCTAAAAATCAAGACCGTTTAAAAATACATGACAACAAAAAGCTATCTGGTGGCCTCTCCCCACACAAATCCAACACAAACAGCAATAAATACACAATTATGTTTTCTTACTAAGGGAAATAAGTACTCGTGTTCCCATTTGGATGTTAAAGTGTGGGAGTACAGAGTCTGATTCTTCTCATTTATTTTTTCAAGAAAGCTAGTATAGCCAAGATGATAAGGACTTATATGGAAGGCATTCTTCAAAACATGTTTTATCCTGCTGTCCTTCAGAATCCAGACTCAAACTGGCTTACATAGGAAACTTTTAAAACAATCATATTTAATGTTCAACAAAGTACCACAGAAAAAGTGCCCAGAAAAGTGCAGTAAAAGTAGCCATAAATCCACAAAGTCACCTGTTATGCTAAAACCAAGCCCCTCGCACTTCTATATAAGTCTGCCTTACATAGCTTTATGTAGATTTAATATTCATTTACAATTTATTAACATCTATACCCCACCTCTCTACTCAGTCAGGGCCACCAAGGTGGTAACATTTCCTTATCTATCACAGAAGACTATTCAAAGTATCCAAGTGGCAAAAGAAAAGACCCATGTTCACTACACTGTCTTCATGCCAACTCCAAAAAAACCCACACTGCCCATTTAAGGCAGCATGTTAAATAGCAGCTTAACTACGGCAGTGGGCTAGCAAAGCATTTTGGACCCTGCATTCATTTAGCAATATGTATTCCAATCAAGGAACAAAGCCTTAGTTTTCTAAGCCAGTACTTAGAAACCCAGTATATCACGGTTCTGTTGGGACTTTTCTCTACAAGATGTGTTATAATAATTTCTGGCAGCATCAGACTCCAATTTAGGGTTCCTTTATACATATATTATGGAGAAATAAAGTTGATGACAGACAATGAACAAACCTAATTTTTTCTCCAACAGGGAATGAAGAGAGGTAAGTTGCTACTCCATTATGCCTGGGAGCAAGTGCAGAACACTGAAGAGTCCAATAAACCTTAAGCGATGCTAACTTTGACCAGAGAGTGATGCTTCTGCGCTATGCTACCCTATCTCATAAACAGCAGAAACAGAATAAATTATGCAAAACCATAGTGACAATGGCAGAAATTCATATGAAAGAAGGGAGGGGCATTTGACCAAAGCAGGACACAGAATTTGCATTACCTTGGTACAGAGTTTAGTGGTTATTTTTAGAACTTTCTACACACCACCACTCTCGTTATCATGAAAAATGTGGCTAGAAAAAAGTTCCTAATTTTCAGGTTTAATCATATTTGGATGTAAATAGACTTGTTCTGAGTGTGTGCTCACACATGCAATACTGTCACTGAAGAATCCCAAAGATAGTCTAACTCGGTTTATAAAGATTTTTAAAGATGTATTTAAACATCTAAGTTAGAATGGCCATTCTGCTAGGAAACCTGAATTCCTTCAACCAGATTTTCATAAAGATTCCCATCATTTGGAAGACATTTCACCAGTAAGAGTGAAAATAGTCTGTAAAGCGAAGAGCACTATAGCAATACATTATCTCCCTCCCCCACCTGAACTTTTAAAAGGAAATCCAGTTCTATTACATTTAACAAGCTGGACTATTTCAAGAGGTGAGTATGAGATTTAATGTATTTTGAACTGGCCTTTGAACTCTGTATTTCTTTTTTAAAAAATACACATTACATTTGACAGGAAAGTTGAGATGCTTTTGCCAAATTAATTGCAAATAATGCGGGTAAATCTATCTGGCTTTAAAAGATCTCCCAATCAGTGAACGGCAATTCAACATGCTTTGCTTCTGCTAGTAATTTCCATTACACCCAATTTCCCAGTTACAGCTGGAACAAGGATATTTATTCTTCTTTCAATGGGGGAAGCTTTGGGGTCTGTAATAGCTTTAACATTTGTCTGACCCTAAGTGAAATCCCCAATCAATAAACAGATGATCTTCTGCTTTAATCAGAGCTGCAATTGTGTACCTCATACTTTAACGTGACCTTTTAATAAGGAAGTAGCAGGAGGAAAACATTCAGTCATGTTTACAGAACCCATGTCTTAGAAGGTTTTATCTGCTGTCTCTTTTAGTAAATTGATTTTTGTCTAGTTTAAACACAGACACTTCATCAACTCAGTAAGACTCATCTACCAACACGCAGCCAAAGACAATATTTCAGCAGTTTTTCATCCATTAAACTGATCTCAGCTCAAAATCCTGCAAGTAAGGTTCTTCTCTATTTTGTCCCCTAAAGTCCCAAAAACCCACTTTTCTAACAAACTTTTAAAAAACTCATGACATCACCTCTAAATTGAGATAAAAGCCGATTTCAAGTAACAACAGATGTTGGAATTATTATCCTAAACCCATTTTAAATACACACTTATTACTCACACTTAACATGGAGAACAAATTATTTGAAAGGGAGGAGGAAAAGTATTGTTTGGTTAGCATTAAAGAACAACATCAAAGTTTAACAAATGAAAGATAATGGTAAGACATCTTTCTCCAGTGGTGGACTTAAGAAGGCTTACAATGATACAAAGCCATTGTAAACCATTAAAAAGGGACACTAGTGAAATAGAAAAGCAAACACTGAATGGTACAATGCAAAGAACTCACCATGAAAAATTCAGCCTCCAACAAAAAAGGCCTTAAATTTTTTTTAACAAAGTGGATGCTAGGGTTGCCAGCCCCCCGAGTGGGAGTGGGGGATCCCCTGATTTTGCAGCCTCCTGCCTACCGCTGGCCAGCAGGTGATGTCACTTCCGTGTGATGTCATCACATTGGGGACGTTGTGCACGGCAACGTCACCCCGCCCTCCACCAGCTAGGAGGTATTCTTGACTTACTTAGGAAGGCCATACATAACATGGGAAGCTATCATAGAGAAAAGGCTCAGCTGTATTTTGCCTGTTCTGAACATTAGAACTGCAGGAATTGCTTTGCTGGATGACCAAGAATCCAGTTCTGTTGGCATTCCATTTCCAAGAGTGGCAAGAAAGGTGCCTCCGGGAGATCACAAACAGGACATCAATGCTAATGAGCATCCATGTTTATTTCAGGCACCTAGCCCTCTCTTCATTGCCTATGAACAGGAAAGTTCCACTTTCCCATTATAGCTAGTAACCATCAAAGCTGCTGACCTTTAAAAGGTCACAGAACCCTGAACTGTCTGCATTCCGAATCCAGTGCAGAGATTCTTCAAAGTGTAGATTTTGTTCTGACTTCATGGAAGTAGCAGCAGAAACAGCACATATATTACTGCTCTCCCACCTGCCAGGCTTTATGTTCCTGGATAAGATGTTTAGAAAAGAACCATCTTGTGTTACAGTGACTTTAAAATGATAAACCCTGAAAGCATTCTAACTCACCACACTGAGAAGTTAACGCCCCACTCAGACAATAAAACCCCACTCAGACAAACAAGCAACTACTCGGTGACCTCTTTAAATGCAAGGATTTACATCTGGACTATAAAGTAACCCGTGTGCATGTCTGCATGTGAATACAGAGGTACTCATCCTGTTAATCTGTTGATTCCATCATGCCACTGTACACTGTAAGAATGGGTGGTAGGATCAACTCTGCCAAATACAAGCGGCCATTCAAGCTTTTGTAGAAAGGCTTCTGTACATTTACACTTAAGATGCCCTACTTTCCCCTGAGGTCTATCAAACTTGGAAGAAAGTTAGAATAAGCTAAGGTCTGTGGATCCTATTTGTTTATATAAGACTTAAAAAAAAGAAAAAAAATATCCAAAGTGATGTAACAAACAATAAATATTATCTTTAATCTATTTAAAAACGAATTAGATGATAAGAGAAATAATAATGAATTAGACAATAAGAAGAGAAGAGGAGGAGATTGGATTTATACCCTGTCTGTCACTACCCGAAGGAGTCTCAGAGTGGCTTACAATCTCCTTTCCCTTCCCCTCCCCACAACAGACAAGAAGAAGAAATACAGCAATAAACAGCAGTCATTGGTTTGAACAACTAGACCTTCCTCTTTAACAACTTACTGGAATAACATGGTGGAACACCTCATCCATTTTCTAAAACTAAAGAAAACACATTCCAAGCAGAAATGGACATGGTGCTGAAAAATCACCTGATATCACCTGCAGATAAGCAGTCTGTCACATGGCAAAGTCCTTAGATGCCTACATTTCACGTGATACTAAGGCTAATGACTGTGTGTTCTGGAATCAGAGGAATTTGGAAATTAACTTATCTGGAGCATAAAGTACCCATGACACTATGTGCATGTGAGATCCCTGAAAAATCCAGTCATCTGTTTGCACATACCAAAGATGTACAGGCATGCAAAGTACATGCATTGCCCCTGTTCACACAACATGGTGACCACACCTCTCAGGTAGGGTAACATGCCATTTGCGATCTTCCAGTACCCACTGATGAGGCCTAAGTTCATAATATGTCAAGTGAAATGTGTGCATCTTAACAAAACTGAGATTTGTTAAACTCTAGGAGGCCACCTGTGTAATTGCATACAGAATAATTTCTGAATCAGATTATTTTTCTAAATGGCTAATTTCATAATGCTTCATACACAAAAAAGGCTTGACATTATTTTTTCCTCCCTAACATTTTTTTGCAAGTACTGAATGAAGTCGATCCCCCTGGCCTCCAAGGTATTCAGAAGCACACAGTGTCCCTTGTTTCTTCACAGAGGCAGGACCGAGGTTCAGAATGCTCATTAAAAATACTTCAGATTGAATTTCATAGTCCACAACTTCTGCAGGGGAACATAATACTGCCATTCAGATTAGTTTAGCTGCACCGCAAATACGATGTAATGAGATATGGGCGATCCCACTGCCACCCCAACCAGACGCACCTTCCGTGATAGAAGAGAGAAACGTTCCAGTTTTATTGCTATGGCTTTATTTTACATATAGGTTTATAGCTTGACAAAATGCTCATATATAATATCGACATGTTTGGGTCTTAGACCACCTTTTTCCTCTGCCTGGCTTTCTTTCTTTGTTCCCTTAAGACACATTATTGAAATATGTGCTAATTAGATTTTCAATGGAAACAACTGGATTACAATCTCAAAAGAAGGGCATGCTTCAGATGTGGGCACGTGCTGAAGACTGGTGTGCATGGTGCCCCCTCCTGCCCTTCTATGTACCAATGCCAATGTCATCTGTTTGCACCCGTGATGCATGCTACTGTCTTCATAAAATCAAGACCCCAAGACCCTGACAACGCATACTGATGCTTAGGCTGGTACAATGGTGGAGAAAGAAACAGCAATGACATCCCTTCAATCAGAATGCTGTAAAAAGGAGAGAAGACCTATAAACACCCTCAGTGAAAGAAGCAGTAATAACTCCCAGGTGCCATGGCGCCTAGAAATTTCATTGCAGTATCTAATATTCTCATCAATCATTTGTTGCAGTGCCGCTTGGTGATTCTCAATAAAAGTTTATTTAGGTAAAAGACAAGACGTTAGCGTTTTGTTATTATGTCAACTAGGGTTACTCTGTATTTATTTATATATTGCAATGCTTTCGCTATAGCTTAAAAAAAAAAGCCCAGCAAGAAACTGTGAAAAGGATTAGGTTTTGTGGTAGTAATAGTGAGAAAGTATGGTGATTAAAATATAAAACCCTGAAGGCTGAGAAATAAGTCCGGCTCCTATTCTTTTGTGGTGGCTCCCAAAGCCGAAGAAAATTTGTCAAGGGCTGCTCTAGTCACTATACCGATGGTATATATTAACAAGTTTGTAAAAGCCCAGCTCTTATACAGGATCTCTTAATAGCTATAGGAGCTGCGGTGGCTCAAGTGGTTAAGACACTGAACTGCAGGCTGTGGAAGGTCAGTAGTTCAGCAGTTCGAGACCCGAGAGTGCCGCATGACGGAGTGAGCTCCCATCTCTAGTTCCAGCTCCTGCCAACCTAGCAGTTCGAAAGCAAGAAATTGCAAGTAGATAAATAGGTACCACTTCGGTGGGAAGGTAACAGCGTTCCGTGCGCCTTGGTGTTTAGTCATGCCGGCCACATGACCACAGAAATGTCTTTGGACAGCGCTAGCTCTTTGGCTTTGAAACGAAGATGAGCACCGCAACCCTAGAGTTGGATTCGACTGGCTTTCGAGCAAGGGAACCTTTACCTTTACCTTTTAACTAATCTATGCAAAGTGATATTGGAAAGGGCTTTGTGCAATAAATGCAACTACCAAAACAGTAAGATTCAGCTCATAAGTCCATATTTCTGAATGCCTGCCTGAGAAAAGCCTTTCAAGAAAGAAAACTGTATAAACAGAGACTAAAATGTGTTTCTTTACAAGTCTCCCTATGCATAAAAGTTACCCTGCTATATGATTAAAGTAATTGCTTTTGCCAGAAATTATCTTCAAAATGCTTTTTAAGATAAAGTCTGCTCTTTCTCAACATTCTTTTCATCCGCATGAAGTTAAGAGGTTGATTTGAGCAGAACATTATACTGTGAAATTAATCAAATTACCTCTGACCCTTTCCCCACACTTCCAAGTTTCATATGCTTGAATTGTACTTCAAAAGTGATCTCTTACAGAGACTTAGGCCCCTTTCAAACAGCCTTTGTAACCCATTTTAGTAGCCAGTTGCTAACAATTTTTTGTGTCAGCTCAGACACACCCATTTCAGCAACTTGCTGCTAATTAATTTTATTTACCTTTTCATATAAAACTGCTTCCCTCCAGTTGGCAAAGCAGGGTTGAGCCGTTTTTGAGGTAAACTGCTTTCTTCTGTTTTCCCCTCTACTTTTGCACTTCTGAATTGCTATAGTCTGCTGTTTTAAATGTCTGCAGCGCTTCCAATAGTGCTGCTTCCCCTGCCCTTTCTCACTTCATTGTCTTTCTTGCTTTTTTAAAATCATTCTAAGTGCTACAGCGCTAGACCAAAATAGCATTTCAATACTGTAGCTAGAGTACTGAGATGCCTTGCTATTTTGGTCTAGCACTATAATGCTCAACTTCGAATGCTAAAAAACTGCAAAAAAGCCCACGTGGTAAAAAGGGGTGGCGGGGGGGGGAAGTGTCACGGTTTGAAATGGTCAGAGCACTTCAGAGACAGCTCATTAGCTAAATGAAATTAGCTGTATGAAACCCCTGTCCCTGTATCGCTTTACTTGGAATCGGGCCAAAAATGGATAATATCTGTTTTAGAATGGTAAGGTGAAAGGGGCCTCAACCAACTAACAAAAAGTCCAATACCACTTCTTCAACAAACATGCTAACTGAAACATATTTGTCCCGTAACTGGCTATCGTACCTGTTGCGTCCATGTCCAACAGCCTCTTTTGACAGGGTTTTATAGCCCCATGCCTAAGGGTCATGCTTGCAACCTGTTGCTAAGAAGCAATCCTGCAACTACTCATCTTCGTTAACAGCAAGCAACTGGTGTCGGGCCAGGAGGCATGCACTTTGTCATTTTGTCCGTAGCTCTGTTCTCAGCCTCCTTCTGCAGCACTCTAAGGGTGTAGGTGATACTGGTGGGCTGGGAATAGCCAACTGATGTTCACCTGCTGAATCAGGGCTGGAGGATCAGGACTGGAGGGTGTCCTGGCTCTGTACCAGCTGTTGACTGTGAATCCTAAAGCTCATTTTCCTGTTGGTCAGCTTCTGTTAAGGTTGGCTACACGGAATTCCTCTTCTCCTGAGAAGTCCTCATCTCCTGAGGAGTCCTTGCTATTGCTGAGTCCTGGCTAATATACTGCCGAACAGATGGAGAGGGGGGATTTTCATATGATGTACCAGATCTGATAACAAAATCCTATGGCCTCTGAAACATTAATACACTAATGAGTCTTGTGGAACTTTAAGGACTAACATATTTGTTGTGGTGGAAGCTCTTATGAGCCTGAGTTCTGGTTTGTTAAGTGTATGAAGTACTTATAGTTGGCAGGGAGATCTATACCCAAAGCTACAAACAGCAGAAGGATGGATAGGCAGAGTTACTACAAAGAGAGGTCAGAAGGCCCAGTTTCCCAGGACACAAATGGGTTACGCTATAGTGCAGAGAACAGAGGAAAACAAAGTCAAGTCAAAGGAATATGCTATTCAATCAGAATCTTTGGCCAAGTGTTCAAATAGCAACTTATTCCATGAACGGTGAAACAAGACTGGATGCAAGGTAGACAGCAAAGCCATTCAACCAAATCAAAACCAATCCATGTGCAATAGGCAAATGCTTCTCCTATACATGAGAGGTGACATATTTCCTTTTATTTATTAATTAAATGTATTAATCACCCAATCCCTGCTACTGCAGGGCTCTGGCCAATGTACAACATTCATAAAAACATACCAAGATAAAACAGTTAAAACAGTAATAACACATTTCAAACAGATCAGATGGCGTGTACTAATTTATCCAATTTGACACTGCTGGCTATTTCGTGGACAGAGGAGAAGAGGGCAAGGCAGATACAAAAAGCAGCAGGAGCAGAAAAGGGTGCCAGCTAGGATGGAAATGGTTGCTGTCCTCAACCAAAAGCCTGGCGGAACATCTCTGACTTACAAGCCCTGTGGAACTGCATAAGGTCCCCGCAGGACCCTGATGGTATTTGGCAGAGAGTTCCACCAGGTTAGGGCCAGGACCAAAAAGGCCCTGTCCCTGGTTGAGGACAGCTGGTGGAAACCCTCATTACTTATGGATTGTGGATGGCACCAGTTTCTGGTAGGGGCTATTCAGGAAGCTACTTAAAAGCTTTTGTAATTGTATGGAGTACCCAATTCTTTTGAATTATGGTGCTGGAGAAGACTCTTGAGAGTTGCTTGGACTGCAAGGAGATCAAATCAGTCAATCCTAAAAGAAATCAACCCTAACTGTTCCCTGGAAGGCCAGATACTGAAGCTGAAGCTGAAATACTCTGGCCACCAAATGAGAAGGGAGCACTCACTGGAGAAGACCCCTGATGTTGGGAAAGATTGAAGGTCAAAGAAGAAGGGGACAGCAAAGGATGAGATGGTTAGTATTATCGATGCAACAAACATGAAATTAAGCAAACTCCAATGCACGACAGAAGAAGAGGCCTGGCGTGATGTGGTCCATAGGGTCGCGAAGAGTCAGACTCAACTGTGCGACTGAACAACAACAACAACAACAATCCAATTTGGATCCTGCCTACTGAGCTTATATACTAAATATCAATTCTTTTACCAGAGCCCTCATTGCAATAATGAATCCTCCATAATTTGAAGCCTAGTAAATACTTTTAAAATATAGATAGGCAAATAATATCTGGGCATCTCAGTATGGTATGTGGAAGTGGTATGGTGTAAATATGGTCTGTGGAAGTAGAAAGTGCCATCAAGTTGCAGCTGAATTATGGTGACTCCACAGGGTTTTCAAGGCAAGAGACTTCAGAGGTGGTTTGGTTTGGCATTGCCTGCCTCTGCATAGCAACCCCGGATTTCCCTGGTGGTCCCCCATCCACATAATAACCAGGGCCAACCCTGCTCGGCTTCCAGACAGGACAGATCTGTGAGCATGACATGACTTGTCTTTTTCAAGTTATTAAAGAGGACTGTACAATAAATTCAAGACCACAGCCATCTTCTATGGCTCAACAAGAAGCCTATGAGTGCCTGGCACCCTACCCAAACAGCCGTGGCTCCCCCCTTCCCCCTCTCTGTGAAGTGCCTGCCTGGCTTGCCGGGGGAAGGGAAGCACATCTTAGCCCGCACTCGGCTTGCTGCTGGTGT
This sequence comes from Gekko gecko, assembly GCA_029375565.1. NCBI lineage: Eukaryota > Metazoa > Chordata > Lepidosauria > Squamata > Gekkonidae > Gekko > Gekko gecko. The sequence goes on along the minus strand of JAPDNY010000004.1, from coordinate 184,662,333 downwards.
GATTGTAATGCCTGAGCTGCTTCAGGAGGTGCAAGACCAAGTTCCTGTCTTTTCTCTCCTCTCAGATTGCCTGCAAAGGTGGGGGGGCTGTAGGAAGAGGATGCAAGGAGAATAGCCCATTTGCACCAGGGGTTAAGGGGCTGCTCAGGAGGTTATTGTCCTGCTGCTGCTGCTGCTAGCTAGCCAACAGAACCAGGTTGTGTCTGTAAAACCTCGAGGGGCTCTCCCAGCCCCTTCAGCAACACTTGCCAGATTTCTTGAATCTTCTGGGGGTAGGCTTTGATTCTGAAGCAATGCACAGAGGTTCAGAGAGAATACAGCTCCCAGACACAAATCCTGACCTTTCTTTATTATTTCCGAACTGCCCCAGATGCTGCTTCCCTCCCCTGTTTTTATCTGTCAACTCTTACCTAGTCATGTCTCTCCTCCTCTATATTTCCCTAACAACAACCATGTGATGTCATCAGCCCCACTGTACTAAACTGCCCCCTTGGGCTCCCCTAACAAAAATTTTCAGGATTGGGCAAGATCAATCAGCCATTTTCATTCTTTGGATTACTGAGAACTTTTAGTATTTTGCATATAAAAAGCTCCTGACAAAACCGAGTAACTGTCGTGGCGCGCGCAACGCTGGCTGGCAAGTCAGTGCCCAAAGGGAGTTAGAGTACCCAAAAAAGACTGGAGTCCAGAAATTAGGTGCAAATACAAAGTGAATTTTATTTACACTCTGCCACCACCTATATACAGTTCTCAGTGTCAAAGTGCTCCACTGCAATCAATCCAAGTGAAGAGCTAAATCCACTGTACACTCTGTACATATATACAGCCTCTGGCCAATCAGCACACTGTTGATGCAATCCAGATGCAATACTCAGTGTCAGGCTGGACTGCCTCAGACTGGTTATGGCCAGCCTCTTTGCAGTCACATGCTGGCACTAGCTATCATTCTCTCTGACACTAGATCAAACTCATCTAGGCCAGCCTTACCAAAACCAGTGAATCACAACAGTAACGTTATCCAAAATTGCTGCTGTGCTTCTCAGAACAATGTCCCATAGTAGAACCTATTTATATTACCCACCCAAAACATTAGTAAGGTTTCTTTTACAGCCCTCAAAGGAAGATGTAAGGTTACTGCTTAAAACTGAAGCATGAAACAAGCAGTTTACTACCACAAAAGTAGATTCAACTTTAGTGTACACAGATGTTACTAAGAGTTGTCTTCTCTTTCATCAAAAGCAAGCGACCCAGACAGTTTACAGGATGAGTGACCATTTCTGTACTCCTATTTTAATTACACTTTAATTACAGTATCCTGTTGGTAACAGCGTGAACAAAGCTACGTTATACTGTGCCATCATGTACACAATATATAAATAACCCAGAAGACAAAGTATTAAATTCCCATCAAGACATTACTTGGGCAGCATGGTGGTTGTTTTGACATGGCTGAATCCCACTACTCTGGTAGTGGAAATCATATGAACTGTGAAAACTCGGAGATTCTCTCTTATACTGGTGTAGAAGGGAACCAGGTCAGTCATTTGATCCACACGATTCCTTCTCAGCAAGGAGATACAACCAACAATGATTATGTGGCTCCCACATTGTTCAGGTAACACATGAATCAACCCCACAGAGTCACAGGCGGGCAAATCATCAAGTGTGGTGGGGCAAAATCTGTTTACTGTTATATTTAGGGGGCTTTGTTTTGCCATGTAGCTCATATCAGCAATTCCAAAACAGTTGTCTGGCACTCCATAGGATCTTTCTTGGCAGCCTGCCAAACTGTCAGCACAACGGAAATTACACCCAACGGGGAGTCTTGCTTGGGATACCGAATGCAAAGCTCAGTCTACAAGGAAAAAAAATATTGGTGTTTAGTTTTCCCTGCACAAATTTGGGGGGGGGGGGAAGAGACCCTAAGTGGCAAAAGCAGACTCCTAGAAGCTGCTGCATTCCAGCTTTTCAGAAAGTGAGTAGGGGGAAGTGCTTGATATGGTGAAGCACTCCAGCCACACGCCTTGTGTTCCTGGAGCTTACCAACTGTCTAGTGTTTTTGTTTTCTCTATCCATGCATTCCTGATATTCCTCCAGGCTCCACAGCTTTACAACTGCGGCTGCATCTTACATAGCATTCTGTGCTATTAGGTCGCTTTGTATCACCCATCCTTTCCCCTCTAGCGGCCTTGTGTACGCTGCTGCTACAAAGGATCACGGCCTTAGGATTCTGCCTCACTAGCTCCACCGACAGTAGTATGCATTGCATTATTCATAGGTTCCCATTCGACCAAACGAACAATTACATAGTTAAAAGGGATGCCTGTGTTTTGGTTCTTAATTGGTAGACAGAGAGCAGCTTCTGTTGCCTTCCATTCTTATTCAAAAAGTGCCACCCATTACATCCCATGCACGGCCATTTGCTTGTTTTATTTCAATGTATTTTCTGGTTCTCCCCATTTCTAGCATAGCAGGTAATAATAATAATTTTTTAAGTCTCAATTAAAAATACCTAAAAGTCGCTAAAAACTTCAGATAAGAGGCTGGACATGCTTTCCAAGTGCCAATGTAAGGACACCTTTAAAAATTTTAGCAGTGCAATCCTAGGAGTGCTTTCCAAGGAGTAAGCCACAAAGCGATAGACCTCAGCAGGATTCTGAGTAGATCTGATCAGCATTGCACAGTGAGAGACTTACAAGGCTTTGATTGGAAGACAGACTGACAATTATGGGGCAATCACCGTGAGCGTCTCACTGTGTCATTACCTTTTGGATAGGGATTGGCTGAGAAGGCTTTTAAGCAAGATTTAAGCAATTTTAGAGGACTTAACAAATCAGTCAATCCTAAAAGAAATCAACCCTGACTGTTCCCTGGCAGGCCAGATCCTGAAGCTGAAGCTCAAATACTTTGGCCACCAAATGAGAGGGGAGCACTCTCTGGAGAAGACCCGGATGCTGGGAAAGACTGAAGGTTAAAGAAGAAGGGGACGGCAAAGGAAGAGATGGTTAGACAGTGTTATGGAGGCAACGAACATGAAGTTGAGCACACTATGTGGGGCGACGGAAGACAGGAGACCTTGGCGTGATGTGGTCCATGGGGTTGCGAAGAGTCGGACTTGGCTGCGCGACTGAACAACAAAAAGAGGACTTAAGTGGCTTCTGCAGTGTACAGGGTCTGTTTAGGGCTACGCTGTAGTCAATGTAGTTTGCAAAATGCAAGTAGTTTTTAAGAAACTCGAAAGATTTACACCACCAGCAAAATGGAAATCATATGTACATACAGCCAACAGAACTGTAGCAATCTAGCGCTTTTAATTGTTATAGAAAGTGATGCTGCATGACACTTGGGTTAGTTTTCCCAAGGGTCCTGGATATGTGCCCTTAAGGATGTTTACCTTTTCCACACTGAATATATTTGCAGCATGAGACAGCAGGCCTGCCATGTAACGTGCACACCTGCCCCAAGTCAACTGCATGAGGCTATTGCAGACCATGTGTCACCTACACATTGTTGGGTATCACAATCTCACTGAGCCAGTCATTCTCCCTCAGCCTAACCCACTTCTGTGAGGATAAACTGGAAGAGAGGCGAGAGAAACAAGCTGCTTTGGGTCCCCATAGGAGAAGAGGTTATAAATGAAATATATAAACAAAAAATAAAAAGCCATTTTTTTAGGTGTGAGCTGCTCAGAAGGAAGAGGGGAGCGTGCAAATTGTTTGGAGTTCAACAAAAAGGTTTGTGGAATCTGAAGAAGTGAGCAGTTACTCATAAAAGCTCATACCCCGCCACATATTTTGTTAGTCTTTAAGGTGCTGCTGGACTCTTGCTCTTTTCTACAGAAAGGTTTGTGGTCATTGTCATTACTGTGAGTCAAGAAAGGAAGATTTCCTCACAGCCTCCTGCTTCTGGGTTTGGAAGCTGAAGTGACTGCATCCTGCTCTCTAGGGGTTTTTTTTGGGGGGTGGGGGGTGGGCAGTTGAAAAATTTTTTGGCTGATCAGTAGTTTCACTTCAGTGGCTAACAGTCTGATCTGCCTTTGTATTTTTAGAGCTGGATCTCATGATGCGGTAGTTTGCATTGCTTTTGCCCTTCGGGGAAGGAGAATCTCACAGATGAAACATTTTACTTTTAAAATCTGTATGCTACATTATTATATTTTGTTCCTTTTTAGGAAAATGGGTTGTTGAAGTGATGGGCGAAAATATATTATCTATTTTAGGAAAGGTATGTGATTAGACTGTCACACAGTAGGTTTTTATGTTGTTTGTTAGTGAGAACTTTCCAGATATATGTTTATCATAGAAGGAGAGCACTTTAAGGAGTTTAAAACAGTGTTGTAGATTACTTAAACCTGAAGAATCAGTTGTGAGAAAAAGTTCTAGATAAGGTGTTTGACTATGAATGTTACTTCTGTTTTATTCTGGAATTTGTGTCGCAAAGTATGACGGTCCTGTCCACTTCCCCTGTGCGGACTCTAATCTGGGAGAACCAGGTTTGAATCCCCACTCCTCCATTTGCAGCTGCTGGATGACCATGGGAAAGGCATAGTTCTGTCAGAGCCGTCCTTGAAAGGGCAGTTTCTGTCAGAGCTCTCTCAGCCCCACCTACCTCACAGGGTGTCTGTTGTGGGGAGGCGAAGAGAAAGGAGATTGTAAGCCACTCTGAGACTCCGAGTGAAGGGCGTGGTATAAATCCAATATCTTCTCTTCTCCTTCTTCTCTGACAGAACTGCTGTTGGGAGAACAGCTCTGAAAGAACTTGTAACTTACCCAAGGTCACACCAAGAAGCTGCATGAGGAGGAATGGAGAAACAAACCCGGTTCTCCCAGATTAGAGTCTGTGCTCCTAACCACTACACCAAACTGGTTCTTGACATAGTTGAGTTCCCTCATATTGTATAATCACAACACAAGAAGTAGCATTCAGCAGGACACTGAAAAACCACAGAAGGTTCAGTACTGTGAGTCTCTGATCCATACGAAGTCCAAGCAACCAGTGACCCACACTATGAATCTTCCCCATAAGCACTAGCTAGTCCTAGACAGTGCATCTCCTCACCCAGTCTTTCTCTCACATCAAATTAAGCTGCAACAATAACTTTCCTAGTTGGATTCATGCCAGTTACGCTGAGAGACAGTTAATATTGAATGTAAGGGGACGAGGATATATAGCAGAATCACGCGTGTCGTTGCCAGGCAACCATGCAAGCATTGGCTATTGCTTCTTGATCCCTTCCGCCCAGCATCTCTCAGCTATCAGGAAGGCAGATGGAAACAGATGCCACAGACGATTATGCTTTTTAAAGAGGTGGCAGGAGGAGTACTGCAGTAGTACTGGCTCCATATTCTCTTCTTCCCCTAAATGCCATGGAGGAGGGTCTCTCCAACCTACACAGCACTGAGGGTAAGAGTGAATTGACAGCCAATCTAGTTGTCAACCAGGACTTTTATAACTATGTTCAGAAAGCCTGTGGAAATGGCAGGTCAGAAACTAACATTGAAGCTCTTTGGTATTCCTCCAAAAGTGTTACCATGCAAAGCGGAAAGTTTGGCACAGTGGTTAGAATGTCAGATGAGGACTGGAGAGATCAAATCTCTACTCTTCCATGAAACTCAAGTCACTGACTTTGGGCCAGCCATTCTCTTCCCACAGGGTTGTTTGTGAGGTTAAAGCTGAAGAGCAACACGTATGCTTCCCTATGTTCCTTGAACCAAAAGCAGGATTGAATGTGTGAGAGGAGAAAAAGAGTGAAAACGAAGCAGAACTCTCTAGGAATAAAAGGAAATCACAGTACATTGTTTTTCCTACCATCTACTGTGTATTATTCTCTGAACTGGCACAGTTCCAACTTGGCTGGAATGACACTTGTAAATGACGACATGATGGGCTGAAAGATTGGGCAGTCAGTAATGCTTGTAAAATACTCTGAAATGCACTCTATTCATAGCACAATTCCTTTTAAATGAAATTGTTAATGCCTGTAAAATAAAACAGCTTGAACTTGAAGCACTATATAAAAGCACTAAGTGACATCATTAAAGTGCTATACAAAGTTGCAATCATTGAAGTTCCACTACAGTATATGAAGATAGCGTAGGGTTCTACAGCAGCAATGATTTATGCTGTCTGAAGTTCGTGACTGAAATATACAGAGTACTTATTCTAACTTATTGGGAACTATATTTAGAGAATTACATATACAACTCTCTCAGATCACTTCCTGCTTTCTTTGCAAAATCAAAAACAAAAAAGGTTGCTGGTTTACTTTTTAGGTACAAGTCCAAGAACATATTATAGATTCACCTGCAGCAACCATCAGACTGCTTTGCACTTTCATATACCTTCAGAAGATAATTCCTTGTTTGAAAGTCCCAAGTCTGCATGTATACATGCTATGTTTTATGAAAAATCTAAAGCTGTGATCCTACAATTTTGGGCAAATACCCCAATGAATATAGTGGAATTTAATTCTGAGTAAACATGTAAAGGATTCTATTGTAATTTGCAAGTCCACAAAAGTTACCAGACTACACTATTTGTAATGGCCTGCTTTCTCATACATTCTTATATACTGATGTTCCTGAGACTCTCAGCCCCCATGGACCTCCATTTTGTTATGGTTTCTTCCCGCGTTTGTATATGTGGACAACTGAGTGTGGGCCTAGGATTGATAGAAGCAGTCTGAAGTGATATGCTCCACAGACCTTGCACTGCCCTTCCCTAGAGAGAAGAGAAGAGATTGGATTTATACCCCACCCTTCATTCGGAGTCTCAGATTGGTTTATAATCTCCTTCCTTTACTCTCCCCAGAACAGACACCCTGTGAGGTAAGTGGGGCTGAGAAAGCTCTGAGAGAGCTTCTCTTGAGAGAACAGCTCACAGAGAACTTTGACTGACCCAAGGTGACACCAGGAGCTGCATGTGCAGGAGTGGAGAATCAAACCCGGTTCTCCCAGATTAGAGTCTGCCACTCTTAACCACTGCACCAAACTAGCCCACTGGTCAGTTTTGCCTCCAGATGCAACTTCTTCACTTTCAAGGACAACCACCCTGTTCCCACACTTCTCTTCAGGAACAGGCTTGTATGTCTCATTTTTCATAGGCTTATTTCCCCCTTTTAAGCAGGAAGGTTCACCAGAGAAAGGTTTTTGTGCTTTATTTGCTGTTTTTGAGTTTTTCCATTCTGTCACTTTAATTTTGTTCTACTGTACTGCTTAAATTAATTTGGTTTCTTTTCTGTTTATAAAATTAAAAACCCTTCTGTTTCAGTCTTTCTCCTCTTGTTTTTTCAAGAGTTGATCTGAACCTTGGTATACACAGACTAAGATCCCAAGTATTGAAGTACCCCATATACATGTGTTTTGTTCCATGCTGACAAGAGGATGCCTTTGCATGTTATGGCCCTGACAAGTGTATATCAATTTGGGTAACAGTATGCATTAGTAATTTGTAATTAAAAGAAAAAAGAATTCACTCTGTAAGCATTTTACACCTGCTCAGTTTGGAAATAATTCATACTCACCACAAATGTCCAAGTGTGCATCCTCCATGCTTTCATATTCAATTGAATATTCTGTCCTGTTTTATTACTGGAATTTCTTTAATTATTTTTTAAACATTAGCTATAAAAGAAGCAGCTGCTCAGATGCAAAGAACATATGGCATCTCATGCTGTGCCTTTAAGAACATGTATGTGGAAATAAATTAGATTCAGATCAGTGGAGTTTACATCCCCTTTGAGATTGAGTAGGTAGTCTTAAACCTTCTCCACTGTTGTATTTTGCTACTTAAGAGCTGCTCTGTAGCTACTATAAATGGTCCCCTAAAACAGCAAGGAGCCTGCTTTCTTGACTTCTCGGGATTTATTTCTTAACTTCTCAAGAAAATATCCTTTTAAATATCTATTTTTTCATTTTTTTTTCCACTGCCTGCAGATCTTTAAACTTGACAAAAGGCTATATCATTGAAACAAAAAGAAATGGCATGTATTTCAATTATGATCAGTTCCAGATTTTGTAACAGCGACAAGAACTGATATGCTTTATGTGATGGACTGCACTTTTAAAAGCTTAGAAGTGCTGTACAAACAGGTGAAGGACAGAGAGCCTTGAGTGACAGACTGCTCCAAGGAATCTGATTGGTTAGCATCAGCTGAGCAGAGAAAGACTTCTGAACTGGATGCTGAGGAGAGATGCAGTCTGATTTCAGCCCTAGCTGAGTAGGGTCAAGGACAGACAGTTTTGGAATTCAGCCCTGACTGACAGCAGTTCAACACAGAGAGGAGAACTGGGGAAAGCTGGCAAGGACCAGTGGGTAGCTAGACGGAGACTCCCATTCAGACCAAGGAAAGGGGATATAACTTCTAGAGAGAGAAGGAATTTCCCTACCCAGTCTAAGAAGGGTGATAGCTCTGAAGAGTGCAGAGATCCCTGGTCTGGTGTGGTTAGAAACTACCTTTAGAGACCTTAAGAGTCAGTTAAAAACTCAAGACGAGTACTGGTGTTTCAAGAGAAGGGGTTTGGGTACTAGAAAGAGTGTACTAGCCTCCTAGAAACCAAAAGAATACTTAAAGAAAGCATACTGAAGTGTTTGGAGGAAACACTGGAACAAAAGCCTCTCAACATAAAGATTTCAGTCACTGTGAAAAGCTTAAGAAACTCTCATTAGCCTGAAACATAAGAGCTAAAGTCTGTGCGTGTAGTGATTTTACCCCTCAGAGCTATTTATTCAAGTTACCTCAGAAATTTTCAACCCCTGATTTCACTTGACCTTTTCCCTCTATGTTAAATAAAATATTTTGTTATTTTTCCATTTCAAAATGCCTTGAGTTCTATTTAAGATGTTTAAGTTAAAGGGGGCTCCCAATCCTTCCCTCAGGGCTGAGCCAACAGCCAAAATATTGTACTGTGACAGGGAGGAACAGTGAGAGTTCTTCAGCGAAGAAGAAAACCCATTACTAGGGCGGCTCTGTCAGTAAAGGGAAATAGAAAGGGAGGGAAGTGGACAGGGCCATCATACTTTGCAACACAAATTCAAGGAGAAAACAAGAAGTAACATTCATGGTCAAACACCTTATCGAAAACTTTTTCTCACAACTGATTCTTCAGGTTTAAGTAATCTACAACACTGTTTTAAACTCCTTAAAGTGCTCTCCTTCTATGATAAACATATATCTGGAAAGTTTTCACTAACAAACAACATAAAAACCTACTGTGTGACAGTCTAATCACATACCTTTCCTAAAATAGATAATATATTTTTGCCCATAGCTTCAACAACCCATTTTCCTAAAAAGGAACAAAATATAATAATGTAGCATACAGATTTTAAAAGTAAAATGTTTCATCTGTGAGATTCTCCTTCCCCGAAGCACAAAAGCAATGCAAACTACCGCATCATGAGATCCAGCTCTAAGAATACAAAGGCAGATCAGACTGTTAGCCACTGAAGTGAAACTACTGATCAGCCAAAAAAAATTTCAACCGCCCCCCTCCCCCCTCCAAAAAAAAACACACACAAAAAACCCCCAACCCTAGAGAGCTGGATGAAGTCACTTCAGCTTCCAAACCCAGAGGCAGGAGGCTGTGAGGAAATCTTCCTTTCTTGTCTCACAGTAATGACACCGACCACAAACCTTTCTGTAGAAAAGAGCAAGAGTCCAGTAGCACCTTAAAGACTAACAAAATATGTGGTGGGGTATGAGTCACTCCTCACTTCTTCAGATGCCACAAACCTTTCTGTTGAACTCCCAGCAATTTGCACACTCCCCTCTTCCTTCTGAGCAGCTCACACCTAAAAAATGCCTTTTATTTTTTATTTATATACTTCATTTATAACCTGCCCTCTTCTCCAATGGGGACCCAAAGAAGCTTGTATCTCTCTCTTCCCTTCCAGTTTATCCTCACAGGAGTATGTTACGCTGAGGGAGAATGACTGGCTCAACATCATCCAGCAGGCTTCCATGGCAGAGTGTGAATCTGAACCTGGATGTTCCATATCCTAGTCCAACATAATAATCACTACATCACAATGCTGTTGGAACTCTGGCTCCATACAGACAACCAAACAAATCAAGAGCAAACTTTGGAAATCCTTGGGCTTGTGCAGTTCCTCCCCACCCCTGGGGGGCCTGCCTGGGATGTGGGAGGCCCATCGTCAGCTGGCTTGGGCCAGCAGAGCCTGTCTGGGAGGGAGAGGCCTGTGGCTGGCCTCGCTGGGCCAGTGGGACCTTGGCCAGTGAAGCCACGGCCGTCTTCGCTGGGCCGGCGGGCCCTGGCTCAGCGGGGGAGGCCCGCAGCCAACCTTGCTGGACCAGTGGGGCCTTGCCTGGTGAGGCCACGGCTGCCCTTGCTGGGCAAGCAGGCCCTTGCCGGTTGTCTTCTTTTTCTCCCTCCCTTCCTCCCCATCTCTTTGCCCTCCCTCCCTGCCTCCCTCTCTCTTTCTCTTCCTTCCTTCCTCTCCATCTCTGCCTTCTTTCCCTCTGTTCCTCTCTCCTTCCCTTCCTTCCTTCCTCCCCATCTTTTTCCCTTCTTTCCCTCCCTCTTCCCCTTCCATCCTTTCTTTCTTCCTCCCCATATCTTTGCCTTCTTTTCCTCCCTCTTTCCCTTCCTTCCTCCTATCATTCCTTCTTTCCTGTTACTTTTTTTTGTGAATTCTGCACACTTTTACTTCAAAGGAAGTCCCTCTGAGTTCAGTAGGAGGGGCTTGGGATGCTCTGATGCCAGCCTTCCAAGCCACTGCAGGCTCGGCAGCCAGGTCATTGTACTGCTCTGGAGGATTTCTTTCCCACACGCAGCTGGGACAGCGGCAGCTGGTCAGTGCAAGCGAGACCCCTTTCCCCAAGCTTGGGAGGCTGTGAGGCCAGCTCTGGCCCTGGTTGCCTCATCCCACTGGTAGTTGTTTCAACAGACATTGTAGCAGGATGGGGGGGCCAGGGGCGCGTACATCTTCACCCCCACTCTCTTTGCCACACAGAGGCCATTAATATGGCTGGAGCACCAGAGCTCGGGGTCTGATTTGGTCTTGGCCAGCTGCGCATGTTCTTACAAAAAGGGGACTGAGGTCTGATTCAGTATACAGCAGTTCCATGTATTCTCTCTCTACAGGCCCAGGGGGTCTGATCACTTGACTGAACTTCTGACCATGCACTCCAATAGCAGAGGCAGTCTTGCAGGACTGCAGATCAAACCCAGTTCGCTGTGCAAACCCCAAAAACATTGATACACACTTCAGCCACAGTAGCCAACATCTTTAGACAAAAAAACCCCACTGTCTCATAGATGTAGCATCCATCCTTGGTAGGTGGCATCTCTGACTGCTTTACTTTCCACAGACAACACTTCAGATTCTGAGACCCACAAACATCACAGGAGACTGAGATCGCTGTGAACAGACACACTGTACACGTTACAGGATCAGGTAAGTGGACCAGTCATAGGGAAAATGTACTAGTACCAGAATGCTCTCCTACACTTTTCTGTGCATGGTTTTCAAACTGATGGTCCTGTGGCTGCGAGATCTTTAGACCAAAATACCCTATGTCTCAGTGATGCTGTATCCATCCTTAGTGACTAACAACACTTACTTCTTTACTTTCTAGAGACAACACTTCACATTCAGAGAACCACAAAAACCATGAGAGACTGAGACAACTGTGAAAAGACACACTGTATACATTACAGGACCAGGTAAGTGGACACGACATACATCCTTGGTGGCTGACATCACTTAATGCTTTCCTTTCTACAGACAACACTTCAGACTCAGAGAACCACGGCAACCACACGAGATTCAGTCAGCTGTGAACAGACACACCATACATGTTACAGGACCAGGTAAGTGGACACAACATGGGGAAAGTATTCCAGTACAAGAATGCCCTCTTGCAGACCGGTTTCGGTTTCGGCGTCGCGAATGGCGGCCGCTTCTCGGGACGCTCCCGGAGGCGGTTAGCCCACGCGCAGTTAGGGGGGGTCTTCGCATGTGCGAAAGACCCTAGTGAGCCTTAGGTAAAGGCTCCGAACCGGGGGCGCTTGGGGAGTAGCCTCTTTGCCGGCAGATAGCCGGGAAATTGAGGCTTTCTCCCCGCCCCAATCGGCCCCGCTGCGGCGTGCCCGTAATGGGACTTAGCGGCGCCACCGAATTCTAGGAGTGAAGACAGCGCTATGGTTTAAAATAAAAAGAAGAAGTGGCATCGAATCGTGAGTTGAAGATCTATTTTGAAGCGTAAATCGGAGCCCCCTGCATGCGTATAAGCGTTGGGAGGAGGGAGGAGTTCCCACCCCCTTTGAGAAGCAAGATCTATAAAGGGAGCGCGAGGGGGGGCTGAGAGAAGAAAAAGTGTTGGTGAAAGTACCGTTGGGGGTGCATGGAAGATTTTGATCATCTTAGCTTCCTGGGGGATGCGGCACGAACTTTTTAAAAGTAAACAAAAAAACAAAATGTCGATACTGGAAAAAGTCCTGCAGTCACCGGAAGAGAAGAGAGGAGGGACTTCCGGTCCTGACAGCCCCCCCCAAGAGCTTGCTGTCAATCAACAGGAAAAGGAGATGCTGTGCCCCCTGCTGGAACAATTGCAGAAAATCAACGAAACTCTGTCTAAAATGGATAGTGTTCTCATCAGTCGACAGAAACAGATATCGGAAACAACTAGAAAGATGATGGAGATTGAACAGAAATCGAATTTGATTCTAGGTTTCCAGGGCGTTAAAGAAGAAGAGAAAGAAGATCTCGGATTTACCTTGACAAATGTCTTGGCACCCCTAACTGGCAGTGAAGCGATAAAATTAAAAGAAGAGGTGGATGAGGCTCCCAAAGCCTATTCCGCTTTTATAAAAGAGAATACTCTGCCAGTAGAAGGGGATGTTGAGCATAGCAAGCGACAAACTGGAGATCTAATTTCATCCGAAGAGTTTATGGAGCCCAGGAAGCTTGAAAGCCAGAAGTTTAAGGAAAAAGAGAAAAGAAAGAAGAAGGATTTCATCTTTAAAATACAGAAACTTCTGAAGAGACACACCAGCAGGGAGGAAGATGCAGTATTCCAAATTGGGACAAGCGAAGAAGACAGCAGCCCAGGGGAAAGTGGTGATGGAACGGAAGACTTCAAAGTTAAAATGGACTCAATCCTTAACTGGAAGAGATTTAAAAAGAAGATATTTTGAGGACTGTTCGTGTAACATCTGGAAGGAGCTGTTTAATTACTAACCCCAATGGACTTTACTAACTGCATTAACAGAGTGATTTTGGACTTCGCAATAGTTAAAAAGAAGATCTTCTAACCATGATAGATGCCAAAACTGGTATTGGTTACTAACCTAAACTAACCCTCACTAACAGGAAAAATTTCACTCCATCTTTCTCTTTCTCCATCTGTCTACCCTTCCTGTTTCTTATAAAAAGAATAAAATTATCTCTTTTTTAAGAGAGTTTTACAAAAAAAAAAGAAAAAAAGAATGCCCTCTTGCACATTTCTGTGCATAGTCTGCGGAATGGTCTTGTGGGCACAAGAACTTTAGACAAAAAAACCCAATGTCTCATAGATGCTGCGTCCATCCTTGGTGGCTATTGGCTAACATCACTTAATCCTTTACTTTCTACAGACAACAATTCACATTCAGAGAACCACAAAAAACCAGGGGAGACTAAGACAACTGTGAAAAGACACACTGTACACATTACAGGACCAGGTAAGTGGACACGACATGGGGAAAGTATTCCAGTACAAGAATGCCCTCCTGCACATTTCTGTGCATGGTTTGCGGAATGATGGTCCTGTAGGCATGAGATCCTTCGACAAAAAACCCAATGTCTCATGGCTGCAACATCCATCCTTGGTTGCTGACATCACTTAATGCTTTACTTTCTACAGACAGCACCATCCAGCCCTAAACTATCTTGCTGGAAAACATTCCTCAGCCACACTTCTCTACCATAAAAGACAACTTTCAAAACTATAGACATTTCACAACACTTATTTCCCAAGACTCCTCCTTCTCATTCCCACGTAACCTACTCAGACTTTCATCACAACCACTCACTTTCAACCCAACTTCCCTTGAGACTTCTGCTCTAACAGGGTGGACAGTACGACCACAACCACATTGAATGACACGGGCATCCAACATAAAATGACTTTGTAGACTGCCCAGTTGTTGACACTACTCCACAGACCCCTGTGTGCCACATTTTCTGGCCCACACTGTGTGACCTTGGACACCGGCTATTGTGTAACATAAGATATGTGAGACTTTACTTCCACATTTGTATCTTTCACTTACAGACTGCTAATATTTACTTTACCTCCTTCCAGCCTATGCATTTGTTACACATCACATCTTTCTAGAGCTCACTGTATTGCTTTCACAACGGGCTTTACTGCTAGTTAGTCATAATGTTCAAACTGGGGAAAGTGACAAATTGCAGGTTATTTTGCCCTTACAAGCCTGGATTTCTAACCGGGGTTTAATCCAGGTTTTCAAGCACAGACAAATGCACCGTGCCACAATTAGTTACTTCATCTGATTTGGATGCCATAACAGAAGAGAGAACGCGCAAGCCCAAGAGCTTCCAAGGGGCAGATGCAGCTTCAGTCTTTGTAAGTTTCTCATTGCTACCAGAAAAGGACTGAGCCTTGGATCTGTATATGCCTGCAGCTGACATCCCCATTCTCTGGGAGAGAATTGTTACACACAACCTGGCACGTAGTTAATCACAACTCAGACATCCCTGTTCATGCTGTTTATTATTAACACAGAACCATAAACAACATGCCAGCCTTATGCAAGGGAAGACTTACGTCAAGAAAATCCTGGGTAAACCCAGTATTGCTCTGAGTAAATTATGTTTGCCTGGAAAAAATGGAGTAAGGAAAGGACACGAAAAGATAAGGCATGATTTCATAAGAGCCTGGGTCTCTCTTCCCTTCATTACTGGGGAGAAAATGACGAATAGGGCTTAGATCTCTGGAAGTGTTCCCTACTTCTGTGGATGGGGAGAGGAGTCTACCTTCTCACAAGTCATCAGTACGTATCTCCCTTTATTCATACCTAGCCCACATATACACCTGTGGCAGGGCTCTTTTTGTAGCAGGAACTCCTTTGCATATTAAGCGACACACCCCTAATGTAGCCAATTGTCTAAGAGCTTACAGAGCTCTTCTTACAGGGGCTACTGTAAGCTCTTGGAGGATTGGCTACATTAGGGGTGTGTCACCTAATATGCAAAGGAGTTCCTGCTACAAAAAGAGCCCTGCATCTGTGCAAAAACTCCCACAACAGATACTGAAAATGATGGACTTTGGGGGAGGGGGGCGGAAGAGGGCAGCTCTAGTTATTCCCAACAGAGTCAGAACTCAATGCCGTCAGTGACTACTGTAACACACTGTTTTGAGCTGCTCTTAAAGATGGTTCAATTGGTCCACAATGGTTAGGACCTTTCAGCTATCTGTCAAGCATGACTATATTAAAAACTGTAAGAGTAACCACATTTAGCCAGTATTAAACCATCTACTACATGGGCTTCAAAATATATTTCCAGACTCAATATAAGCAGCTGGTTTTGACCTTTAAAGCCCTAAAGGCTTAGGCCTGAAGTATCTGAAGGATGTCTTTCATCTGTATCAATCTCCCAGAGCTCGAGGTTGGCTCCAAGGGCCTTCCTCCAGGAGCAAGGCTTAACAGAGACTCAGCTGGTTTTTCTCTCCTCCCCCCCTGCCCAGCTTTGGAACTCCCTTCTGCAGGAGTTAAGAACAGCTGCTCTCTGAAATGCTTCCTGGGTGGGTTTGAAGATCTGTGCTTTCTAGAAAGCCTTTAACTTAAGATTAATATAGGCTAAAGGCTGTGGCCAAAAGAGCCATATCATAAAAGGAAAGGAAAGACTTAAGATTAAGAAACAGTGGTGTGATGGGGGAGCGCCACTATTGAAAAGCTGATATTTAATTGATTTTATTTACTTTTCCAATTTATTTTATTTTATTATGCCTTAAAGACTTTTTGGTTGAAAGGTGGTCTATAAATAAACTAAGAACTAAGCCCTTCCAGTACCACCATCCCCTTCAGACATCTTCACCTGGCAGTTGTACTTGTAGCAGACCTACTTGGTAACAGAAGGTATTAATTACATCTAGATAAGTTATGGTCCTTAGAGGAGAAAACAGGGCCACAAAACACACTGTCTACCATGTTAACCCCAAGGCACTTAACTCACATTAAAAAAAATAAAGATAAGCAGGCATATGGCAGCCATGTAGAAGCAGCTTCGACGACATTTCATAAAGCAAACAAATGCCTTGTTTGTGTGTGAGAGGGAAATAGAGCTACTGCCAGCATTTACTTTAAACAAGGAAAAGGAAAAGCAACTTGTTTAGAAAGCTCACACCTACATATGAATGTTTATTCAAAGCTTTTATTGCAGTCCCACTAGGCAGAACAATGGAACTTCTATGCACACTGCCAGATTACTAGGAGGCCTGAGATGCCCATCTTTCAATAACCAGTATAGGTTTTGGCATAAGGACAACAAGGGACACACGACATTCTTTCCTTCTCAATGAGAAAGTGCCCAACTGAAATTAAAAGAGGTGACAAAGTAGACAGGATTTGGTTGGCACAATCCTGAAGCGTATTTTTTCACCATTATCTGAAATATGATAGCTCATCTAAAATCACATCGCATGAAGCCGGGCAGGGAGGGGCAGGATGATTTTCACCAATCCCCACCCCACCTCCACCCCCACCCCGCGCGGCTCCCTTTCCGTGCTGTTCCTGGGAGTCCCTGTCCTTCAGGAGCAGCATTTTGCAGGGGGTGGGGAATTTCGGGCAGCAGCAAGAGCGTGAAGGTAGAAAATCATGCTCTGCCGATGAAAATCCCTTCCACCAGCAGAAATTTTCCAGCGGATTTATTTCTAGTTATTTATAGCCCCCCTTTCTTACTGAGACTCCAGGCGGATTACACAGTGTCAATTGATGCAATCGACAGGATGTGACATGTCATAAGCAAAATCACAGAACTAGGCTTACCGTGATCTGAAACAAAGCACAAAAGTATTAGCAGTGGTATATTCAGCAATCAAGAAAAATGGTATGACCACCGGTAGAAAACAATGCATGGGAGCAGGATAAAACATACAGTGAATAGATAATACATACTGCATGCTACTGTCTAACTGACAGTCTAATAGTTCTACAAGGATGTAAGAACATAAGAATGGACAAGCTAAAGTAGTCCAGTAATCTAACTGTAGCATCTTACCGAGCAATTGGCTTGAATGCTACCTGCATGTTTCCCCTTATAAAAGAAGCTTGTTTTTTACAAATAAAACCGATAATTCAGGGGAGCAACAAGGATATCCATGGCGGGAGGGGGGAGATTCCACAGCTCCCTCACACACACACAATGGGTATGAACCTTGCAAGCGACTGGGATGACAAAGAAAGTAAGTCTCCATGTGATGGGAGAATAAACAAATGAGCACATGTAGCAAAGATGGGGAAAGAATCTGTCTGTGGGGGTGGAATCAACATGGCTTGGAGTTGGGAGGGTCCAGCATCAGCCGCTCCTGTTCATGCACATCATGGTGTTTTGCACCAGGACAGTTGCCCGGCTTGAATTACTTTAAGAAACAATAAACTAACAAATGTGTTAATTGTCTGCACAAATATTCTCAGAAAATTGTCTTAAGGATGCTTCTCATACATCTTGAAGCATTCACTTGGACAGTAATTTCATGATGGCCAACAAAATCACTTAAGTACAATCTTTAAAACAAAACAAATAATAGTAGTTTTCTCTGTATTGTGAAAGCATAGCAACAACAGCCAACTTACCACTTGAACAATTAAGCTAAAGTATGTTCATCTGCCAGAGAAAACATAATTTCAGATGTTTGAGAAGTCTGCATAATCCCATAGTAAGCAATGGTTTTTAAACAATCTTTTCTAAAACGCAACCTTCCGGTAACTATCTAATGGTTCATACGTGGCACCAACATTACAGGCTCATCATTCTGAAAGAGATTTGCTCAGGAAGGAACATGTTTCCTTTCTGAACTGTCCACTTAAGACCATTGATGTCCTCACAGCCAGGTCAGGTCAAACTCTAGGAGCAATTTTTGCTCTCAAACTGATACATGAGCTCATTTGTATATTTATGGAGCAAACCAGAACTTTGAACTGAACTGAGAATGAACAATCCCTATCAGCTTCTTATTCATATACAATGGAGTTTGTCAGCTCAGAACAACCAGCTTGAACTAACCAAATCCTGCCACCAAGATAGGATATACAGGCATTTATGTACCTACTCTACTGGTTTATGCTGATTGAGCAGCACAGATTATTGGGGGGGGGCGGGGGTCGTCCCAGGGGAACTTGCTCCTGAGGAACACAGAGGAATATAATGCTGTTTTCTGCATGCACTGATTTTCCTTGCACAAGAATGAATACTACTTGATACTGTATGTTCATCTAACCTTAGAGCTGCTTTGTATACAGAACACACAGAATCATGAAGCCCACATGTAAATATAAGCAGTCAGCCACTTGCCCCAGCCACAGCAGCTCCAGCAGGAGGAATGCCACCAGAAGGAATGGAGGAAGGGAGAGCGACCAGCCAAGAGGAAGGGAGTCAGCCAGCACCTTCACAGTATCTATATTCTGGGGTCACAGCTTTTAGTGACCACTTGAGCTGCGGTGGCTCAAGTGGTTAAGACGCTGAACTGCAGGCTGTGGAAGGTCAGTAGTTCAGCAGTTCAAGACCCGAAAGTGCTGCATGACGGGGTGAGCTCCTGTCTCTAGTTCCAGCTCCTGCCAACCTAGCAGTTCGAAAGCAAGAAATTGCAAGTAGATAAATAGGTACCACTTTGGTGGGAAGGTAACAGTGTTCCGTGCACCTTGGTGTTTAGTCATGCCAGCCACATGACCACAGAAACGTCTTCGGACAGCGCTGGCTCTTCAGCTTTGAAACGGAGATGAGCACCGCAACCCTAGAGTCAGATTCGACTGGCTTTCGAGCAAGGGAACCTTTACCTTTACCTACCCTTAATCACTTACTTCTTGACCAGCAGAGATTAATTCTGATTAAGTCTGAGAACCTCTATCTAACAAATGCTGCTGAGAAAGATACTCCGGGAGACTGAGTGTTAAACAAATTTATTTATGCTTGTCTTGATCGATTACTACAAGATTTCAGAACTGAGCATGTGAGGCGGTTGATTCTAGCAATTGCAAGTGGTGTCAGGAGAGGACAGGCTGCCTGCCATTTATAGAAGCTGCATCTTTAAGTAAGTTAGGTAAATTAAATTATTATGCTAAGGCTCATGACTGTCACAGCATCACGGCAAACCGAAAAAGAAAACACCCCACCTCAAAGAGATTTTTTTTTTAAAAAAAGAAACAACAGCACACAGTTTTTCTAAACTGGCTGCAGGACATGGGATTCTTTGCCAGTGGCAGCTCAAAAAGATAAAGAGTCATACAGGTACAGTTTAAGGCTTCTGCAAAAACACACACAATGTTTCGCCAAATGATTAAGTCATGTTGGGTTGGATTCAAACCTGCCCTGATTTCTATTAATCTGCCCCTTCCACGGCAACTCCTGTGCGACACCTCTCACAGTGTTCCTGAAAGTTCTCTTGCTCTCTCTCCATGAGTGACTTTCTGGGAGTGTGGCAGCAATACGAAGGGTGAGGCAGGCAAGATCTGTTCCATGAACAGATCAAAGCTTACAATTCTTTGGATCCAATCCAGTTATCTTGCGAGTATGAGAACACCTGCAAAGCCACTTCAACATGCAATAATACAACATACCACAAGTCAAACCCAAGGGCCACTGAAGTTAAATGGATTTGTAAATCATTTCAGAGAGACAGACTGGTCTGGGTGTCAGCTGCCTGAGCGACCCAATAATCTCTGCTGCATTCCTGTCCCTATAAACCATGTGTTATCAGCTTCTAACGGATGGTGGGGATGTACACTCACAGGGCAAGTATGCCATACCCCCATCAATAAATACAGATTTCCATTCCAAACTTCAAAGCACTGCTTGATTTTTCTTAGGGCTTAGAGTTACAGCAATTCCTCTTCTGGCTTTATACAGTCATTTGCCAGTTTTATTACAGGAATCCTTGCCTGTAATTACAACCATACAACTGCAGTAAAAAAAAAAAAAAAGCAAGATAGTGAACGAGAGGGAGAGAGCCTGAAACTTTCTAATTAAATAATTTCTTCTGGCCAGTCACAGCAAGGTCTTTTAAGAACTCTGAGAGAGGGAACAGTTGTCGGTTTAGAGGCACACACACCATTCTAAAATATACAATATATGCAACTATATCTTTTAAAAAGAGGACAAATTCTCTCATTCAGGTCTAACAAACAAGTAAGTCTGTCTGTTTTACCCAGATGGTTATTATTAAATCACAGGTGTATCTCCCATAGCTGATTTGAAAACTGCTGTATTTTAATCTCCCTGTTATTAAATTTTACATAGCCAAATCAACGGGATGTATTTAACCATCCTCCAACTGTCATGATCTGGGCTGTGCAAGCAAGGCCTAGCAGGCCCAGGAAGCCTGACTAGCAGTGGGAGGAGGCCAGGCCTACAACTCCCAGAGGCTCCTGAGAGGTTTTGGCACCAATTTTAGCCAATCACAGGGAAAGGGGACTTAAAAGAGCTGATACAGAGGAAGAGTTGTTCTTCTTCCCAGGGAACAGGGCCAGAAGGAAGGCTGCAATGGGGAAGAAACCCCCATCCTGAGGGAAAGGTGAGTAGACTAAGGTCATTTGAGATAGTGAATATATTTAGATCCGTTAGACAGTATATTTAGACACGTTAGGGCATTTGATCTCTTTTCTTTTCACCCACTTACTGTTATTATTCCTGCACCTTGTTTGTTTGACCTCCTATAAAATAAACCATTTTCATTGTTCACTCTGCCTGGTCCTCACACTCATTTTGGCTAAAAGGGAGATCTAAAGGCTTGGGTGGGTGATCTGGGCCTTCTCAGAGAAGCCTGGAACCAGAGTGGTGGCAGTGTCAGGTGACACCCCATCTGGGCCATGACACCAATGGAAGGGCCACTTAAGTTGGAGGAAGGATCCTTATATTGCAGGAAAGTTTCAAACTGGAGCCAGAAGGAAAGGTGGGGTAAAAATATTGTAATAAATAAATAAACTTTTTTTCATTGGAGTGCTAGGATTCATCCCAGTGTTTTTGTTCAAATCTCTTTGATCACAGCAAAGTTGATTTCTTTCACCTCTAGATTCCTTTCATCTCTAGATCTACCTTAAGTTTTTTAAAAAAAGAATACTAAACCATTCAAGAAATGTTTAAAACTTTTTTCCGTTATTGCCTAGTTTGGTACTAACCCAGTGAGTCAAAATGAGAAGAAAACTGTAGGTAGGGTTGGGGTTTTTTTGTTTTTTTTTTAAAGAGCAAACCATAATCTAAGCCATACTGCATTGTACCCTTAGGCAGCTTTGCAACAAGGCAGTTTATGCTCCCACTTAAAAGCTCAGATTTCAGAGTCTAATTGTCTTTTTAAAAGAGTTCAGCCTGTCAAGTAGCCTCAAGGAATAGACTAGCAGGGGAGGTGTGGAGATTCCAACAGGAGGGAAACCTCCCCCGCCCCCCAGCTTCCCTCTCTTGCTGATTCCCATTTAGCCTTCTCATCTCCCCCTTTCCCTCAACTCAGCGCCCACTTTTGGGGGCTGCCCACAGGATGCTGGGCATTTTCCAGCAAACTGTACAGAACCATCATTACAAATCAAGGGGATTTGAACATACTGTATTGGGTTACCTTGCAATCCCAAACTGATCTTAATGAGATATTTAACTAAAATATCACCCCTGCTTTTTGCCCCAGTGAGGATCGAAATAAACTTACAACATCAGTTCTCCTCATCTTCGCTTTGTCCTCATAACAACTGACCACCACCACCACGACCAAAAGTTTGCCTGGTTTTGGAAATATTATCTTATTCCTGGATGGCCCTATCATATAGACTTTTTATCCTCACTTTGAAGCCACAATGGAAATTAGAACTATGATACAGAGCACATGATTCAGCACTTTATGATGGCACTTTCTGATGGCTGTTCACACAGAAAAACTTGATGAGAAGCTGAGATGAATGCTCAAGCAGTACACGTTTGACCGTCACAGGGATGGTGAGAACTGCCAACCTTCAGGTGGCACCTGGAATCTCCCACTATTATAACTGATCTCTGGATGACCAAGGAAATGGAGAAAATGGCTACTTTGGAGGGTGGACTCTATGGCATTATACCCTGATGAGGTCCCTCCCCTTCCCACTCCCCAAATCTCCAGGTATTTTCCAACCCACAGCTGACAACCCTAGGAATGGAACAAGGCAGATATACTGGCATGGCCTTTTCTCTTAGCAGATACTGATAAATATGGACTACATCTAATGTTTAGCTGACTTGGGGCAACTTTTTTCTGCATTTCTTCTGCTTTGCGTTTGGTCATAAATACTGTACTGGCTTGATGTCAATGAATTTATTGTTGTTATGGCCTTTCTACAGATCCTGCCACTGTGGTTTTAGTCTGAAGATAGGAGGAAAACTCACTAGATCGGACTTTGCATATTGAACAGCATGTGGGCTGCCATCTTGTCATTATTTTTAACTAGGAATAAGGCCCGTTGTGGAAATAAATACAATGAGCTGTAGAAAGCAGCTCTGGGAGAGTGCCAAGACCTTGGGCACTCAGCATCAGTTTGCTGCGGCGACCTCAACAGGGTATAATAACACAGAGTCCACCATTTTCTCCAGAGGAACTGATCTCTGCTACCTGAAGAGCAGTTGTAATTTTCAGTGATCTCCAGCCTTCACCTGGAGTTTGGCAACAATTGTTACCCAGGAGGAAATGGCTGGTTTGGAGGGTGGAGTCTATGGCATTGTACCTGTCTGAGGCTCTACCCCTCAAATCTCCATGAATTTCCCAACCTGGAGGTGGCAACCCTATCTCCTTCCCAGCCACACATTAACTTGCCATTATCTGCCCCTCTGATTCCAGCTTTTCATCTCCTCCTCCGTCCAGTTTGGTGTAGTGATTAAGTGTGTGGACTCTAATCTGGGAGAACCGGGTTTGATTCCCCATTCCTCCACTTGCACCTGCTGGATGACCTTGGGCAAGCCATAGTTCTGGCACAGCTATTCTTGAAAAAGAGCAGTTTCTGTCAGAGCTCTCTCAGTCCCACCTACCTCACGGAGTGTCTGCTGTGGGGAGGGGAAGGGAAAGGAGTTTGTAAGCCACTCTGAGACTCCTCTGGGTAGTGAAGGGCGGGGTATAAATCCAATCATCATCATAATCTCCTCCTCCTCCTCTTCTTCTTCCTTCCCCCTTCTGGAGATCAGTTGTAATTCTGAGTGATTTCCACCCCTCTCCTGAGATTGGCAACAGTGGGCTTAACCTGGACTTCCTTGAAGAGCCAATGGCCGCATTCCTGTTTTTTAACTATTTAAACACTCTTACACAGACATAATGCAAGACTTACACACAGCAAGATGCTTACTGACTACATTCAGACATCAAACATTGCAGGTTGGTCTGTGTCGAGAATGAGCCAAGGTTATTCATTATTTCATCCACTTTCTCCCTTCCCTTTGCAGTAGAACCTGAAATTGAACACTTCCTAGTTTAAAATCAACTGCAGTTTGTCGGACATTTAAATTTTGAGTCTTAGATTGCAATTTTGTAAGCAAGAAACCCTCAATCGTGGCACTGCATGCAAGGAGAGGAGGAAATATATTGGCCAGAATATAAATCAGGTTCATTCTCATCATAAGCAAAGCTGAAGGGAAAGAAAAAATAGCAAATTATTGGTTAACAAGTAAGAGCTAGAACCTTGAAAAACTTCCTTGTAAGATTAAAACTCTGTTGGATGCTTATTAGTCTATGCTTCCAGACTCACCATGAAACCAAGATCATCACAAAGAAATATGCTGGCACTCAACATTTAAAATTTTATTTATACAGATCGATACTGGTGTCTGGTTGTAAGGACACAAAAACCTTTGGAAGAACCCAAATTTGGTTATTTACAGGAGATTTTGATAACCAGAAAAAAAAATAACTGATTTGTTGTTTGGAATTTTCAAAGTCCTTGTTACAGCTGCTAGAAGCTATGGTTATGTACAAGTAACAGCGATATATCTACAGTTAAGAGAAATGTAAACATAATGCAAGGCTGAATGTATTGCATACAATATATCTTCACCTAGGATACCACCTCTGCTGATAAGAACTAGGGATGGGCACGAACCTGTTTCATGAGCCAAAATTTGGCACAAACTTAGCCCCCAAATGCACGTTCAGGAAAGGCGCCTTCTCCAAACATTTACTGGACTTTTGCCCAGTTCCATTTGCCTGTTCGGGCCATTTCAGCCTAACTGGTTGAGCGCACCCACTCCACTGGTTAGGCTGAACTGGCTGCCAGCCACTTAAACCTAACACCAGGGTGGGGTCTGCCCATCAGCAATTAGTTTTAAATGGCTGCAAGCCATTAAACCCTTCCCTCGCAATCCTCCCCCTTTCTCCCATCTGCAGAAAGGGGGGACCTGAATTGGCCAGTTCAGGCTTCTTTGTCTCAGTTCGGTTCGGGGTTCAGTTCAAGACTGCCCCGAACCCTGAACCAAACTGGAATTTTTAGGTTTATGCCCATCCCTAATGAGAACAATTTGGTTCTCTCCCATAGTCTAAGCACAGTTTTATTTATATAACACAATTACAAAGGGCAAGAGGGAGTATACACGTTTCCTTGAATGTAATCAAATGACAAATTTAAAAATGACAATGTGACCTTCACATGTTTACTTCTGATCTGAAACAAAAATTGCAAGATAAATATCTACTGCATGGGTTGCAGGAAAAGAAAACAAAAACAGTAAAAGGAATCTACTGCCTGTAAGTCGAAAAATTCTCATCCATAGCAAAGCTGTTTTCCGTTATTGCAAGATGGATACATAACAAGGCTTAAATGACTTTTGCTGTTAATATCAAGCAAAGTATGCTTCATTTCTTTACTTCATAGATCATAAAAACTACTCTCTGGCATTTTTTATAATGACAAAATAATGTGGGTAGTACAGGAATATCATATGTGAACTGTTGCTGGTAGAGCATTTGACTAATTCTATTAGCAGCATTACAGGTTTAGAGATTACTACAGCTACACACTTCTCATTCTGTCAAGTGACAATATGGTGATACATCTGAACCACCTCCTTCAACACACCACGCATAACCTCTTTCACATACACATTTGATGAAAATATTAGTTAATGAGAAGCAGTGAGATAGAGAATAGTCTGATTTATTTAGTGGCATTCATTAGCACTTAGTGACCACACAAATGGTTTGCAAATTGATATGCTCACATAAAATCTATCAGACTACCCCCTTCTTCTACATTATTGCTCATGATTATTAAGCACTATTTAATACTGACAAATTAGCAGATAGCAAAGTGGAGATCATTCCTGGAGCACATGCCCGCAGTATTAGCAAGCCCCCTTTCCTGGCACAACATTTTAGTGAGGGCAAAAGAAAAGCAAATCCTTCAATTAGCTAAGGGAATTTAAGGTTAAGGTTAGGCACCCTCATTTGGCGTAAGCCACACTGATCTCAGCGGAGCTTGAGTCTCAGGACGCATAGGATCAGTCTTAAAGTCTTAAGCTTGTTGAAGTTTCATTAAAACCAGAGGGACATAAAATGTTTAAATTATACATTTTTAGAAACTCTCAATGGTACTTGTGTAGTTAATTTTTCATATGTCTCTACCCACTCTCCCATATACTTATATACACTGCACTCACATGCATTTACTAATTAACACCCCACTTTCCTTCACACTAGTGGCTCACAAAAGTGTTCTCCTCTCCTCCATTTTCTCACCACCACAATCTTATGAAACAGGTCAGGCTGAGACAGTGTAATTGTAAAAAAGTCACCCAGTTAATGTCCACTGCACAGCAGGTATCTGAACAATCAGTGTTTCCCTAGATTATCTAGTATTGCAGGTTAGATTTCTTATATACTCAAGATCTAAATTTCTAATCAATTTCTCTGATGGCTATATTTCTCTGATTCTTCACTACCATGGACTGACAGAGAAGAAGAAGAAAAGTTGGCTTTATATCCCACCCTTCACTCAGGGTCTCAGAGCAGTTTACAATCTCCTTCCCTTCCTCTCCCCACAACAGACACCCTGTGAGGTAGGTGGGGCTGAGAGAGCTCTGGGAGAACTGCTCTTGAGAGAACAGCTCTGAGAGAACTGTGACTGACCCAACGTCACCCAGCTGGCTGTATGTGTGTGTGTGTGGGGGAATCAAAGCCGGTTCCCCAGATTAGAGTCCGCCTCTCTTAATCACTGCACCAAACTGAAGAAGATATTGATACATTTTAGGTAGCAAGTCTGCAAAAAGAGAGTTCTGCTGTGGGGTAGGCTACGGCAATTGTAGCACATTGTTTTCTTATTGAAGATTGGACAGGGGGCTGACAAGCTTCCACTTGTACACATGATTGAGATCTAAAATTTCATCTATTCTATTGTTCTCCTATCAACCGACAGAATTTTTCTTGCAATAATATTGGTACTAAAAGCATACACGTGCTTTGTGCATTCTGCTCAGCTAATATCTCACCTTGAGACTGCAACTGAATAGTGCTTTCTGAGCTAAATATATCTCTTCGGCTATGTCACTCCTAAGCTGCAAGCTGAATCACGGAGACTACAAAGCCAATTCGTTAAAGATGAAAGAGACAGAAATCTGTCCTACTTCGCCTAAAATGTAGAGCAAACTTGAGAAGCATCAGGATGGGGAGGAGATCTATTGTCTTCTAGTCTACCTTTTTGCCAAAACATTTCCCTCAAAACAAGATCCTTCCCTTTTTAAATGAATATATCCAGTGGGTAAGATACATACCTCTAGCTACGCATGAGATAGATCTTACAATCAGTCAATCTATGGAAAGCACATGGAAGACAGCAAGAGAGAGCCAACACTGTCTTGGCTGGTCCTGTTTAAGTTGTCAGTCTGTTATGGCTGGCATCCCTGGGGTGCTTCAGAAAGTAATTTCTCCCCTTCTTACTCTGGTGCCTGTCCGTACTTGCTAAATAGTGCACATCCACTCTTACTTTACTGCTGTGACTCTAAACACACTACATCTGTGCCAATCATCTTATAAATCTTCCTGACAAGAAATGATGCTTCATGACCTTACATATCAGTGGCTATTAGCCACAAGGTATAGATAGGAGCTCTCAGTCTGGGGCAAGTATTCTTGGTGCTTGGGGGACGACGACAGTGGGAGGGCTTCTAGTGTCCTAGCCCCCACTGGTGGACCTCCTGATGGCACTTGGTATTTTTGGCCACTGTGTGACAGAGTGTTGTACTGAATGGGCGACTGGCCTGATCCAACACTGGCTTCTCTTATGTTCTAATGTTCTTA
Organism: Gekko gecko; assembly: GCA_029375565.1. Lineage (NCBI taxonomy): Eukaryota > Metazoa > Chordata > Lepidosauria > Squamata > Gekkonidae > Gekko > Gekko gecko. The sequence continues at coordinate 184,634,864 of JAPDNY010000004.1, read as the reverse complement.
AAGGACTCTACCTAACTCCTCAACCTCAAAGTTACCTAATGTTATTTTTTTTCATAACCTGTCTGAAAACATAATGTGGGGTCTCATAAAAATATGTGCATACCCTGTAGATCAGCTTTATATAGGTTATGCCTATAAACTTATGCAAGAACAAAACTGTGTTCAGAGAGATGGGGAAAGCACCAATTACTGCTTCCAGCTTAACAGACTTGATTTTAGTTGACAGATTACTCAAGCATTTATGCATTATTTGGTTACAGAAGAATCCACAGGAAAGTGAAGTAGTCCTTAGAACTGAAATCTAAGCCCCTCTCTACCTCTTAGGCAGAGGAAACACAGTGTGTGTGAAGCTCAACACTCCTCATCCCCATGAAGGAACACTGAACCCTAAACCCAAGACTTACATACCATTTTTGCATGTGTTGTGCTCAGCCGAATGAACAAACTGAGGGCTTAATGAAGACAAGAGAGCAGGGATGAAGATTGGGGAATAGCTAATCTGATCTTGAAGTAACCAGGCTCAGTTACTCAGTACACCACTGTTTCCAAAGTCCAGGTTCCCAGTTGGGGGTACTCCCAACTCCAGTCTTTCACCCAGATGTCTAGACATCAGTTATCGTCAGCAGTGTCTTTTTGTCAGTTTAGGCTGACATACCAGCTATGAACTTCCCAGGAAAAGCTTGACTCAGGCACAGTTACTTGTGCCTTAGTGACTTATCGATCAGTCTAGTGGAATGCCATCTGCAAGACTACTCTTTGAAAAGTCCTCAGACTCTTCAACTGGTCCAGAATGTGGCTGCCTGGTTATTTACAAAGACAAGTCACTTTTCATCATATTACTCCAACACTGCTGTAACTTCATTGGTTTCCAGTTTGCTTTGAGGTCCAGAAAAAACACAGTGCTGGCTCCTCCTCTCAATTGGCCCATGATATACTACCCTTGAGACAAGGGAAGAAGCCACATTACAATGCAAGAAAGTAACATGACAGGAGGCCTCAAAGCCCTCCATCTGGAAGACCCCAAAGGCACTTTATTTCTGCCTTTTGCAAAAGTTTTCATCAAGAGGAAATAGAAAGAACAAAGTTATGACTCATAGGCATGTTCGATCAAGGTGCTGAAGTGTCATACAATTAAATCATTAAGTTATTTTCCCCAATCAGTAAGCCTCAAATATTAAAATTAGACTACTGGCAACATGCTTCTTCTGCAATTCATATTTGCAGACAGAACTTTAAAATGCCTGCCTGTTCCCAAATCCTGGGATTCACAAATCTGTGAGAGTCGTTTTCCCCTCCCTGGAGAAAGTGTGCCAATAGCTAACTTAGGCCCTGGTCAAACGGAGCATTTGCCCCACTGAAGGCATGGTAGCCCTACGGAGTTTCCGGGCGCGATCACACCGGCACATCTGGGAGGCGTGGCACTCCCGTGGCCAACCCATGGCTTCCCACCAAAAATGTGCATCTAAAAGGTACCTGGAGCGACCTACTGGCAAATGGTTTGCCATGGAACGCCTACGGACACCCACGGTGTGATTGTGCTGGCGCGCGGCTATTCCCTGCGTCATCCACTTTGCTGTGCATGCCGACAGCAGAAGCCCTAGTGTGCTGGCCATCGTGTCTGATCACCTAATGGCGGATCAGATTGCGACGGTTCAAATAGCCATGCCTCCCCCCCCCCGCGTTATCTGGCCCATGTGACTGGGGCCTTAGTAGGTTAATAATATATTGAAACAGGAATTGTCTTTGCTATGTTCAACCTTACTCATTATGCCCTAAACTTACATTCCTTAATTACTTAGCTAAACCACTGCTACATTCTATTGTGCCATTCAAAATATTCATTATTATTTTCTTCGTTACAGATGAGGATTAACTACATATTTAATCTTTTAGTATAATTAAATGGAAAATTATTGTACCTTTGAAATGTTTGGATTGACCATTGCTGCCAATAATTAAAGGTAACCGCTAGTCTTTTCCTACAGATTTGCTACTAGGGCTATCACTGTAAATTGCCACCAGAGTTTCCACATTGCAGCAGCGCAGCATTCAGCAGTAACTATGCCCATCCCACCCTGACCTGGGTAGCCCAGGGTAGCCTGATCTCTTCAGATCTTGGCATCTAAGCAGGGTTGGCCTTCGCTAGTATTTGGAAGGGCAACCTCCAAGGAATATCAGGGTTAAGATGCAGAGGCAGGCAATGGCAAACCATCTCTGAAACATCTCTTTCCTTAAAAACAAGCCAAGCTCGCCACCTACTGGTGCATAACACTAAAAAGAGCTAGAATGTCTGGCTGCCAGACAATCTTAGGATCTCCTGGCTATTTTATACACAATGCCATATGATAATTAATTAATGCCCATCCCAGGGGGAGAGGGGGCCCTGTGCAAGCACTTCTATGCATGAAAACAAACAGGTGGACAGAACATCCTTTTGTACTGATGTAACCATTACCTTCAACAGCAACCTTTTTCACAATGGTGAAAATGTGTAAAATGAGGGAGTAATCCAGGGGAAAGCAGGACCACCATGTAGAAATGCTTCAAAAGCCAAAGTGGTTAACAAGTGATGCACCTTCAGAAGCAGACTGGAGACTAAAGTGTAGAAGCTAACACAGACGTGGCCTGTATGCTCCCACTCCATTCAACAAAATCTGAAGACGTCTTCATCAAGCCAAAGAAAGCGTCTTCCAACCTAAGTGGCTCTTCTGCTGGAAGAAGAGCCACTTAAGTTCCAGGAAGGCTCTAAACCTTCTGAGAGGAGTAGTAGGATAAAGGCTAATAGCAACATTTCAGTTCCACCAATTACCAGCAACTGAATTTTATAGAAATGTCTCTCTTATCAGTATGAAGCAGAGCTTCTTAATTTAACAAAAAGAGGCGGGAAGACAGATCAGGGATGAAACATTTCTGTGTTTTTGAGTGCTGTGTTAATGTCCAAATAACAGCTCGGGGTTTGGGAGTGCATTCTGCTCCACAGGACTTCTCATAAAACTATTGCTATCTCAGCTCTGACCCATGCATGGTTAGACATAACGTCATGCACAAATGTGCATGTTTACATACAAAATCCAAAAACAGAAGAATGACATTTAAGTACAAAAGTATTCTTTCAAATTTGTATTTCTTCATACACAACTTTTGTGTACAAACTTTTTTGCCATGTCCTTGAGAGATAAAAGCATTTTATTTTTTTCTGAAACAGAAAATATTCCATAAGAGCTTCTTCCCCCACCGCCTGTCCAAATTCGCCTCTTTTTTCCTGTTGGAAAAATTGAGAAAGTTCTCTGACTTTTCATGCTACATTTAAAACGAGTGACATGCTTTTTGAGACAAGTTTTTCTCATTCAAAAGGTGTGTGTGGGGGGAAGGTTGGGTTTTTTTAACTGAAAATTTCCCAATTTTTCCATCAGGAAAACTGAAAAAAAGTCCTGGAGAGGGACCAGAAAAAGCCCAACTACAAAAATGTTCACCGGGTGTGTGTGTGTGTGTACTTCATTCTTCTACACTTCCTTGCTTAAGATACTGAATTTTTCAACCATTTTTTGTATGCTTATTAAAAAGAAACTTTTGAGCAGACCAGTCTGAGTGCTTGGCATTCGCTCAAATTATCAAGCCAGTAAAACAGGGAATGTGGCTCAGATTTCCAGAACGTCTCATTTATAAAACACACTTCTGGTGTCGGCAGCAATGAACCCTAGTGTCTGCGCAGAGACCCTGACATACAGTTTCCCTCTTGTTTGTGTTATTAAGGCAGGAATAAAGGGCAGCTTATATTCAGTACATCATTCTGGTTAGAGAGTTAGAAGAGCATCAAAAAGCAATAAAGTTCTGCTATGACTTTTCCCAGCTTCTGCAGCTGCATTCTTCCCTGTTTTCTGCCTAGAACTTGCCTTCAATACAGTTTTCCAGGTTCCTGTTTTCTGCCCAGAGCTTGCCTTCAATACAGTTTTCCAGGTTCCTGTTTTCTGCCCAGAGCTTGCCTTCAATACAGTTTTCCAGGTTCCCTCAGCTTGAATACAAACTGTCAGGAAAGGTACATCCTGCCTGCCAGCTTAAATTTACTCATGCAGTCAGCTGAATAAACCTTTTCAGCCTGTTTTAAATAGTACTTTTCCACAGTATGAAAAGGTGGCCTTGTAGTTTCAGCTTACCTATCAATTCCAGGCAGCTGGGGGGGGGGTCCATGAAAAACACAACCTTGCCCTCTTGAGCAAGGTTACTTACATGTAAACACAGGTAACATCCACTTCCTTCCATCTCAGTTTATACAACATCTCCTGATTCCTTCCAGTAGCCACAAAAAGAATGTGCCCGTTGAAAATACTTTAAGAACAAGTCTTAAGAAGACAGTGAACTATAATATGGGACGTCTTTAGCAGGTGGACTGTAAACCGGAATTCTACCTAAGTCAACATTTGGGGGAAGATGAACCCACTAATTATTTTTCAGGTGTATAGCACCCCATATTTGTTTTCCTACCTTAGAATTCAATTAAAGTCAGTTCTCAAGCAGCAGAGCGTGGCCTTATATTAACAGAATTTACAAAAGATGGGCACTACTCTTGTGTGCTACTATGGCTGCTTAAGAAGATAAGTAGATGAAACCCTTTCAAATTAACTCCCTGGTTAACCGTAAAACACATTTTTTAAAAGTTATTTTCTTTAAATATAGGTACCTGGAAAGGCCTTTTTAAAGTCAGTGCTTGTTATGATGTCTAAGGTATGTCTTTTTCTTTAAAACTGTTTGCATTCTTCTTACGCAAATACACGCAATTGAACTGATTTAACATTTATATGATTAACTAACAAAGAAGTCTACACAGGAGAGACCACAATGGGTGTGCTCAGCAGCCACTCATGGCCTAATCCCCTTTCATTTTATTCCACGATATGTTCCAGTATAAGAGGGCATTTATACTGGCTAGGCTAAACGCCTTTCCCCCAACAGTTATTGAAGGCTGTTATGCAGGTATTTCTTATTCAGACAGAAGGCGTGGGCAGGGGGATGGTCAAATTGAGACCTTGGAACATATTTTGCTGTTCTGTTGTTTTTGGGAGGATTTGATGAAGAAATATTTAGGGCAGTTTACATCTTACATATATTATCTTTCTTCGCAGAGTCTAATTCAGATGTTATTATTAGATATGGATAATAGGATCATGCTATTAGATGCAGAATTTGTGTTGGTGGTAATTAAATGTAAAAGGGGATAATATAGGGTTGTTTCACTGCGATTCTGCTTGTGTGGCCAGTTGGCCTTTAAAACAATATTATTTAAGTAAGTAACAAAGACCTCTTCAATTGGGTAGCTGCTCTACAAGTAACTTGTATCTACCAAACTATACTTCCATGCAACTTAATATGTGCAGAGTACTCCTGGCACTTAATGAAATGTCATGTCACATATAATCGATATTAATATTTTTTTTAAAAAAATCAGAAAGATAGATTAAACAGTCCAGGTTTGCAAAATTCCTTGTCACTGTCAAAACACCCACATTGCTACAAGTACAATATTACCTTTCCACCTCTGCTTCCCGCTCATGTTGAAAACCAGCATATTCCAGAGTGAAGTGACAGTTCCTAATTCCTGGCTCAGGGAGAGATGTCTCAGGCTACTACCCCAAAACACTAAACAGACAACACAGTGATGCTGCTCTATGGTTTCCTCTCTACAGTTACTGCCTCTTAAGTGGAAAGAACCAGGTGAGTCTTGGGAAACTCACAATGTCTGGACACACTGCAGCTGATTCCAAGGAGCTCCCCAAAATTGATCGCCCCAACTACCAGCTTATATTAGAGTTGCTGCCCTGACCTGGATGGCCTAGCCTAGCCTGATCTCGTCAGATCTCAGAAGCTAAGCAGGGTCAGCCCTGGTTAGAATTCCGATGGGAGATCACTGAGGGAGTTCTGGGTTGCTATACAGAGGCAGACCATGTCAAACCTCCCTCTTGCCTTGGAAACCATATAGGGTCACCCTAAGTCAGCTGTCACTTAATGGCACTTTCCACCACCACCACCAGAGTTGTAATACCAACTAGGGTTGCCAGGTTAAAAAAAAAAAAAAAAACTAGGGTTGCCAGGTCCCCCCTGGCCACTGGGCAGGGGAGGTGGAGGTAGGGTTTCCAGTTCCAGGCTAGGAAACTCCTGAAAATTTGGGAATGGAGCCAGGTGAGGATAAGGACCTCAGTGGGGTACAATGCCACAGAGTCCACCCTCCAAAACATTCATTTTCTCCAGGGGAACTGATATCTGTAGTCTGGAGATGAGCTGTAATTCCAAGGGATCCTCAGGTCCCACCTGGAAGCTGGCATCCGTAATACCAACAGGCATTAAAGATTGCTGTTACAAAGAGGCATTTTAGGATGAAGACAGAGATAGCAAAGATTGCCATCTGTCTATAAAATACAAAGCGTAGGCTCATACAGCTGCCTCAATTTCTATCAGGACAATGAAGGGAAGGGAGAGGGGAAGAGGACCTTACCCTTCAACTCTTTGTTGAGTTTCAGAATTGAAATCAACTCCAACCACTATGCTATTAGCATTTTAAAGGAAAAGACCATCTTATTTTAAAATACTAACACCAAAGTGGGAAATGTGGTTTCATTTGATGAAACTGAGTGGAGACTGAAGGGTTAAACTCCCTTCCTCTCCCCCTCACAGCCTCAATGTAAATTCAGACCATGTGTGGAGGACTAAGAAGGTCCAACCCCAGGCAAGAACAAGCTAGAGAGCAGTTACTTCAGCCTGTCCATCATCTCCTTATAAATGCCCTTTTTCCACACAGGTTGAAACCAGAATGTACACATCAACAAGAAGAAATGGAGTGCACAGTCACTCCAACACCAGAAAAGTAACCAAAGCATGGAAGAAGCTTCCATGAACAGTTCATTCATCTGGGTCCAATAGTGTGCATGCAAAGAAAGACAGTGCAGAGAAGAAAAATACTCTTCTGGTTATACTTAAATGCTTTAGATGCACATGACATACACAATAGATATAAGCGATGGATATATTCAGAGGGGAAAACCTCTTAAAAGTAATGAACATGCACCATGTCACTGCAGGCACGAATCTCTGGGTTGGCGCTGGTGGAAATGGATCAGAAGGAACTCAAATTGCTAAAACTTGGTTAACGGGGTCTTGCTGAACTGCATAACTTCAAGGCAGATATAGTAGTCAAACCCAAGGGCTTACATTGCTCTGGGGGATAACAGCATCCACTGAATTACTACATTATAGTTCCCAATTTTCTTGGGAGAATTAGCCAGACAAGACATCAAAGCAAAAACGTATAACCTACTCAAGTTGAATAAATCCAAGCATTCACCTAACATTCTGCCAAGTTCATAACATTTCATTAGTTGTTCAAAAGCTTAACATGGATCAGTCTGAAGCGGCTCCCAAGCCCAGCTTTTTTGAAAAGGGGGCTTAATGAGAAAACCCTTCCGAGGAAGGGTTCCGAGGCAGGCTGTGTTGATTGACCAAAGGAAGGAGTGACTGTAAGAAGAAACAACGCCTCTTATTACCAATACAAATTTTGCTGCAACAAAACAAAACAAATTAACACATTTCAGGGCCTATTTATACAACTGGCAGACCTAGTATCTGAAGAAGAGAGCAGTGACTCACAAAAGCTCATACCCTGCCACATATTTTTATACTCTTTAAGGTGCTACTGGACTCTTGCTCTTTTCTATTGGTGGACCTATAGTATGGCTCTTCTTGGATTGCACTACCTTAGGCCAAAGTGGCTACCCATCACCCTGACATATTTAAGAGTTCTTCAAAAGGAGAATATTCAGTCATGCAGTTCCCCCTACCTGCAGCCTGAAGTTACACAGTTCAGAAGTTTTACCACCTGGGGTTAAATTGAATTAATTAACTCATTTATATCCTGCTTTTCTTTAGATCAGCAGGTATAAAAATTACATCAAACTAAAAGCAAGCACAATCTCAAAGAACAGAAATACATGTAAAACACCACAGACTTACAAGCTATCAAAAGCACACTAGAAAAGCTCTGCACAAACCCTTTGCATAACATAACCACACAGGAACCTGACGTTGGAAGCTAATTTTCATGCAGAAACTTTGAAAATGGTGGTTTGGGGTTGAACTTTATGCCAGCCACAAACCTAGTGCGGCTTCACAAATGGGAGGGCGGTTAGCTGGCAAGTTCTAAAAAGTGGGGCAATTTAGAATGTAAATTATTCGTTTTATGAACCAACCTTTTCCAGATTGCATGGGGTTTCTCTCTTAAGCAAGGGGCAGACTTAACCAATACACAACAGGGAGAGATGCTCTGGGCCCTGCCCATGCACAGACACCTCCCCACCAACACAGAGGGGAGCCAAGCAGCTCAGTATCAGTGGCTGCTCTTGCCAGCTCTGACTGAAGCTTGGACAGCCAGCTTTTGGTGATGGCAGTGGCTCTTGCCCACCTCAGACAGGGCAAGGGCCATCCCTTGTTTGAAGCCCAGGGGCAAGGGTGCCAGCGTGGTGGGGGGCCCTGCATGGATGGCAGTGATTCTACAATTCCTTGTTCAGGAGCAGAAGACACTAAGTTGGCTATATGATGAACTGGTTTCTAAGGGTACACGCGTGCACACACACACACACACACACACACACACACACAGTGCTGAAAATTCACAAACCATTTTCAGGTATTCAGTGCTCCAAAAACCACTTCACAAAGTGGTGCTATTAAGGGGAAAAATCACTATTCTTCAGAAAGCCAACTGTAACAGCAAAGTAGAAAGAAGATGTGTTTTGAACCCCATAGGATTCTCCGCAGAATCAGTCAAGGTGTTAAGCCTTCATTGTCAAGTTCACTTTTGTACAAAATTAATGGGTTGCATCTCAGCAATAACACCTCTTTCCTCTTCTATACAGGGCCAAGTCAACAGTGTCAACCATCTCTATCTGTATGAAAGGGGAGAATTTCAAACCTCATTGTATGTGGTCAATTCCTTGTTCAAGGCCCGCATTGTGGCTTTTAATAGCACTTCTTAAGACAGCACTGTACTCTTTCGGTATTTTTAACACGATACTTTTAAGTAGAGCATTCTATTTTCAGCATCCATGATACCTACACTCAGTGTTTAAATTCTGGACAGCAACAGTCACAAAAAACTAGAACACTGTATTCCAGAGGGTAGTGAGGATAAGGAGGAAAGCATATAATTCTAAGTGCTACATGTTGGAACAGGACATTTAGTCAACAACCTTGTTTACCAGGAGAACTACTGCACAGAAACAGAAAGCAATACACTGAACTGTGCAGTGGACAGAAGAAAACAACCAAGTTTAATTGTGTATGGACATGAAGATTTGATGAGAGGCAGATTTCATGAGATTTCATGAGGCATCCAAACCCTTCTCAGAGAATCTGAAAGGAGAAATTTTTCAAAAGAAATAAAAGAAATTAAAGATAACAGGCCTTTTCTGAATAGGCTTGAGTTCCTACATTGCAACAGGTGTTTCTGATTTCTCTTCCACAGTCCTCATTGCTCCTAGAGAGGTATCCATTTGTTATCCTCAGAACTGAGGTGGGTGGATTAAGATGGCCTGGGCCTTCTACACAGTGGAATCTAAGTGGTGGAATTCCCTCTTTTTCCTGTATGGAAACTCTAGGAAACTCCTGTATGAAAACTCTAGGAAACACTAACTCTAGTAAAGGTAAAGGTAAAGGTTCCCTTGCTTGAAAGCCAGTCGAATCCGACTCGAGGGTTGCGGTGCTCATCTCCGTTTCAAAGCCGAAGAGCCAGTGCTGTCCAAAGACGTTTCCGTGGTCATGTGGCCGGCATGACTAAACACCAAGGTGCACGGAACGCTGTTACCTTCCCACCGAAGTGGTACCTATTTATCTACTTGCAATTTCTTGCTTTCGAACTGCTAGGTTGGCAGAAGCTGGAACGACCATTGGACTTACCGTGAGGGGTCCTTCTCCTCTGAGGTCAGGAGGACATCTCCAATGGGTTATTCCCACCGTGCCTGTAGGGAGGCAGGAAATAGTTTTTTCCCCTTCCTGTTGGCGCCTCCGGAATAGCCCATCTCCAGTTCTGGGACTCCGAAAGCAGTGCTTGCAGCCTAAATGAAGTGGTCTTGCCCTAGAAAAACGTAACTGCAAACAGTAATACCAACTGATTAAACAAGAAAAACTCTGCAACTATGAACAAGGCAGAGTATAAACAGAAATACAAGAGAAGAAATCAGCACAGAATAAGTAGAAGAGGAAGATGAAAATGGGAGGGCCGAGATGTCCTCCTGACCTCAGAGGAGAAGGACCCCTCACGGTAAGTCCAATGGTCGTTCTCCCTCTGAGGTGGAGGACATCTCCAATGGGACCTCCCCGAGCAGTGTCCCTCATACGGGTGGGTAGTCATCTTCCTCCATGTTAACGACGTGCTGAAGAATTCTTCTCCCAAAGGCCGCGCCTGCAGATGCAAGCGTGTTGATATGGTAGTGCCTTATGAAGGTGGAAATGGATGACCACGTAGCCGCCTTACAGACCTCTTCAACAGAAGCTCTATTGGTAAGGCGGCGTTGGTTGCTGCGCTCCGCAGAGAATGAGCTGTGATGCCACTGGGTACTTCCTGACCCGAGGCCCGGTAAGCCTCTGTGATACGGGCCTTCAGAACCGAACCGATTGCCGATCTAGACATCTTCTCCCCTGACCTAGGTGGAGATATATTGACGAATAAGGACTCAGGCTTCCTGCAAACCTGTGTCCTGGCTATGTAAACCTTGAGAGCCCGTCTTACATCCAAGGTGTGCCAAATCCGTTCTTTGGGATGCTTGGGATCAGGACAGAACGTGGATACGCAGATCTCTTGAGAGTAGTGAAATCTAGAGCCTACCTTTGGCCGGAAGGTAGAATCTGTGCAAATCACGACCTTGTCTTTATGAAAGGCGCAGAGTGACGATGTCACTGACAATGCCCCGAGTTCTGACACTCTTCCCGCAGACGTGATAGCGACCAGAAACAGCTTCTTCATCCTCAGCCACTTCAACCCCACCTCCCCGAGAGGCTCGAACGGTGAGCCGGTAAGAGCACCGAGTACCGTATTCGGCCTCCAGGTTGGAAGGCGATGGACCTGAAGCGGAGATTTTGCCAACGCTCCCTGTAGAAAGGTTTGAATGTGAGGATGTTTGGAAATCTTGTATCCTCCCAGGGAAGGGAAAACAGAGGACAGAGCCGCTAACTGCCTCTGAAGAGTAGCAGACTTCATTCCCGAATCAGACCATCCTGCAGGAAATCCAGAAGCGAAGCAATCGAAGGGAACAGTGGCTGCACTGACTTGCGTCTACACCATCGCACCAACGCCTTACATGTGGTGTTATATCTATACAGACCGTGGACTGTCGTCTGGATGTCAAAATGGTGTCTAGACCTGGAAAGAATAACCTAATTTCGATAGGTTGCTCCGCTCAATCTCCACGCGGTCAAACACAGCCAGGCCGGATCTGGGTACCATACCGGACCCTACAACAGTATGTCGGGAGGTATAGAAAGAACTAGGGGTGGAAGTATAGGCAGCTCCTGTATTGCCAAGAACCATGGGTGACGAGACCAGTTCAGGGCCACTAGGATGACCTTTGCTCTGAGTTCCCGAATTCTGCGGGTGGTTCTGGAAACCAGGGCGAACGGCGGAAACGCATATAGGAGACCCTGGAGCCAGGGTGTCGTGAGTGCATCTGTCGCCTCAGCCTCTGGATGGAAGAATCTGGAGAAATATCTCGGAAGCGTGAGGTTCATAGAGGAGGCGAACAGATCCACCATGGGACGTCCGACTTGAGCCACTATCATGTTGAAGATACATGGATGGAGAACCCATTCTCCCTCCTGTATCCCCACTCGGCTGAGTCAATCGACTTGCATATTTTCGGACCCTTTTATATGGTCTGCTCTCAATGAGGTGACGTGTCTTTCCGCCCAAAAGAGGATCTTCCTCGCCTCCCTGTGGAGTTGAGATGACCGAGACCTGCCTAGGTTGATATGTTGTCCGTCCTGATCAACACTTGTTGACCACACAATTGAGGGGCAAAAAGAATCAGAGACAAGCTGATCGCTCTGAATTCCAAGAGGTTAATTGGTAGATTCTTCTCCGCAGACCGCCATGTCCCCTGGACTGGAGTGTAGTTCAAGGTTGCTCCCAGTCCAAGAGACTGGCCTCGGTGAACAGCTCCCTGGTGTGGCTGACCTAGTAGCTCTTGCCTGCCGACAAATTGTTCATGTTTGTCCACCACCCTAGGCTCTTCCTTGACTCCAATCGGTACCTGTAGGTAGAGGACCCTCTCCTCCATGAAGGAGAGTAGATGGGAACGTATAAACATCTGCAATGGTCTGGGGTGCAGGCGGGCCCATTGTATCATGTCGATGTTGGCAATCATCAGACCCATAAGTCTGGCTAGGTCCATGAGGAGTGTGGATCTGCAGCTGTAAAACCTCGTGGCAGCTTCTTAGAGCCTCTGAGCCTTTGCCAGCGGGAGAAAGGAAGCATTTCGAGTGGTGTCGATTACTGTTCCCAATGTACGATACGCTGCGTCGGTAGCAGTGAACTCTTTTCGAGGTTGATCAGGAATCCATGTTTCTGTAAACATTGTAGTGTTCGCTCCGTGTTGCTGACGGAGTCTGCCCGTGTACTGGTCCTGATTCAGAGGTCGTCCAGCTATGGCAGAACCTGGATACCCTGAGCTCTGATGAACCTTGGGATAGATGCTCAGCTTGGAGAAGAAGCGTGGTGCCGTGAATAGACCAAAGAGAGGTGCTCTGTACTTGGAGTGTTGGTCGTAAATGCAAAAGCGAAGAAATCGCTTGTGTGCTGGGTGAATAGGCACATGGAGGTATGCTTTCCGTCAAATCTATGGAAGTGAGGTACTCGTTGGGAGATAGAGAGTCCGCTACAGCCTCCAGAGTTTCCATGCGAAAACGTCGCAGTTTTAGATTCAGATCGCTGATTTGCTGGCTGGTGACTTGAGGAACCGCCCTGAAGGCTGGTGCAGAAACTCTATCGGATAGCCCTGTGACATCACTTCTACTGCCCAGGCATCTGCCTGTGTGCCTGTCCAAGCTTCCGTAAAATGTAAAGGCGGGCACCCACCGGAGGGGGATAGTCATGCCTGTTTGGGTTTGGCACCTCTGTCTCCCCGAACACCTCTGTTGAAAGGCCTGTGGAATCTGGGTGTGAAGGAACCACATTTGCCAGACTGCTTGGACGCTTCCCACGAGGCCTTTTGGTGTCTTGTCGAAATCTAGAGAGAGAGTGCTGGGTACGAAGGGACTGCGGGTTTCGCCAATCGAAACAGCGTAGGGATCTGGGCATGGCTTTTTTACTTATCCCTGGTTTCCACCAGGAAGTTGTCCAGGGCCTCTTCAAAGAGCCGATCTCCTAGGAAGGGATAAGCTGTTACAATAGCTTGGAGAGAGAGTCCGCGTGTCAGGCGCGTAGCCGTCTGGCCACCGCCGTGGATGCCATGGCCCTGGAAGCAAAGGAGATAATGCCCAGAGTGGCGACCGCTGAAAGGAATTAGACTTAAGGACACAAGAATTTCCCTCCAGCACAGCCCGATTGTTCTCTGGAACAATCTGCATCAACTTACGTAACCACACGACTGTCGCTCTGGAGGCGATGGATGTTGTAGATGCCGCTCTTACCATCATGGCAATTGCCTCATGGATCCTTCTGAGCGTTGCCTCCACCTTCTTATTGGTTTGGTCTTTGATGGTACCCCGACCATCCTCAGATACTAGACCCGTCGACTGGATGGCATCCACTGGAGCGTCCACAGGAAACCTGTAATGACTCATTAGCATAATTAGGCAGAGCATATAACTTTTTTGCAAAAGCGGGAAAACTGCTTATTGACCATGGGCTTTCCCACTCTGCTCTGAGCTGACGCTCAAATACTCAGGAAAGGAAAAAACCTTTCTCAGTAAATTCCTGAGGAGGGAAGACTTACCGGTTGCCCCCGGGTTTGGATTTAATTTTGCTTTTGACCGCCTTCAGATATTCTGAAGGTGGCAAAACATATAACTCTAAGGCCTATATATAAAGGTCAAGGTTCCCTTGCTCAAAGGCCAGTCGAATCCGACTCTAGGGTTGCGGTGCTCATCTCCGTTTCAAGGCCGAAGAGCCAACGCTGTCCAAAAACGTTTCCGTGGTCATGTGGCCGGCATGACTGAACACCAAGGTGCACGGATATAGCCTTAGCTAAAAGGAGCTGATAATCCTTGGGTTTGAAAAAACGACTGGATTGCTCCGGGAGTTTTTTAATTCTTCCTCCTCATCAGAAAATTTCGCCCTCTTCCCTTTCAATGGAAGAGGTACTGGATTCTATTTCTTCCCTCCACTGCTCCTCCAAGGGTCTCCTAGGAGGAGGGGGGGGAACCCTCTTAGCTGCCCTAGTTGGCCACCCAGGGGAGGATGGAATCAAGGATTTTGAGAGCGATTACCCTGTGGTAGGGAAACCTCAGGTCTAGGAAGGAGCTGTGCCATTTCCAGCGGAATGGTCTTTTTTAATAATAATGGCCATAATTCTGAAGAGTGAATCAAAACTCCGTGATCAAGGAGCTTACCCCGTTTGGAGCCGGTCTCAGGATCCTGCTCCTCTTCTGAAGGGGTGGGGGAAACGTAAGGCTGTCCTCCTTCGGTCCCCAAGGCTCCAGAAATGGCCGTAAGAAAGGTCACAAGCTCGAAGCCGGACCCTCAAAATGGCCGCCGCCGCCCGATCGCGAGAGCGCGGGAAAATGGCGGGGCCTGCTGTTTCGGCTGTCGGCGTCGTTTGGGCACCAGGGGTGCTGCGCCGAGCCAGCCGTGTTCATCGGGGTACCGCGATCATGACACGAAGGCAGATCGGCCCCGGAGTCGTCTCGCGTCACCGCAGCCGCGGTGCACGCGTCTCCCTCGTCGCCCGAGGAAAAAACCTCGGGAAGGTCTTTTGCCGCCATGGCAGCCGGCGGCGTTCTTCTCTTCGGGTCCTGAGACCTCTTTGAAAACTTCGCTCCAAGGAAGGAGCTGAATGAGAAAAGAGAAGAAATAGAGAGAGAGAGAAAAGAAAAAAGGGCAAGGCAACAGGCTGGATAAACAGGATACAAAAAGCGGGAAACAGCTAAGCCTAAGAGATTTGCTGCTTCTCCCTACTGAGGCAGGAACAGAACTGGAGATGGGCTATTCCGGAGGCGCCAACAGGAAGGGGAAAAAACTATTTCCTGCCTCCCTACAGGCACGGTGGGAATAACCCATTGGAGATGTCCTCCACCTCAGAGGGAGAACTAGAGACAGGAGCTCACCCCGTCATGCGGCACCCGGGTCTCGAACTGCTGAACTACTGACCTTCCATAGCCTGCAGTTCAGCGTCTTAACCACTTGAGCCACCGCAGCTCCTTATACACTAACTCTAGCCCTATCCTTTTTAGTTTTTGACATGACAGTTAAGACCAGGGCTTTCAAATTATTCTAGCTGCATCTGCGTATGTGTTTTTGGCTTTAAGAATAACTTCTTCTTTGGTTACTGAAGCTTATTTGTTATATTGTTTTAATGACTTATTTGTTATATTGCTTTAATGACCACTTGCCTGTCACTTATGCCGGGGATTTCATATGACATCTCAACCAACAACAAATTTTTCCTCCTTGGGGAAGGTGACAAAATGTAAATTTTGTTTGGTGACCATGCCTTACTCTTAGCTAAGGCCCAGCGAATAATGTGGGACTTCCATCTTTTTATTGGACTTTGTTTAAGAGCTGAAATCTGTGGTTTAGTTCAGGGTTATTTTGGTAACTTATTTGATTGTTTTAATTTTTCATTTTATGGGTGTGTGTTTCATACCTTTTGGTAGGTTTTCATAAAGCTGCTTTGGGTCACGCTTAATGGGAGAAAAGAAGAGTTGTGAACATTTTAATAGATAAAGAGAACCACATCAGAAATCTCATTATTCAAGTGATAGGGATGAAGAAGTTCATGGAGACCTTAGATTACTAAACTGCAGAACTGAAAAGATGGGTATAACACATTTTGACTGGGCAAATCAAAGAATGAGACAGGAACTAAATAAAATGATTAACATTAAATATGAATATTACAATTATTTTGCAGCTTGGGGATAAACTGTAAATTTTATGTAGTTCTGCCATGATATCTGGGAACCTGGAAATGTACATTTTGTTCTACAGTTACAGAGGTTGCATTTATAATCATAGTTACCAGGAAGTTAGTTTCCAGTGGGTAGCCATGTTGGTCTGCATTAGAAGACCAAGATTCGACTCCAGTAGCACGTTAAAGAGCAACAAGATGTTCCAGGGTATAAGCTTGGACTCTCAAATTATTATATCCTGGAAAATCCTGTAGGTCTTTAAAGTGCTCCTGGACTCAAATCATTGGGGACTTCTGAGTAGACTTGTTTAGGAACAGCCTAACCCACAACAACGGCCTATCCCTCTCCCTTCTACCACCAACCCCTAGGTTACACTGTAAGAAATTGGCAGGACAAAATATTACATACCTAAGGCAGTTAGAAATAGTAAACCTCCTAAACAAAATGAGGATGCTTACACTACTTAGCCTCCCCCAAATATCTCTACCAATAGTAGTAGTAATTTAAAAACACACACAGAGAAGCACTGCACTTTATACAAGGAAGTAACTTGGAAAAATAAATATATTAAATTACAAACAGCGATAGCCGTAGTTGCCTTTTCCCAACTACAATTCAAGCATGCTGCTCACTTCTTGTTGGTCTTTTCCATGAGGGCAAGTGATAATTTCATCTCATCTGAATCTCTGTAATAACCGTTGACAGCCCCAGATGCTAGGCCCATGGTGAGAGCATCTGTTTCCCTATTGAGGATTAAGTTAAAACTACTTATTGCTTAGGCTTCAAGATACTAGATCCTACTATGCCTTGAGTATGCTAACCATACACGATAAAGAAGACTGAAGCCCAATAGATTTCCAAGATCAGATACCTAAATAAATAAATAAATAAATAAATAAATAAATCCAGAAACGAATGAAACACGTACGTGTATAATTAAATTACTCCAGGGCAGGAAAAATTATTCCCCACTCCATCCACCTACCCACTCTGCATCAAACCCTCATTGTCACTGTGTTTTATCTTTTAAAAACAGGCATAAAGCAAAAACTCAAGGATGACATTTATAACACAAAAATACCCTCTGGGTGGGAGGGACCTCAGATCAGCACACAGCGGTAGGACCACTTCATCATTCCCACTGCTCTTTAAGAACCATGTGGAGAGTTAGGCTTGCTTCATGCATCACAATTAATGCTGAAATTATACACACAGTGTTGTAAGAGGCAACATAAAGACTAGTACATTTGTTGGGCAGCCAGGAACTCACTGAGGCTCGCTTCTGTTATGTATACACCTTTACAAACATGCCTTTGTTTCCCAGAATTTAATCCCCCGCCATAAAGAAGAGTTCATAGTTTGACCTATACCATACCACTGCACAGCCTTTGCTACGTACTTAATACAGATCTGGCATGTATATCTGTGTGGATTTTAGATCCCTTGTCTTTGACTAAAGCAGCATTTCATAATTAAATTCCTCTGCCACAAACTCCCAGTGTTACAGGATCCAAAACACATCCCCCTGCTCCTCCACATTTAATTACAAATCATTACATTTATTGATATCTTACCTAAGGACTCCCCCAGGATCCTTAGCTGATGCATCATTTGTGTAATTAAGATTAATGTTCTGTTCAAGGAGGATTTGAAACATGAGACATGAAGGCTTTGTAACAAACAGTGGCCAGTTAAAAGATGATAGGAAAGATGCTCATTCAAGTTCCGCAGGGCCTGCAAAACGGAGCTCTTCCGGCAGGCTTTTGGAACCGCTGCCACCACCACCACCACCACTACCACCACCAGTGGTGTCACTAACAACAACAATTGACAACCATAGTGGAAGCCCTGAGCCGCTGATCCCTGTGACTACTGCCCGTCTTAGCCTCCCCTAACTGAAGCAGACCAATAGAAGTAAAGCAAAAATTGTAATTTGCTAGCACTTTAACACCATGTTTGATTTTAACATTGTTTTTATATTGCTGTATTATTATTTATGAGAAACTGTATTAATGTAATGAATCGTGTTTTATGTATTATGTGAACTTTTACTCTGTTGTAAGCCGCCCCGAGCCAGCCTAGGCTGGATGGGCGGGATAAAAATCAATAAATAAAATAAAAAATTATACTCTCACATTAAGAGGGTTAAACTGGCTAGGAGGCTGACAGTGCGATCCAATGCAGAGCTACCTCGGTTTAAACCCACTGAAATAAATGGCCTCAGGCTGGAGTAACGCTGCATGAGATTGCACTGTGAGCTATAAAACAGTAAAATCTTTGGCTCTGATCTTGCTTCTGCCATAACTTATCTTACGTTGTTACTATAAAGATTACAAAAATGTGTGTAAAGCATTTTGAACACTGTAATGTAATGTAATGGTAATGATCTCTGCTAGTAATATCATAATTTGTTAGACTGAAAGCCCATAGTTTTCTAACCATTAAAAAAAGTGTAATACTGTGGCTAAAGCAGTAGACTTGGACTTGCATTCAAATTCTTGCCTAGACACAAAGACCAGTTATTACCTCACAGCCTAAAATATTTCACAGGGTTGTTCTGAAAAACAAGACAGGAGGAAGGGGTCCCATTTATGCTAACCTGTGATCCTCAGAGGAAGGATAAAAACGTGATTTAACAGGCAGGGGAAAAAAACTGCAAGGGAAAACTGATCTGAAACTTACCTTCTCTCTCTTCCTTTTTATATGTGATCAAGATGGGGAAACCGTGTTAGTCTGTTTGTAGCAGTAGAAAAGAGCAAGAGTCCAGCAGCACCTTAAAGACTAACAAAATATGTGGCAGGAGGTGAGCTTTCGTGAGTCACTGCTCACTTCAGATAATTATACCAGGTTAGACATAGTGGTGGTGGTGGGAACTGTGACACTAATGGAGATGGGTCTTCTTCTCTATACATGCGGTAGGGAGTTCAGGCAAGTCTGACAGTGGTGTGCTGGCTGGTTTGAGGTAATAGTCCAGAATCAAAGGCTTCAGAAACAGGAAGCATATATCCCACAGTGTTTGGTCATAAACAGTGATAATTTCCCACAAGATTAACGCCTAACCTAACCTAATCCAGAACATTTCTAACTGACATCAAAAGCATTGTTTCTTGCCACATCCAGTCTTCCACACAGAAAAGCTACCTTTGAGAGAAGGTCATGGGTTCAGTTTTAAGCCATTAAAAAATTAAATACATTATCATATGGCATTGTGTGTATTATAGCCAGGAGATCCTAAGATTGTCTGCCAGCCTTAAGTTCTAGTTCTTTTAGTGGCAAGTTAGACTTAATTTTGGGCTGAGAGAGCTCTGAAAAAGCTGTGACTGACTGCAGGTCACCCAGCTGGCTTCATATGGAGGAGTGTGGAATCAAACCTGGTTCTCCAGATTAGAGTCCATTGCTTTTAACCATAACGCACACTGGCTTTCAAGCCATTACAAACTCAGGCCCACAGATAATTTTGTGTGTGTATAGGAAATACAAATGATTAGAAAATTCCCCTACTCAAACCAAATCCTCCGGGATACACTAAGTTCTTGTTGGCTTCAGCTTGTGAATTTCCCCATCTCCTCCTTTTTCTTTGACTCTCAATTGCTTACATCATGAACATAAGAGAAGCCATGTTGGATCAGGCCAGTGGTCCATTCAGTCCAACACACTGTGTCACATAGTGGCCAAAAACTAGGTGCCATCAGGAGGTCCACCAGCAGGCCCAGAACTTCAGAAGACCTCCCACTGTTACCCCCCAAGCACCAAGAATAAACAGCTTCACTGCCCCACACAGAGTGTTCCATCTATAGGTATAGGTAAAGGTTTCCCTTGCTCGAAAGCCAGTCGAATCTGACTCTAGGGATGCGGTGCTCATCTCCGTTTCCAAGCTGAAGAACCAGCACTGTCCAAAGACGTTTCTGTGGTCATGTGGCCAGCAAGACTAGACGCCGAGGAGCACAGAACGCTGTTACCTTCCCACCAAAGTGGTACCTATTTATCTACTTGCAATTTCTTGCTTATACCTCGTAGCTAATAGCCACTGATGGACCTCTGCTCCACATGTTTCTCCAATCGCCTCTTGAAACTGTCTATGTTTGCAGCCACTGCCACATCTTGCAGCAGTGGATTCCACGTTGTTAATTACTCTTTGGATGAAGAAGTACTTCCTTGCATCTGTTCTAAGCCCACTGCTCATTAATTTCATTGAGTGCCAATAAGTTCTTGTACTGTGAGAAAAGGAGGAAAGTACTCATTCTCTACCTTCCCTATCCCATGCACAATTTTGTAAACCTCTATCATGTCACCCCTCAGTTGTCGTTTTGCCAAGCTAAAGAGCACTATCCTCTTTAACTTTTCTTCATAGGGAAGGCGTTCCATCCCCTTAATCATTTTAGTTGTCCTTTTCTGCACCTTTTCAAATGCTATAATTTTTTTTTTTTAGGTACGGTGACCAGAATGAGGCCACACCATCGACTTATTCAGGGGCTTTATGATACTGGCTGATTTGTTTTCAGTCCCCTTTCTAATAATCCCCAGCATAGCATTTGCCTTTTTTATTGCAGTTGTACACTGAGTCAACCTTTTCAGTGAGTTATCTACTATGACTCCAAGTTCTGTCTCCTGATCAGTTACCACCAGTTTGGACCTCATCAACATATCTTTATAGTTAGAATTTTTGGCTCCAATGTGCATTACTTTGCACTTGCCCATATTGAATCTCATTTGCCACATTGATGCCCACTCGCCCAGCCTTGACAGATCCCTCTGGAGTGCCTCACAGTCCTCCCTGGTTCTCACTGCCCTGAACAACTTAGCATCATCCACAAACTTAGCCACTTCACTGCTTACTCCCAACTCCAAATCATTAATATACTACTTAAAAAGCACCGGACTAGTACCAAGCCCTGAGGTATCTCACTGCTTACCACCTTCCACTGTGAAAACTGCCCATTTATACTTACTCACTGTTTCCTGTTAATTAACCAGTTTTTAATTTACAAGAGGACTTGTCCTCGAATTTACTTAGGAGCTTTTAATGAGGAACTTTATCAAAAGCTTTCTGAAGTCTAAGTAAACAACATCTACTGAGTCACCCTTGTCCACATATTTGTTCACCCTCTCAAAGAACTCTAAAAGGTTAGTGTGACGAGATCTTCCCTTACACAATCCATGCTGATTCTTCCTCAATAGCCTTTGTTCATCCATGCTCATCATTCTGAGGGAAATGAGCATACTCAGTCCTGACTAGGATGGCAAACGATGCCTTCTTTATTTTAATTTCAAAATGGGTATTATTATGCTTAACTAGGGAATCCCATAAGTATACAGAAATTCCACCCCTGACTACAGTCAGGTGAAAGTGATCTTGAAATATTTACCTGAGACAGGGAAATTATGAGTGAGCCAAGCTCAGGTGGGTGGATTTTGGAGAACTGCCACATGGCAGGGTGGCGGGAGCGCCAACTGCTACTGACAGGCACAAAATGTGTTCATTTTTAAATAGAAGTCACATCACAACTAAAAGTCCTATTCTTTGAAAAATGTTTAAGTGGATCAGTCTACCCACTGGCCCTCCCCAAGCTACAGGCCTTAAACATGAAGCTCCACTTAAAAGCCAGAATTGGAGCTCTCAATGCATTTATGAACATGGCTCCATACCACTACCACCACCCTGAGTAAGCTATACAGAGCATCTAAATGTGCTCTTTAGCAACTCTGACATGTGCTGTGCTGATATAGCAAGTAAAGGGCTGCAAAATTAAAGTTACGGCTGAACTGCCAGAGGACATGAAAAGTTTTAGATAAGAATTTGAACAAAAGTCAGAAAACCTGATACACACCTGCATATTGTCAATAACACAAATATGCTCTTTAGTGTTTTACATCTGTAGGGTATGTAAATTCCTTTATGCAGGCTGGACACCCCAGTGGAAGTACTCTTCACACACACACTTCCAAGTAGTTTGTACACTTCTACAATAGGAGGGGGCATATGTGATTAACATGTGAGTGGGCCAACTGTGTGGACAATCCTACAGAACTGACACTCTTGCTAGGAATGCACATGAAGGTCACCTAAATGAATAAATGTGCAGTTTTACTGCTTGAGATATAAAATACGTGAGAAGTAAGACAGCCAGTGTAGTCCAGTGGTTAGAGTGCTGGACTAGAACAGAAACTATCAAGTTCAAATCTCCACTCTACCTCACTGGGCAACCTGGACCAATCATGATCTCTCAACCTAGTTAACTCATAGGGATGTTAAGTTAAAATGGAAGGGGCTACTCAATCTACATATTTACCTATCTACTCTTATCTGTAACAGGGCTGTTAAAAGGATAAAATGGAAGGGGGGGGACATGTAAGCTATGCTGAGGACCTTGGAAGAAGGGTAGGATAAAGGTAAATAAAAAACCAAAGACTTTTAAAGTAACGCTAGAGACTGAAAAGAATGTTAGTGTTGAAAAGGGTAGGGGGGAAACTAAGGGAATGTCTACAGTCATTCCCCCCCAAAAATAACTTTATATTTTAAAATTATATATACAAAACAACATACAACCTCTAGACAGTCACCAAAATAACATTTTCATATCTATTGAATATCTACAAATAAACCAAAGATCTGTTAAAAAGATAACATATCTTGATGTAATTTATTTTTGGGAGCATATCTTTTTCAGTTATATACTGAATTACAGGAAACCATACTTCAACAAATTTGGTGGTGGAATTATTTACTTTGGTATAATTAACTTCATCTGAGATTTTACTCATGATAAAGTAGTCCCAAAGTCTAGCTTGCCATTGTTCGATTGTAGGTATTTTCTTATCTTTCCACACAGCTGCCAATGCTATAGCTAACAATATAGATATTAATTTTATTTTGCTTTTATCCTTTAAAGGTTGCTTCCAAAAATCAAGTTGAAAGAGTTCTAGTATTAAAAGCAAATCATAATTTGTTATTTAATTTGATTAACAATATCTTTCCAGTGCAAGTCCACCAACAGGGGATAAAATCTGCCCGATGACCACAGTTTTTGTAACAATTTGGATTGTAATTTTTGTTTATTTTATGTAACTGACTTGGTGTAAAATACCATTTTGTTTGCATTTTAAATAATTGGAATTTTATATTAAAAACAGCAAGTTCATATCCCTGCTCATCCTCTAATGTAATTTATGCCATCATGTGTCAACAATACCCTTCCACCCTCTACATTGGACAAACAGCCAATCTTTTCAACAAAGAATTAATGGACATAATTAGGAGATTAGGAACCACAACATTCAAAAAGCAGTGGGGGAACATTTTAATCTTCCAGGACATTCAGTTGCTGACCTAAAAGCAGCAGTTCTCTTATAAAGGAATTTCAAAGAGAAAGAGAGACTGCTGAATTGCAATTGATAATGAAGTTCAAGACAATGCATCCACCTGGACTGAACTGAGAACTAGGTTTCCTGTCTTATTACCAATACTGATTTCTCCACGCCTATTACCCCTCTCCTGAATCCAATCACGCCTGCTATTCTTATTCACCCGCTATTGTCATTTGCCTGCTAATGTCATTCGGCATCTGAAGTCACTCCACTTTCCAATATATAGGACAGACGGACTCCCATTCTAGCTGTATCTGAAGAAGTGAGCAGTGACTCACAAAAGCTCATTCCCTGCCACCTATTTTGTTAGTCTTTAAGGTGCTACTGAATTCTTGCTCTCTTCAACTGCTGCCGTTATGTACAAATGATGGTAATGGTGCTGCATTTGACTAGCTTGGAACCACTCTCTCTTTCACTTAGCACGACTCACCAATCCCTAAGAGACAGCAAATAAGGCTGATGGTACAAAATAAAGCAAAAATGTATTTTATTACTCAGTTTTTAAAAACCCAAATTCCCTATGTGTTTCGCCAACAGGCTTCTTCAGGGGAATCTGTTATTCTTGTGGTGTTTGCTCAACAAAAGGACAAGATCAGCAGACAGCTCAGATGTTCAACATACAATTATATATACCCTATACTTTGATACTTTGCCACAATAATACTGACCCCCAGGTCAAGTTTTCTTTTTCAGTAGCTAATGAAAAGCTGAGTCCTTCTGCCTCATCACTTTAGCATCAACATTGCCAGCTGGCATGAACTGACAGGAAATTCCAGGCTGGGAGATTCTCGCACAAACATCCCTAAGACTTTTTGAACAATCTGAACTGCTTCAGATTAAAAGGGCACTTTGCTGAGGATGTTAACAGCCTTAGAATCGTAAGAGTTATTGCCCAGTCAAAATTATGACAAAAGATCTTTCCACTCTTCTCACCAACATGTTCTTTTCCTGTCTAGTACACTGATACACAAATGATAACTTACTATCAACAAACTCAAGCCAGTCTTTGGAGAGGAAGAATATAAATTCCTAAATAAATTAATACATTTTAACTGTATCTGCATTTTTAGCCCGAATTCTGTCCTGGGACTTGCAAAGCGAGAACAATAATAATTGATGGAGACAACTGGGAACTCTTTCTCAAAGCTTTATGTTTTCTTTCCCACAAGAGTCTAACATAGCTATTGCACCTGAATTTATAAAAATGAAAGAGAGTAGTCCCTGATAGAACAACAGAAGTGGAACATAATTGTTCCCTCAGGAAAAAACTTAAGGTATCTTTCACATGCTTAACTTTAAATTAATGAAACTAAACTGAAAATGTGTATTTGTTCATGCACATTAGTAACACATACCTACAGATTTTATACTGAACACTTCTTCCAACTTTCTCCAAAACAACAGGGTTTTCCAGTGTCCATATCCAAAAGGACTACACATGAAAGTTTCTTCTGAATCAGTTTAACTAGATGTGCAGAAGAAGAAAGACTGCATGGTACATTTTTTAAAAAAAAGTTTTAAAGTTTACTCTCAAGTAGTTAAATAGGTACCTTCAGTGGGAAGGTAACAGTGTTCTGTGCGCCTTGGCGTTTAATCATGCTGGCCACATGACCACAGAAACATCTTTGGACAGCGCTGGTTCTTCGGCCTGGAAACGGAGATGAGCACCGCTTTCAAGCAAGGGAACCTTTACCTTTATGTGTTTGAAGAAAGAAGTAGTAATTGCCATTTAGTTCAAGTGCCTTTTTTCCCTCAGGAAAAAGTGAGTGGTTTTGTTGCTCTTTCCCTAATGCCCCAGTGAACAAGACATTCTGAACGCTGAATGAAGATCTTTACAAGTTTGTCTATACCTTTTTATCCTGATTGACCTCGAAGAAGCTCAAAAATAGTGTATGCAGTTTTCCTCACCATTTTATTTTCCCTCTGTTTTACTCCTAGCAGCCCTGTGAGATGGGATTAAGCTGAGGGGAGAGTAACTGGCCTAAGGTATACTCAGTGAATTTTTACAGCATTGAAATCGGATTTAAACTCTGATCTCCCAGACCCTAGGCCTGAAACATTAACCCATACCAAGGATAGTCTACCCACGTGGGTGAACCAGGCAGTTGTCTCAGATATCAGGTACCAAATTAGATGGAAACAATTAAAATAGGAAGTTAAAAAAATTAAAAAAATCTATTTGTACATTTCATTTCGAACACGAAGTAAATGACGATAACAGTGCATTCTAGGCTTCTAATTTTTCTCCACATTGAACTGGGGGGTGGGCATCAAAGTCACAGTTCACTTAGAGTACAAAAACCTCTGTACCACACCTGCTGTCAGATACGAAAGTGACACCAGATTGCCACGCCCACGCTGTCAGAACACATGCAAGTCTCCAGCCGGAAAGGCACGAGTAAGTAATGGGAGGAGTAAACAATACCCTGCCCCCAAGAAAACCACAAAGGAAAATGTGACAAACTGCACAGCCACAAGAAAGTGACAGAGGGAGGAACTGCAACACAGGACTTCCTAGAAGAGCAGACAATGTGATGGGGAGGGGGGAGAAAGGGAAGGCTTATACCATCAGCTTCACCTCTTCGACCTCATCAAAATCACAGCCTCTCTCCTTTTTGCTCCCAACTCAGAACAATGAAAGTGGCTTCTTGCCACCTTCCCCAGTGCAAGAGGTCACAGACATCCCCCACCACCGTTCAGTAAGGACAGGTTGGTACCCACTTAACAAACAGCAGCAAGCAGAAGTAACAAATAAGTAATCTTGCAAAGAAAACTAAAATTATCATGATGACCTTCCCCCTGCCAAGCTTTGCTGACACTTTCCCCAGTATATACACAGCACAACGCAGCCTGCCGGGCTTCTGATTCAGCACTCTTTGTATTAGCAAATAAACAATTACTGCAAAAAAACATAAATAGCCATTTTCTTCCCTTCAACAAAGGGACTGATAGCAAGGTAGATTGGTAGGGAGACTTCTTCCCAGCCTCCAGCCCCGTTACAGCATTTGCTGCCATGGCAACTAGATCCAGCGGCAGCCTAGTTAGCTTGATTTCAACTTAGCAGAGGCCCCAGTTTAAGGAAGAAAGGGACAACAGATGCGGCAGGCTGCTCAGCAGTGGCTATAAATGGGGTTCATCCTGCCTTCCTGCTTAGCTTAAAATCCTCGATTGCTTCTTCAGGCCTGGATTTTTCTTCTCTGACTGACTAGTAGCTTGGGCCTTTGTTGGGCTGAACTTTGGCCTACATTGACCTGTTCTGGATCCTGATGGAACATAGCCCCCTTTCCTTTGGGCACAACTCTAGCAACATGAGCTTCTGCCCTGTTATCAAAAAATGGAGGCAAGCTTAACATTACCAGACAGAGGAAGAGGAGAAGGGAAATAGTTTTTTGTTCATAGACTAGTATAGCACAACAGCTGAAAGAGTGCTAACACAGAGAATGCACTACAAAACAAGTAACTCACTTTTTACATGAACTTACTTGTAAGACCTCAGGAAATCCACCTTCTCTAAGGCTCATTTACTCCACACTCTCTCTCACACACACACACACACACTCAGAGATTTTTTAAAAAGATAACAATATACATAAACACCTTATACACTTAAAGTGCTATAGTCAGTACTGTTACCAAAATAACTAAAAAAGCTGCTAAACTGGACCTTATCCCCCGATTTCCACACACATTTTTGTGCCTTTAGTTTTCGCTTCTTGTTTGTTTTGTTTCCTATCCCCCCACCCCCCACACCTCCCAGTTCTTTTGAGACCGCTTTTGCCATGACCTTTTTCTGGAAGCCCACTTTTAATCATCTTTTTCCTTGTGTGTAAACAGGTGGGCAGCTGTTTTGGTCTGAAGCGGTAGAACAAAATTTGAGTCCGGTGGCACCTTGAAGACCGACAAAGTTTTATTCAAGGTATGCACTTTCGTGTGCACACATACTTCCTCAGACACATGCCACTGGACTCAAACTTTGTCCTTTTGTTTAATGTTACTGTCAATCTTCTTTGTCCTGCCCACTCCCCCCCACCTCCAGCCCATTTTTTCATGATTGGACTGTGGCGGTCAAATCGCTCACTCTCCTCCTTCCCACCCTGAATACGAGTGGTTTCATTTTCTTTTTTTAAAAAGATCACCCCTGTCACAACACCCACCTTTTAAAAAAGGCACTAAAATATTGATATATCGCTAGAATATTATAACGATAGGCTTAGCGGGTTCTCTGAATTCCCATCTTTCTTTTTTTTAAGTAAGTCTCTAGCCCCTACTCTGGGAAGGACCCAGAGACTTAATTAAAAAAGAAAAAAAATGTGGGGATTCAGAGAACCTGCTAACCTTATTGTTATAACTCTCCAACAATATATCAATATTTTCTATTTATAAACTGTGTTGTTTATATCCCCTGCTCTTCCTTCAAAGGGTTCACAACCCTGTAGAATGGGTCTAGGGTTGCCAGTCCAATCATGGCAAAACGCAAGAGACTTGGAGGGGTGGAATCACATAATCACACTAATGCTGCAAAGTATGAATCTGGAAGTGACGTCACTGCACTAGCATGATGCCCTAAGATTGTTTGCTCCTGCTGCTAGCATTGTTTGCTCCTGTTGCCCCACCAAGAAGGAGCTCTTTTTAAAAAAGAGTGGGGGGTCCATGACCAAAACTGGAGTCCTGGGAAGCCTAACTGGGTCAGGCTTGGAGAGCATGTGCAACTGATGTGATGTTATTCTGTGAGCTTCACAGCAGGCAAGGGATCTGAACAGGTCTCCCCAGCCACAGCTCAATCTAACCACTATGCCACACAGGCTTGAAAACAAGCCAGTAAATACATAAAGGTAGGATCCATGTATTGTTGAACAGTGTGCCATCATAATCACTTTCTTCCTGGATTAAATCCGGGAGGTAAATTACTACATCAGCCTGAAATGGAACAATACTAGACCTAGTCACATAGACAAACTCTATAAGTGTGTGTATTGACTTGACCAACACTGGTCATGGTTGCCATGGTTTGACCAGAATCACATTAATTGCTCACATTTTATAACTGTAACGCTCCATTTTGTTGAATTTCTTATTCTTAATACTTCCTATTGCATAAAGGAAACACCTTCACATTTTCATCTAGGCTGACTTTCCTCACTGGGATTCTCAAGTTAAAATTTTCCACAGTTCCATCACCATCATGGCTGTGGCTGGATGGTTGCAACAGAGCCGACTGAAGTTAAATCCATCTAAAACGCAGGTCCTGTACCTGAGTTGCAGGGGATTGGGACAGGGAATCAAGCTCCCAGCCTTCAACGGGGTTCCATTGGTCCCAACGTTGAGGGTGAAGAGCCTGGGGGTGTTCCTGGATGCCTCCCTTTCTATGGAGGCCCAGGTCACCACCACTGCCAGGTCTGCCTTTTTCCATCTGAGGCAGATCAGGCAGTTGGCCCCATAACTCGCCTTCCAAGACTTAGCTACAGCGATCCATACAATGGTCACTTCCAGACTAGATTACTGTAACTCTCTCCATGTGGAGCTGCCCTTGACTCTGCTCCAGAAGCTGCAGCTAGTGCAGAAAGCAGCAGCACGGGTAATGACGGCAACACCTGTGTGGTGCTGCGTGAACTGCACTGACTGCCTATTGAATTCTGGATCCGGATCTGTTTCAAGCCAGCATACCTTTGAGACCGCCTCTCCCTGTATGAGCCCCGTAGAGCACTAAGGTCTACTGATCAACATCTTTTGGTAGTCCCCGGCCCCAGGGACATCCAAATTGCCTCGAACAGGGCCAGGGCTTTTTCGGTGGAATGAGCTCCCATGTGAGATCAGGGTCCTGTGGGATCTATTATAATTTCACAGGGCCTGCAAGACAGAGCTCTTTCAGCAGGCTTTTGGTTGAGGCAGCGGGCATCCCCTTCCTTTGGCTGGCCTCCATCTGTAGTCTGGATCCTGAGATCTCGAAATCTTACAATATATTTTAAAAAACTGTTAAATTTCTAATACCATCAACCACTAAGGTATCTGGTATTTATTAGGGTTGTATGGCACTTATGAGCTATGTTATTTTATATTGTGTTTTAATTTGGTTTTAATAGGACTGTATTTTCTACTGTTGGAACCCACCCTGAACCCATTAAGGGGAGGGAGGGATATAAATCCAAATAAATAAAAATAAAATTCACTATTTGCCCACCATTAATGACCATGGATGGATCTGGAAATCTCCTTCCTTTCTAGGATTTCAGACACTGCTTGCTCACATGTATATGAACTGGCACCAAGGATCCTAGGTGCATCCATGCCATTTTAAAGTCGGAGTCTTTCACCAATTAACCTTTTAAGAAAGTCTACAAATGACAATAATAATCCAAAACATATCAGATTCCTGAGCTGTGTGCAACACCAATGAGCACAGAATGCAATTCTGAATTACTCTACACCTCCTTACTTTTTAAGTGGCTCCTTTTCCACTTACTTTTTTGTGTGTTCACATTCAGAGCACAGGCAGATTTGAATAATGTTATTATCTCTAATCAGAAAGCTATTGATGGCTTCATACCCCCTTGTACTTATTGCCTAATATCCTAAGTGGATCTACAGTATCTGTTTTGAAAGATGGATACCTTTTCTAACCTACCTGCAGCAGAAATTGGAAATGCAGAGTATACTTTTTTTAAAAAAGCATACAAGCAGAGAGCAGAAACAGAAGAAGCTTTTGAAACAAGTTTTAGCTGGAAGCGTGACCGTGAGAGTTTTGGAAAGACTAATTTCAATGCCCATAACAGTATTACTCAAAATGTAAAGTGGTCCTTTTAAATTTACCATGTAATTTTGGTATGCTCAGAATGAAATTATCAGAGAGTGGGAATGTTGTCTAGACAGTTAAGCTTTCTCTTCCCTATAATCCCCTTCCCATTTTCATTACTCAGTGTTCTGTTAAACACAGATATTTATAACATCTCCAGTTTGCTAACACAATCCTCAGTTTTTGCAGAAATGTGATGCTAGCCAAGCAATTCTATACCAGTAAACAGCAGTTCATTAGACAGTGCTGAGAATTAAAAATTTCCCTCTGGTTTTTATACTTCAGCTAGCTCCCCTCCCCCTCCAACCTTGGAATAACATCTCTGCTGGTTCTTCAGCAGCTAATGAAGACTTTTTTCACTTTAAAAAGCATTCCTTGCCTGTTGAGTCACTCGGCTGTCAAAATGATTACTTATGCTGGCTGCAAATAATATTTTTGTACTGTTTTTATTATTTTACATGTTATCAAAGTTTTATAAGAGACTTTAAATGATTTTTATATCTTGACTTACGGTCCTTGGGGTTTCTTTTGGCTGTGACCTATAAATATTGGCTAGGGTCCTATCTAGCACAAGTGGAGCAGTGAGCACCATAAGAAAACTTATCTGCCTCCCCTCCAAGCTGCAGCCTTCTGACTCCCTAAAATTGTGGCCTGGGGAGGAGAAACAATCACCCCTTCCTTGGCTTGGGCAACAAGTTTGGTTTGGTCAAGAAAGGAGAAATGAGATAAGGATGGGTAGTGTGCTGCTTATCCTTGAAGACCAAGTGTTGTCTTAGTGTTTTGCTGGTGGAGGACAGCTTTGGAGATGGAAAAGCTGGATCTAAAATGCCAATCCAAGGCCGGTATTTTTACCCTTTTAATCTGAACCTTCTTTTTGAATGGTGGGAAACTGGGTTGCTGTTTCTGGGATTGTGCTTGGGGCTCTGCTAATTTCAACAGGAAATGGCCCTCTCTTTGGAAATTCAATCAAAAAGGAGACTTGACTTGCTCTGTCTGATGGCTGGGCATTAGTATGGAGATCAGTTAAGTATTCTAGAATGTTGATGATGTCTCACAAGCACCCACCACCTTGTAATTCCAGAATGTTGGGGTGATCTCATGGACTCACAAGACAAACCCCCATGATCAACTACATAGTTTTTTATGAGAGCCCAGACTGCCTCACCACAGGAGAGGACACTCTGTTCAATTTTAATTCTTCTTGGATTCATGGCAGGTTCACACCCTGGTCAAGAGAAAGTGTCCTTGAAATCCTTGTGGTGTTGTATGAACCTTGGCTTATAGGGGCTCGTAAAGGTAATATACAGTACTTACTCAAATGCAAGACTACATTTCCCCCCCAGGTATGCCATCAAAGAAAGAAGAAGTTGTCTTATATTTGTATACAAGTTACATTTGCATACAAGTTACAGTTATGTCCAATAAGTAATTTTGTGTGTATACAAAATGGGGGGGGGGGCATCTTCCATTCATGGTCATCTTCTTTTATTATTTATTTATTTATTATTTGGATTTATATCCCACCCTCCCCGAAGGCTCAGGGTGGCTCACAACAGGGCATGTATGCCGGCTTTAAAACACATTAAAACAGTATAAAACCCAATAGGACAAAGAGAACAAACATTCAAAATTTAACAGCATATTAAAACAAGATGGGACAGATCGTAATCCCCGACAGCCAAACAATAGATTGTCATCCCCGTTCCTTCCTGGGCCGCCCCGCACCGAAGATGGCAGTGGTGTGATGGCGCAGGGCTAACAATGATGGAATGGCGATGGCAGAATAGTAATGGCGGCGGCTCCTAAGCATAGGCCTGGCGGAAGAGCTCTGTCTTACAGGCCTTTTGAGAAAATATGGTAGCTTACTTGTTGTAACTGTTACAACGTGTGGTAGTGGCCATTCACTCAGGAGGACTGGACAAGAAGAACAGAACTTTTTTTAGCTATTAGCTATAATAGCCTGGGTTCAGAGGTAGAATGCCTCGAGGTCAGATGCCAGGGAGCAGTTGTAACCTCAATTTGTGGGTTCTGTGGGGCAGAACTTGGAATGAATCTTGCAATAATTCAAAGAGATTGAAACATGTTTACTTTTCATTTAACGTCATATCATGTAACAAAAACACAGAACTTAGTAACATAACAGACCAGTGATCTTTTAAAGTCCAAGCAATATAACTCTTCCCTCCACAGTTTGCCACCTCCAAAGTCCATCTGTTTCCTCTTGTTGGTGGCTCAGGAAGTCTCCAGCTGAACACTTTGAGCACCAGTTTTGAAGATGAGGGTCCCAAATGAACTCCCCATTACATAACACAGCCCTGAAACAATAATTCTAAAATTTATAATTTAGAACAAAAGTCTCCCTTCCCTTAACAGTTTCCATACCAAATCATAGTTTCCTTAAACAAGGTGTTAAGAGCCCATGATTAAGGTTCAGACCCCCAGCAGGGCAGTCTGGCTTCCCACCCATGCTTTCCACACAGTCTGCACCCTTCTGAACCTAGAGGCTGCACTCCTTCCGGGCTCATTCCATTCCTAGCTAAGGGTTATACAGTCAGCAGGAGAGGTCTGTTGCCGGATGGCCTTGCTTGAGGGCTTCATGTGGCATCTGGCCATTGCTGAAAACAGGATGCTGGATTAGATGGAACAGCACGGTCACCAAATATGGTTGTAAAGAGTCTTAAGTGCATTTTGATGTTAGTGAGCCACGTCTAGAAACATGTTTGTGCACATCTGAGAATATAACAAGCAGCTCAGAAACAGATGTAGCCACATCTCGCAGGGAAGTATTTCAAAGCCTGACATTTTACATGTTGCAACCCTCATTAACTGCAAAAATGAAGCTGAACGATGCAGAGTCCAGCTGTGGTTAAAAACATAACCTAATTTTCCGCATTCCACCCAACCACTGCATAAGCCCCCATGTTTCACTACCATCATCAAGCCCCTAGCTGAATTTAACATGAGGCTAAGATTGCAGTTCTAAGCATGCTTACTTCCATGAGTGACCCACTGAAATAAACAGGATTTATTTTAACATAACAAGGCTAGAACTGTGGTATAACATGGGCAACATATGGCTAGGCTCTTTAAAACCTTTGGTAAACATATGAGTTGTTAGTATGGGAAACCATGCACATTTTTGCAATTCGTAAGATTCCCATAAGGTTTGCTAAGAAGATAAAATATAGAAAAACACAGGATAGTCCAATAGAGCTAGTTCAAAAGGGTTCCATCTCCCCTCTTATCTCAACATTTTGGTTTTGAATGGACCATGCACTGCCTAGACAGATATGAAAGACAATTAGCAAGCAAAAATCTCCTGCCACATCGCACTGCTGCCATCATCATGTGGCTCCATCGGGGTGCGGGGTGACCCTGGAAGGAGAAGGGATGACAGGCCACTGGGATGCTGCCGTGATTAAGATCTACCCCATCTTGTGTTAAACGTTTTGTTGTGGTATTATATGGTTTTATTCTGTTTTAGATTGTTTTAATCTGTTTAAACCTTGGCTTTGTGCCTTGTTGTTAGCTGCCCTGAGCCTTCGGGGACGGCGGGATATAAATCTAAATAATAAATAATAAATAAAATCAGTCTTGCTTTGATGATAAGTAGATCAGGAACTAGTTACTTTGAAAATAACATGACTGTTTCAAGGAGAAAAGGCTAGATCAATCACAAACCAATTCATAATGCTACTTTCTAATGCCTTTAATAATGAAACACATACTTGGGTTCCCTTGGGAGAGCTAGAGCAGCAGAAGGATTTCTCCACACAAAGCAGATCATACATGCTGAAGTATATTCTTCCAATGGGAGAAAAATGAAATGGGCTGAACAAAACAGAGACTTTAACCTACAATGACTTTTGAGAGTTTAAACTTTACATAAAGAAAACAAACCAAACCAAAAAGTAAGCCTAGATGATAACACAATTTTTTCTTTTGCTTGACAATCAGCATATGGATCAGGGAAGGATCTATGACTACAGCAGTCTCCAAATCTTTATGTTTCACTGAATATTTCTTCTTAACAGAACTGCAGATGTAGAGGATCCAGACAAGCAATGAAGAAACATCTCTGTTTGCCTACAATGTAACCTGGCTGCCACTTTCATACCTCCTTTCAAACTGAGCTCTCTTTCTAAAGATTCCAGCAACACACACACACAGGTTGGTTCTAAGTTGGCGGCAACCTGACGGCACTTTCCACTGCCACCAGGTTGAACCGAAAGACTTTCAGTGATCCTAAGAGTTTTAAGTGGGAGGAAGACTCTTACACGGCAGGAGAAACTCACTGAGATATAACTCAGTGAGTTTAGGATTTTGAGCTTAGCAGGTCGTAAGTAATTGGCCTGCACTAAAAAAGGCCAACTACGAGGCATATTTCGTTCTTCCTGATTATCTGGTCTCTCTCTCAACTGAAGTTGTGAAGCACTCTCTGGCAGCATGAGCACTCCATCAATACCAGGAAAGTGCCATTTGCTTCAAGGGGTATGCAGAAAAGACAGTGACCGTGGACTCTGCTACCTCTTTACTGCAAAGAGAAAGAACAAAACAACCTGTTTACCATCTGCACACAGACAGCATCCGCTCACCTGCTTAATCACCCCCTAAAGGCCTTCCCTATTGTTATAAAGCTCAACTGTGCCTGGAGAGCTAGAGAAGAAATTGCTAAAAGATTCAAGCCCCACAGCAGTTTCAGCACAGCCAATGCCAATATTTTAAACCACACAAAGGCTCTGTGTCTCTTCCTTTGAATTTAGCTTCACTTATCCTCAGATGAAAATGCAAAAGAGTCCTCCTAGGGGTTCCCTCCCCAAACTGGTTTTGCATGTTTGTTTCTAGTTTAAACTGTTTCAAAATATTCCTAAAACTCTAGCACCTACAGTGGAGGTTATGTATTCATACAGCATATAGCAGAATTATGACCTGATCCTGTGTTACTATCCACAACATTTTGCCTTTTTCCTATTCATTATCCTCAGTAACACACACTTCTTTTTAAAAACTCAGTCAGCTTCAATCCTAGTATGCCAGTGGTACTACAGAGGAAGCCATTTTGTCCAGAATTGTGGTGTTTCTTGTGCAGAGAATACACAGTGGTGTGTCAGCCCTTGGGGAGGCTGTGAGAGCTGTGGGCAGTGGGCATGCTTCCTTTGCTTGTCTGGTGGAGCTGGGGTGCCCACCAAGCTGTTGTCATGGGGAACTTTGGTGAGCCCCTGTTGGAAGTCTCTTCTTATATCTGCCTTTCTGTCACTGCAACACTTAAAACTGAAAATTCTGATTTCCACTGGACTAGTGGGGCTGGGGTGCATGCCAAGCTGTTATGGGGTAACTATGGGGAGCCCCTGTTGAGACTCTGGTCGATGTCTGTGTTGGGAGAGGTGAGTAAGTTCCTTTCCTGATGTCATGAAAGAGTCAACATGTTTATTTGTGCATGCTAATTTCCTAGTTAGTTTGCTTAGGGCCAACAGAAAGGTCTACATGTATTACCTACCAGAATGTAGGTGACAATATGCATGAGTTGGTATTGGAATTGGCTACTGGCTAATCTATAGATCTGAGGATGTCCCTGGGCTGGAGGCTTAGAAAAGTTTTACTGCCTTTGTTCTAACTCTCACCTGGGGCTCAGACATGAGGTAAAAGTTACAGAGACAAGATGCAGATCGGAAAAGCTAGAAAGGTTTTTATTGTTTTTTAACTCCCAGTTCCCTTTCTGTAAGCAATTTAGTAAATTTTAGTTTCTTAAAGCTAATACACATGTGTGCTGTGTTCTTCTTTCACACTGCTACCTTAAATAACTCAACAGTCCGTTTTTCTTCCTTCAGAACCCACCTTTGGAGATGGGGGGGCTGCGAGTTTAGGGGGGGATGCTTGCATTGCTTCCAGTGTTTGGCTGGGGGTGGTCTACCCAGGTGAAGTTTCCCTGTGAGTTCAGTGTCACTGGCTTGATCCTGAGCCAGTCCATAGACTCCTGGCTGTTACTGAAGCTGTCTTTTCCAGAGAGAACATGGGGGAGAACTTGGAGGGGGTGTCTGTAACCGGAACCCCAGAAAAGTAATCTGCCCCCAATTGGAGAGATTGTAGAGGAGCAGGTGGCAGGGTGAAGTTTCCTATGTGTTTGGTGTATGCAGGGCTGGCCCCAGGTGTTTTTGCACACTAGGCAAGGGTACCTTCTGGTCCCCCCCCCAGCGCTCTTTCCTTGGCTTTTGCCAAGGTTTAAATCCCCTTCCCTTCCATCTGAGTGCTGGCTTGCTGGGTGCCCCACATCTGCGGGGCACGCCAGCAAGCCAGGGAAGGGGCGGGGGTTTAAAACCCCGTCTCTTCCATCTGAGGGCCGGCAAGCCAGGGAAGGAGTGGGGTTTTTTGGCAGGGCTTTTGACGGGGGTGGGATTTTTTTTGGTGCCCCTAAGGGCCGGCACGCTCTAGGCAAACACCTAGTTCGCCTAGTGAGCGAGCCGGCCCTGGGTGTATGTAGTTTGCAGGGGGTCCATTCTATGAGCTTTTGAAACTGCCTGGCATTTCCCTCAAAAGCACTTTTCTGGTTTGACCTTTAGTACTGTTGGGTTTGCACTGCTACAGTGGCACTGGTTCTGCTGGGCTTGCAAAAATGCCCTCCCTCCTTCAGTTTCTACTGCAAGATTCTCAGGGACTTCGATTTCGTTCTGCTGCACTTCTATCACCTTTGCTTTTTTGCTGTTTTTTTCCTCCATTGTTTCCTTGGGGCCACCTTCTTTGGGGGGCCATAACTCAGACCTTGGATATCCAATCATCACCAAACTTGGAGGGCATGTAGAGGAAAATCAACCAGAAATTCCCTGTTTTGTGTCTCTAGAATGCCGGGGGAGCGGGGCATTCTACTGCATCACGAACTTCACAAACCAAACAGGCAGGCTGAAAGTAGTTTTTGCAGTATAATAAAATTCAAATGGGGAATTAAGAAACAGCCGCTCCAAATTGTGATAATTGTTCCCGGTGGGACTCACTGTATGCAATAATTTAATTAATTCTGGTTTTGTTGCCAAAAGATGTTTTAATGTTGTCATTTCCACATTAAAAAAAAATTCTTATCTGCCGTGAATACAGAGATTGATTCTGAAATAATGTCTTTCTCAAACTAGGTTTTTCGGTTATCTCTTGGGAGAGGACAATTGGTGTGCAGCACTGTGCGAAAAGCCAGGGCTGTCGTGCCAGCAGCTAATAGCCAATTAAAGCAAGCTTAGGGCAGATAGTAGAGCAGTTGAGTGGTGCCAATGAATACAAACTACTAATGAAGTATTATACTGGAATTCGAAGCCCCTGACTTTCAGCTGTCCCAGAGTTTATTTGAAACAATCAGTGAGCACAGAATTTTGAGGGGATTTTTCATGCTTGCAAATGGCATTCTCTTTCCTGGCTAAGCAGGTTTTTTTTTAAAGGCATCAGATGCAGTCAATAAGCCTTGGCCAAAAGAAAAGATAATGTACTGTTTAACAGTTGACATTCTAGCATAGTCCTCTGGGCAACCAGCCCATATGCTATTATTCTTATTTATTTCATTTCATTTGTACCCTTTCTCCTCTCCCTCCATTTTATCCTCATAACAACTCTGTGAAGTTAGACTGAGTGTGTGTGACTGGTCCAAGGTCACCCAGCAAGCTTCCATGGCAGAGCGCGCATTTGAACCTGGATGTTCCACATCCTAGTCCTGTTAGCCAAATGGGGCCTGTTGCCTGGTGTGCCAACACCCAATGATGAACATAGCCAGTGAGATTCCAGAAACAGATGAAACTTTACTGCAATAAAGGGGACCTTGGCAGCAAAATCCAAGGACTCCGTTAACAAAGCATCAGCATGACTTTTTATACCATATGAAAAATAACTTTTAGACATGTGCAGATGTTTATGGATTACAAAACTTAAACTTCTTTTGTACCTATATAAATATATTTGCCACGCATATATGTTTTTTGCCCTTACTTAGAAAGCCCATATTTCCCCTGAGCTTTGCAAAACGACTTCTCTATTTCTGGAAACGACCACCTTTGCTTACTCAGCTATGTTCTAACACATCTTGTCTCATTTTTCCACATCATGTTTGGCTTGTTAGCTGAATTTCGCTGGCCTAAGACTTTAGTGTCTGCACAAAACAACACACAAATGGCTTCTGTTTTGCCTATCAATTCGACACTCTAACCTCTACACCACATGGACTCTCCACTTTAGGCCATTCAGACACCTTTTCCTGGATTAAGACACAGGCAGAGGGTTGTCTAATGTCCTTGCTTCTAATGTGAACACAGAAACGGAAGTTCTGCCACACAAACTCTGGCTAGGGCAAGCTCTGGGCCTGTGGGTCTTGATTTAATTTGTAGGGAAGAAGACTAGAATCTCATGATTGTCATCTCTCCCAAACCTTGATGGCTTTTTCTAAGACTTCAAAGGATGCTTATTTGTGATAACTACTGCATGTATACATTGGCAATGGTAGGTTATAATAATTATAGTGTGCTGTCAAGTTGCAACTGACTCATGCCAACCCCAGGACGATGGGGTTTTCAAGGCAATGTACCAACTAACATACAAACCGTGCTTTGTATTTATGCATAGTGAATTTGTGATTTTTTTCCCTTACTCTGGTGAGTAGTCCACTCCTTAGAAGTAAACTTGTGACTCACACACATTGCCAAATACCATGTCATACAATTCCTAGTAATGTGTGGATGTACCACTAATTTGCCCCACCCAGCAGGTCTCAGGTTTTAGTTTTCCAGAAAATTTGGCTGCACAAACTGTGGCAGTTCCCACTTAGGCACCTCAGCTACTTGCTTCTACATGTGAATCCATTAGAATGGAAGCAGGTATCCAAGGGGAACACTAAATTCTAGTCCCAGGGAGACTCATCTACTCCTTCTGTTATCATCTTCCACCAGTGGGTGAAGACTTCTTTTGTTTCACCTAGTGTTCCCTCAGTGATCCTCCTTTCTGGCCCATGTTTTAATTGCTTTTTATGTTTGTGTATGTGTATTTTAATTTTTGTTTTAATGATGCATTTTTATTTAGTTCTAATGGTTTTTAAGACATATTTTTCTTATTTCCACATTCTCTACATGGGGCTGCCCTTGTCACAAATCCGGAAGCTGCAGCTGGTGCAGAATGCAGCGGCCAGGCTTTTGATGCACCTCCCTACATGGCAGCACATTCAGCCTGTCCTGAAGGCACTGCACTGGCTGCAAAAGCATAACAAATTCATTTCAAGGTGCTGGTAATCACCTTTAAAGTCCTATATGGCCAGGGTCCGACATACCTGAGCTTTCCCCATACAGATCCCAGAGAGCACTACAATCAGGGTCGCAACATCCGCTAGTTATTCCAGGCCCCAAGGATGCCAGGCTCATGGCCACCAGGGCCAGGGCCTTCTCATTGGTGGCTCCTCACTGGTGGAATTACCTCCCAGAAGAGATCAAGGCCCTGCGGTACCTTTTACAGTTCCGCAGGGCCTGCAAGATGGAGCTCTTCCACCTGGGTTTCAACTAGGAGCCACCACTATCACTTCCACCAATTAATACCACCTGACGATCGGTGTGGATAAGGTCAGCCCTGGGATAGGGATAGAGATAGAGCTATGTCTCTGCAAGTGGCCAGAAGGCCGCCGAATGGGGAAACTGGGGGAACTGGTATTGTCGTTTAGACCACACCATTCAAAGCTTAATAAATGGAGATCAGTACTGCGAGCATTTTAAATGTATGATTGTTTAACAGTTTTTAAACTGCTTAAAATGTTTTAATTGTTTTATATAGACCAGGCACATTGTACCGGCTTTGTAAGCCGCCCAGAGCCCGTTTGAGGGCGGGGTATAAATATGCTTAAATAAATAAATTATAGCCTGTTAGCTGCCTTGGCCACCTTGATATGAGCAGAAAGGCAGGGTATAATTTCTGTAAATAACTAAATAAAACAGATGTTGCTGATCTTCTAGATACGGGTACGCATGTGCTCCACCCATTCAGTTGACAGCAGGAATGGCAGGATATATAAGTATTTTAAACAGATAATTCCAAATGCAAACCAAGACCCCATAATTTTGCTGGTGGTTCCAATATTTGCTTAGTTCAAAATATGGAACTTGTTAATTATTAATCCAGTTGTGAAGTATGCTGGGACAGGGTGCAAGGAGAACCACAATTTGCTTTG
This sequence comes from Gekko gecko, assembly GCA_029375565.1. Lineage (NCBI taxonomy): Eukaryota > Metazoa > Chordata > Lepidosauria > Squamata > Gekkonidae > Gekko > Gekko gecko. The sequence goes on along the minus strand of JAPDNY010000004.1, from coordinate 184,594,431 downwards.
TTTCTCTCTTTCCCCTTCTATTGCTAAGAATAATTGGCTCCCTTCCACTTCACAGAGTATACAGCATAGGATATCTATTGATATTTTCTCCAGGAAGCCATGACCCTATGGTGAATTAACTGCCTCTCTTTTCTCCTGCAGGATATTAATTATGTTAACATTGGATTCAAAGGAGTTGTCAGAGGGGAGTAAAAGTCCATTGGGAGGCTTCATCAGGCACACTTTCCTGAAGACAACCCCCCCCCCCATCTTGTTTATACCATATTTTTATAATTTTCCAATATACATAGTATGTTTAAACAAATTCATGTATTTACACACAATCTTGTGTTACCAGTTTCTAAAATGGAACACTTTATTCACCAACTTAAACATGTGGTCTTTTTCCATTTTGCAAAGAAAATCTATTTCAATGCCTGCAGAACTCAGGTGTTTTTTCCAGCTGTAGGGAATGTGTCCAAACTACAGTAAAGGAAGACTGTGCTTTAGCACACTACTGTACAGTATGTTCATCAGTGAAGGTACATTCAATCAACTCACATCTGAATCATCCATCACCAAAAAAAAAATGGTATTCACAGCCTTGACAAAACACATGAGTTGTTAGGAAATACACACCGCTAGACCAACACATGGAATTCACTGCCACAGGAGGTGGCGGCGGTTAAAAGCATGGACAGCTTCAAGACGGAATTAGAGAAGCATATGGAGCAGAAGTCCATTAGTGGCTATTAGCCACAAGGTATAGATAGGAACTCTCAGGCTGGGGCAAGTGTTGCTCTGTATTCTTGGTGCTTGGGGGGGACAACAGTGGGAGGGCTTCTAATGTCCTAGCCCCACTGCCTGGACCTCCTGATGGCACCTGGTATTTTTGGCCACTGTGTGACAAGAGTGTTGGACTAGATGGGCCATTGGCCTGATCCAACATTGGCTTCTCTTAGGTTCTTAAACTCAAATCCACAACCTTTTCATTCTCTGTTAGATTGCAATTCTGTATGAATACACATTTCCCTCACATAGAAAAAAGGTAGAATTTGCAATAGCATAGTTCAGTAGCCATGTCTTATGGGAACACAATGTTCTGGCAACCACAGTTATACACTCCCATTTAAACCAAAGTGTGAGAATTTTCACAAATAGTGTTTCAAGTGTTTGGATGCCTTTGCATAACACACATCAGTTGAGCTTGGTTTTCTTTCTGGAGATGTATGATGTCTGTAATATTGGATTTACAACTACACAATGGCAGCATAGGCAGAAAGGGGAGGGGAGCTGTTCCACAAGCAGTAGCCCTGCTACTTACTATCAGATCTACAGAGAGTCCCTGAACCCCACAAGGTACAGCCAACTCACAACTCTCTTCTCTCTTCCAAAATTCCAGATTTTTCACAAAAACACATTTGCCCCTTTTCCTCAGCTGTAAAGGGCAAGCGCTGCTGGATTCTTGAACAACTGAAGTAAGCTAGCAGGAGATCATCTCCTAACAATTAGCTCCCACTAAAGAAACCCAGGCTCAGAAGCTATGCAGGGTCAGCCCTGGTCAGTATTTGGATGGGAGACCACCAAGGAAGTCGGAGGTTGCTATGCAGAGGCAAGGAATGGCAAACCACCCCCTGAGGTCTCTTGCCTTGAAAACCCTACAGGGTCACCATCACTCAGCTGTGACTTGACAGCAAAGAAAGGGCATTAACAGTATTTGTTACAAGACAAACCACAACCCTTTACCGAAATTCACAACACTACTGGACTATCTAGAGTTTAGGACTCTTTAGGACTATTTAAAGTCAAGTAGCTACTGATTAAATTATTAATAAAAATTGTTGGGAAAGGAACAAAGAACAGATTTCTAAGCCATCTTTCCATTGGTACAATACTCAAGACAACTTACAATGAAAAACATAAAATGCACCGCCACACATTCCATAATCAAAACCAGGAATTAACAGGTTAACAATAAAACAATCATATTCCATCAAAAGCCTTCCAAAACAAATAGGTTTACAACTGGCACTCAAAGCCCCGTAACAAGAGGCTCATGGCATGAGAGAGGAGTTCCATAGTCTGGAAGCAGCAGCCAAGAATGTCCTTGTACAGGCCCTCACTAAACCAGCTTCATAAAGAGTGGATGTCCCCCACTCAGTGGTGTTCTCATGACCTAAGCAGGTTGAGCCCAGCAATAAACTGAAAGCCAGAACACACAATGTACAGCTGGCTGTGGTCATAGTGAGAAATACCTGTTACCACCCTAGCTGCCACCTTTTGTACCAGTTCAAGTTTCCAAACCATTTTCAAAAGGCAGCCCCATGTAGAGCACATTGCAGTGGGGATGTCATAAATGTAAGTACGACAGTAACTGATCAGCCTTTCCAGGTAAGGCTGCACTTTAGTGAACAGGTCGAAGCTGCTAAAAAGCACTACAAGCCACACTTGCCATCTGCTTACCCAGGGATGGTGATAAGCTCACCCTTGCCACACTGCATACCAGGCTGTTTCAGGGAAATGCAGCCACAAACACAATGGGGTATTAATCTATTCCCGTATCACCTTTTCTCCCAATCCACAGCACTTTGGTCTTAATTGGGATTAAATTTCACTTTGTTTGCCCTCATCTGGACCTTTACCACCTCCAGACGTTGGTCCAGCACTTTCACTCCTCCTTCTCTGGAATTACATGGAAGGGAGAGAGATGGAGATCATCAATTTATTGACAACACTTTATACTGAATGGCCAGACAATCTCTCCCAGCAGTTTCATGCAGATGTCCAATAGCACAGGAAATATGAAACTTTGTGGGTACCTCCACAGATCTGTACCAAAGTCCCCAAGCACCATCTTCTGTAACTTACCCTGAAAGAAGGACCAGAAGACATATAAAATAGTCCTCGTGTCAGCCAAGCAGCCCAGAAAGAAAACATGGCTGACAGTATTAAGAGCTGTCAAGAGGTCCAAAAGAATGCCCTGACCTGGGCAGCTCAGGCAAGCCCGATCTCATCAGATCTTGGAAGCTAAGCAGGGCCAACCCTGGCAGGTATTTGGATGGGAGACCTCCAAGGAATACCAGCGCCATGACATAGAGGCAGACAGTAGCAAGCCACCTTTCTGAACGTCCCTTGCCTCCAAGCCCCACTAGGGGTCACCAGAAGTCAGACATGACTTCCAGACATGCACACATGTAATATCAAAAAAGAAGTCCTAGAGAACCAGAGTTGACTCCCCTGGTGTAGATCCTGAAGTACTGCAACCGAGACAGTTTCTGTCGTAGTCTGAACAGCATATCTGAATAACCAGTTTCATTCAGAAATACCCGGAGTCGAAAGGTCTAGAAACAGCAGATCAGACATTTCTCTAACTGTGGTTATTTAGGTCCAATTAATCTAAAGAAGTGATTTATTTATTTATTGTTAAATTTATACCCCGCCCTCCCCGCAAAGCAGGCTCAGGGTGGCTTCCAAATTGCATAAAATACAAGTAAAACATACACCGTTAAAACACAACAATTAAAATAATACAGTACAAGATGCAAAATGCTGACAGCGATTAAATTCGATTAAGTAGGGTGCTTCAGATGGTTTCCACAAAAGCTGGATGTTCACCTGCTCGTCAGTTCCTATGTCAACTAGCCGACTGTAAGAACTAGATGTTCTAGATGTTCTTCAGCTCATCGGCTCTCCTGGCAGCTGCTCGATGGTACAATTATGGGCCAGGCACTACAGCAGCAGCGGCAGCCCCTAATTAAATGCGTGGCGGAAGAGCTCCGTCTTGCAGGTCCTGCGGAACTGAGAAAGGTCCCGCAAGGCCCTGATCTCCTCTGGGAGCTCATTCCGCCAGGTAGGGGCCGCCACCAAAACGGCCCTGGCCCTAGTAGCAGCTAGCCTGGCCTCCCTTGGGCCAGGGAGGGTCAGGCGGTTTTGAGACCCAGACCGTAGTGCTCTCTGGGGTATATACAGGGAAAGGCGGTCCTGTTGGTATGTTGGACCTTTAAACAAATGGTTAAACAACAGCCTTGCAACCCAAAGGCAGTGATCCCTCCCTAAGAAAAGTACTGATGATATCATCTAGAAGATATCAGCCAAGGCAGACATGAATCCAGGGGACGGGCAGTTTAGCAGTATCTCCAATTATTCTGTCCACATCCTCAGGCCGCACAAGAGGAAAGACATCCATAACAGGACAAATGGAAACCTTAGTAACATTAACTAACACTGTAGTTAAAAGAAGAGACTGATTGAATGCAATCGGTTTTATCCACAAAGTGCTTAGAAAACTGGCTACAGGGAGCTGCTGAGATTACCAATATTTCTTCCCGTAGGCCAACAACATCAAGGGCCTCTAAATACTCAAGCGCACTATTAGCCGGCAGCACTGTGGAAAGGCAGTGGGGGCTGCCTGTTTCTTGGCCACCATCACAGTCTCTAACATGCACTACAGCCAGTGTTAAGTCAGATTCAGATGACATTCCTCCATCAGTGCTGCTCTGACCTTTGTCTGAATTTTGTCACATTCCACGGCTCTTCTGAGAACCAGGGAGCCAGGTCTTTTCCAGCACATGGAAAGAGGGCACTCAGAAGCAACAGCATTTATTATCCAAGTGGCATCCTGATTCTACTAACTGATCAGCGTGAGTGTCAGCCATACCAGTAAGAAAATCCCCCTGAGCTATTAGGACCCATCCATTCTCTAAAGGCAACCATTTTAATTAATTCCTCACTCCTAGAGGTCCTCTGAGATCCCACTAGTTCCCTACAAATAATGATCTATCCATGACAATGGAATTACATCAAACTCCTCAACCTCCAGATTCAGAGCCTCTAATATTGCAAAAGAACACTAAACCAAGCAGATGTCCAGCTATTGGACATGTTCATATTGTCATGGCAACCAAGAAGTCTTGGGCAGTTCTCAACAAGGCATTGTGAGACCAACCCCAGACACAAACACTGGATATCTGGAGACTGCTGAACAGGACACCTGGCAAGACAATAATACTCTATTAATTACAATTTTTAAAGGTCAAGAAAGCATATAGACTATGCATGTCTTTCAAAATATCAATCTACAACCCAATCTTGGAGATTGAGTTACACAGAAATGATATACCATGCCTTTCCTCTTATTAACATTTTATTCAGTTACTTAATTGCCAATTAAAAGATAAATTCTTAATTAATACAAAGTTAATGGTTTACTCCCTATTGATTTGCAATTAGAACTGTTTAGGGGTCATTAATCATTTTCATTAAGTTATTTATCTATCTATGTTTTCTCTTTTCCTCCTTCACTCCTCAAGCAGGCAACCCAGCTCACAAGAAAGGGGGGGTGATTTCCATTTGCTTTTATTTGTGAATAACAACTTCATACATAAATGGAAAATATTCTTAGAAAACCTTTGAAGTTCTGTCAAAATCATTTGAGAACACTCATTCAGTGGTGGTAGATTTACTGACACAACTTGACCCAAGCTCATCAGCAGCAACTCACCTACAAGAAGGGGCACAAACCAATATATATATTATACTTTGCAAGCTAAAGGTCCCAAATTATCCCTGGAATTTCTACTTGAAAAGACCCTGCCTGAGACCTGGAAGAATTGTTTGCCAGAGCAGACAGTATTGGGATAGAGTGATCAGGAGGGCCCAGTATGAGGGAGTGGCATATGAGAGGAAGCAATTTTCTCCAGGCCAATTTGGCCGGGGATCCTGGAGGGGTGGGGTTTTGTTTTTTGCCCTCTTCTGGGCATAAAGCAGGGGTCACTGGGGGTGTGGAGGGGAGGTATTTGTGAATTTCCTGCATTGTACAGGGTGTTGGACTAGAAGACTCTGGAGGTCCCTTCCAACTCTATGATTCTACTAAATCACCTGAAGGGACCCTAGAGGTGATACTTTTTTATTGAATGACCTGTATGCAATCACTGTCTTCCAAAGCCTTAAAGGCACTTAAGTTTTCACAAATTTCACAAAAAGCGTAAGAATCCCAGTAGCACCTTAAAGACTAACAAAATTTGTGGTAGGGTATGAGCTTTTGTGAGTCACTGCTCACTTCCTCAGATACAGAAGTGACCAGTGGCTCATGAAAGCTCACCCCCTGCCACAAATTTTGTTAGTCTTTAAGGTGCTACTGGGATTCTTACTCTTTTCTACTGCTACAGATGAACACAGCTACCCATCTTGATCTAAGTTTTCAGTGATTTCTTTTAACATCTCTCCTCCCCCTGTATCCCACTAAGCACACCAAATGTTGGTCCTGGATGTCGGTTGGACCCTCAGGAGCAGCACAGGGGCAAAGGAGAAGGGAGGAAGGCATCAGCAAAAATCATTGGATCCTTCCCCTATCCCACCATCAACTGAGCAAAATCTGAGGCCTTAATTCTGAAGCCTTAAGGAGCCTTTCACCAACTTAAGAGCCTCTTTTATTTGAGAAAGATACACTTAAGTTGGAGGCTGGCTACTTAAGCTGGGGGAAGGCTTCAAACTGGAGTAGTCAGATAGAGGTAGGATCCACCCCACCATCCCCCTTCTTAAGAAAACGTTAGTGACCTGACCTGCATGGCCCAGGCAAGCTCGATCTCGTCAGATCTCAGAAGCTAAGCAGGGTCAACTCTGGCAAGTACGTGGATGGGAGACCAAAGGCAGGAGGTAGGGACAGGCTTTATTCAGCCACCTCTCTGAATATCCTCCAGGCCCTCAGTAGGGGTCAGTCAACAGAGGTCGCCATGACTTCTAGGTGCACACAGAGTCAGTCACCAGAAGTCACCATGACTTCCAGGTACACAAACACGCACACACATGCACATATAAAAAAAATACAAAAAAAACCCAAAGAAAACTTTATTGTCCTTACATCTTCAGAGCTGTGTGACTGGATACAGATCAAAATTTCTATCCTGCCCTTCCGTTTACACAAGGCCATTAAAGTCGATATGAATCACAACACTGCCCAAAGATCCAAAAACCAAGCCTAAAAAGTCTGACCAGTCAGAGGAAACAAGGCAGAAACAAGCAGGAGGAAACCTGGGTCTTTTTAATGTGCCAAAAGACCAACATGAAGAGACTTCTTCCAAACACTCCTGCTTGTATATATTTAAATTTTATTTTAGGGTTTTTCAATACCAACAAACACGTATTCTTTACAAAATCATTTCCATATATTTACAGAGTCTTTAGGTCTCAATACATTTTTCTATCCAACTATAAAGTTTAGACCATCTATTTACATGTACTTTTGAATCTCGATTTTGCAGTCTTAAACTTAAATCGTCCATTTGGGAGAGATCTAAAATTTTACAAATTAATTCCTCCTTAGAGGATATAGTATCGGATTTCCAATTTCTTGCCCACAGAATACGCGCAACTGAAATTATATAAGATAACAATATCTATCATTGGATTTGTATACCTTCGGTATTATATTTAATAAAAAAGTCTCTGGTTTTAATACAAGTTCTTTGTCTATGATTTCTCGCAAGATCACCAATACCATCTTCCAATATTTTTGTGTTTTAGTACATTTCCACCACATATGGTAGAATGTTCCCGTATTGGCTTTACACTTCCAACATTGGTTTGAATAGTTTTTAGCACATTTCGATATCTTGTCTGGTGACCAGTGCCACCGATAAAACATCTTATAGACGTTCTCTTTATATGTGATTGATCTCATATTTTTCAGACTTCCACATCAAATCCCATTGATCTAACTCTATATTCAAACACTCCTATATATTTATATTGTAAACCGCCTTGAGTTCCACAAGGCAGAAACGTGGAGATAAATAAATAAATAAATAAATAAATAAATAAATAATGTTTTAAATGAATAAATAAAGATATATTTGGGCACACAGGAATTTGCCCAGCGTGTTCCACGTGAACATCAGAAATACCGCCTACCAACAAGGCCAGTGGACTGGGGCAAGTGGCTAGCAAAACATTTGAAGTTACCCATGAAACTGCTTCCATATAGGATTTCTTTTTCTGTTTTCCGATCCATGGTTCAAAAAACAGTATGATTTACTCTCGCCAATGCCTTAAGAATTAAAAAACCGAATCCACCCTGACTGTGTTTGGTTTGTGTTTTAAGAGAAATATGTATGGTTTTACCTATTTGATCACATTGTTATTTTTATGGTTTGTGACCTGCCCTGAGCCCACCTGCGGTGAGGGTGGGATAAAAATCGAATCAATCAATCAATCAATCAATCAAATAAATAAATAAAGTATCACACAATGCCAAATCAAAGTAGGCACAATTCGCTCACTTTGTGTGTGTGTGTGTGTGTGGGGGGGAATATTTTCTCTTATTTCACAGCCTCACCAATTACAGAAAACCACCCTGCTTTTCAGCTCAGTTCTAATACAGAGTGTATGCAGAACCTCAAACGCCCTCTGCACAACTGTTTTATGTTAAGTCAGATCATAATCAAATGCCTAAAAACAATGCAGCTTATTTATACAAAAGGGTTCACAGGCTTACTTGGATAAATGATTGAGATTGTGGTCTATACTGCTGCGTACGGTTTACTGTAAGTAGGATCCTATTATGTAATTTCTGTACCACTTAATGCGTCATGTTAACTCATATGCTTTGCTACAGTTCCTTCTGGTGGTTCCAGATTTCTAAAATCCCTGTGCACTGGTTATTCACTGTCCCATTTTGTTGATTGTACAGACTCATTATGTGTAATCCACTTTCAGGCCCTTTGAGAAAGGCAAACTATAAATATATATTTTTTTAAAAAGGTGAAACATAGTTATGGGCCAAATCTTATATCAAACCGTGTACCGTATAACTTTTTAACCAGCTTATCTGACCCTTCTGTGGTTTATTTCTCTAACTTACAACATTGATGTTTCTAAACTGACAACCCTTAAAGGCAGTTTTAAGTCCAGCAATTGGGACTGGCCAATAATAGGCTTCCACTACTAAGGGTCAACACAGGTCAGTGATACTATGTGTGCTTTGCATCCAGAAGTTCCCAGGTTCAATCCCGGGCAAAGTAAGCTAAAAGGATCTCTGGGAGCAGGAATGACCCTTGACATGAGTTGCTGGCAGAGCAGACAGTGCTGGACCAGACGGTTTGTCATTGTAGCCCTCTGCACACAATATTTATTTATAAATTCGATTTTTTTTGCCACCCTCTCCCATGCACAGGGCTCAGGGCGGACACACATCGACGGAGCCAGTGAATGCAGGGATGGAGCGAACAGACTGGCCCTGCTTATGACTGAGTACACTGGCTCCATTTCCCAAGCAAAGTACTTTCACCAGATGTTTGTGCGACATCTACATGTGTACAAGCTACACGCACACAGCCTACATCCCCACAGCTGGGAACATTCTACAAAGCAGCTCCAATGCCTATGAACAGTAACATCTGAAAAAGTAGTATTCCGAGTAACAATGATGGAGCATGGACGATGTGTCCAGCTGCAGCAGATGGGGGGGAGAGCAGAGGCAGCTACCTGCCCCCTCCACCCCACATGCAGGCTCATTTCATGCATATGCCATGAACACATGTCCTCTGTAAGGCAGTTTCATATGTCCTGTAAATTCAAGTTCCAGCCAGGGCTAAATCCTCTTAACCCATTCTCAGTTATTTGTAAATGCTATTTGTAAATGGCATATGATATAAAGTGCTTGTAGCTGTACAACTGCTATAGACTTGCAGCTTTAATTCTGCAAAAAAGCATCCCATTCAAAAGTAATGTTTCACAAGCACATGTAATAAAAAGCATGCAACCGTGAGCAGCTGGTCACATTCAGCCCTGATATAAATAGACTCAACATGAAAACATGAATTCCTGAGCTGCTGAGAATTCAGAATCTGGCTTCACTGCTGGGATTAATTTCTTTTCAACAGACTGGCTGTCTAGAGAATTCCCATGATTCTGAAAATGAAAACATATGGATGTGGTTACAGCCAACAAGAGGGACTACATGGACTGTAACTGATGGCTATTCAAGGAACAGTAACATACAGAGGAAACTGCTGGTTTGGCAGCAATGGGGAGACCCAAAAAGGCCATATAGTAAAAGCTTTTCTGTGCACTGCTGATTTGGCCTGCGTTCATTCTGGAACTTGCACATGCTTGCTCCGTTTCCAGACAGGAGGCGAGAAATAATGGCTACGTTTTGTAAACAGTGTCCTTTTGAACATGAGGAGCACTGAAGAGGAGAAGAATTCTCTACACTCACTAAAGCTTTCCAAACAGATAATGTATGTTGAATTAACTTTTTTGCTAACAACAAGAAGAGAGGGAACCAACAGGAATCTGGGGGAAAGGGGAATTGCCTCCACCTTCGCAACTGGCCTTCTCATACACACCCTTTTACCTGCTGGCTTCAGCTCTCTCCTTGCCACTCCTCTCTACCTACCACTGCCCCCCTCGTGCCATTCGGAAGCCACTTGGAAATGTGCAGCGTTTGTGCATGTAAAGACACTACTGTTAATGCAGGGACTCCCCAAAATTCGGTCTCTTTTTTAAAAAGCTGTTTTTGTAAACATGAGGTTTCCCCCCAGGTTGGCAGAACACGAAGTGATAGCTGGAGCTCACCTGGAATCTGCCTATCCACACAAAGGTTTGCCTAGCCCTTTGGCTGTTGAATACTGCAATAACATTACGAATGCATGATTTGATTTGATTCTCTTCTCCTCCTTTTACTTTATTTATTCCTTTTATACCCTGCCTTTCTCCCCAGTGGAGATTCAAAGTGGTTTAGATCATTCTAGTACTCTAAGAGAAGCCCAGAACTTTACATATTAAACTTAACGTATGCAATTGTTTTTCTTTTGACTGGTGCGAAAACAAAAATGGGCTGCTTTTTCCTGGTTGGTTTGCAATCCTACCACCGCAACACAGTAAGCAGTCTTCAGCAATTGGCTTCTTCTTCTCTATATTCCCAGATGCAACATGGGAACAAGCAACACCAGCTTACTGGGCTCTTGAAAGGATAACATAGAGAATACTTATGTGACATGCTTTAAGCATGCAAACAGCACAAACCCATCATGTCGTTTCAGATTGCATTGATTTCAATGGGAGAAATCAGGCAGACGTGCTTAAATGTGTCACACTGAAATAAACAGTTCTTAATTGTCAGCAGATAAGTACGCCAACTTAACTAAATCACCCTCTACATATTTTTAAATGTTTGAAACTTGAACCGCACCATGTTTTGAACATTCTTTTAACTGTTCATCATGAGCTGCTTATTATTTTAGAAGCCCCATACAAAGCCATGATGGTATTAAAACAATGGAAGGAAGAAAATTCCCTGAACTGGAGAAAGAGATCAGCCATTCAAGTATGACACGAAGCCTGGCTTGGATTCCTCAGTCCCTGCATGATTGCTATTTAAACTGAAAGCAGAAGCAACCATTGATTGTTTTTTGTAGTTCAAGGTTAATGTGACAAGAATAATCAATGACGTGAACATTCCCCAACCAGGCAGGCAGGCAGAATCTGACATGTTTGGCCTTTAACTCTCATGGGTTCTGCTGTTCTAGGACAGAAGGTCTGTAGCTCAGCAGTTCGAGATCCTAGTGCCATGTGACGGAGTGAGCTCCTGCCTCTGGCCCCCAGCTCCTGCCAACCTAGCAGTTTGAAAGCAATAAACTGCAAGTAGATAAATAGGTACTGCTTCGGTGGGAAGGTAACAGCATTCCATGCACCTCAGCGTTTAATCATGCCGGCCACATGACCACGGAAATGCCTTCCGACAGCGCTGGCTCTTCGGCTTGGAAATGGAGATGAGCACTACCCCCTAGAGTCGGATTCGACTAGGTTTCGTGCAAGGGAAACCTTTACCTTTAACCTTTACCTTTATCATGGTCTTAGGACATCAGCTTGCACCTCACCCTCTCCTCTGCCTATTCCCTGCAGTTCTCTGGGGTTACGTTTTTGTACAAAGACGCTAATTTGAGCATGTGAGATCTAACAGGATGTGTTAATCTCTTTTAATAGCTTATGCCAAGTCATAGATCAAGATCTTGTTTCCTCAGTAAATATTTCATTACTCAGGGGAAAAGAAAAGAACACCCTCCCAAAATAAGAAGCAAGAGTTTTCCAAGAAGGCTTACTTGACAGCAGCTGTGTTTGCATTTTCCTGTTTCACAGAGTAGACTATAAAAGCTTAAAGAAATAAAGGGCAACCTTCGGAAGAAAGAAGACATATTTGCTTATGTCAAAAAGCATGCCATTTCTGTGGGTGTTGTTTGGGGTAGAATATGATTGTTCTGCTCTCTTTGGATTATAAAAACACCCTACGTCCTCAAAGAGCATCAAATACAAAGCCCCACATGCAACTTCAGGACTTTCCTTCTGGGAGAACAACAAAAATTCCATTGCAAAATTATCAATTAAAAGCAGGTTTTAATATTTCTCCCCGTGTTTCTTAAAATACAGGCAAAATAGGAGAAGTCTGGTGATTTTCATGTTCTCCTCCCAAAAGCCAGAATCTGCAAAACTGAAGAGGAAGCTCAACATTTTATTATGAGAAATACTTAAAGATCTGATCAGAATTCAAACTAGTTCCTTCTCAGTGGGCTGATAAGTCTAAGTGGATCACAACTCTCTTGCAGGTAATGAGGCCAGAAGCGACAGAGAAGGCAAGCTGGGAGAGGAGACTCAGGAATGCACAATGGCAAATCTTAGCTGACCTTTGTATAATGTGAACTATGGCAGTAATATGTGATGTGAAATATGCTCAGTAATGTTATGTATGAACAATGAAGACGAAACACAGAGTAGATTTGCTCAGTGATAACCAATGTGAGATTCCTGTGTTTTATGCTGCGGAAGGGGAAAATATCATGGAGGTACTTCCAAGCAGCTCCCAAATATACAGTTTACTAGATCCCCACTTCAAAAATGTTGAGGACCAGTGGCTTAAACTTAAATACTTCTGTTTTTTTGGTTATTTTTTGTTTGTTTGTTTTGCAGGGAAACCACGGTCTATCTAGGAGAGTCATAAACCCAGTATTTAGCCTTAATTTACTCTTTTCACTTGTGAGTCTTAGAGTCACTCAGGTTTAAGAGCAGGGGAGGGAAAGTACCAAGAGAACAGAAAGATGCCCAAGAAACATTCTCACCATCTGAAGTTGCTATTTATAAAAAGCGAACAGCCCTTTTTACGAATGAGACCACAGGACCTTTTCTTGGCCACAGATCCAGAAAGCACAACGTGAAGGATAAGAAGGAAACTCCGTTATGACCGTTTTGAAGCACCCTCTGCCCTGTACCAGCCCCTTAAGTGGGGATAGTCAATACACTAAAGAGAAAGGGTCACAAATCTCGACCTCTAGCCCCACCCCCAATATGTTTTCACAGGGTACAGATTGCATGTACACTCTGTGCAGAAGAGCTGATCAGTGTGAAAAAATTGGAAGTAAGAGCCAATAGGCAGGATCCTGGCTCCCCCGGCACAAGCACCAGTTATATCCAGATTAGTCACTTGCACCGGACTGTAATCTGATGTATGACTACGGAACACATCTTGCAGGAAAAACAAGTCTTCCGGTGCCTACCAAACCAAAGCTAAATACTTTATTTGAAAAGCTATATTATTCACACCTATATATTTTATTCCACAAAAAAAGAGAACCTTCATAAAAACAAACTTGCCACTGAACTAAAGATTAAGGATGGGGCATTTAACACTTCCTTATATCAGAGATGTATTTTTATAACAGGGAAATCCACAACTTCCAGGTTTCATTCATTTTCTGCTTGCATCAAAAATTCTTACATATTTCTTACAGCTGATAGCTCTGAACAGCTCAGATTTATACAAAACAATGTGAAAAACCCTGTTGTTGTTCAGACTGAACGGAACCGGCAGACCAAGACCTTGTTAGCCTGCACTTCGATCCTATGCGGAGTCATTCCAGTCTAATCTCACTTATTTCAGTGGGTTTAGACTGGAGTAACTCTGTATAAGATTATACCATTAAACCGGGTAACCTCTGCATATGCACTGTAGTAACTAGATAGGTAAATCTGTTTAAAAGTAAAGGTACTAACAAGGAAGGAAGGAAAAGGAGGTACAGTATAGCTTGATGATCTTGTCAGATCTCGGAAGTTAAACTGAGTCGGTACACGGAAGGGAGACCACCAAGGAAGACTCAACAGATGAAGGCGATGGCTACTCTCCTCTGGTACTCACTTGCCTTGAAAACCCCTCGCTGACCCCTCACTGGGGTTGCCCTAAATCAGCTGTATCTTGGCAACATATTACACACACAACAACAAGGGCTTTCAGATTTTTTAGTGGCTTGCTTTATGTTACAGATATGTCAGTTATTTTTGCCAATCATAAGAGAACAATATTGTTTGTAATCTTTAGTCAATGTTTATACTAAAGAGGTAAAAGAAACTGGCAACTGTAATAATACCGTTTTTCCGATTCTTTGAAAATTTCCACAATTGATTTAAAAACAAATCAGAAAACATGATTTTGACAGGAGCTGATGATTCTGACAATATCATATTAAAAGTATTGACATCTTTTTAAATTTCAAATCTTCTTGATGTACATAACTGACAAAAGCACTCACTGCACATTTGCACATTATAAGATGCGTATTTACTTAGCCAAAGGGCTAATATTTGTGCAGTAAAAGCAACACGCACCACCTGTACCTCCCATGCACAAATCCACAAGACACACCCAAGACACAATTCATAGCATGGGAAATGAACGTACACAATTTGCTTACTTGGCCAGGTAGAGGTGGCACTATCCAACTTTTATGCTCACCTATCCAACATGAGACACTAGTAAACATCCTACCTGTGACAACTGTTGTAAGAAAAGTGATTTCCAGCCCCCAAACTCAAATTTATGTGAAGGGGCCTCTGGAAGAGGTATTTGGGAGAATGGTGTTTGCGAGGAGTCAGATGAGTGTCTATCTATTCTCATTCACACAGGCCTCCATGTTTCTACTTCACCACCAGGTATTCCCTTTTCCAATTTCCTCTTTACCACCATCTTCTTACCCCCCCAAAACCTGATTCTCTCAACACACACAAATCCTAGTCGTGCAGTTAAAATCACACCTCTTATACTTGGGACAATTCTGAGTATTTAGACAGGACTGCTGTACGTAACTTCTGAACCCACTTTTCTACTTCCTCAACTATTTCAAACTTTTAAAGAAATTCAAAAGTGACAGCAGCCCACTCTCAAGAGACTGCTTGGCTGGATTGTTACCAGTCCTCCTCTTTCTGGTCATGAGAGAGAATAAGTACATCCTGCAGCTATCATCCAGCTGGCTCCCTTCTCCCCCGTGGAGATTTGGCTTCATACACTTCCATGAAAGTGTTCAGCTGCAGCTGGACCAAAGGACAGAACCTGGCAGGACATTCTCCCTCTCCATACTCAGTTCTCCTCTCTAGAAAGGCCCGAAAACATGGGCATGCCAAGAAAACTAGGGAAGGGAGCTGAACGTCAAAGCAACTGCTAAAGGAAAAAGGATCTGGAAGGAATGATGCGCTCTCCCAAAGCTGGAGTTGCTTCCAACACAGCATTACATAATTTATCCTTAAACACTACTAAACAGTTAAAACCAAAGAGCATGGAAAACCTGCGGAAAATTCTGTGGAATTTTCTGTACTGAAGTTAGGCTTTGAACGCTGAGACTTTCTAAGCAGTCAGACTCAAAGTTCACATCTTCCAGCTGTGAAGAATTTACATAACTGATAACTAGTATTTGCGCATCACCCCTTGTAAAACACGGTGCTCTCCTTCTGCATTTGAAATTCAAATAGTTTCAACTCTTAACGTTTTAAAGAGGAGCGTAGGAGTAAAGAACAAAGATTCAATAACATGATTATTTTTAACTGCCTGCCTTAACAGAAACACAAATCTAAATATTATTAAGAATGTAGAAAAACACAGCTATTCTGTAGCCGTTCTGTCCAATGCCATCCTAGGAAGATAGATGTTTGTGAAAACTATCTGGACTTGTAAGGTACATTCCATTCTCATATGTACCTAGTTCTAAATGTGTATGATCTCTTTATCTCTTCCAGTTTGTAAATCAATACAGCTTCCTTGACTGTATGTGCCTTTCTGAACACAGCCTCATGGGGTTTTCAAGGCAACAGATGAGCAGAAGTGGTTTGCCATTAGCTTCCTCTGTATAACAACCCTGGTCTTTCTTAGTGGTCTCCCGTCCAAACACTAACCATGGCTTGGCTTCCAGGCTCTGACAAGCTTGGGTTAGTCTGAGCTATCAGGGCACTACACAACACATTAATTTTCTGTGGCAAAAGGTAGGAAAATTTCATTCCCATCTGTTACAAGTTCTATCCATCACTGCCTGGTGCAACTGCAATAAAAAAAGGCCAATGCTATGCTGGGGATTATTAGGAAGGGAACTGAAAAACAAAATCAGCCAGTATCATCATGCCCCTGTATAAATCAATGGTGTGACCTCATTTGGAGTACTGTGTACAGTTCTGGTCATCACACCTCAAAAAGGATATTATAGCATTGGGAAGAGTGCAGAAAAGGGCAACTAGAATGATAAAAGGGTTGGAACACTTTCCCTATGAAGAAAGGTTAAAACCCTTGGGGCGCTTTAGCTTGGGGAAACGATGGCTGAGGAGTGACATGATCGAGGTTTATGAGATTATGCATGGGATAGAGCAGGCAGAGAAAGAAGTACTTTTCTCCCTTTCTCACAATACAAGTACTCGTGGGCACTCAATGAAATTGCTGAGCAGTCGGGTTAGAATGGATAAAGGAAATACTTCTTCACTCAAAGAGTGATTAACACATGGAATTCACTGCCACAGGAGGTGGTGGCAGCTACAATCAAGGACAGTTTGAAGAGGGAATTAGATAAGCATATGGAGCAGAAGTCCATCAGTGGCTATTAGCCACAAGGTATAGATGGGAACTCTCAGTCTGGGGCAAGTGATGCTCTGTATTCTTGGTGCTTGGGGGGGGGGGCAACAGTGGGAGGGCTTCTAGTGTCCTGGCCCCACTGGTGGACCTGGTATTTTTGGCCACTGTGTGACAGAGTGTTGGACTAGATGGGCCATTGGCCTGATCCAACATTGGCTTCTCTTATGTTCTTAAAGCTGTGCCTGCCTTTCTGCATCATTCTCAGCTATGTATTTGTCCATTTCTCTGGGCTTTTCCATAACTACTTGTAACCACTCCCTTATTAGGAACAGTTACTAGACCAGTGCCCTGACGTGGAGAGCCCAGGCTAGCCTGATCCCATCAGACCTTGGAAGTTAAGCAGGGTTAGCTTTGGCTAATATTTGGATGGGCGACCTCCAAGGAATACCAGGGGTGCAATGCAGAGGTAGGCAATGGCAAACCACCTCTGAAATGTCTCTTGCCTTAAAAACAAGTCTAGCTTGCCACCTAGTGGTGCATAACACTAAAATGGCTAGAACTTCTGACTGCCAGACAATCATAGAATCTCCTGGCTATTCTACATAAAATGTCGTATGATAATAGTAATAATAACAATTATTATTACTAGACCAATAACCTGCCACAGAGCTCAGTTTTGTGTGTGACTATTTACAAGCATGGCTAGAACAAAAATATTAAAAACATCAGAGCAAGGGCAGGAACTGTCCATTATGGCAGCACTGAGATTAAAAAGATCCCAACAGCATATATCAAGAGGACAGCATGTGGGATCTTTTATTTCATGCACAAAGAGAAAATAAAATGAACAGCAGGTGGGAATGATGGGACTGAATCCCATCAAGGCATTACTTGTTGTCTAAGTGTGTAAACAGAACACTAAGTTCTGTACAGCCATTTTATAAAAGGGAAGGCCCTGCCCAAGGTAAATAAAGCATCCAAGAAGAAATGATACAATAGGCGTAACTTAATTGGAAAGTACCAATAGCAGTTTTTTTAAAAAAAAGAGGGGGGAACTTTTCGTATACATTGCTATAATACTGTTTTGGAATCTTCTTGGATGGCAACTTGCTAAAGCAAACCTCGAGAAACATCAAAGTGCATAGAAAACTGTACTGCCACCAGAAATACGTGATATCACAGCCAAACAACACATCACATGTGTGATCAAAACATTTTTGTATGTTTGTTTACTGAACTGGAGCCACAGGGCACTGCCAAATTACCCCTCCTCCCCAATTTCCTGATCAACCCCCCCCCTTTTATACACCCCTCCTTCAGCATGGCTGCTGTGAATAGACTGGCCACTCCCTACAGCTGCATTTCAGTTATTTAAAAAACTGTCAGATCGATCAATCAGCGTTCCCAGTGCAACACTTGGACTGGCTCTAAAGTTCTTTTATTCAACGTGCGTAAAATGTATTGCATACCCTCCCTTCCCCTGTGCTTTTTCCCCCCAGGACTACTTCCTTAGCTTTTGCACTGATCTCTTACAAGACAGAGTCATCAAGGAAAGTGCTTTCTACTTTTCAGACTGCAGACAGGAGCAACAGAAGGTGAGGTCTTGCTGTAATACATGATACTAACTCTAATCAGAGCTACAGAGGAAAGCCATTAAGTATACATAATTTTGAAATAGTTTAGTGCGTGCATGTGTGTGTTGTTGCTGTTGTTAAGACATTCCAGAAGACACCCCCAACTTACAGCACGCTTTGCCTGACACAATTGAGTACCAGATCCGTTTCAAGGTGTTCGTACTAACCTTTAAAACTGTATGCGGCCTGGGAGCAAAATATCTAAGGGACCATCTCTCCCCATATGTGCCCCAGCAAGCCTTGTGCTCTATGGACCAACATTTACTGGTTGTCATTTAGCCTCAACCAGGGCCAGGGCTTCTCTGCCCCGGGCTGGTGGAATATGCTCCCACTTGAGATCAGGGCCCTGCAAGACCTATTGCAGTTTCACAGGAGCTGTAAAATGGAGCTATTATTTATTATTATTATTTATTAATTCCATTTATATCCCACCCTCCCCGCGAACAGGCTCAGGGCGGCTTACAGTAATTGGTAAAAGGTAAAGGTAAAGGTTCCCTTGCTCGAAAGCCAGTCGAATCCGACTCTAGGGTTGCGGTGCTCATCTCCGTTTCAAAGCCGAAGAGCCAGCGCTGTCTGAAGACATTTCCGTGGTCATGTGGCCGGCATGACTAAACACGAAGGTGCACGGAACGCTGTTACCTTCCCACCGAAGTGGTACCTATTTATCTACTTGCAATTTCTTGCTTTCGAACTGCTAGGTTGGCAGGAGCTGGAACTAGAGACAGGAGCTCACCCCATCATGCGGCACCCGGGTCTCGAACTGCTGAACTACTGACCTTCCACAGCCTGCAGTTCAGCGTCTTAACCACTTGAGCCACCGCAGTAATTGGTACAAGGCACCATAAAATCCACATAAAAACATTTTAAACATTTTAAAACATTCAGGTAATCATAAAGTCTAGTAATACTAAACTTTCCATCACTAATTGAGATGGCGTGCTATATGATGTAACAACAGACAATTTCTGACTCAGTAATCTTCTGGCGTCACACGATAGTATGGCTCGGTCTCAAAGCTGGGGGAAGAAGTTCTTGACTACAATAGATACTCACTCCAAGCAGATGGAAGTCCACCCAATGAACTCTGCAACCTCAGTTATAACATGTGATAAACTTTGACAGATCTTTGCTTGCCATGGACTTCCAGTGGTACAGATCACAGATAATGGACCAAATTTTACCACCCAGGAATTTAAGTTCTCCACAATATCCCAGACTCTCTTCTTCATCTTCTGCCAGGCCTTTGGCTGAGGTGGCAAGCACCCAATTATTTTGGCCACCCCTGGCTGAAAATTGTCACTTGAAATCTGTCCACATTACTGATTTGTCACTGCACTTTTAGCTGGTGGGCCTTCTCTTGCTGTTGTTCTGACACTACGGGACTAGAAATTATTGCCAATTAGATTAATTTTCAGCTGTTTTAACTATTATTATTTGAACTATTATTTTAAATGGTCTGGACTTTCTACTGATGTTGCCCACCTTGAGCCCACTCGTGGGAAGGATGGGATATAAACTGAACAAGATAGATAGACAAATAGGCAGGCAAATAAGAAGCCATTCATACAGATGTGGACAGGAACTACACTGTTGTTTGGATTAGGCCAAGGTCCAGCCAGTCTGTCATTCTGCTTCCAACAGTGACCACCCAGAGGTTGTTTGTTCCCAGTATTATATACCAGAGACATACTGCTGAACACTGAGGTTCCATTTACCCAGGGCCTGGATCTCACTTGGGACAGCGTTCCACCCGGTTGGCACCAGAGCTGAGAAGGCTCTGGTTCTAGTTGAGGCCAAGTGGATACCTTTCAGGCCAGGGATCACTAGAAGATTTTGATCCATTGAGCATAATGCTCTTTGGGGGACATACCATGAGGGACGGTCCCGTAGATATGTCAGTCCCAGACTGCATTGAGCCACTTTGGTGTAGTGGTTAAGTGCACGGACTCTCATCTGGGAGAACCAGGTTTGATTCCCCACTCCTCCACTTGCAGCTGCTGGATGACCTTGGGCAAGCCATAGTTCTGTCAGAGCTGTTCTCTCAGAGCTCTCTCAGCCCCACCTACCTCACAGGGTGTCTGTTGTGGAGAGGGGAAGGAAAAGGAGTTTGTAAGCCACTCTGAGACTACAAGTGAAGAGTGGGGTATAAATCCAATCTCTTCTTTTTTCGTTTTCCTCCTAGTACAGCTAGCAGTTCTGACAATGTTCTGACTTCTGTCTGTAATTAACAGACAGCCTGAGCGCTCAACACAATTGTTCCTAAGAGCCTTCTACCACCCAGTAAACCCAGATCAGCCTTGAGGCTGAATGAAGAGCTGGAGGGAGATGATGGAGGAGGAAAACCTACAATGACCAGCTAAAACTTACTACAGGCCTAATGTGAGATAGTGGCAAGGGAATCTCCCCTTCTCAGTCACTACTGTTGACACAGTGGAGTGTTAGTCCTATGCAATATTTTCAAGTGGAGAGAGGATTACTGTGTCATGGACCTCAAAGGGAGTTAGAAAAGTCCTCAGTAACCTACTGTGACCTGTCTTCAGGCCAGCACTTCAAGGCTGAAGGAGTTTCCACCTGCCCTGACTTATACTACAAGTTTGGATTTAACTCTGGATATGTTTAGGGCACTATCTTGTCAAGTTCCTATGGATACTCTTCAGCTTGTACAGCACACTAGGTGTTTGCTTGATGCATGTTCTTTGCAGCTTATTAAAACTGCCAAGTGGAATCCTGTCCCACTGGGGGACAGATGTCATTGCTATGCTTCTTTAAGGGAAGCAAGGTCCCCAGCAACTTTAAAAGGAGCTAATGATGTGCTCTCACCTTTTAAAAAATTACAAACCTTTCACCGGTTCACACAGGTTTAAATAATTACCTCATAAGTCATCCCTCCCCCTCCAAAAAACCTAGGAAGTAACCAAACGGCCCAGAATTCCAGGTTTTCAACTGTGTAATCGTTAGTGATGCCATCTTTAATCTGCTTTAAATTGGTTCTAATGTTATTAATTTTATTATATTTAAAGTCTGTACACTGTTCCTAAGGCTTATGCCATACTGTACATCGCCCAGATCCCGGCATAAGTCAGGATAGGGTGATTAGTAAGTCATCATCATAAATCCTCCTCCGCCTCATTATTATTATTCAGATTTGAGCAAGGTTTTTGAGTACACCGTGGTGACTCAGGTCCACATCTCCTGGACTAAAGTGACCTGGCTTCAGGCTACGAACTGCCTTCATCACCCTAGTGGATGACCTATGCCGGTAGAGGGAGAGAAGGAATACAAGCCCACTGATATTCATGGGGCTTTTTCAGTGCCACCCCCCACAACATCCTCCTGGAGCACCTTATAGGGACAGCACAGAGTGGTACCACATTTAAGTGGAGTAGCTCATTCCTTGAAGGTTGGCTCCGCAAGAAGGGAAGAGAAAATGCAGTTAAGTAATGAGACGACAATGGTATTAGGCTTGCATCTTCAATGTGTGTTTCATTCTCTTTCCATTCATTTTTATGTACGAAAGTGCAATCGATGTTTTGGTCAGAGAACAAAAAGTGGATTGGATTACTCTTTTTCCATTCCACTCTCCCATTCCTTTAAAAGGCACCATTCAGTCTGCTATGGTACAAAAGCTGAATGTAAAGTTGCTTAACATCTGGCATTAATCCAGATGCATTTTATTACAGTGGCTTGTTCTCGTGAAACTCAGATATTCACTCATTATTCTTGAAATTGGCAGAAAGAACAGCAGCAACATACAATGACATAACGAGGAACAGTTGAATTTATGTATTTGTGGTGCAATCCTTTTAGTCCCATGCTAGGTTACACTACACAAAGGGGGGGGGCTTGTTAGAAAAAAAGCAGATACCAAAGACAACTGTAATCATGCCTGGGAACATCATCTTCATTTTCCAAGTCTCCCCCCCCCTTAAGATGCACTTATAATTAATCTGGGTGATACTTGCCTATATGACAGATGCCCATATTGTTCAAGATAAGCACGTATGCCATTGACATACTGTGAAAATTAGGCCTTAATATCTTTGTACAGCGAGGCCCAACCCAATGACACAAGTAACTGGTTCTACGCACCTCAGATTGCCAGAGTCCTACTTTGAACAAAGGCCCCCCTCTACCCCTACACCACATAGGAAGCTACTTTTGGGAAAATGAGAAATTCAATGTCCTATTGAATAGGAATTTCAAACAATTTGTGATACAACATAGGGATTAAAGTTAGAAGGTTGCATATAAGCACTGGGGTAAGTGTGAAATATCTTTCTGGATCCTGACCAGACAGTGTTTGGTGATTCTCAGGTAATCAACTTTGGTTTTGGCCATAATACTTCATGCCTTTAAGTTCTGAACAATAGCAAGTTAAGACAACATTAAGTACAAGCTGGATTGTGTAAGGAGCTGCTTGCCAGCAAACAGGAACCTGATGCTTTCTGCATTGGTACCACCCACTTTGTATAGAACGTAATAGGTCAATCTGAACTGAACAAACTAAATGTGACAAGGAAAACAACACAATACAAAAAACCAGCACCTCAAAAAGGGTCTTGCTGTCAATCCTGAGAACAAATGCTTTTTCATATCCTTCCGGTGTTGCTCCTTGTTCCCAAGTTGCTTGTTCTAGAGAGAACAACTACACACTGCCAACTTTCCAGCATCAGCTTTGGTCCTTGGGAAAAAAAAGATATTTCCTGGTTCAACCTGAAACATCTAAGCACCGAAACAATCTGATGCTATTTGTACCCTTTATCGTAGCAGTGCAACTGGTGGAAATGAAAACATCTACAGATATATAGTGATAACTACTGCTGCAAAACAAGCATTTCTTCCAACTCATCCTAGCCCAAAATATGGCCCCTTACCTTGATACGGCTGATCTGGCCACCTGTATGCATGCCATGGTGACACTGAAACTAGACTACTATAATGCCCTGTACATTGTTGGTCTTCCCTCAAAATCAATTTGGAAACTTCAGTTGGTGCAGAAGGCCGCAGTTTGGGTATTATCGGGAGCTAGTTGGAGCATGCATATTACTCCCATTCTTCAGTCACTCAACTGGCTGGCTCATCTGTTACCAGGCTCAATTTAAAGTACTGGTTATCACATGCAAAGCCCTTCCCAGCCTTGGACTCTCACATCTGTGAGAATGTCTATCTCCCTGTGCTCCACCACAACAGCTTCACTCATCTGAGCAGGGCCTTCCTTCTGCAGGCGCCAACCTGCAAATGAGCTAAATCAACAATTGCCTTTACACCTGCCTTCTCCACTGTGGCCCCCACCTTGCGGAATGGACTGCATGAGGAGGCTAGGAAGAGTCCCTCTCTCCTGGCTTTCCGCTAACTGTGCAAAACTGAATTATTCAAGAGGGCATTTCTCCACAGATAATAGGGATGAACTGTACAAAACAGTTCACAAAGTTACCCAGATAAATTATTAGGGACTGTGGTCTAAAGTTTTGTGTATAGTTTGCTGTAAGTTGGATCCTACTTTTGCTTCCTTGAATGTATCATGTATCATGCTAACAATTTGCTTTGCTTCAAGTTCTGTTTTAATATTTCTGGCTGGTTCTACAACCCAAATCCCATTTCATCGTTTACTGAATGTCCCATCCTGGTGATTTTATTGACTAACTCTGTGTAATTCACCTTGAGTCCCAATGAGAAAGGCAGATGATAGACAGATGGATAGAGGGATAGACAGAGGGACGAACAGACAGACAGACAGATATTGCTTTATATTTTGGTGCTGTCTGACAACTTTGTTGTAACTAAGATTTAACTGGCAACTTATCCCATAAATATCTTCTTCACCTGTGGCACCACAATCAGTGGATTGAACTGCAGTAGCTAAACTGATGTACAGCCACAAAAATCACCCAAATGCTCACTGGCAGGAGATCCATATGGGGGATTGCATGGGGCTTCTTTTGCATCCTGCCACCTGAAAAGCTGCTAGAATGTTCTGCAATGGACTATCCGTAGCCCCACCCCTGTACCATAGCTCAAGCAATCCACAGTGGCTACCTATGCCCCTCACCCCTTGACAAAGCATAACCACTGCTGCTGCCCTGAGAGCCAGGTCCCCATCTATTCTTCACCTCAAGGAGCCAGTTAGGCTTACAAAGTCACTAGCTTTCATCTGAAAGACCAAAGCTTAGGCATTCTAATGGCAGAACATTAAATATAAGGCCAGGATGAAAATAATAATAATAATAATAATAATAATAATAATAATAATAATAATAATAATAATAATAATAATAATAATAATAATAATAATAATAATAATAATAATAATAATTTATTGATCACTTTTTCCCACACACCTGTGGGCTCAGAGCAATTTACAGTTACTCATTTGACAGCTGAACTAACAATTTTCATGGGGGAAGGGGAGACAACACAAAGAATTATTTAATTACACGCACTGTAGCTGCTCGGGAGGATTCATCTTGCAGGCTGAATCAGACGTGATCAGACGGCATTCTGTTTTCGGCTGGCTGAAGAATTTGTGGATGACGCTACCCTGTTTGAGAAGAATCTAAAATACTAGGCAAATGCTGACTGGCTTATGTTACTTTCAACTCCACAGAGATATCACAGATCACCAATGCAAATGATGCTTTGAAGGCCTGAAAGATGTAGCCAAAAGGATCTCTTGTTCAGTTTATTTAAGTAGCCTGTGGTGCTTTCTCTCTCTGTGTCTATGTGTTCTGAACTGCTCCCAAGAAAGGGTTGGGAGAGACAGACGGGGCTAAAAAATAGCCAGGCTCCTACAGACATGTGGCTGACATCTAGGAATGTGAAATATTTATTCAGCCTGAGCAGAGCTGGTATCTAAAAATATGACTCTGGCATGTAGGAATTTGAAATATTTTTCCAGTCCTCTCATAGGCACATTTAGATGCTATGAGGAGCTGAGAGGCTATACAGAGATAAAGAGTCATGACTAATAAGGAGAAGTGGTCAAGTGGATGAGGGCTAAACAAGCTAAAGACAAATTTACAGAAGACAGGGGTGACGCAGGCAGGCGAGGCTGATGCTAAGGAGGGGATTGTATTTCCCACTCTGTAATGAGTGATGTTTACACTGATGGTCCTTGGGAAGTCTGGAAGTTTCATTGGATCCTGTCTTGTTAGGACAACGTAGTTGCAAAGAGTGCTTTCCAACTGCATTTATTTCAGAAATTGGCTCCCCTCTTAGAGCCAGCTGATCTTGCCATGCTGATCCCCGGCTACAGTGACATCAAGGAGAGACCACTGCAACATGCTCCATGAGATGACAATCCAGAAACTACAACTGGTGCAGAATACAGTTGCTCATCTATTGGCTGGAGCATGTTTAGGCAAATAATATAATTCCTATTTTAAAATGGCTTCACTTGTTACCTATTATATTTCCTGGCTCAATTCAAGGTGCTGGTTCTTTCTCTTTTAAAACCGGGTACCCACATACTTAAAAGAACCGTAGGAACATATGTGCCTGCCAACTTAGATCCACCCAATGGTTTCTTAAGAACATAAGAGAAATCACGTTGGATCAGGCCAATGGGCCCACCCAGTCCAACACTCTGTGTCACACAGCGGCCCAAACCCAGGTGCCACCAGAAGGTCCATCAGCAGGGCCAGAACTCTAGAAGCTCTTCTTCTAGGTGCTTCCTCACCCAGGTTTATCAGAACAGCCCCATCTTGGTCAAAAGCCTTTTCAACTGTGGTGCTGTCCTTGAGGAACATCTCTGAGAGAAGGAAAGGAGAATGCCTCCTTTAACAAGCTTCAAGAAGCACTGTAAAACGGTACCTGCTTAAGAGGGCTTTTGAAGGATGTTGACTTTTTAACCTGAGAGCTATTGGGGCTGGGGAGGAAACCCTGAGAATGATGGGCTGTCTGATCATTGTTTTTACTGATTTTTTGCTATGCCTGTTTTGGTACATACAGTTCTGTTAGCAGCTCTGAGTTGTCTTGAACTGGGGAGGAGAGAGAAGGCAGAAGAAAAATACTGAAACCAAACAAGGGTGCAAGTTTTAAATTTAAGAGCAAGCTTGCAAACCATATGTACAACGAGTAAAGAAGCCAAGCTAAGGCCAGGACTTGTGCAAACAAAGAGGCAAAGCAAATTACTGCGAGAAAAACAATGGACCACAGGCGAAATATAGCAGCCAGGCAATGCAATTATAGGAGAAACAATAACCTGAAAAATAATGAGTCAAACGAGACTCCCCACTAAACAGTATGCAGGATTCACATAAACCAATTTCCTTTTCAGAGATTACTGAAAACACGTTGTGGATAAGGAAAAACAAAACACAAACAGACAAATCAGGTGGAGAAAAGCATCTATAAAAGGCTCTCTGAGTTTCTGGTCGCTTGCAAGAAAAGGTGGAGAAGGAAATGGGGCAAAATATGGCTACTGCTTTCTCCTGTCATATTATGCAGATTTTCCTATCTGGCAATATGCTATTGAAAAACAAACTACTACAAAACTCATATGAGCATTTGCTATTTGGACTGCAACCGTGACACTGTTTTGCAAATTCCTGACAATCAAATCCTCCTTTTCTGTAAAGGACGATTTCACTACCACCTTCCGCCACCCCCCCAAAAAAAATTGCACATCAAGACGCTTCCTATCATATGGGAGCTGATTTTACATCTTTCACACATGGTTTTTCAGGACATGGCTTGTTAGTCGTGTTAGCCATGTTAACTGCAAAACCCACTTGTCTATCGACATGAACACAACTACCCCGTAAGGAAATCAGCTCCTTTTTTACATTTAAAACTTTTGTGATACAAAAAAAAAAAAAATGCATGTGGTCTACATAGCTATCTTACCACAATATCATTCAATGTTCCGGTCTTATGTGCTAGGGAACATAGCTGTGCATCTATCCCACACCATGAGATGGATGAGCTTCATGCTCATCTGGGAACTATACACCCCTCTGCAGAGATGGGCAGCTCTACCTTGGCACGGAACACAAAAGTACAAGAGGAAACACAAGCAACATACTTTGTTTCCCTTAACCCGTATATCATATGCAAAGCATCTGAAGTTAGATCTAGCTTCCACTCTAACCGAAAACCCGTAATAAATCTGGACAACATTCAAATCAGAACAAAATTTGAGTCCGGTGGCACCTTTAAGACCAACAAAGTTTTATTCAAGGTATGAGCTGTTGTGTGCATGCACACTTCTTCAGATACAATGAAATGGAAATTACCAGTCCATACATATAGGTAGAGACTGAGCAGTAAACTAGCATCCAGCATAATGGAGATGTTTAACAGAGGCAAGGACCAAACAGGAATACAAGCTTGGTTTATATGGTCACCCTTAAGATTTAATTCCGTGGGGAGGGAGAACATAATGAAGCAAATAAATATATCAGAATTGGAGACTGATGCATAAATGTGCCCTTCTTAATTGTGGAATGCTGATGGTAATTAACTGAGACCCTGTATCTGAAGAAGTATGTGTGTGCACATGAATGTTTATACCTTGAATAAAAACTTTGTTGGTCTGAAAGGTGCCACCGGACTCGAATTTTGTTTTGTTGCATCAGACCAACACCGCTACCCATTTGAACCAACATTCAGATCACTTTGCTGTGCATATACGTAACTGATGCAAGGATTCCAAGAGTAACAAGTGGAGATGTAAAACAGACTACAGGGGTGTTCTGCAGTTTCAGCCCCAAGGCAGCTGAGTCCTGGACTGGGTCTGTGTGTGTGTGTGGAGGAGCAGGGGGAACACCAGCATGGGTTACAGTCCCACGCAGAAGTGACATTGCTGCCCCAAACACTTCTTCAGACAAGCACATTAGGGCAGTGCTACAACCACTGCAGAAAACACTACTGTTATAGTACTGTTTCTTTTGCAGCAGAGGCCTAAGTGTGTCGTGTACATGAATACTTAGCTTCTTCACTTTGTTTAACGCCCTTGCATGGGGGACTGAGCAACCTAGGGAAAAGCAGTCATGCATACAGCCTATTATATTTTCACACTTACACACCATTTGCAGAAAACTCCTACAGCAACCTTAAGGTCTAGCAGTGCCCTTAGGACATTCCGAGGCACAGAAGAAGGAAGAACGACAAGGGATGAGATTGTTAACCCACAAGGGTAGTACTGAAAGAGTTCTCAACTGCTATGTGTTTTTAAAAATTAATTCCTGTTTATTAAAAAAAGACCTCAGAGAATACTGCAGGCCCATGCAAGTTACCAGACCAGCTGTTTAATACTAGCCCATGTGTTCTCATTGCAGAGAATACAGTAATACTTTAAGAGGTGAGGGACAAAAATCCCTGCATTTCAACAAGGACAATCTAATTATCTTTCAGCTAAAAAATCAGTCCTCTCGGAGCCCATGCCAAACGTGTTCCATAGGGAACTGAAACCACTGCATTTCCTAGTTATGAAAGAAAAATGTCACTGTCACTCTTTTTAATTTCACAGGACCCAGCTTAATTGTCAGGACCATTCACTGAATATTTAAATGTCTCGCTTCCCACTGGGAACAATTTTGACAGTGACGGCCATATAATTTCAGACATGAGAAGAATAAAGCCTTGGAATGATGAATGGCTGACACTTGGCCTGCTGTTCTTTCCCAAAGTTGGGTGGAAAGGCAAATCACATAGCAATCGGGGCAGGCTAAGAATATGCCCCTTGTTTAATTCTCCCTTTCCCCCCATACACACTTAGTCCAACCAATCTTGCAAATATGAAATGTATGGCAAAATAACTGTAGCTCAACTATGTTACTAGTGTGCGTGTGTGTGTGTGTCTTTACTCAGTTCTTTTTAACTGTGAATTCTGTTTTAGCAGGGCACTTCAGAAATTTAAAGACACCTACAATACAGCATGGAAAAATACTGAAAATCTGTGCCACCACTGTATCCACAAAACCACATGACATCACTATAGTGCTGATACTTTACTTCTGGCCCATGAGTGTCTCCCCAGCTGTGGGCCATTCATTCTACGGAAGAAGCTTCAAAGGGGTAGCAGCCCTCCACGGCACTGCCCCTACACCTTTATGCGCCACCACTCTCCCCCTCCCACACAATCACATAAAAAAAAAATTATACCAACAGTCAGATTCCTTGCCTTGGTTCACAGGTAAAGGGCTTCAACAGAGTTACATACAAAATGAAGCATTACAGAATCAAAGGCAGCAAAGACAGAAAGGCATGAGGTGGTGGCGGCAGGAGCACATGCCTAGAACTGCTGTTTCTCAACACATCTGCACACTCAAATATGAAGGAAATGTACACTGATACAGACTATCTAGTATTTAACCTGCTGAACATGAATTAGTCATAAAGACAGATGGGCTAGTGTAGAGATCCCTAACTGGGGCCTATGGCTCTCAGGAGATGACCTATATATCTGCGGGAGGGGCATTCAGAAATTTGGGGGGCAGCCCCTTCTCCCCATTTCTGACAGCCAGTGGATGAAAAGCTGGTTTATACTGTTCATTATGCCTTGAGAATAAAACCCCAGATCCTAGACTTCTACCTCTGGCCCTTTAAAAAGGGGCACACAACAAACGGGAACCAAACCTAACATTAAAGAGTGGCAGATGGAGATAAGGCACATGGCTCTTGCTGAATGCATACCTGTCTATCATATGCATATATTATAAATAGGCCGGTATACCTTGCCTTAAGTCCCAGTCTTATGTTCTCGTCTTTTTTAACTTGTGACTTAGGGAGCATTCCATGATCATGTTGTGTGTTTGGTGGGCATTGTAAACTACAGGTTAAGAACCACTAGGCTAGGGTGAGATCACTGTCTTCTAAAGCACGGATGAGCTTGCAGCACCTTCCCTGCAGGTGTGATGGACTGATGGGCTGGCTGGGTCCATACTAGGGACAAGAAAGGGGAACAAACTTAACCCTGAAACCTAGGATCAAGAACCTAAAGTGGTAAGTCAAACACAGTAAGAGGAACAACAATTAAAACCTAATGTATATAATATAAAAATACATGTATTTATTAGTAAAGCATTAAAAAACATATAAGGGCCCAATTACACCTCATATAAAAATTCCAAAATCATACACACAAGGGCCAATGGACTTGACCTGACGCGTTTCGGCCTGTTTAGGCCTTCTTTTAGAGGTCAAACACAACGACGAACAAATTGGCTTATACCATAATACAATACAATTACACAATATGGATACAAAACAGACCAGAAAAGAATTGATCCAAAGTGAAACCACTAGGCACAGAATAAAAGTATGAATGAGACCTCCCAAGGTCCAATCACGTGCCAAATGATATTTCACTGAAAATAATTTCTGGCACAGAAAGCGCCTTCCAATGATTGTTTAGTTCAAGCCAGAGTATCCTCAACAAAACTGTCACTTTAGCAAAGAGCGGGGTCGATAAACGGAATCACTCACTGGCATTCTTTCCCATGCTCTTCATGGCCCTGGCTCCATGTTTTACAAGGGAGCTGGGGGATAAGAAGAGGATAAGAAGATTATAGCATTATTGCCTGAAGATTTGGGATGAATCAAACAGAACACAGATACTGCCCAATTGCAGGCCTATGAGGTGGCAGTAGTGGTGGTGAAGGTTTTTTGCTCTGCCACCATTATCTTAGTGGAATATCTTCCAGCTACGCTGTTTAAAGTGATGCATAACGTGATATCACCCAAATCCAACCTTACTAAAATGTTGATTTGGCTCATAGCTTTGATGTTTTTGCAAGGTTCTTTGCTGATAAAATCTCTCTTGTTTGTTCCAGCTTGGAGGCCAAGTTGAGAGAAGATTCAGTAACTGAGGTGTCAGAGGCACAGCTTGTTTTTTAATCATGGATAGAAGTCAGAATAATCTTGCCAATGGACAATGACGGTACCCTTGGGAGTGTAAGAATTACTACTTCCACTTTTCAATTGTGCTCACCCTGGCTTTTAAAATCATGGATGAGAAAAGGTACTGGAGCCACTGGTTAAAATTGTTAATGCCTCTCTTGACTGAGGGGGCTCTCCCCAAGACTTCTGAAGGTTAAAAAAAACCCCATTTATTTGTTAAGGATGAGGTGGCCAATTTATAAGCCAGTTCTGAGAAGTTTATAAAATGTGTGATTGTGGAGAAGTTCCAGAGGTTCTTGGACAATACACCTGGCTCTTGACCCATTTCCATGAAGCTTCAGATCAGGGTTTTGGAACTGAGACAGCCATAAGTGCACAGGTAGACAATCTTCATTTAACGTTGGACAGGGGATACTCATCCCTGTTGATATTGTTAGATCAATGAACTTTGATACCGTTGACCACTCCATCTTTACCCATTAGTGGAGCTTAAATTAGGGGAGTAGGTCTTTTGGCAGCTTCAGCTGTTTTTTCTTCTGATTAGAGACAAAGAGGTCCAACCAGAAGAACAGCATCAACTAGGTGGGATTTCTCCTGTGGAGTACCACAAAGTTCTCAACCACGTGCTTCGGTACTTATGTGAGACACTGAATGAGATCATCTGGTACTTCAGGACTGGATATCATAGAGCTGGGTGTTATCTGCATATTGATATTTCATCCATAAGAACTGGTGCTTTGTGGCTGTGGTCAGGTGGCTATGTCAGAAGAAGCTGAAGCTGAAACCAGACAAGACAGAGGTGATGCTGGTTGGGAAGGCTGATATTTTAGAGGAACTGGATTCATTTGTAGTGGATGAAGTTGGCACTTGCAGAACAGAGTCTGGAGGTGTTCATGGACCCAGCCTTCCTGTCTGAAATGCAGGTTGGCACACTAGCCAAGGACCACTTCCTCACATATATGCCCATGTGCCAACTAGTTCTCAGGCTGCCACATACTGGCTGCTCCCCCACTGAAGTTAGTCAGCCTGGCATCAACCAGCGCCTGTGCCTTCTCCACTGTAGCTCCCACTTTGTGGAATGCACTCCTCCTGAGGTAGCGAAGGGGGTACCTCTTTCGAAACTTCCAGGAGGTGCTGTAAGGTCATCTTCTTTGCCAGGGCTTTTAATGTAGTATAAACTGCAGGCTATCTTTTGAGAAGACTGGGATACTGGGGGTGGGTGGGGGTTATTTTGTAGCTTTTGAATTGTGGTGTTTTTAATTAGGATCTGTAAACCTCCTTGAGCCACAAGGAGAGGCAGGATATAAAATTCTAATAAATAAACAGTGCATCTTTCTAAAGGAGGCATAAGCCTTACATACAAGGACAGAGGGGCGTAGGAGGAAAACAAAGGCTGCTCTGCACAGAGAATGCCACTTGCCTTCATGAATCTTAATCTTATTTTTAAGAGGAGAGGGGAAGCAGAGGAGAGGGGAAGCAGAGGAGAGTAACTACAATCTATCAGACAATATGTTTAATATAAATAATCCATGAACTCAACAAATGCTTTATTTTCCCTGTAAGCAGAATAAAGAAAAAATAATTAACACACTCACACATACATGCACACGATGCTATAAACCCCTTGCAAAATAATTAAAAATTACTCATTTCTGCCAGGAAAAGAGAAAACTACCCCACTACGACTTCCATTAATATAGTGCAATGTCTCCCAAAGTCTTAATAACAGGAGAAAACCTTGTGTAATGTACTGCCATCCTAGTTCTAAACAATTCAGTGTTGGAAATTCCATGATGTGTGCTACATTTGGAGGGGAAGCTGTTCGTTAAACCTTACCTTGCAATTAATCCCAGCATGATAGTGTCAGGGATGGCATTCTGAAAGGAAACCGGCAGCTGAGGGGGGGAAGCAGGCAAGTCACCAAGTTAGGTGAGCAGGATAGGCAGAGCAGCTCAGTCTGTGCCGGAGGAATGAACTGACTGAAGAGCCAAGCCCAGAGGCAGCCATTTTACGGAACCAGGTGGAACCCTACTGGGTATACATATCACCCTATCCCTGATAAGGTGCTAGCAGCACAGGGCCGTAGCCAGGATTTTTTTTGTTTGGGGAACATTTAAATTGTTAAGAGGGGCAGTTAAATTACAGTTAATGTAATTAATCTGAATGCTTGTATTTAAAGAGGGAGGCTCGAAGCATGTTTCTAGCCCCTCCTTTCAACGGACAGGGCAGTGAGCATGGCATTTCCTAGGGAAAAAAACAGCTCAGAGGGCATTTAAATGCCTTATAAGAAAACTCAGAATGGCACTCAAGAGTGGCATCTTCAATACATCTCCAACAATCCCCCCTTTCTGCTAGGCCAGTCCTGCTGTATACCACCTAGTTCATGGTGAGTCTTTCAAAAGCAGCCCCATGAGCCTTTGGGAAACATGCAAATTAAGTTGTGGGGCAATGCTTTTAATTCAGGGGGCAGGCCTCCAAAATGCCCCACTGCAGCTATGGGCCTGTAGCAGCAACTCCATGGCAATGCTGGAGAGTCTGCTGCTTGGACCCCACTGCCAAAAGCCCAACTTTGGGCTCCACATCCTGATACTCATGGGTATTTGATGGAAGGACAAACACTGAGTCTTCACTTCAGAATCTCGAGAAAGCTGACTATAGAAGAGCATTTACTCTTATGAGAGTGGATATGCTACCCACAGCGATTACAGAGGGCAGATACAAAAAGCGCCCATATGATGAAAGACTGTATCTGCGGGGAGAGTAAAATAGAGACAAGGGAACATGTACTACTTGAGTGTAAACTATCAGAATATTCGAACGCTCAATATATCGCCGATTTGTAGCCAGTTCCGGGGGAGGAATTCCAGATTTTATTTAGATAAGCTTTTAGCTGACAGGGACCAAGAAATTTCTTTAAAAGTGGCCACATTTACTATTCAAGCTATAAGACTCCGGAAAAAGCTGCTAAACAAAAATATCTAATCATTTTATTGATTTTAAGCAGTGTCTGTTTTGAACTGTATATTTTGATACTTGGTCACATTTGGACGTATTATAGATTAGTTATGAAATGCTGTTATTTGTTGGGTCTTTGACCATAATAAACAAATTGATTGTAATTATTCAGACTGTACTGGTTGTAAATTAAATATTCCAAGTGTAAACTGTCCAACAGAAAAAAGAGAAGAAAAAACCCAGTACAGGTCAGTATATACACAGCCCCTTTTGTTCACACTTCCCTGAAACCACATTCAATGGTGATAAATTTTGTTTGGATTTCAACAAAGGAGAACACACACACACAAAATCTCCCATTTCTCAAAGAAAAAAAAATGTAAGGCTTACATTCAAACAATAGTATTTCCTAATTCTCAAATACTGTTTATGAATATTAAAATAAAGGAAGAAAGACCCTTTAGGAAAACCTACAGGAAAATTAATGGGTATCAGAATTCAACCCTATTTGATACTGTTCCAGCCCAGTCTTTTCACAAAGCTAAATTTTATGCTTTATGTAAGAAATTATATTAAGCCAGAGATTTTAACAGTTGGGACTAGCACGACTGGTTTCCAAATGTAGGGAGTTATAAAACAATCAGGACTTGACAGATGGTATAAATGGAAAAGCCAATCAGCATTTTTTAAATGAAAAGGCAGCATACAAATACCCTACATAAATACATTGTCAGAATATGCCAAAACAGTTGCTAACTAGGATTTGCAGCTAAAATGAACAATGTTGGTCTTGCCTACTAAAAATAAAGGGCTAAATGAGACCTGGATTGACATGGTGTCTCCTGAGATTTTACTACAGTAGCTTTCATTCTTTATCCATGCAGATCCTCCCACCCTTTGGGGGGAAAATTTGTTTCCTTCCTACAGACACCAAACTTGTTGTCTGCAATGTTATTTTCCGCATGGAATCACTGGCACCCCAGTGGGACTTCAACCTTCTCCTTGAAAGCCTTGTCACCATCACTGACTGCTTATGGTTCATCTGAGGGATAGCTGCAAGTGTCCTAGGTATGGTGATGTGATCATGAAAGTCCATCTGCTACTGCATTCTGAATGGTGCCTTCTTTACGTAGCAAAAGTGGGGCTATTATAAGCAAGTGATATATGCACAGACATTGTGGAAGCGCCTGTCACAGTTGCTCCATTCACTTTTGGTTTTGCAATTTTGTTGTGGCTTCTGCTGCTCTTTGAACACACAGCAAACAAGGGGAGAAAGACTCCCAGCGTGTATAAAGCAAAAAGGGAGGACAGAACGCCGAGGTAAACCATCACAAACTATAATAAATTAAACACTTATATTTATAGCCTAACGTTGTCACCATTTACACGCATAAACATACGTAAATATAACATCCCAACACAGGCAGTAATGGCTAAGGCGCACAAATTAGTGCACACAGGCGCTCAACAGAATTTAAAGCAACAAGGTGCTGTTCTTCCTATGCTTGCAGGCACACAATAATTTATGCAAGTGCTATTTTTCTTGCGCTCACAGGCACTAAGTGATCTGTACAATATGCATAAACTATAAGTTCCAAAACCGAATAATTAATGACTGAGTGTCCGTTATATAATGCCAAAACAGGCTTCCAAAACAACTTGATTAGGAGCCATTGCACGTAGACAATATTCAAGTAGGTGGACACCTCAGTACCAACATTGCCAACGAGACATCAAAAACGTCTTCAAATCTGGTTTACTGTTGGAACCATAACATCCTGTCTAATACATGGAGGCAAAGCTCCCTAATCCCTCATAAAGGAAAGAACCTTTGAGCACATGCCTTAATCTATGTCATGTCAGAATCAGCCTTCAGTGGCTGCCAGCAGAGCAGGACTACTTAAACACACTGTTCATGTGGTAAAAAGGAATCCCTGTTTAAAACAGACAACAAGGTCAGTCGTGTAAACCAAAACTGCCCTAATGTCGCACACAAGCCAGCAAACAGTTATGCATTTCTAACACTTCAGAGATTCGGAACAACGCTAGCGCACCAAACGAATACTGAACATTATTATTCTGCTCTGTCACCTTATGACCCACAGGAGAAACACTGGGAGCAGAATGAAGGGTAGAGAGCACAGCCACGGTGACCTAGCAAAGGTTAAACTGGTGGCCCAGGTGTGTGTAGAAGGTCATCAGCTGGGAAGCAGCTGGGCAATTGGGTCTGCTGCTGCCCTAACAGGAGAGGGTATCCCACTGGGCAGGAGGGGGCAGCAAAGGAGGTTGGAACCTCTCCTGTGGTTCCCAGAACAATGGCAATTCTGGGGCAGGACTTAAGAGCAGTCATGAAGAGAAGCTGTCAGAATACATGAGAGGCAAGCTTCAATGGCATGGGGAAGAATAGGAAACCAGGCCACTGGAGCAGAGAATGAGGCAACTGTCCTACATGAAAGATCCCAAAAAAACATGAGTTAAAAATGCACTTGTTATTTGCGTGTTCTTGAAGGGCCATGGAAGGTCAGCCCCTTCCTAGCCTTTCGTACACCCCCACCCTTCCCCCACCATGGGCAGGGCCTGAAAAGGACTCAGGGACCACATTCACAAGAACCAACCTTGCTTTTTAGGCAGAAAAGGGTTTGGACGTCATAGTTTAAGGAAAGATAGATCCATCTGTTACAGTCAAAAACATTAATCATATTATGCATGTAAGCAGAGACCCAGTCTGCAGTCCTTCTGTTACATCATTCAGTCGATATAAGCGAACCAATTATGCTCCTTAAAAATTATTATATAATACATGAAATTAGTAAAATAGGGTCTTGGCATGCAGATGTACTGGGAGCTCAAATGAGGGGAAAGACAGAACAAAGGCCCCAACATTTTCTGGACAGTACTGTGTAGGATACCTTTTCCCAAGTTCATTTCTAACCAAGGGTAGTCCACACTTATTTCCCTATGCTGCTGAAGAATAAACCAAAAGGTAATGAGAAGACATATAAACTAAAACAGCTCAGCTGATACAAGGAGCAGCAAATCTATCTTGAGGGTGAAAGAAGGCTGACCTCCCACAAAGAACTGCTCGTGGGTGGGGGGAGAGGGCCCTCCATTCAAGCTCTCCTTTGCCCTGTGAAATATGCAGGTGTCCAGAATTGTTTCAGTTATTCAGAACCAAATATTCTGGGCATTTCTTCACTTACATTGATGTAATAAAGTCATGATTTTTC
Organism: Gekko gecko; assembly: GCA_029375565.1. Classification (NCBI taxonomy): domain Eukaryota; kingdom Metazoa; phylum Chordata; class Lepidosauria; order Squamata; family Gekkonidae; genus Gekko; species Gekko gecko. The sequence continues at coordinate 184,556,926 of JAPDNY010000004.1, read as the reverse complement.
CAAGGGCCACATGCATTTAACTGTCTATTTTAATGACATAAATATCCATTTTAATGACAGAAGCCATGGTAGTAGATTCTACTGTTCTGTCTCATTCACAACTGATTCACTCTGTGTGCATTTCGCACCATTATTCAAATATAAGAAGTATAAGCTGTGGACTTCAGAACAATAACTTGCTATGAAATCACCTTGGACAGCACAAATTCTTTTGTGAACTGAGAGGTTTTTAATGAGATATTTCTGTGTCACTAAAGAATGTTTTAACATTTAAGCCAGGTCATTACTACAGCAGGAACTAAATCATGAAAACACAAGTCATCTGATCTAAGGCAGTTTTCACTCCCGTCTTATGCACGACTACTTGGAAATTCTACTATATCCAATAGGACTTGCTTACAGGTAAATGTGCATCTGAGTGCAGCCTTAGTCCAAATAATTTTCATGGGGTATAATTTGCTTATATATTGGCTTAACTGGCTTGGAATTAAAAGTGAGGCTCTGTGTTAGCAATCAGCGCACTGCATTTTTTATTCAAACATTTAATGGAGTATATCCAACCATCTGCAAACTTTGCAGAGGAGGATTTTCCCAGTTTGCCCCCTTCCACTGCAGTACACTGAATCCCCTGAACAGCGTCATGGGGGGGGGGGGGTCACTGACCGAAATTGCTACTTAAAAGATTTAAGCAGCCATCAGGTCTTTGGAACTACGAGGTTGGACCTACACCACTGTTTTCAACCATTTTGGGATGCTATCAGAGAAACAACAGACAATCTGCTTCTTACTACCATTTCAACCCACATGTACCCACGTAAAAACCCACATAAAAACAAACAACAGTCATATGATGGTAATTTTCTTCAATATAAAAACTGCGGCCAGCCAGCAAAGAACCACAGATTCTAAGTACTGTCTTACCGGAACTTCAAAAGTTTCCTGCGTATCATCTAGCATTTGGACTTTGATAGAAGTAAGTTTTCCTGTAGGCGTTGCAGGTAGTTTTTGTCCATGTTCCAGAGTACTTATCCCAGCATTCTCCTGAACTCCTAACCGGGATCCTGCAGTTGGTCTCTGCTCCACTTCACCCATGTTTAAAGAAACAAGCTTCTCTACCTAATAACAGAGGGGAGAAAAAAAACATGAGGCCTTATTGCTTAAAGTGATTCAAAACATCAATGTGCATAGATATTTATTTATAGACCATATTTATATTCTGCCATTTAGTTCAGTAAACTTCTATGGCAAATAATAAAGATAAGAAAGCATTCGAAGATAGGAAAACAGCATAAAAACAGAGTAGGCAGTTAAAAGCCCCAACTAATATTATGGTCTTCACCTAACACCTAAGGTTCAATAAAGAGTTTCTGGAGAAAAAACTCCAAAATTTACCTTACCTTGTGATTACTAATGTATAGTCACTGGGATGTCATTTTTTGCCAGCAGAAAAACGGGGTTTTTTGCCAGTCCCATACCTCACCCCACATGTAGTTCTTGAGGGTCCTCTGTCCCCCATAAACAGCATTTTGGGGATTCAGTGGGCTGCAGTGGGAAGGGGGAAGTAAGAAAGTTTCACTTCACTGGCAGAAATGCATTCTGTCAGCAGAAAATGACTAATAATGTAAAAGTGTTCCTTTTCTTCTAAAAATTAAACGGTGTATACAATTTGCTCCAGGTACTGCATTTTATGAGAATAATGGAACCACCTGGTATAGCACTTCTCTTTAGATTCTCTGAACAGGATGACATATACTAATAGGCAGACATCGCATTAAACTTCAAAATAAACAGTAGTATCCCACTGTTTGAACTGTTTCACTGATCTACTCGTACTTAAAAACCAAGAAAGGTCAAGAAGAGAGACCAGAAACCTTCAACATATTTGAGATCGGTATTACTGAAATGAGTATTATAGCTCCTACACGAACATCCTGGCAATCCACAATCTCACACTTCCTCCACCCTCCCCATAAAGGACAACTATTAAGATAGAGTGAAGCATTAATTCTCATTAATGGCTTTTTTCCCCTTTACAATATGATACATGATGAAAGGATCATTAGTCTGATCTGTCAAAGAAGAGAAGAAGAGATTGGGTTCATACCCCACCTTTCACTTGGAGTCTCAGAGTGGCTTACGAACGCCTTTCCCTTCCCCACCCCCCAACAGACACCCTGTGAGGTAGGTGGGGCTGAGAGAGCTCTAAGAGAAGTGTCCTTTCAAGGACAGCTCTGACAGAACTATGGCTTGCCCAAGGTCATCCAGCAGCTGCATGTGGGGAAGTGGGGAATCAAACCCGGTTCGCCCAGATTAGAGTCCGCGCATTTAACCACTGCACCAAAGCACATACATCATTTCAAAGTTTTATTTCAACTCTTTTCCTTTGTCCTTCTGACACTTGGACTGAGTTCCAAATTGTGCCTGCTGCCACTGTCTATTTGTCTAAGTTTGGTAATTGCCTTTCCATCCCTGATGCCTCTTATGCCCTGATCAATGATCATTAACAAGCATGAAACAAAACAGGAGGAACAGGAATGTAACTTTCCGCCTGAACAAACATGCACTAATAATAGTCCCAGTCGTTCTGTCCGTTTCAATACACTGCCAGACCACAGGAAATCTTAAAACAGGGAACGACCACAAGGAAATCTCTGCTTCTAGGATTTTATATGACTTTGTTTTCTATTTAAAATATTTTTCACACCCTTTTCTAGTGGCTATTCAGTTTGCTATATGCAAGTATACAATGCAATGCTGACCGAAGGTACAGATGCAGCTATAAGCACCAGCCATATTGATCTGTAAAACCAGAGCTGCATATGAACCATCTGAAAGGAGAATATAAAAAGACCCCTGAGATTCCATAGAAGCCTCCCTGTTGAGAAGATAATAGTGGATAAACTTCTCTGACAGATAGGATGCTCATCACTACTGATTCTTCCCTGAATAAAACCATCATTTGACAATGTTAGGCATGTGTCGCATCGGTTGGCATGGGCGAGCACAGTGAGGCCCAACAGATATCTGCACCCTTTCTGAATAACTGTGCACCCAAAAACAGTCCCCAGAAACTTGTGCAATAGAGAGGGTGCTGAGTTAGGAACATTTTGTGGAAATCGTTCCTTGAAGAGGGAAGGGAATTGAAAACAAATCAGCCAGTATCATCATGCCCCTGTATAAATCATTGGTGTGACCTCATTTGGAATACTGTGTACAGTGCTGGTCGCCACACCTCAAAAAGGATATTTTAGCATTGGAGAAAGTGCAGAGAAGGGCAACTAGAATGATAAAAGGGTTGGAACACTTTCCCTATGAAGAAAGGTTAAAATGCTTGGGGCTCTTTAGCTTGGAGAAACGACGGCTGAAGGGTGACATGATCGAGGTTTATAAGATTATGCATGGGATAGAGCAGGTTGAGAAAGAAGTACTTTTCTCCCTTGCTCACAATACAAGAACTCGTGGGCACTCAATGAAATTGCTGAGTAGTCAGGTTAGAACAGATAAAAGGAAGTACTTCTTCACCCAAAGAGTGATTAACATATGGAATTCACTGCCACAGGAGGTGGTGGCAGCTACAAGCATGGACAGTTTCAAGAGGGAATTAGATAAACATATGGAGAAGTCCATCAGCGGCTATTAGCCACAAGGTATAGATAGGAACTCTCAGTCTGGGGCAGGTGATGCACTCTATTCTTGGTGCTGGGGGGGGCAGCAGTGGGAGGGTTTCCAGTGTCCTGGCCCCACTGCTGGACCTCCTGATGGCACCTGGTATTTTTGGCCACTGTGTGATAGAGTGTTGGACTAGATGGGCCATTGGCCTGATTCAACATTGGCTTCTCTTATGTTCTTATAAGAGAGAGTTTGAAAGACATCAACCAGCTCACTGCTATCCTAGACTATATATGGCCAAAGAAGTTCATTTCATGTGATATCCTAACACAGCAAATATGTAGACCCCCTAGGCGTTTCACTTCATGCTTCAAAAATCTTTGACCTAATTTTGCATCACTATAAACAGATAAATTATTAATGTGGAAAACAAAGGGCCGCAATCTGGCTTCAGATTTTTTTCTAACTGGCAGAGACACACACTTTTTCTGATTACAAAGGAGACTATCCTTGATCACTTTTATATACAATGATTTCTGCTTGGCTATTTAATGAAGCTGGTAAGTCTGGCAGTTACAGAATAATTACTTGATTGTTTGTTTCTGGCACTGAAGGGAACTCAACACAAGAATGGCTGTCCTTTGAGACTACAGCGGACATCTCAGAAAACCCTCCTGCTTTCTAACATTCAGATGGTTCAAAGAGAGATATTAGGGAAAGCTGCAACCTCAGGTACACCATCCCCAGAGAGAAGTGAACAACTGAAACAGGAGAGCCCATACATTTATCTCCCCAGATCTTGGCAGAGGGTTTAATATCTCAGGGTCAGCAGAGATTTATTGCTTGTTCAAAGAACCGTGGAAACTTCCAGGAGAGGATGGGGGAGGACTAAATATGTGAAAGCCCAGAAAAACAAGAAGAAAATTCTTTTTTAAAAAAAAAAACAACACCCTTTTTTCCTGAAAACATTTTCAAATTTTCTGACTGAGTACTGAAGAAAAACTACCATAGAATATTCTGTCTTTTGGTATGAAGGAAATGCTTTTCAAGACAAGGTTTAACTCACTCGAAATGTGTGGCATGAAATATTTTATGTAAGACTCTTACAGCATCAAAGAATGATTAATCCTATGCATACTGTATATAGATATCATATTGTCAAGGGCATGTTTAGTTGTATAAATGTGAACAATTTACCATAAAATGTGCTAATTTCAACTTTTATTTTTCATACCTCTCAGATGGCAAAAATTATTATATATTTGGTCAGGTAAGGTATAGCAGTTTGTAGCTCTCTCTCTCTCTCTCAACTACTGGTTATATTTCCAATTTTGCTTGTAGAAAATGAGGCATTTATTCATCTAAAATTCATAAATATGCCATGTTGTACCATTTTATATCCCAACTAGGATATAAATGATGCATTTTCTGTTGTCAAAGGAGTAAGTAAATTTACGCTTGAAAGGGAAAGTATTGCATATTATTTCAATATCCCCCTAGTTTGGCGTACCAGTTAGGAGTGTGGACTCTAATCTGAGAGAACCTGGTTTGATTCCCCAATCCCCACTCCTCCACATGCAGCTGCTGGTGTGACCTTGGATCAGTAACACGTTCTCTCAGAGCTGTTCTCTCAAGAGCTCTCTCAGCCCCACTTACCTTACAGGGTGTCTGTTGTGGGGAGGGGAAGGGAAAGAAAATTGTAAGCTGCTTTGAGACTCCAAGTGAAGAGTGTGCTATAAATCCAATCTCTTCTTCTTCATCATCCCCCTTGAAAACGGCTGATAGTAGGAATGAAAAAACCTTTTCACCTATAGCTTCAAAATTTTGAGCAATTTTACCTCTCTAAGGAGGAAACATAAGGTTGCTGCCAGACTCTGTACAAGGGCAACACACAGTAGATATTAGATATAAAATAATGCCTAATGGGTACTAGGATTTAGAGGATCCAAACATATGAACATATGAAGAAGGCTGATGAGAAGAAGTGGAAAAAATGGTGTACTTTCACTTCCATGTGCAGACTTTACCACCCAGCCATGCCTACCCAAAAGCCAGAACTCAGAAAAAGACTTTTTTACAATGCTTCTCAGGGAAAAAGTTCTACAAGTTGTGCAGCTGGAAACGGGAAATGCTACATGCCCTTTCTGTCTGAACCTGGAATACGGGAGGCACAATCAACTTTCTCGCTTAATCCAACAGCAACTTCAGAAGCTGTGGCAAAGCTGAAAAACAGATCTGTACATAATTCCAGAAACTAGGGAAATAACTGCACAAAACGCTGGATCCCCTATTCAGCCATAAAATTCACAGGTTGGCAACAGGCCCATCACATACTCAATTTAATCTACCGTACAGAGTTGTTTTGAGGACAAAAGTGAGGGGTTTGCATCTGATGATCCTGTATCATACCACAGGTACAAGACAGATGCCCAAGCAAGCTTCTCCCTTGAACTTTAGCACAGAAATGCAAAAAGGCAAAGGTACGTCATTCACAGACCCACTTTTCCCCACATCATATGAAGCCATTCTTACAGGTCATATTAAGATAAAAGGGCAGGAGGCTTTACAAAACAAGGAGATCTCTTCAAAATTGTGCCTGGAAGACATAATTCACTAGAGAATCAGAGTACTGTTGTAAAATACTTTGCGGTTCATCTTGCCAGAAGGTAGGTCACCTTATTTTGCACCATGAAACATCCAGAAAGTCATCAAAGGCAGTCCCAGATGGAGCGCATCATGGAAGTTCAGACTCAAGGTTATGGAGATATGAATAATGAAACACAAGTATCAAGAAGAAGAATAGGACAAGAGATCCTGCTAGTTACTCCCTAATAGCAAGAGGCATAATTAGTACAAGTGCCCAGAAAGTGTTTAGATCTTACTCAGTTCAGGATAAACATAAAAGCTTGCCTCAACAGCAATCTTGGTCAATCTGTTGAATCCGGGGTCCTGCATATCCCTGAGCCACAAAACTAAAAGAAGGTGCCACGCAGAAACAGAGCACCGCCTGCCACTTTCATTTTAACCCCCTCCCCAACCTTCTGCAGCACACACCACAATCTGCTCTAAATCCCCTAAGCCGGACAATATTAACCACCACAAAACATACACGGCAGCTGCCAAGATGCTGGAACCGCCAAAAGGCTGGAAAAGTGGGTGCTCCACACCATAGAGTAGTGTGGCCTCAACAGCCCAGTCTGTAACTTCAGCTACAAAAACAAATTAAAAGAAAGGCTCCTGGGGATACTACTGGGATGGGGGCAAAAAGCTATCCCCTTTAACATAAGAACATAAGAGAAGCCAATGTTGAATCAGGCCAATGGCCCATCTAGTCCAACACTCTGTCACACAGCGGCCAAAATATACCAGGTGCCATCAGGAGGTCCAGCAGTGGGGCCAGGACACTAGAAGCCCTCCCACTGCTGCCCCCTCCAGCACCAAGGATAGAGTGCATCACCTGCCCCAGACTGAGAGTTCCCATCTATACCCTGTGGCTAATAGCCACTGATGGACTTCTGCTCCATATGTTTATCTAATTCCCTCTTGAAACTGTCCATGCTTGCAGCTGCCACCACCTCCTGTGGCAGTGAATTCCATATGTTAATCACTCTTTGGGTGAAGAAGTATTTCCTTTTATCTGTTCTAACCCGACTGCTCAGCAATTTCATGGAGTGCCCACGAGTTCTTTCTTCCCTCCATAAGAGGGGGCTGCGTCTCACACCAATGAGTAATATGGTGGGTTATAGCAGCTCACTAGGTGGAATATCCCAGCTCCTACAGTTTAGCATTGCAGAAGGGAGAGGGGATGAAGCGCCCTTAGCAGATGGCATCCGAGACACTAGGGGTTGTGCCTTGCAGCACCACACAGGTGTGCAGCTAGTGAGTGGTTAGCAGAACCTGATGCCAGGAAGTGATGTCATCCCACATGCCTGTGCAAGATTCTGCTAGCTTCCCAGTAGCTGTGTGCCTGCACAGTGCTGTAGCCACAACCCTGACATTTGAAACCCTCTGGTAAAGGCCCTGTATGCCCCCCCCCCACCTTCAATGGCAGGGATATTTTTACAACCCACTACACAAGCTACTGGTGGTTTCACTCTCCCACAAAACATTTGGCCTTCCCTTGCCTGTCATAATGAAAGATGTTTCACAATGACAAGGATGTTGTTGGTTCGAGGATAAGAGTATTGTAAATGGACTGATGTTAAAGAAAACAGAGACCAGAGGAGTCATAATGATGAAAGGGTTTGTGATGTAACTGAAAGGCTATGCGTATGGTTGGAATCAGCGATCAGAGTAAACAAGTGGCAGACATCCAAGCCATGGTAAGTGAAGGGAGCCCTTATCAGTGTAAAAGACAGCTGGGGAAGAGATAAGGAACTAAAATCAGCTGGGCTGGTGTCACCACTCATCAGTGGAGCAGCAAACGTAGAAGTCTTGATGGATTTGTCTTAATGAACTAAATAAATGCTCTTGGGAGGTGGCTTGTACAGGAAGTTCAGAATAGCAGGAAGATTTTCAACTCATTGATTCCTTATCTGGGAATCCTTTAGAAACACAGGCCAACAGCACAGAGTATAAATTATTTAAGGCAACCAATTATCTCAAAACTGTAATATCTAGCCAACTATCTAGGACCTGATAAATATTAAGATGAATTCAGAAGAGGGGGGAAAAAATCACAGACCTATTTTAAGATGTATCAGTGGGGGTAGCCGACTAACTTTAAGCTGCTCAAGAAAACCAAACTTTTCAATTCCTGGTTTCACATCTCCCATGAAATACAAGAATTACATTTATCACCATCACATTCGTTGCTTTGTCTAATTGAAACAGGAGTCCAGTAAGAACTCACTTCATCAGATAAACATTTTGTCTGTACTTTCTGAGCCTTAGCTCTTTGCATTCCGTTTTAGTCTGAAAACCACTTTTAAAGGCCATTCTCCTACCAATACTGACATCTACTATGTTTTGTAAAGTAAGAGCATCTAAACTACACCGGGTGGCATCACAAAAAGCAGTGACTAATTAAACCAGAGTTTCAGTGTGGAATATAGTTTGCCACATCATCCCATACCTAAGCAGCAGTTCCCACAGTGATATGCAATGCAGTGAATATTCTCAAACTGCAGCATTTCCAAGTATTTCAGCATAACACCTACATTTTTAGGAGAGACTGCATTTTTTTATTTCATTGCAGTAGCGAGAGGGCATACAGTCCTGGCCCCACTGATGGACCTCCTGATGGCACCTGGTATTTTTTAGCCACTGTGTGACAGAGTGTTGGACTGGATGGGCCATTGGCCTGATCCAACATTGGCTTATGTTCTTATGTAGTCTGCAACAAATGACACACAACCAGCAAGTAGTGTGCACATTGTATTATATAGCAGTCACTTGTGAAAAGAACAAGATTTAAGTCCATCACTGATCAAAGAGTGCTAAAAATTATCTTAGACATTGGACCAGTCACCCTCTCTCAACCTAACCTACAAAAGGCAATCCTTATTTTCGTGATGATAAAATGAAGTAGGGGAGACTTGTGTAAGCCACTTTGGGTCCTCAAATGTGTGTATATGTGGGTATAAATATCGAAACAAATTAATTAAAGTTTCGCAGTACCAGTCTGCTTCAGAAAGGCAGCACAGCATCCAATATTAATGACTAGTACCCTCTGAACTTTTCAACTCAACATTTATATGAATGCTTTAACGCAATTAACTAAACCTCAAGCTCATGTGATCTTTTGTGCAGGCATGTTATATAAATAAAACTGTTGTACCAGCTGGAAGGTTTTGTTCTCACTCCTACATAACCTTTTAATATGAAAACCAAGCAGCCCATGTTTAAAAGGCAAAGGAATCCGATTTCTTTCCAGGTATCAATGAAAGAACTGTGGAAGTATCCAGACATGCATACCCAGTCCCTGAATTCCATTGAGACACCAGTATTTAAAAACAGCAAGCCAGAAGTAACTTGGTTTTCAGCTTGTAAGTTGGGACCTTCAAGTGGGTCATGGGAGTTTCACCTGCCAGGTCATGAGCCCCTCTTGAGCAGCCATTTTTTCTTGCATTGCCTTTGGGAAGGACCTACTGCTGGTGCTCATTCATGCCTCCTAACTCTCTCTGCTGTTCCTGCATGTGCAAGATGGGAAGCCAACATCTGTCAGCGGTTGTAGATTTCTCTATGGTTCTGAGTCTTGGATCGTTCCTCATTATGATATACCTCTTTGTGTTTTCCTTGCATTTCCTGCCCTTGGTTCTTTTGGCTGACTTTCCACAGTCCTGAGATTGACACTAGAGAGGCCATAACTCCAGCTGCCCCTTCTCCCGACTCATTAAAGGGATACTGTATGCTTGTGGCTTAATGGATCCTGAATTTTGAAAGGCTAAAGGACCACTGGCTCCCGTACCACCATCACACTAAAAACACCATCATAAGCTGCAATCACACCTGTAACTGTAGGACTGGGGCTGAAGATGAATGTTAAGATAAAAACAGCATTCAGAGAATGTACTGATGGGCTGGATTCTACTTTCCTTTCCATTCTCCCAACCAGAATCCATGAGACAATGCTCTTGGAGAGTGGAAATAGCTGGGACTGGGGGGGAAACTGGCTATAGAGAAAGTAAATGTTGAGGGTTTATCACAAAGTAAAAACTTCAAAGCAAGCAAGATTGAAAATTCAGAATGACAAGCTAAAAAGGGACTAATAAAAAGAGCTCAGGGATCCTCATAAGGTAGACACTAGAGGACGATGTGAAAAGAAGTATCAGTCTTAACTAACAGGTACAGACAGAGTCATTCGGGATACAGGATATTCATAAATCTACCCTTGCAAACCTGAGCAGGATTAGCATTTAACCTAGCCAGACAGAAGGCCCTTGCACAAGGAGGAATAGCCAAATAATACATATATGATGGAAGATTTTTTTGGAGGGGAAATACCAAAATATTGAGAGAAGTAAGCACAACGTGTTCTGAATCTAGTACACTGATAGCCAAGCTTTGTAATATATTTGTTAACCAGAGCATAAATCTCGTTTCCTGTAACTTTTAATAAAATCTGATATTGTACCAAGGGCCACCAGCTTTCCATCAGGAAGGTTCCTCCAAGAGGATCTTAAAAAGTCCCGCTAGATAGACTGCAAGCTTGTTAATGTTGTAGATTAAATATTTTTATAATATGAACAACTGCTTTACTGAATAAGATTATGAATGGGATTGAGCAGGTTGAGAAAGAAGTACTTTTCTTCCTTGCTCACAATACAAGAACTCGTGGGTACTCCATGAAATTGCTGAGCAGTCAGGTTAGAACAGATAAAAGAGTGGTTAACATATGGAATTCACTGCCACAGGAGGTGGTGGCAGCTACAAGCATGGACAGTTTCAAGAGGGAATTAGATAACCATATGGAGCAGAAGTCCATCAGTGGCTATTAGCCACAGGGTATAGATGGGAACTCTCAGTCTGGGGCAGGTGATGCACTCTATTCTTGGTGCTGGAGGGGGCAGCAGTGGGAGGGCTTCTGGTGCCCTGGCCCCACTGCTGGACCTCCTGATGGCACCTGGTATATTTCGGCCGCTGTGTGACAGAGTGTTGGACTAGATGGGCCATTGGCCTGATTCAACATTGGCTTCTCTTATGTTCTTATGAACAATTAGGATCTTCTATACTGAAAACATAAAACTGCCCAACACTGAATCAGACCATCAGTTATTCAAAGTCAGCTATTTAATGACTTATAGCGACTTTACAGTCCATCTTGTAATAAAAGTTCAAAGAACTAATCAATGGAAACACTAATGTATTGCCAAAGAGACGCAAGATTATCGCCATACAACAGCAGTTTAAAACATTAAAATAATCACTAAGAAGTAAAATGCTGAATAAGTAAAAACATTAAACAATCCACACAATAATCTGAGTCTCCTAAGCGAAAGTTCAGCAATTCTTTCTTTCTTTATAAAAGGAGGTGGCCATACTTTAGATATTATGGGATTGACCTGAATGGAGAAGGTATCTTCCACTTGTAGGAGCACCGGGTCTTGTTGTTTTCGTCTCACACTAGTATGTTGCACAAGAAGAGTGAGACTATATCAAAAAGTATACTATTGGACACTTGTGCAAGAAGTAGTGAAACAGCTTGAACAACCTGTTTCACAAGTATAAAAACCAGATTATAGAATAGTGTCAGTTTGGTGTAGTGGTTATGAGCGGGGGACTCTGATCTGGAGAACCAGGTTTGATTCCCCACTCCTCCACATAAAGCTGATTGGGTGGCCTTGGGTCAGTCACAGCTCTCTCAGAGCTCTCTCAGCTCCACCTACCTCACAGGGTTTCTGTTGTGGGGAGAGAAAGGGAAGGTGATCGTAAGCCACTCCGAGGATCCTTTGGGTAGTGAAGGGCGAGGTATAAAACCAACTCCTCCTCCTCCTCCTCCAGTGCACAAGAGTTTCCAAAAAAGCACTAACGCTTTCCTTCCATTAACATCCCTTTGGATTTAGCTCTCTGTTTTCTGAGCAAGGTTTGAGTTCAGTAGTGACTAACAAGAATTCCAGGGTATAAGATTTTGAGAGTCAAAGCTCTCTTCATCAGATTTCCTTAGCATGCAGAATGTTTCCTACACTTGTATAGACTACACAGGGCTATAGAAGAAGAAGTGAAAGCATCCTGACCCAAACCCCATTTGCCTAGAAATAATTTCCACTTAAATCAGTCAGGCCTACTTTCAATGTGTGCGTTTATGTTACAGACCGTCAAGTGGTCAGTTTTGATCAGTTGCTGGGAATCTTCCATATTCAGTACACACTTCTTGAAAAAATTACTATCTAGAACTAATTTTTATAAGTTAATGTTTATTGTATTGGACACAGTGCAACAGCCATGTTGATAGCATTCCATTCTCTTCCCCCCCCCACTCTGCAATGCAGCAATACCAGCTGGGCCACAGGCCATTTTGAGTGCTGCAAAGGATCGCTCTGCTTTGTGTCAAGCTCAAGGACACCAACTCTCTCGAGTTTTCCCCAGGCAAACAGCACTCACTCTCCTACGCTTTCAGAGAGGTAGCGGTGTTAGCCTGTTGCAGTAAAATTAAACAGACACCATGTGGCACTTTATAAAGCAATAACATTTATTCCTTCATAAGCATTCATAAATCAGAGCTCACCACATCAGACGCATAGCGTGTACATCCATAGCAGTTTTTCGTACTTAAAATGACAAACAACAGAAGGGTGGGCGAGACACTGGCAAGGTATGTTCTGCTACTCACCTGTGGGGGATTTTCCTTGGTCAAAGGACTGGATCTCTCTGTGACCCAAGTTAGGCATGGGAAGCCAGGTTTTTTACCACTCTGAATCACATACTGAAGTCCTACTGCTGTAAGCACAGCTGGCATGAAGAGTGCGGGTCAAATCAAATAATCCAGATTATGGAAAGTTAGTCAGCAGTGTAAGGGACCACTGGAATAGTAAAGGGATTTTCCTCAGACAGCCTAAGTCTATACACTATGCACCAAACTTAATGGAGCTTACTTCTGAGTAAATACGCATTGGACTGTACTGCAAACCTTCTCTAAACACAATTGTTTTGCAGCGGTAGATAACTGGCACTTGGGTATATGCCTTATTCGTTTACTTTTAGTAATCTGGGAGAACTGGGTTTGATTCTCCACCCCTCCCCATGCAGCTGCTGATGTAACCTTGGGCCAGTCATAAATTCTTTCAGAGCTGTTCTCTCAAGAGCAGTTCTCCAGAGCTCTCTCTCAGCCCCACCTACCTCATAGGGTGTCTGTTAAGGGGAGGGGAAGGGAAAGGAGTTTGTAAGACTGCTCTGAGACTCAGACTCTGTTAGGTAGTGAGGGGTGGGGTATAAATCCAATCTCCTCCTCTTCTTCTAGTATGCATCACACTGCAGCCAGTGGCTATCTTTCAACAGTTCCAGACAGATGCAAAGACCCAACCTGATATATTGGACACTCTATTCCTTTGGATATCAGAAAGCTACCAACGATCCCAATACTCCCATCCCATCACCACTATAAGAATCACCCCATTTTGCCCCTACCTTTGTACTATCTAGCAACGAAGGGTAGAGAAGGATTCTTCAAAACTGGACTCAGACCTGCTAGTGACATCCTATCCAACTCAATGACCAGGGGAATCTCAATGATGTGCAATCTGAGCCTGCACATTCAGAAGTAAATCCTATGGGATGTTATGGGGCTTATTCTCATATAACGATGCACAGGACTGCAGCCTTGAACGCATGAAGCTGCCTTTGGTCCTTTACCCACTGTGACTGGCACCGCATCTCAGAGCCTTTACAGTCCTGCGACCCAAGATTCTTTTATTTGGAGATGCCAGAGTTTAAACCCAGGGAATTTTCGGCACACAAAGCATATGTTCCACCACTAAGCTATGACCCCTTTCCATCAGAAAAATGTGAATTCTAATGTATGAACTCTTGCCCCTCCTCAAATCTGTTAGCCTTTAATGTGCTCTGGTTTTGTACAACCTGCTATCCCTCTTTCGTTCTGTAATTAAATTGTTTGAATAAGAACTTAAGCTACGTATTGTACCCATTAACCGAAAGACATAGTTTTTATAATATGTTCAAATACTATATATACATACTACACACACACACACACACAGAGTATAGTATATAGATATAATACTATAGATACATATAGATTTTGTAGTACAAACAAAACCTGAGATGTAAAACAGTATTTTCTTTTTATTAGCCTAGTCAGCATACGGTTCAATTAGTCTAGAAATTCTCTTACTGTTACAGGTTATATTGTGGTGAGATTGCACTTCACATCTGGCTAGTAGAAAATAACAGGTTGCTACTATGGCCAGCCACAATCTGCAGATCCTGAGGATGAGTAGAAGTTAGGGGTGTGCATTCGGGATTCCGAAACCCGAAAAAAACCCGAAAAAACCATTTTCGGGTTTTTTTCGGGTTTCGGGATCCCGGCAAGCTGTTCCTTAAGCCTCCGTGAATCCCGAAAAAAAAATCCCGAAAAATTCGGGATTTTTCGGCATTTTTTCGGCATTTGCCGAAAAGCGGCATCGGGGGCTTTAAACCGGTGTTAAAGGGCCCGGGAATCCTTTTCCCGCCCTTTCCTCCTCTTTCCCGCCTTTTCCTCCTGTTTCCAGGAGGGGGGGAGGAGGCTCCCAGACAGCCAATCACTGCAATGCATTTGCAAAATGCATTGCAGTTTGCAAAGTTTGCAAGGCTGTTTTGTACTGCCTGCAGCCCAAGCACAGTTTGCTCCTTTCCCAGGGAAGGAGCACTGGTGGCCAATAGGGTTCTGGCATCTGCTCTCTGGCCAATCACAGAAGGTTTTTCCTTTTTGAAATCCTTCTGTGTATGCTCAGAGAGCATAAAAGGAGCCAGTTCTGGCTGCTGCCTCGTGGTCGTGGTTTGGCTTGGCTGGCTGGCTTTTGCTGCTTCTGCTGCTCATCCTCCTCCGAGTCCTCCTGAGTCCTCCTGAGAGTCCTGAGTCGTCTGCTGCTGCTGCTTTCATCCCTGGCTGGCCCTGGAGTCCCTGCTCTTCAGACTGGTTTGATTTATTAGGGCAATTTTAATTTCTTTTCTCCTTATTTTATTCTTCCTTCTGGGTTAGGGTTGGTTTGGGAGGGATTCTCAGGTCTCTTTCTTTCTGGTTTTCTTTGGTTGGGTGGGTTAGGTTCTGGGCCTGGGAGGGTTTTAGTTTGTGTAATTGCATTTAATCTCTGTAGTTTTATTTATTTTCTGTCTGCATTTTAATTTGTATTTAATCTCTGTAGTTTAATTTTTTTTCTGTGTTGTGTGCATTTTTTGGCCAAACTTGATTTTTTTCCAGCCTCTCTCTGCTTTTGGTTCTTTCTTCTCTGGTCTTCTTGCTTGCTTTGCTGGTCTTTTTGCAGCCTTGTTTAATTTTTAAGTTCTGTATTTTGTTTTTTTTGGGGGGGGGGTTAGCCTGGGGCCTAGGTGCTCCCTCTCTCTCTCTCTGCCTTTGATTTCATTTCTTTAAGTTTTTGTATTTTGTATTTTCTTTAAGTTTTTGTATTTATTTGTACAATTTGTGTGTGCTTGGCTTGTTGGGTTTGTTTGGCTTGTTGCTGTTTGGGGGGTCTCTGTTGTGCCTTTTCTATTGTGTTGTACTAAAGGTTTTGTTTTGTTTGGGCTTTCTTTTCTTAGGTGTGTGGGGGTCACTGCTGAGTGTGCTTCTGGTTTAGCTGCAGTGCACCACTGTTAAATAGGCTGTTAAACAAAGTTGTCAGGTTTACTTTTTAATTAATATTTATAAAACTCAGTGTAGGGCTTTAGCTGTTCTTCTTAACTAGGTCAGTGGTAGGACAACAAAAAGAGGCCAGGTTTGTCTTCACAATATAAAACAAAGGTTTAAGTAGCACTAAATTCTTTAGAAAGTAGTGTGCTGTTGTGCTGCTGTGCTGTGTTCTGACTGACCTTTGGTAAAGCCAGGCACTTTCCCCCTTTTAGATTGTTTTTCAGTTAGGGAGCTTTTCCTGAATCCACAAGGTAATCAGGAGGTTCCAGTAGACTCTAGATACTAGTAGTTTTAAACCCAAAAACTTTTTAAAAAGGTTTGAATAAGCCATCTCAAGGATAGTCTTTAAACCATAGTCAGGGTCAGTGTAGGAATTCACTAGTTTAAAAAAAAAACCAGAAAAAAAAGTGAAGCAAGGCTAGGTTAGGCTCTACTGAAAGAAAAAAAAGTTTTTTGGTGGGAGGGTTTATAAAAAGGTGTGAGGCTGTTTTAGGGTCAGGTGGTGTAGTGTAGGTAAGTCAGGTGCCTAATACCCTCCCCAGAAGTTAGCGTGAGTTTGGCCAGGGGTACCATGAGTGGCAGGAAGGAAACGCAGAGGGGCCCTGGGGGTAAGGCAAAGGACAAGACTAGAGGGGCGGAGGGGAGGGGGAAGGGGAAAGCTGCGGCTCTCCCCGCACCTAAGCGCAAGGCCACAACAGAGCATCCTGACACCACTCCAACCTCTGGTCGGAGTGGTGCCATGAAGGTGCCACGGCTGGCACTCTTCTCCATGTTTATGGATGCTCCTGGGGTGGCCCCAGCAGAGGTGCCTGTAGGTGCTGCTGGCACTGAGCAGGGGTCTGCTGCTCAGGCAGTCCCTCCTCCAGCCGTTGCTGCTGAGTCTCAGCGGCAGGAGGAGGGGCAGCAAGAGCTGTCCATGGGGTTGAGCTTTGGGGACACTCTGTTTTCAAGGCTCACTCCAAGAACTAAGAGGGCTATAGAGGAACTGGAGGAGGGGCTGGCTGGCCAGCCCACTCCTCTGGTATCTCTAGGCTCCAGCAGACCTCCTGAGGGAGGACAGGAGGAGAGGCTGGGAGAGGAGGAGGAGGAAGAGATGGAGGTGGTGCGCCCCATGCACTTGCCATCTCAACCCCCTCCCCCTGCTCAGCCATCTCTTCCTGCTCCCCCAAGACACGATGTGTCTGGCCCGAGCTCCTCACAGGAGGCAGCTCCAGGGATGCCCAGAGCTGCTGGTCAGCGTGGGTGCCCCTTCACCTCTGGCGTCTGGAACCATTTCCAGGTTGTTACAGAGAATCCCCGCTTTGCACAGTGCCAGCTGTGTAGGGCCCAGGTAAGTCGAGGGAAGAACATCGATCATCTCTCGACCTCTGGGCTGTGGAACCACCTGAAGAAGCACCACCAGGCGGTGCTTCTTCGGGAGGGGAGACAGGCTGCTGCTGAGGTGCCCAAGCGGCCACCACCAGCCAGCCAGGAGGTGAGTCGTCCTGCGACCACCTCCAGCGCTCCCCTTGCGCGTTCCACGGTAGGGACGGGACAGGGACGCCAAGCATCTCTGACGGAGATGTTTGGTGAGGTCGGCACTAGAGTGCCTAGGGGGGAAGCAACAGGCCAGCAGGAGGGTCACTCGCCTCCTTGCTGAGATGGTTGCTATAGATGGGCGCCCCTTCTCCGCAGTGGAAGACATCGGTTTCCGCAGGGTTCTCCAAGATGCCTATCCCTGGTACACGCCTCCTTCTCGCACCACGATGAGCAGGAGCGTGATGCCCTCATTGTACAGGGCTGCCAGGGACTACGTGAAGTCACACTTGTCCCGTGCGCACGGGAGATATGTGCACTTCACGTCCGACATCTGGACCTCCTGTCAGGCGCATGAGTCGTACATTTCACTCACTGCGCACTGGTGGCAACCGAGCGAAGCTTTGGGTGGGGGAGGGGAAACTAGTGACAGGCAGGGTCAGGGCCGCCGGGCCGGCTACCGCAAGGCTCTGCTTCACATCGGGAAACTCGATGGGTCGCACACGGCGGACAACATCATGAGCGCCATCCAGACACAGTTAGACATGTGGGTAGGCAGGGGCATCACCAAGGGCTTCCTGGTGACCGATGGCGGCTCGAACATTAGGGCAGCGGCAGACAAACTGGGCCTGACGCGCATTTCCTGTGCGGCCCACCTTACCCACCTCGTGGTTAAGGATGCTCTGGGGTTGGGTTCAAAGAATCCCAATCTGGACGCTGCGACTCTTGAGTTCCGGCATATCGTCGAGAAATGCCGGTTCATCACGAGTCACTTCTCGCGCAGTACGAAGGCCCTCAATCTGCTGCGCGAGAAACAGGCGCTGGCAGGTCTGCCGGAGCACGACCTGCTAGGCGACGTCTCCACACGCTGGAACTCCACCTGTGTCATGCTTGAACGCTTGGTGGAGCAGGAGAGCGCCCTGACTGCCCTGATCTCTGAGAGCGGGGTCATTCAGGAAGAGAGCCGGCTCAACCGCGAGGAGTGGTTGGCCATCTCTCAGGCTGTGGAGGTTCTTAAGCCCTTAAAGACCTTCACAGAGTTGCTCTCGTCTGACACGGCAGGTCTGGCTCTCGTCATCCCCATGGTCCAGACGGTCCATGAGGAGTTGGCCTTGTTTCTGGAGCCAGCTGCAGGACGTGCAGACATTGTTCCAGCAGTGTGTGCGCTGGTGAGAAGGCTGCAAAGTGCACTGCAGAAGCGCTTTCAGCCTATCCTCCAGAGTAGGATCTACATGATGGCGACCATGTGTGATCCGCGCATTAAGGGCAAGATCGCCGAGCGGGCCAACGAGTTCACTCAATGGAGAGACGTTCTCTCCGAGCGAGTTGAGCGCATGCGAGCCAAGAAGGGCACGTCGTCACAAGCTGCGGGAGAGGAGGGTGCCAGCAGCTCGACTGCTGTTCATCCTCCACCTCCCCTGCTAGGCAGCGTCCCCCTCATGGCTCCCGCCACCGTGTTCCCTGAGATGGCGTTCATGGGGCGGATCCTTGGCCCCTCTGGGAGCGGCAGGCGCATGAGAGAGAACACGGCGGCTGCGATGGTGAGGGACTACCTTGAGGAGCCCTACGAACCGCAGTCCACCTGTCCGCTGAGCTACTGGGCCATGAAAGAGACGGTTTGGCCGGCCCTCTCTGCCGTGGCCCTGAAGCTCCTCTCATGCCCTCCGACGAGCGTGCAGAGTGAGCGCGTCTTTTCCCATGCGGGCGACATTGTCTGCCCGCATCGCTCACGCCTGAGCCCCTGGGCAGTTGAGCAGTTGGTCTTCCTGAAGATCAACTTGCGGCTGTTCGGTTTCCCGACCCTAGACTATGAGAGTGATTGAAGTGAGCACGCATACTTGTGCCTGCAATCCCCTCTCAGTCTGTGCTGGGAAGTTGGGCTACGCTCTTCCCATGTTTAAAACTAGAGGCTAGGGAGAAGTACCAGCCGGCCAGATTTGATTGGCACAGAGAAGCCCCAGACTTTCATCCATCCCACCTGCAGCAGAAATACCTAAGCAGAACTCTGGTAGCAGGGTGATGCTGAGGGTGGTGCGTGTATGCACCTACACTGCTGGCAAGCAACCACCCCACCAAAATTGCATGCTGAAATTAAAACAGCATCACAAAAACAAGGTAGAAGAGTAGGGCCAAGTAAGCAGCCAGAATCCAGCAGCACCCACAGGAGCACCACCATTCACCATAACTGTAATGCATGTTGTGTGCAATGCTCCCTCTAAGCTGTGAGAAACTTTGTGAGAAACAATGCGTGTATTATTTGAAATACATAACTTTTTTTTTTTTTTTTCAGAGGTGAGGTGGGATAAGGGAGGGATGGCCTGTGATGAATGACAGCTGCCACACCTAGGCCAAGCCTCCTCCACTGAGGCAGGCAGTGATGGCTGGTGTACTGCTGTGAGAGAGGAGGAGGATCCCTGGACAGATAGACCCACCCTATCCCCTCCCTTTCAATTCTGAGGCATTAGTGGGCAGGGCTTCTTGTTGTGATGGTTTTTCATGTAGGTTACCAAAGCAAGTCTTGGGCACATCAACGCACTGAAGTAAGCTAGCTGACATCATGAGACAGAGAGGCTGCGTGCTTGGCTAGATGCATGGAGAGTAACACTGTGCTACCTAGAAGTGTATTACTGTACATGCATTTAATGAAGTGGGCTGCATCACACCGAGCCACGGTTTTTGGGCATATCATTGTTTAAAACAGACCCCAAATCTTTTTGAGCCTGTGGGCAGTAGTGGGCACTGGGCACCTGGATTTTCAAAATAGGCAAGGCTCACCTTCTGGGCATGGAGAAGAGGCCACTGGCGGTGCAGGGGAGAGGTACTTGTGAATTTCCTGCATTGTGGGGAATTGGGGAGGGGACCTGCCCTCAGACCTGGGAGACTGAGCAGCCATTCTGTGGCTCACGCAAGCCCCTGTTTTTGCTTGCCCAGTGCCCGCCCTGTCTGGTGGGGCTATTTTCCTTCCTTAGTTGCTGCCACCACTCACTGGATTCACGCCCCTTCCTAGAGAGACAGTGAGACCCCCCTGGCTGATTCCCCAACCCAAGGAATTGGGTACCTCAATCTTTGGGCGCCCCCTGGAGTGTTGGCAACCCCAATGATTTGGGCCAGTTTGGGTTCCTCTGGCCTCCCTTTGCCTCTGGTAACATGCTGAGTGGGGAACTGCACACCCCTAGTGATTAGTACCCTTGAGCAGGTCCTGCCTGGCCCCCCTCAGTTCACATATGTTGCAGAGGTCCTCTGGTTTGACCTGAGTCCAGTTGGGTTCTGGCAATGACTGGCACAGTGGCACAGGTTGTGGAGGCCACTGTGCAGTGGTCCTCTGGTTGTCTAACCTAAGCATTTTCTTGACGTAAGCTGATAGGAGACAGAGGCTGCTTGCTTGGCTTAGTGCATGTTTTTTCACCTTGTGTGCTAAGTAGAGGTGACACTGCATGCATTATACGAGGTGCGCCACGTTCACCAAGCCATGGTTTTTGGGCAAATCATTAGGGATTGTGTGCAGGCCAGGGGGTTGGACTAGATGACCCTGAAGGTCCCTTCCAACTCTGTGATTCTACTAGCTGCAGAGAGACTCATTGGTCGACTTGCGAGGGCTGGTTGGCACAGGTTGCGGGGGCCACCCGTGCACTGATTCTGCTGATGGCCTAGTGGCAACTGGCAAATCCTTCCTCTCTTATGCTGCAGAGGTCCTCTGGTTGTCTGACCTAAGCATTTTCTTGACGTAAGCTGATAGGAGACAGAGGCTGCTTGCTTGGCTTATTGCATGTTTTTTCACCTTGTGTGCTAAGTAGAGGTGACACTGCATGCATTATACGAGGTGCGCCACGTTCACCAAGCCATGGTTTTTGGGCAAATCATTAGGGATTGTGTGCAGGCCAGGGGGTTGGACTAGATGACCCTGAAGGTCCCTTCCAACTCTGTGATTCTACTAGCCGCAGAGAGACTCATTGGTTGACTTGCGAGGGCCGGTTGGAAGGAACAGGTTGCGGGGGCCACCCGTGCACTGATTCTGCTGATGGCCTAGTGGCAACTGGCAAATCCTTCCTCTCTTATGCTGCAGAGGTCCTCTGGATGTCTGACCTGAGTAGTTTTGGACGTAAGGAGACACAGCCTGGCTGCTTGCTTGGTCTCGATGCATGAGGCGAGCGCTTTGTGTACTAAGTAGAGCGGTCACTGCATGCATCGGACAAAGTAGGCATTAGGCAGCATTCACACACCAAGCCATGGTTTCTGTGCGAGTCGGGGTCCAAAACCTTTTTCAGCCTCTGGGCACCTTTGGAATTCCAAAGCAGGCTAGACTAGTCGTCATCTTCTGGGCATGGAGCAGGGGTCACTGCTCACTGCTGGGGGTGGAGGGGGAAGTATTTGTGAATTTCCAGCCTTGTGCATGGGCCGGGGTCAGACTAGATGACCCTGAAGGTCCCTTCCAACTCTATGATTCCACTAGCCGCAGAGAGACTCATTGGTTGCGAGGGCCGGTTGGCACAGGTTGTGGGGGCCACCGTGCACTGATTCTGCTGCTGGCCTAGCTGGCAAATCCTTCACTGCAGAGGTCCTCTGGTTGTCTGACCTGTGTAGTTTTGGACGTAAGCTGACAGGAGAGGAGGAGACACAGGCTGCTTGCTTGGTCTGGGTGCATAAAGAGACCACTTTCTGTACTAAGTAGAGTGGGCACTTCATGCATCAGACAAAGTAGACACTAGCATTCACACACCAAGCTAAGCTGACAGGAGAGGAGACAGAGACCGCTTGCTAAGCTGGATGGCTGAGAAGAGCCACATTCTGTGCTAAAAAGATGTGATGTGACACTTCAGGCATCTGACAAAGTGGGCTGCGCCGGCATTCACACAAGCCACGGTTTCTGTGCGAATCATGGAGGGGGAAGCATTTGTGAATTTCCAGCCTTGTGCATGGGCCGGGGGGTGGACTAGATGGCCCTGGAGGTCCCTTCCAACTGATTCTATGAATCTGGCTGCAGAGATGTCAAACTGTAGTCTGGAATCTGGATCATCAGACATGTTGGGCTGAATTCCACACACAGGTCCTCCTGCCCTCTTTACTCAGTTTATGCTGCAGTGCAGTACAATCTTTGAACTGAGTTCTGTTGGGTTTGGGGGTGCTGGCACAGTGGCACAGGTTGTGTGTCAGGGGGGCAGATTGTCGAGGTAAGGTGGAAGTGGCAGGCACGAAGGGGGCCAGGAGAGAGTGCGACGAGTATCCAATAAATACTGGAGGCTTTGGCTATGTGCAAAATATATACATTTATTTACCACAGCCATCATCAAACAGAGTGTCAACTGTCTGTCAAAGTGCTCTGCTGCAATCATACATAAGAGAAGAGGGAACTGTACATCATCACTCACTGTACATTTATACAAACACTAGCCAACCAGGCTGCAGTGCTGAGTCACATCAGGCAGTGGCAAGACTGCCCTGAACCAGCTGACAGCTACATGTCACTATCAAACACATCTAGACAGACTTATATGAACATGTGGATCTTAACACAGATTGCTCTGGTTCTGCTGGCCTGGAAACGTGCTGCTCCCTCAGTAGTAATGTAATGTGTGTGTTGCAGTGTGCAGAGATTCTCTGGTTTGAACTCAGTCCAGTTGGATTGGCACTGACTGGCACAGTGGCACAGGGGGTGTGTGTGGGGGGCAGACTGCTGCACTGGTTATTCTGCTGCTGCTGGCCTGGCTGGCAAAAGCCAGCAGCAATCCATTCCTCCAATGTGGCAGGGGATTCTCTCTGGTCTGGATTGGAACTGGGTTCTGTTGGGGTGTGGGCACTGACTGGCACAGTGGCACAGGTTGTTGTGTGTCAGGGGTCAGATTGCTCTGGTTCTGCTGGCCTGGAAACGTGCTGCTCCCTCAGTAGTAATGTAATGTGTGTGTTGCAGTGTGCAGAGATTCTCTGGTTTGAACTCAGTCCAGTTGGATTGGCACTGACTGGCACAGTGGCACAGGGGTGTGTGTGTGGGGGGCAGACTGCTGCACTGGTTATTCTGCTGCTGCTGGCCTGGCTGGCAAAAGCCAGCAGCAATCCATTCCTCCAATGTGGCAGGGGATTCTCTCTGGTCTGGATTGGAACTGGGTTCTGTTGGGGTGTGGGCACTGACTGGCACAGTGGCACAGGTTGTTGTGTGTCAGGGGTCAGATTGCTCTGGTTCTGCTGGCCTGGAAACGTGCTGCTCCCTCAGTAGTAATGTAATGTGTGTGTTGCAGTGTGCAGAGATTCTCTGGTTTGAACTCAGTCCAGTTGGATTGGCACTGACTGGCACAGTGGCACTGGTTCTAGGGGGCACATTGCACATGGTCTGCTGCTGGCTTGGCAAACATGCCCCCTCACACCACCACCACACCTCTCAGGTTTTTTTACAGGGAGAATCTGCTTGCCTGATAAATTCCCATAGGAAACAATGGAGAACTGGGGGCACCCTCTTTGGATGCCCCTGGAATTGGACCCCCTGGTCCAATCTTTTCAAAACTTGGGGGTCTTTTGGGGAGAGGCTCCAGCAGCTACAGTCCAAATTTGGAGTCTCTACCTCAAACCCCCCCCTCCAGCCCCCTGCAAACTTTCCAGAAAATTTTGCCATTGAAGTCAATGGCCCCATTGGATATAATGGACCCGAAAAATTCGGGAATCCCGAAAATTTTCGGGTTTCAATGCTTTACCGATATAGGTATTCGGGTTTTTTCGGGAATACCGAAAAAATTCGGGTCCAATATACCCGAATCCGAATTTTACCGAATTTTTTTTTTTTGCACACCCCTAGTAGAAGTCCAACATCTAAAAAGAACAGGTTTTTGAAACCAATTCCAACACACGCCTTCTCCAAGGTGAGGGAGTGGTCAACATAATGCTGATACTCTTATTCAGCTTGTTTTCAAATGCATCATTTCATTTTTTAAATTTATTAAAATGAAGAAGAAGAGGAGATTGGACTTCTACCCTGTCCTTCACTACCCAAGGGAGTCTCAGAGTGGCTTACAAACTCCTTTCCCTTCCCCTCCCCACAACAGACACCCTGTGAGGTAGGTGGGGCTGAGAGAGCTCTGACAGAAATTGCTCTTTTTTGAGAACAGCTGTGCCAGAACTATGGCTTGCCCAAGGTCATCCAGCAGGTGCAAGTGGAGGAGTGGGGAATCAAACCCAGTTCTCCCAGATTAGAGTCCGTGAGCTTGACCACTATACCAAACTGACTCAAAATACAAAATACATAACCAGAACCAGTATACAGAACAAACAATAGCATCGTTCAGAAATTCTAAACAAATGAAGGAAGAGAATGTACACAGTTAGTTATTCCTTTCTTATCCATTCATTTCTAACAGCTTAAGGATCTTCAAATGCATCATTTCGAGACACCTTCCACCTCTTAAAGGGCCCCCTTAGTCTGACATCCGCACTCACCTAAGGCCATTTATTTCAAATGTTTACTTTGATAGCAGTGCCCCAACCTCTCCTTTGGATTCCTGCAAAACAGCGCACAATTTACTAGCAGTATTCAATCTTGAGATATGTCAGTGCCCTTTAGCTAAATGTAGCTGTCAAGCTACAGACTAAACAATTATTTTTCACAGCACTGTAGTGCCCAAGCAACTCTCAACCATTCCATTTATTATACCCTAAAAAGAAAATAGCAGGAGGCACATTTTTAGAAAGCGGATTTTTTTTTTAAATCAGCATTCATAAAAGCCAAATGAGGCAGGCAAAGACTTCAAAGCTCCACATAGAAAATCCATTTTAAAGTAAGGGGGAAATGGTTTTGAAATAGGACTTACTTGCCACAGAATACAATCATATTTCCTTTGCTTTCACAAACAATTTTAAAAAACCTTGCAAAACCTTCTTTACCAGAGGAAAACAAGGATTCATGTGTATATCATGACTGCTTTTTCAAACGTTCCACTCCCTGAGAAACATAACTTGTAATCATCAACATAGGCTTTCTCATCTCATAATACTAAAGGAGGTAATGGTAACTTCTTTGTAGTCTGTAGATGTGTTGATGCATATGGCTTTTTTAAAAAAGAGAGTCTTTTGCCTGATATCACATTAGGAATGAATCAAAGCTATTTGGCTGTCAAAAAAATCTCCCAGGCCTACTTAAAATCAACCAGACCACAACCCTTTTCAACAGAACATGAACTTCACAAGCTTCAACAGTCCTGAAATTATATACCTCAACACGGTCTCAGACAAGAAACTGAACGGTCAAACAAGGACAACTTTATCCTATGCCAAAGTTTATTCTTTAAGCTGCAAAGACGTACTCTCAATTTATTTTCCAAAGTTGTTTCCATCTAAGAATAAAGGCTCAAAGCTTTCTGGCACTAAAAGGGAAGCAAAATAATGCAGGAAATCCAGGCCACTCACTTGCCTGCGATTTCAAACTGTGACTTTCTGACAAGAGCCCAAACCTATCTGGTGTTTCCAAAAACATAAATTACCAGAATTTCTTATGAACAGGAGAGTCTATATCATCTCCCCTAATAAAGGCACATTATGTGTTTAAACTTTCTATGTAAACTAACATAGAACAATGAACACTGAAGTGTATATTATGGGTAAATATAGTATTTCTGCTTGGAGACTACTATATGAATATCAGCTCTGGAAATCAAGCAGACATGTAGTATCAGAGATGTGAAGGCCTGGAGGGAAAGCTTTTCTCTATTCCCAACCTCCTGCAGTGACTTTTTTCAATTTTTCCAACAGAAAAACTGGAAATTTCTGGAAAGAGTAACCAAAAAAAACCCTCCTGAAAAATGCTTTCTCTTTTGAAATGCATGAAATGTTAAGGCAAACTTTTACTCACTCCGAAAGTGTAGAATAAAGATCTGTACATCACAGTATTAGATTATAATAGTTCCTGTCTATACTGTAGATATACACATTTCCAAGGAAGTATTATTGTGCAAGAGTGGCTAATTTGGGTTGGATCCAGCCAACTCCTTCCATCAGTATCATCTAATTCCCTTCCTTACTCCATGTTGTTGTTGTTGTTCAGTCGCACAGTCGAGTCCAACTCTTTGCAACCCCATGGACCAGATTACGCCAGGCCCTCCTGTCTTCCGCTGTTCGCTGAAGTTTGCTCCATTTCACGTTCGTTGCATCGATGACACTGTCTAACCATCTAATCCTTTGTCGTCCCCTTCTTCTTTGACCTTCAATCTTTCCCAGCATCAGGGTCTTCTCCAGTGAATGCTCCCTTCTCATTTGGTGGCCAAAGTATTTGAGCTTCAGCTTCAGGATCTGGCCTTCCAGGGAACAATCAGGGTTGATTTCTTTTAGGATTGACTGATTTGATCTCCTGGCAGTCCAAGGGACTTTCAAGAGTCTTCTCCAGCACCATAGTTCAAAAGAATTTATTCTTCGGCGCTCGGCCTTCCTTATAGTCCAACTCTCACAGCCATACATTACTACGGGGAATACCATTGCTTTGACCATGCAGACTTTTGTTGGCAAGGTGATGTCTCTGCTTTTTATCATGCTGTTTAGGTTTGCCATCGCTTTCCTCCCAAGAAGCAGGCATCTTTTAATTTCATGGCTGCAGTCACCATCTGCAGTGATCTGGGATCCTAGGAACATGAAGTCTGTCACTGCTTCTACGACTTCCCCTTCTATTTGCCAAGGAGTGATGGGGCCAGATGCCATGATCTTAGTTTTTTTGATGTTGAGCTTCAAGCCCACTTTTGCACTCTCCTCTTTCACCCTGAGCAAGAGGCTCTTTAGGTCCTCTTCACTTTCTGCCATCAGAGTGGTATTGTCTGCATATCTGAGGTTATTGATCTTTTCCCCAGCAATCTTAACTCCAGCTTGTGATTCATCCAGGCCAGCATTTCGCATGATGTACTCTGCATATAAATTAAATAAGCAAGGTGACAATATACATCCTTGTCGTACTCCTTTTCCTATGCTAAACCAATCAGTTGTTCCATATCCGGTTCTAACTGTTGCTTCTTGACCCTTATATAGGTTTCTCAGGAGACATGTGAGGTGGTCCGGGACTCCCATCTCTTTAAGAACCTGCCATAATTTATTGTGATCCACACAATCAAAGGCTTTAGCATAGTCAATGAAGCAGAAGTAGATGTTTTTCTGGTACTCTCTTGCTTTCTCCATAATCCAGCGAATGTTGGCAATTTGATCTCTAGTTCCTCTACCTCTTCGAAACCCAGCTTGTACTTCTGGCAGTTCTCTATCCACGTACTGTTGGAGCCTAGCTTGTAGGATTTTGAGCATGACTTTGCTAGCATGTGAAATGAGTGCAATTGTGCGATAGTTTGAACATTCCTTAACATTGCCCTTCTTTGGGATTGGAATGTACACTGACCTTCTCCAATCCTGTGGCCACTGTTGTGTTTTCCAAATTTGTTGGCAAATTGAGTGCAGCACTTTAACAGCATCTTCTTTTAAGACTTTGAATAACTCAGCTGGGATACCATCACCTCCACTAGCTTTGTTGTTAGTAATGCTTTCTAAGGCCCATTTAACTTCGCTTTCCAGGATGTCTGGCTCGAGGTCAGTGATTATACCATCGTGGTTGTCAAGGACATCGAGGTCCTTCTTGTATAGTTCTTCTGTGTATTCTTGCCATCTTTTCCTAATCTCTTCTGCTTCTGTTAGGTCCCTACCGTTTTTGTCCTTTATCATGGCCAGCTTTGCATGGAACATTCCCTTGATTTCTCCAATTTTCTTGAAGAGATCGCTAGTCCTTCCCAATCTATTGTTTTCCTCTATTACTTTGCATTGTTCACTCAGGAAAGCCTCCTTATCTCTCCTTGCTGTTCTCTGGAAATCTGCATTCAGTTGGACAAATCTTTCCTTTTCACCATTGCCTTTAGCTTTCCTTCTTTCCTCTGCTATGTGTAAAGCCTCATCAGACAGCCACTTGGCTTTCTTGCATTTCTTTTTCTTTGGGATGGCGGTGATTGCTGCCTCCTTTACAATGTCACAGACCTCTGTCCATAGTTCTTCAGGCACTCTGTCTATCAAATCTAGTCCCTTAAACCTATTCTTCACCTCTACTGTATACTCATCGGGGATGCGATCTAGGTCAAATCTGAATGGCCTTGTGGTTTTCCCAACTTTCTTCAATTTAAGTCTGAATTTTGCAATAAGTAGCTCAAGATCTGAGCCACAGTCAGCTCCAGGTCTTGTTTTTACTGACTGGATAGAGCTTCTCCATCTTTTACTGCAAATTATATAGTCAATCTGATTTCGGTGTTGCCCATCTGGTGATGTCCATGTGTAGAGACGCCTCTTAGGTTGTTGGAAAAGGGTGTTCGCTATGACCAGCGTGTTCTCTTGACAAAACTCTGTTAGCCTTTGCCCTGCTTCATTTTGTTCTCCAAGGCCAAACTTGTCTGTTATTCCAGTTACCTTTTGATTTCCTACTTTAGCATTCCAGTCCCCTATGATGATGAGGACATCATTTTTTGGTGTTAGTTCTATGAGCTGTTGTAGGTCTTCATAGAATTGGTCCATTTCAGCCTCTTCTGCAGCAGTGGTTGGGGCATAGACTTGGATTACTGTGATATTGAATGGTTTGCCTTGGATTTGGACTGAGATCATTCTGTCATTTTTGAGATTGTATCCCAATACTGCCTTTCTCACTCTCTTGTTGACTATAAAGGCCACACCATTTTTTCTACGGGATTCCTGGCCACATTAGTAGATATAATGGTCTTCTGACTTAAATTCACCCATTCCCGTCCACTTTAGTTCACTGATTCCCAAGATGTCGATGTTCATTCTTGCCATCTCATTTTTGACTACGTCAAGCTTACCTTGATTCATAGATCTTACATTCCAGGTTCCTATGCAGTATTGTTCTTTGCAGCATCGGACTTTCCTTTCACCGTCAGACACATCCACAACTGAGCGTCCTTTCGGCTTTGGCCCAGCCGCTTCACTCTTTCTGGGGTTACTCGTACTTGCCCTCTGCTCTTCCTCAGTAGCATATTGGACACCTTCTGACCTGAGGGGCTCATCTTCCGGCGTCATATCTTTTAGCCTTTTGTTACTGTCCATGGGATTGTCCTTCCCAAATGGCTTTTGTCCATGCCAATCTCATGACTTTGTGGTGGTCAAAGAGGATCCTCTCCTCTCTTTTTCATGAACAGAAGAGTGGACTGGATCCACCCAAAGACCAACAGATTGCCAGGGAAATGAATATACAGAAACTTAAAGGGAAAAAAGATGTGTACATAACATAAAGCAGAGGGATATCTCTTTACTAATGTAAATATTGTGCAAGTGACATCAATAACTATTGCTAAGCAACACAATTCTACTTCACAGATAGAGTCAGGGGACAGTAATTATGAGAGAAACCACTGAGGAAGGAAAAAAAGAGAAAACTACAGGGGAAAAAGATATCCAAGTCTTTCACACAAATAAACAGGTCAATGGATACATATACACACCAAGCCAAAGAGGCAGTGGATGACAAAAACAAAGAAGCAGAATTACAAAATATAAAAGGGAAAAAGCAGAAGAAAAGGCATAAGAACAGCCAATGTTGGATCAGTCCAATGGCCTATCCAGTCCAACACTCTGTCACACCATGGCCAAAAATACTAGGTGCCATCAGGAGGTCCACCAGTGGGGCCAGGACACTAGAAGCTCTCCTACTGTTGCCCCCACCCAAGCACCAAGAATACAGAGCAACCCTTGCCCGAGACTGAAAGTTCCGATCTACACCTTGTGACCTCTGCTCCATATGTTTATCTAATCCCCTCTTGAAGCCATCCATGCTTGTAGCCGCTGCCACCTCCTGTGGCAGTGAATTCCATGTGTTAATCACTCTTTGGGTGAAGTACTTCCTTTTATCTGTTCTAACCCAACTGCTCAGCAATTACATTGAGTGCCACTGAGTTCTCGTATTGTGAGAAAGGGAGAGAAGTACTTCTTTCTCTAACTGCTCTATCTCATGCATCTCTCTATATAATAATTCTGTTTTGGTCATGGACTCTCCTGAACATTCCACACGTGCCCACAGCCTTTGGCTCCGTGATCTGTCACTCAGAAGCTGTCCCTATCCACTGGCTACATTGCCTGAGTCTCACCTCCAATATTCTAAACAGTTTGCTGTTCCTCTCCCCCAGTAACCAGTTGGAACACAGAGGTCATTTGCATATGCGGCCTGATTGGCCTTTGCCTCTAACGTTCTGAACAGTTTGTTGTTGCGAGCCATTGAATGTGTTCTTAGGTAAAATAAATATCCCAATTTTCCCTTAAACAGTCACTGGAGTTGCCAAAATACATATCCCAATCTTCCCTTGCCAATATCCCTGTGGGGCCTGGAGGTCTCCCCAAAATCACTGTGTTCCCCAGCCACAGCACATCATTTCCCCTACAGAAAATTTCCCAGCTATTACAATGGCTCCTTTGGGCAGGGAACTCTATGGCATTATAACATACTGAAGTCCCTCCACACCCCAAATCCTGCCCTCCACAGGCTCTACCCCTCAAATCTATAGGTCTGGCCCTTCCCTTAGTATTGCCAGTCTCCAGGCAGCACCTGGAGATCTCCAAGATCAGTTCTCCTGGAGAGAATGGCTGCTTTGGGCAATGGACTCTATGGCATTATACCCTGCTGAGGTCCCTCCGCACCCCAAACCCTGCCCCCTCCCCAGGCTCTACCCCTCAAATCTACAGGTATTTCCCAACCCAGAGTTGGCAACCCTGTAACTGGCTATGGAATCGTTTTCCAGATCCTTGGAACCCAGAAGACGTGGCATAGGAGGAGGTACTTTTCCACCTTAGCTGCCACTGCATAACCCCAAATCAACATAAGTCAGGAGTGGAGGGAACCATACCTGTTACCATGAGGCTGTCCTCCCCTACTACCCACTTGGGACAGCAAAATGCCTTGATACAGCCCTGCCTTATAGCTAAACAGAAGGAAATAAACATGGCTTGCCTCTCTCTATTTTCCCCTTCCCTTTGCCACCCCACCAGCCACAGCCTGGACACTCACCTGGAGCTTCCTTCTAGAGCCCATTGTATTTTTTCCCACAACTGGCCTTACTCCTAGTAATCTTATAAACCTCAATCATGTCACCCGTCACCCATCGTTTCTCCAAAGCCCCAAGCATTTTAACCTTTCTTCAAAGGGAAAGTGTTCCAACTCTTTTATCATTCTAGTTGCCCTTTTCTGCACTTTTCCCAATGCTATAATATCCTTTTTGAGATGTGATGACCAGAACTGTACACAGTACTCCAAATGAGGTTGCACCATTGATTTATACAGGGGTACAATATGAGACTGGCTAACTGGACAGCAATAAAGAAATTGACCTTAGAAATAGCAAAGGGGAAAGAGTAGGAGCTGGTTCTAAGGCAAGAATTCAAAGCACAAAACCCTGTGTATAGTGAGAATGCACCACTAACCTTCACCCTTTGTCTTACACAGTTCTCTCTCCTTAGTTGGGGGGTACCTTAGAAGAAACTGTGCTCTAACCTCATCCTGCTACCCTGTAGCATCCCTCACTCATATCCTAATTCCCATCTCCTTAATTCCCTACATCGTTTGGGGACCAGCATATCTTAAAAGATCACTTACTCTCCCATATGAACCTACCCAACCACTATAGTCATTGTCAGAGGTCCTGCTTTGGGTGACTCCACCACCTAAATCTCGACGGATGGCAGCCTGAGAAAGGGCGTCCTTGGCCATGGCAACAAAATTATGGAACTCCCTCCACAAGAAGATTCATCTGACCCTCTTTATCATTGTCCTTCACCGGTGGATGAAGACTTTTCTATTCTGTATGGCATTCCCTCACTGACTGTTCTTCCCACTGAAGTGTGTCCATGTTTTTTAATTGTTTTCTGTTCCTGTGTATGCATTCTTGAAGCTTGCTTTAATGTTTCCAATGGTTCACCACTTAGTCTTGTTGTTGCCATCAAGCCACAGGCGACTTATGGTGATCCTGTATGGTTTTCAAGGGAAGAGACATTCGGAGGTGGATTGCCATTGCCTGCCTCTTCATAGCAACCCTGGAATTCCTTGGTGGTCTCTCCATCCAAATACTCATTAGGGCTGACCCTGCTTAGCTTCCAAGATCTGACAAGACTGAGCTAGCCTGGGCTATTCAGGTCAGGGTAGTTCACCACCCTAAGGGACCCTAAACTGGGTAGAGATGTGGCATAAAAATGTTTTCAGTAAGTAAATAATCTCTCCCATTCAAAAGCTGGTGCAAGTGGTATAAACTTGCTAAGATCCACACAAGGGGCAGCGTCAGTATGTTCCTTTCAAAGACTGCCAAGTGGAGGAAATCCAAAATTCATGCTCTGATGATGCATGGCACCAAGAAACGCAACTGTAAAAAAAAAAGCACACACAATATCTTTATTCAATACTCAGATACCACAGTAATGCCGTGGGAAAGAAACATTTTTTGCCGCAAATGGCAGCATACAAAGCTGCCTATAACTTGCTAGAGTTGCTCAGGCTGCCAAAATAGTATTTCAGTTCAAGAATATCTGTCCAAGGCCCACTCGCTAAGACACCTTTTAAAAACAGCTTGGAAATTGCATAGAGATTGTAACTGCCACAGCAGAAACTCAGTTTGCTTATCAGAATCCTGAAAAACAGAATAGCTACGTTCTGCTCCCACATGAGAAATCCTAAAATAACATCTTTGCCATAGTTTGGAATTCCTTTTTGTGCAGCTAGGCTTAGCCAAAAGGTCTCAAATGACCTCATCAGCAGCAAATTAACCACTATATAAAAGTGACAGGCCAGTTTGCAAACATCTCAGCACACAAAGGCTGTACTACAAACCTCAACCAGATTTGGTACCATAAGACAAGACAAAGACCGCACTGTACATACTTCCTCCTCTGTCCTCCACTGTCAGCACAACTTTGCTCTTTACTCGGAAGCACAAATTTTTAGAAAGTAAAACCGTTGCTATACAATGTACAGACTCTGTACTACTTACATTTGATAGAATAAATGAAGGGTGAAGGAATAAAGACAACAAATCATTTTAAAAGACAACTTAATAAATGTTCCTAAAAGCTTTAAGGAAAAGATACCATGAATTGTTTGGGGGGAGAGCACGGAAGACCACAATTTTTAAAAAAGGGGAGAATTGGTCATTTAATGACAATACAAAGCATTCCAGGAGTTCAATAAACCAAACATGCTGTGTAAAATCAAAGGCCCAGATTCTACATATTGTGTGATGAAGCACTCAGAATGAAGTCAACAGACAAGAACAGAAGGTTTCCAGCAAATATTTATGAGGGAGTGGGAAGTGAAACATGTTAACAGACACCGCAAGTATTTAGAGGATGTGAGCTCCAAGGACATCAGTACAGAGTTTCAACAGAAAGAGCATAGTTGAATAACACAAAAGAGGAACAATATCATGACTGTTAACTGTATTTTGAATTCCCTAAAAAAAAAAAATTGACTTTGCAGAAGCTGTAAAGGATGTCTGAAAATTCTGACATCACAGTTCAGTACCTCTCGGTATTCATCTGTGTATGTTCAAAACACATGGAAATGCATATCTATGTTCAGAAGTCTACAAAATCTGTCTGAGATTGTCCATGTTTTTTCAATAGGTTCCATCTGCAATTGTTGTTCAGTATCTAGGGGTCTGTTTTACTCCAGCCCATACAGAAAGCAGTGGTGGCAATCTTGAGCCCATTATTACCATTTTGGTTGAATACTTCATAAATGAAATCATTCACACCATTCCAGTGGGTGTGAAGGCTGGCTCCAGAGCTACGGCTTGCCTAGATTTGGTGGATACTTGTCAGTCTATGCAATCTGAGGATGCAGACAAGATCCATGGATATGTAAACTCCTAGCAAGCAGTGGGGGAAGGGAGGTGATTAGGTGGACAGCAGAGACAGTGACTGTCTCATTGGGAGACCCTGCAGCGTTCAAGAGGACCATGTTACAAAGGTTCTCGGAAAAAGAAAATCCTGGAACCCTCCAACCTAAACTCCAATATTCCTTTCTTTGCCAACGTGATTAAGCCCATGGTAGCTTTTCAGGGCGAAACTAGACATTATAGAGGCCATGGGTTCAACCCATGGCTATGACACCATTTTAGGGAAGAATTCGGCCATTTAGAAATGCTGTAAGGGCCCAGTACTGATCAAAGCCACACTGCAGCTGGACC
Organism: Gekko gecko; assembly: GCA_029375565.1. NCBI lineage: Eukaryota > Metazoa > Chordata > Lepidosauria > Squamata > Gekkonidae > Gekko > Gekko gecko. Next base: position 184,522,357 of record JAPDNY010000004.1, on the reverse strand, counting down.
AAGTGATCCCCCTGCTACACCATTTCAAGTGTTGAAACAGCTGTGGGGTACAAGATCACCTGGTCCCATTGCACCATCCCTCAAGTGTTTTTTTTTTGTTTAAATGTCCAAATTATTATCTAAAATAGTGCTGGCAGCCATGAGTTGGGCTCATGGCTGCAGAAGGGTCTAGTTTGGCTCTCAGTCTGTGTTGAAATGCATCTAGATCTCTTCTCAGCCTAGTTTCTGATCTGGTTTTAGTGTCCATGTTATTCCTCTTAGACCTCTCTCAGCTTATCTGGTGTGGGATTGAGAGGAAGCATATCACACAGATGCCAGTTCTTCCTGGAAGACACAGCCCAGAAAGAGGTACCTGAAGACCGCTGCTCTTCTTTGGGACCTTTGGACTTCCACAGGGTTCCAATTTATTTCTCTGATGTTTACTGTATACCAAAATATATGGGAAGTGGAAATCAGGAGATTTGGGATGCAATGTCATTAACACAGAGATAATACCTGGCTCTGGTTTCTCCTTTCAAACATAAACCTTAACAAATATACAGAAATCTGCCAGAGAGGCACTGTTCAGTATTCTATTTCAATCAGAAGGGAAACTGGTGGTCGTATGCAACATGAACTCCTTGGTGGTAGCACAAAGACTTTGGAACTCCCTACCTGAAAAGAACATTGGCCTTATCCCTTTCACTTTTTAAAAGACAGCTAGTTTGTCCATTTTTGTTGGGCTTTCCATTTGTGTTAGTGGTGATGGTGAAGGTGACATTGTTTTTACACTTAATACAAGTTTCTGCTGTTGTTACATGTCAGATATTATTGTTCTGCTAGTTCATTCTCTTGGTTTTACCTGTTGACATTTTACTGAATGTTCACCGATTTTAACTTATGAATTTGCTGCAAACTGTTTGGGTTTCATTTTTTTACCCAAAAAAGTATGCTATACATTTTTAATAAATATAAATATAATTCAAATGTGAACACCAACATTTACCTAATATTGAGTAATCAGCAAAACATTTGGGGAGAAGGAACAAGAGGATGATAAGAATAATATCCATCAGTATCAACACAAGCCATCTTAGAACTACAGAAGTAAAAAATAAGACAGAGTTTATATTTATATATATGTATGTGTGTGTGTATGTATGTATTGTATTTAGCTCCAATTTTAATTCTAATGTATTTTACCTAAGAATTTTTTGACATGTAACTGATTTTTGATTGTAATAAACTTGAGTATATGAGAGCCAGTATGGTGCAGTGGTTAGAAATTCAGACTAGGATCTGGGAGAACCAGGACTGAATCCCCACTCTAGATGACATTGTCCCAGTCACACACTCTCAGCCTAACCTACCTCACTGGGTTAGTTAAGTTACTGAAGTTAGTTAGTTTATTAATACGGTCAACAATCAGCACACATCACAATACACAGTATGCCAGAATTATAAATTAATCAATAATAAACCAATAAATAAACAGATGGACTATATAAAATGATTTAAAATAAATAATTACAGATGAAAATGAATATTATTATGTACTACACAGAATATTTTTGTGGATCTTACAGGCAACTGCAAAAAAACCTTGCACAAGAAGCTGTAGTCTGCAAATTGACACCCATAAGAAGCTTCCTTAAAAACTCAGCGTCAGAGCAACCCGGGACACTTCTGCACAGAGGGAGAATAAACTTTACACTTATTTCCTGATAGAACTGGCAAAAGAACATACCATGTTTGTTTTTTTCAACAACACCAGCACCACAAGGACAGACCCTCTCTAACATAGGAGTCTTTCTGTGGACTCTTCTGCATTGTCAGTGTCGTCATTCATTTGTCGCTATTGCTTTGGGTCGTCCTCCCCCCCACATGTGTTTTGCTCCCTCTGGGACTACTAGAGAGAGAAAAACACATGGGGGGGACACTGAAGCCATAGGGAGAAATGAGTGACAAAAATGACAATGTGGAAGAAACCTATATCTCCTGTCCAACACCGCAGAGTACATGCCACCTGGCTAGAGAAAATGCTCTGCGATGGGTAGGAGACTCTAGAGACGAAAGACAGACTGCCGGAGCTACAATATACCTGGTGTCATCCAGAGCCAAAAAATTTGGTGCTCTGCTAATGTCACATTGCCATTCATTATCTAGCACCCTGTTTAATGGATACAATTGCCTGATCCAGTCCCATTACTAGGAAGGTCTGTGGAGAAATACCTAGAGTCGTCAACTTATGATGTATCGCAATTAGCCAGGAGGATCAAAAGAGATCCCAAAGGATTAAAGGTGTTAATCCTTGTGGAGAATAATTTAATTTGAGCCAAAAACTGATAGAGAAAAGGCTTACCCTGGCCTCTATTTTAACCAGGCCAGATTCTGAATGCAAACTTGTGTTAGAAAAGCAACTGGGCAGATGGAGAACTGCCCTTAAAATTTTTTATTGGGACTCTTTCTAATGGGGCAAAGCTTGAAGATGGAGGACGTAGTATTGTCCCATTGGGACAGAGTCTTGGCTTGATACAGTTTGCGGGCAGCAGGTACATATTGCTGTCAAGACTCCTGCAGCGATCAGTTCCCAACAGCTTTCATTCAAAGAAGTAAAGTTTATTGAGACATTGAGAGTATGCAGATATCTTAACCATTATGTGTTAGAACTGAAGAAAAGCACATGCAGCAAACAAATATACATTATTCCAGGAGGCCCCCTGATGGCCCAATGGCAATCAGGGATCAGGTAGAAGCCCGCCAAAGTAACGGCTACTTTTCCCAAGAGAAAGACTACACCAGGCACTGAAGGTCATACAGTGATAACAGAAACACAGGAGACACAGCAGAAATGAAACTTAACATTCCAGGGTCACCCCCACTCCCATGGCAGCCAGGGCTTGAGGAAGGCCTAGCTAACAATTGCCCTCCTTTGAAACGAGTTTTTTTTAGGATGGCCTGGGCAGATTTTTGGCCAGTCTCAGCCACATGCTCACTGGGTGGTTGTGAGGATAAGTGGAGGAAGCTGTTGTGAGCTGCTTCAGATCCCCGCTGAAGAGAAAAGCGGGGCATAAATGAGGCTAAGCCTATGACACAACCATGGCATTTCAGATTTTCCCTTCTTTCAGCTCATGTACTTTTGGTACAATCAGCAAAATATACAGCTATGCATCTGGCTTTCCAGTGGTGAAAAAGCAGATGCAGTCTTTGAACAATTTTGCAGCCAGCTCTGTCTCCAGCATTATTGGATAAGCCAGTTTCTATGGTAATTAAACACGATGAAAACCCTTCAACGTAATGGCGTATTTTCTTTCGGAAATGTAAAAGAATACACAGTGGACATACTGCTTCCTCAACAAAATACACTCCCCACCCCAAACAAACGAAAATAAAACGGCCCATTAAATAACAGGCAGAATCAGAGATCATCTTTTACTGATGGCCAGTAAAGAGAAAAACCTCAGTCTAGCTTCTGCGCACATCCTTCTGGCTCAGGAGCCCACAATGGTACTGCACATTCTCTGGCACTGCATCCTCATACAAGCATACATGCACCGGGAAGGGAGGAAACTGGTAACAAGGAAGCCAGTAGAGTAAGACTTGGGCCAAGCATTTGTTCCTCCCTTCTGTGCAAGTAATTTAAAGACGGGACTTAGCCCCTGGCCCAAGGCAAAGGACTTTGGCCCCTTAGCACTTCGATCCTGGACTTTCAACCTGTGGTCCTGTCCGTGGTGGTGGAACCAGTCGGGATGTTCCCATGGTTCATCATGTTTTAAATTTGACCGGGGGGGGGTGTTGGGAGGCACGTTTTTTGGGATTTCTACTGTTTATGTTTCCTTTTGCAAGACATTTGGAGTCCCCAGTAAGTGAAAAAAGTGGGGCAAAAAGATTTAAATAAACAGTTGCTTGCTGTTGTCAGCTTTCTACAATGATTACCACCTTTTAAAAAACTGCTGTAACTGAACATTCTGGGAGGGCTACAAGCCAACACAGATAACACTACAAACCATATTCTTTATAAATATAACAAAACCACAAGTCTCCAACAAGCATACTCAAGGTCTGGATTTCTTCTGTATACTACCAAAGGATGGTGGGGGGGGAGAAGAGGGGGAGAGAGACAGAGAGAGAGAGAACGCCTTTCTAGCACACCAGGATTTAATTCTGGAAGACAGTTTCCCTTTCAAGCAGGTCATGTGTTTGTGGCCTAACATTTTCACAGCCGAGTTAATTGATCAGATCAGGAAATCTTAAATCTCCTAGCAGCCATCTTCAGGCAAACACTGCCTGAATTTTGTAGTAATGTTGTATTAAGCACAGCACAACCCTTTATCTGGTAAAAAAATTCAGTATAGCCCTGGGTTCCAAAGTCCTAATTGCCATTTTAAAAATCATACTTGAATCAGAACTGAATAATTCAATTTTGCTGGAATACAGTCCCCCCCGGGATTACTATTTATTATGACCTGTCAAAAAAAGCATTTATGGACATTGCTATTGAACTTCTCAAGTTACATCAGGAAACTTAAGGGGGAAATGGTTTGCAGGTTCCACACTGAAATACATGTTTTTAAAAAGGTAAAAACTATGCCCCATAAATAATTAACAATGGTGAGTTGGGCATCTGCTCTCTTTTGGCCTAATCTACCCTCACAGGGCTGTTTTAAGTGTTTAAAATGGTGGACACTGGTGCGTGCCACTTTGAACTCCATGTAGGAAGGGGGAGGGATAAAAATGTACTCTTAAAGAAACCAACTTGCCAATTCCACATTTTGTGTATACATGTGTTAAGTTGCTTTCTAATGTAGTTTCCACCCATTGGAGACCAAGATATTGGAATGGACATTCATTACAACATTGTACATTACAACACTGTACATATGGAGCCCCATTTCAACCCACAAATATGCTTTCACCAGAAACGATGTCAACCAGACTATTCAGTAGCTTTTATCTACAGGCCTCACAAACACCAAGTTATACTACTTCAACACCATTTAAAGGGCAGTCAAGACAGAACAAAAACAGTGTGTGTGTGGGGGGGGGGGAACCCGACAATCTCAAAACCATTTCGGTTACTCGGAGGTTAAGTGATTATTGTTTTTTGCCTCTCAGCTGAGACAGACATTCTCTGTGGAGACCAATATGGAGCTTCCCTACAGCAGGAAAGATTTTATTCATTGATTTAAGATTACAGGCACTGACAGGGCAATGCTACATCAAGAATTATTAATCCAGGCTTCGAGGGTGAGTTATGTAGTATTCCCACTACATCTTAAAGCACTAAAACAGCTTAGAAAACTCTCTAGCTAGAAAGGGCAGCTCATGAGAAGCCTCCATTTACACATACAACTGATTCTATCCCCAGCAGAAGTATTTCTTTAGTATCCTTCAAAGTACCCATTTCCCACTGCGGAATGAACAAAACACTCTGTAAATGTGACTATACTCTTAAACAGAACTTCTTTATTCTGATGCACTGGCAGGCAACTTTTCCCATCTTGCCCAAAAACAAAATGTACAAAACATGATGAACCCTGAATACCCAAAACAGAGGGACTACACCAAGAGCCCCACTGAAAGATGATTCACAGAATACTCTCTTTCTTTTCTTTTCTTTGCCAGCAATTCCATTATTTATGTCTGAACATATGGGTATACAGAAGAAGAGTAGGTTCTTATACCCCACTTTTCTCTACCTTAAGGCATCTCAAAGTGGCTCACAATCGCATATTCCCTTCCGCTCCCCACAAAAGCCCCCTTGTGAGGTAGGCTGGGTTGAGAACTGTGACTGGCCCAAGGTTACGCAGCAGGCTTCATGTGGAATCAAACCCGGCTCGGCAGATTAGAGTCTACCGCTCTTAACCACCACACTACACCCAGGAATGTGTCAACCACGCGATCACAAATATAAGCAGCAGGAATGTTTACACGATTAGAGTGCTGAACATTTTTAAAGGGGAAAGGAAAATTAGCAATTATAGAAACTGCTGCAGACCATATCAGTGCAATTTAATCAAACTTTAAGACTCCCTTGGGCTTCAAGCCAGGTTCCAGATTTTTGAGGTAAGGTACATTATTGGGGCCCTAATCTCTACCTTCACCGAAAGGGAAAGCTTGCATGTTCTTATTTTGGTCAAAATCTGCTATCACTCAGTTCATACAATATCTTTCCCTACAAAAAGGCAGGGTAGTACCAATGTAGCGAATAAAATAATGAATAAGAATACGAAAACCTTACAGAAGGTAGGCTGGCTTTGCACAAGGATGTGTGTGCAAACTGTTCTTAGTCAACACTTACCACAGAATCACAATACCATGGATACACAACAAAGAATGCATGACAGCATGGCCAAACTACAGCCTCCCAAGAGCATGAAAGATATGAATAAGCTTCCTCAGTGGTAGAGAAATAAACACTGCATATTACACAAAACAAGGCTGATGAACTAAGTGCAATTACTTCCAGCCGACTGGAGTCTTTGGCTGCAATCCTGCACATTAGCTGCCTAAATCCCACTGAAATTTAAGAAACCATTACCATTCGTGCACGCTTCAAGAACACGGCAGTTTATCTGCTTTTGTGGGACTCTGGGCAAACAAACAAACATCCCTGGGCCTTAACACCTAAGCCCTGCCTTCGCTCAAGACAAACACGTGTATTTGTGTATTCTTAGAGGAGGGGAGACAGACACGGGCCCTGTGGGATTTAGTACTACTTTTATCTCCATGTTCAGTATAACAGTATCATGATTGGGCATGTCCCCCAACCACTTCAACAGTAGCCATCCAAAATCATCAGCTAGCCAATCAGGGCATCTTATTTTTGTTTGTTGGAGGGGTGTGTGCTAAGTAGGCTATCTGGGACTGTTTATTTATAAAAACATTTATATCCCACTTTTGGTTCAAAGATGCACGAAGGACAGATACATATTTTAATAGCCATCAGTTATAAAAATGCAAAGGTAATGGGAAAATGCATTTTACTTCTCTTAGCCACAGTGATTGGCAGATAAAAAGGGTGTGCAAAGGCTAGGAGAGGGGAATATCACAACTGGGAGAGTGGGTGAAAGGAGAAACACTGAAAACATTCGCAGCAGCGGCTTTGAAAATTTTGTTTCTTTCTCTTCCATCTCTTAACAAAATTCTTCTCCTAAGGTGGGAGGAGGGTGCTTGTTTGGTGTAGTGGTTAAATGCGTAGACTCTAATCTGGGAGAACTGGGTTTGATCCCCCACTCCTCCACTTGCACCTGCTGGATGACCTTGGGCAAGCCATAGTTCTGACAGAGCTGTTCCCTCAAGGACAGTTCTCTCAGAGCTCTCTCAGCCCTGCCTACCCCACAGGGTGTCTGTTGTGGGGAGGGGAAGGGAAAGGAGTTTGTAAGCCACTCTGAGACTCCGAGTGGAGGGCGGGGTATAAATCTAATTTCTTGTTTTTCTCTTCTTGTCTCCAAGGTTCTTTTTCTGATTAGCCTAGTCTCCAGACAAGCTTGAGACCTCATAAATTGAAAACCAAGGTTATGCTTTACTGAAAGAGAGGCTATAAACCTTGTTCCAAATGTATTCAAATTGATAAAAAGATTGTTCCTGCCTAACAAATGCTCTAAATTAATTCCATAGTGTAGTATATGGAAATGGCTACTGTAAGATCAGACCATAACATTTTTTGGAGAGTATTTTGTGTGTGACTGTGTACCTGTGTGCGCGCCTGGAAGTCATGGTGACTTCTGGTGACCCCTAGTGCAGCTAGGACATTTCAGAGAGGTGGCTTGATATTACCTGCCTCTTTGTCCTGGCCCTGGTATTCCTTGGAGGTCACCGTTCCAAGTACTCACCAGGGTCGGCCCTGCTTAGCTTCCAAGATTTGATGAGATCACGCTTGCCTGGGCTATCCAGGTCAGGGCTCATTTTATTTATATTAGGGTTACCATATTTTGAAAAGCAAAAAAGAGGACATATTTTCCAACTGACTCCTTCAAACAAGTGATCACTATGACTATGTAAATTGAAAAGGAACAGAGAAATCTGGTTTGACATTTTCTATAGCAACTGAAACGTCAGTGCAGGAGACCAGAACCAGAACTGAAGAACCTGAAGCTTCAGTCAGACTACTCAAAATGCCATAAAGCAGAAAGCTTCCTTAGCAGATGGCTCAGCACCGTATTCCAACAGGGACTCCCTCCAAAGCAATCTGAAAAGTCAGGCTAAGGCATGGCGATTCCACTTAGCAGCATGGCAGCACTAGAATGACAAACTCCTTCTAGTCCTTCACTGGACAGCCCAGGCTATCCTAATTTCATCAAATCTCATGACCCTGGTTAGTATTTCAAGGAATACCAGGGTTGCTATGCAGAGGCAGGCAATGGCTCTGAGACGTTTTCTGCATGAATGGGTCTCCCTGCTCCTGCATTTGTATTCCTCCACCGCTTTACCCCGTTTCTGCAGAGGTTTCTGTAGTCCGAGGAGCAAAAACCTAGTTTGCCCCCTCTCATGGCGCAGCAAGGGAATTCCCGGAAACAGGGAAGTCTGATGCTGCGCCAGAAGAGAGGACAAACTGCATTTTCGCACCTCGGACTATAAAAACCTCTGCAGAAACGAGCAAGAGAGATGGAGGACTATAAATGCAGCAGCAGGGAGACCTGTTCATGTGGAAAATGTCTGAATGTCCCTTGCCTTGAAACCCCTATGAGTTTGCCATAATAAATTGGTAACAACTCAATTGCAAAAAATAAATAATTCCTTCACAGATCCCTGATTCTTCTAAGGTTTCAACTATTACTCTATGACCCAGAGCAATTCTAACCTGCTTATCCAGCTGTAAGTAGCTACAAATTATTCGTGGTACATTAAAATGTCTATTCTGCCTATTTAGTTTATAGGTATTTTTCTCCCCATTTAGTCTCTGGATTAGTTGCTTTAAATTCTTCTGGAATATGTTATTCTCTTATAGTTAAAGGGAAAGGAATATGCTAGGATTTACAGGTCTGTATTATTTTTAAAAATCTACTTAGTGACAGGCAGTAACTTTTGAACAATGACGTATTATGTAGGTTCTCTTGCTTGCTGCATCCAAGTTTCTTGTTTTAAAAAGCTGGTTTCCTCCAGCTCAGAGATGGGCCACACAGACTCAAATGTTTCTTAACAAACACTAACTTTGCTGTGTAAATGTAGAACAGACTTTCTCGCTGCTGCTTAAAGCCCACTGCTAGAAAATAATTTACAGAAACATCTGCTCATGCTGAATTCAACAGAAAGTGAAGCCAAGTGAATATACTGCTAGCTATGGCTGGAAGCAAAGAACTGGTCCGTCTAGTTTTGTGCAGCAGTTTGGCCTTTCTTCCCACCAACAGCAGCCCCCACACCACTATATACCTCAAAAGTCTTCTGAAAGAGGGAACATAAAAATATGTGCACAACTATCATCTGCCTAAAGGTGGAAGAAGTCCAAAATCCCACTTGGTGAGCAAAAAACGTTGGTGTCAAAGAGTCCAAGGCTGAACCCCATGGGTCCCCAGGGCAGTTGCACACAAGAATTTTTAAAGTTTATTCCAATTTTTGTTAATACAAAAATTTATTCTATAGCCAACACATATTCTAAAACCATGCAGCAGGAAAATAAGAAAACTAGCTCAACTGTCTAACATAACATTTGTTATGATGGCCGGAGCTAACACAAATGTCACTTTATCGGCTGGGCCATGTATGCCATAAATGTAATGCCAGGCACCAGAGATAGAAACTGTATAAAGGACAGAAGCTGGTAAGCTCTGAGTCTATGTATCCTCCCTGCAAGGTGCCATGGGCTGGGAGGGGGTGCAAAGGAGAACCCACATAGGTGAACTGGAGATGTAGCAGTGCAGTGCTGGGCAGATGCTCCCATGCTACTTGATTGCTATAGACAAGTTTGTTCTGCCGTGCTGAAGCCACATTGGAGTGGCTCCATCTACTCCCCCCAGCACTCTCTCCCTTGCATCAGTTGCTCGTGGGCCGCATAAGAGCCCTAGATGGGCCGGTTCCAGCCCACAGGCCTCATGTTTGACACCCCTGGTCTCACACTTTTAGAACTGGCATTAGATGGCACAAACCTTAATTTCAAAAGTCAAAGGCCAAAGCTTCAGCATTCTCTACGTTGCTAGCAATTACAGTTCAAGCAGATCCCAATTCAGGCCTTTTGTCCATCAGACTCTCAGCTAGTCTCTCAACCTCAGGGCTTAGCTTAATTGTAGTTTTTGGCCCAGCAACATCAGGTAAGGATGACATCCAATCAGAACATGCTCTCAGAAGAAACCTCTAGAAAATTACCTCATAACTCCCAGTCCTTCCCCTCCCCTCATGAGGACAGCAGGTTCTCATGAGAAGCTAATTGCCCTGGTCTTGAGGATAAGATCTGTGTAGACCATGGGACCAATTAACAACACCTGCAGGATAGATCAGAGACCAGGAGTGCTTTGCCTCACACTTAGGATGGTCTAAGACAGAGGTAGCCAAACTGTGGCTCGGGAGCCACATGCAGCTCTTTCACACATACTGTGCGGCTCCCGGCAGGGCAGCTGGGGAAGCAAAGGGGAGGCATACTTTTTCTCCCTCCCTCCTTCCCATCTATTTCCTTTCTTTGTTTCTCTCTCTCTCTTTCCTTTCTTTCTTTCCACCTCTTTCATTCTTTCTTTCCACCTCTCTCTTTTTCTCTCTCTTTTAAGGCAAATAAATATTAGCAAACAAATAAATATCATTGGACAAATATCATTATCAATAACTGTTTCAACCCCTTTGGTTTTTATTTTTGGCAGTCACATTTAGTGTTAATAAAAAGCAAATTTGCATATATTCTTAATAAAAACATGTGTGTAATATTTGTTCATGTCTCACGGCTCTCAAACATCTGATGTTTATTCTATGTGGCTCTTACATTGAGCAAGTCTAGCCACCCTTGGTCTAAGAGATCCATCACTGTTTTTGCTTTCATTTCCCTCCACCATATAGAAACATTTCACAAATTACAGGACAGTAAATATAGGTTTGTTACTGAGTATATACTCAACATGAATATGCACCTAGTAAAGACAGATACATAATATATGTTTGCAAAATACAAGTTTCCCAAATTCAAATTTTACAGCTTGAAACAGACATGAACTATAGCTAGCCATGTTGGTCCATTGGAAAACTCCCAAAACAACAGTTAAATCATACCTTTCTATTATCATAAAACACTAAGCGATGTTTGCGACTTCCGAAATTTTTTTATTAGCATGTTTGTTCAGTAGAAAAAATAAAAGGCAGAATGAAAGAAAGAAAGAAAGAAAGAAAGAAAGAAAGAAAGAAAGAAAGAAAGAAAGAAAGGAAGGAAGGAAGGAAGGAAGGAAGGAAGGAAGGAAGGAAGGAAGGAAGGAAGGAAGGAAGGAGGGAGGGAGGGAGGGAGGGAGGGAGGGATGGAAGGAAGGAAGGAAGGAAGGAAGGAAGGAAGGAAGGAAGGAAGGAAGGAAGACCAGCAAACTTGGGAAGGAGCTCCCCAAAGGACACTTTCTTTGAAAAACTCCAGAAAGGAATATCCACTGCTTTAGGCAGTCATCATGCCTTTCGGGAAACCATCAGATACTTTATACCGTATCACGTATATTTTCATGCCTAGCAATCAACACATCGTGCACTAACAAAAAGTGTTTTTTTTTAAAAAAGAGTCATTCCTGGAAACAAAGGGCCACTAACCAACACTGGCATACAGAGAAGAACAACGACCAGAAAACTCACATCAAACTATTTGTTATGTGTTTTGCTAAGTCACTAGATAGAGCGGGAGGCCCTTGAAAAAGGTGTCGATCACTGTAACGTGACAACTGTGACAGGAAGAAGAAATTTAGCACAGACAAAAAATTTTGGCTGTTTCTCTTGAGTTTAGGCTTTGTGTGAACCTAAACCAACAACAATAACAAAAATCCCAAATATATTCCACTTGTTCTTTCAACAACCTTTTTCCAGATTAAGTCTAACACACATGTATATAAACACAAGATCTCTGTTATGATGGTTTTCATAAAAACTGTAAAATATAACAGAAAAGCCTTTGTCCCTAGTCTGTTAAGTCTGTATAGAGACTAGATCAGGGAAGAGGTTCCATGCTTATTAATTGTTCACATGCCTAAGTGGTCTCTCCCTGAACTCAAAAAAGTGTCCACACTACCCTTTCTTTGTTCAAAATGCCACATCAATAGCTTTTAAGACGGAGTTTGACAAATCTCAGGCTTCAGGTTGCCATGGCACACAGAGCTTTAATTGTGTTGTCTAGTTATTTTTCATGGTAGCAATAATTAGAAAATATGGTTCTACATAACCACGAATGCTGAAATATAAGTCTGGCTCCTAAATCGTTGGGCTGGTTTCTAGGGCCAAAGAAAATGTGTCAAGGCCTGTTTTAAGATAATTTAATTAGCCAGGTACATTTTTACTACACTTTCTTTTTGGCCTTCGAGCCTTTATTGATTTTTCTGTTAACATCCAGCACTGAGCCAGATATACTCAAGGATACAGGAAACGTCAATGTGATGTCATGGAATGCCATGCTAAATTCAGCACCGTAAAAATTAGGGTGACCAACTCGCTAGTGCCAGGATGTTTTTTTGTGATAGGGCAATTTTGTGAAGATGACTTGATGGGCACCAATACAAGAATTCTGAGCAGCAAAGTGCAATAGGCAAATCTGAATACCATAATATCAGGCAGCACAAATACCTGACAAGCATTATTAATGTCGTATTTCTCAACTGCTGTGAGAACAGACATCTGAACTGACAGAACAGTTAATATGCTATAGAATTGCCACCTGCAAGAACCTACAGAGTACATGGAAATTCACCCAGCCTATCTCAACTTCAGTAGCATTTACAGTTTGATCAACCCATGAGAACTTGTGTCAACATATTTTTGAATGTTAATACAATAAAATAACACCTATTTACTACATAGCTCAGTCAACTCAGGTTCAAAAAAACACGTTCAAGGTGACTCGAAATTGCACAGAAATCCTAGCTAAGTGCATATGAAGTCAGCTTTTCCAGTGAAAAACAAATTCCTTAGAGACAGAAGGGACCCAAAAAGTGGAGTTGTAAGTATGGCCATCAAGATATTACACCGTCAGTTGAATAGCCTCCGGACCAAACTACACATTACATCTAATACATGATTGCCATGGAGACTTGCAGCAAGAAACCAGCTGTGATTTCCCCTCATGGCGATCGCACAGTAGATGCTACTCAGAAACATTTTAAACGAGAGACAAGCAATTCCTCATCTTAGACAGTTGCAATCAACTGTAGCTTCCCCACCTACCAATAAAGCAGTGGCCATGCATTAATCTAGTCTTGGGCATTTCAGCGGCCCAGTTCAAAAGTCACATCAAATCACGGGTTCAGATCCTAAGCAGCATGCTAGAAGAAGGCAACTTTCCCCATCTCTCCCCACCCACTGCTGTCTTCTTTACCACAACCACACCGATCACAGCATGTTTGGCAAATGGAGCCTGCAAAAGGAAGACAGAATCTGCAAAAATCACTCTCCCGGACCCCAAAAAGAGAACAGCTGTTTCATCAGAAGAGGTGCTGCTATGCTGACAGGACAGCACTTTAGTATCCAAGCAGTGTTCCCTCTAAGCTGAGTTAATGTGAGCTAGCTCATAGTTTTTTGGCTATGGCTCACACATTTTTGTCTTAGCTCAGGAAGGATGACTCCAGAGCAGACTGATTTATGCAGCAGCCAAATCGCTTGCTCACAACTTTAATGCCAGTAGCTCACAAAGTAGAATTTTGGCTCACAAGTCTCCACATCTTAGAGGGAACATTGTATCCAAGCCATTGTTTTCACTGTTTTCATTGTTTTCATTAACCACGATTTACAACCCAAGTGTGGCTTGAACTTTCAAAGAATCAAACAAACCACAGTTGAAGCTGCTTGTGATAGAAACTATAGTTTTAAAAAACCCACCCTTAACAACTAGGGTTTGCCAAGAATATCGACCACCAGAGAGGCATCAGTTGTGAGTCAATAAGATTATTAAAACCAAAATGTTCTTTATCTTTTAGTAGCAATCCTACATTTTGAACACAAGCTCATTACAACCGGCAACATATTAGTAAAAGAGGTTAGGAAGGTTGCTAAAACACAGCATAAGAACATTAGTCGGACTGGATTAACTCCAGTATCAACAGCTTCTCAAATATATATTTTGGATGTGTTACAAGGAGAATTCTTCTATGTACCTAGAAGATAAAACACTGAACTGTTCTTTTTTCATTCTCCAGAGACCAATCTACATAGGGGAAAAAACCTTGGAAAAACAGATCACGATAGGAACACACTTGACATTCAATGTAACTTGCTTCAGCTATAAATATGCCAAGTACAATAAACCTTTAAAAATGTATTACTTACATTTTACAAACAGGGACCTTGGGATTTCTGGAAACTGCTACCTATTACCAAAGGCTGACAAGTTATTAAATAGCTTAATAATAGTTTCTGATGCAAAACTATGCATACTGCAAACAATTCAACAAAGCCGCTTTTGTGATGTTCCCAAAAGAACAGATTTCTTCCCAGCGTGAAAGGGCACTGGAACTACTAAATAAAAGCAAAATACTGTGATGTGAAAGAAAAGATAATACGTAATACCAGTGTTTCCTAAAAGCTGAGTGTGAGCTAGCTCACAGCTTTTTTGCCTCCGGCTCGCACATTTTTGCCTTAGCTCAGGAAGGAGGGCTCCAGAGCAAACTAATTTATGCAGCAGCCAAATCGCTCGCTCACAACTTTAATGCCAGTAGTAGCCCTCAAAGTAGAATTTTTGCTCACGAGACTCCACAGCTTAGAGGGAGCACTGGATAACCTCACTTTTATTAGCATGCCACAACTAAAATGCCTTCAAAAGTGAACATTCAAAACTAGGGTTGCCAGGCGGGGAGGGATCTACCAGGAGCAGTAGGGAGGCCTAGGCCTCACTGCTTGCAATATCACTTCTGGCATGCACCAGAAGTGATGTCATCACGTTGCTGGCATCACAGTGACATTTGGGTATGTGAACAAAAACTCTATGGTAAAAATGGCTTCTACCATAGAGTTTTTGCTCAAATACCAGAGAGATGCCAGCAACATGAAGTGATATCACTACATTGCCAGCAACAGTGGCCTCTCCTACCAGTAAGTCCCTTTGCTGGCCAGGCATCCGCCAGCACCGGCAGGGGGCTAGCAACCCTATTCAAAATCCATGTTTTGTTAAAGACCCAGGTTGAAAGATGTACTGACAGGATTTTACTTTCTGTTTGCATCTTCCATTTTCAACCACTTGCGGTTCTTGTTTTTCAATTACTTTGACTTTCATTTTGTTTTCCAAGATGAGCTATATGTCCCTTTGCACCAACTATAGTTATCAGTCAGCCATCCTTTGGCTATTCTACCACTTAGGGTGACCTTTCTGGCACTGACCAGAGCCTCGGCCTTATCTGTTGTGGCCCCTGCTCTGTGGAATGGGCTACCTAAAGAGGTGAAAGGGCCCCCTTTCCTTGGAAATCTTCAGGAGGCCCTGCAAGGCCTGCCTGTTTGCCAGGGCTTTTGAGGGGACTTGAGTAGTAGACATCATTTAAGAGGGGGATATGAGGCTTGCTATTTTAACTTTGGTTATAGCTGGGGAGGTTTTAACTATAATTATAAGCCACCTTGAACTAAGAGGAAAGGCAGGATATAAATGTTTGAATAACTAACTAATATTTGGTAACTCTGGATAAATCTTGACTGAGGAGTCAATAGCCAGGCTTCTCTCTTCAGTTCCAATCAGGAGGAATATGTGGCATGTCTAATCAACACAGCAGCATCCCCTCCAAGTACTGCACATCTCAGTTATCAAAAAATTTATCAAGAGACAATTTTTAATGAGCCACTACAACGTAATTAAGTAATTACACTGATTAAAATGGAATAAACCTTCCAGTTCTTATTACACATAACACACTGAGTACTGTCAATTAAAATGCCAAAACAACTTCCAAAGGAACTACCAAAAAAGAAAGAAAAATCTGTGTTAGTAGATCACTATACTACCTCCCAGCGGTAAGTAATCCCTGTCTACAATATTCAGCTACATAATGCTGCCCTCTTCCTGGCAGAACACACACTTTGCTTTTAGGTGGTCCCAGATCCAACCTCTAGCATCTCCATCTAAAAGGAATTCAGACAACACGGCCCAGGAAGACCTCTGCCTGATGTCCTAGAGAGCTTTTCAAAAAAAATATTTTACACAAGATGGCTTATAATGTTTTTGCAGTAGTTTTTAACAAACTTAATTTATAAAAACCCAGGTTAAACAGACACTTCTTGTTAACTGATCTTCTTGTTAATTGGCATGAAAAGTCAGCCCCAAATGGGGAGAATCTGCAATACTTTAGGGTAGGCAGAGGGAAAAACAAAGTTGTTGTTCATCGAGTTATCTTCTGCACAGGCACACACTGGGACTGCGTATGAGCAGGCCTGCCTCAGAGACGTTATACAGCTAAAAAACCACCAAGAGGCACTGCTCACCAGAGCAGGATGGAACCGTTCCCACCCAAGCAGTCACATGCTCCTGCATGCCAGCGCCCTCGTTCTCTTAGGTCCTCCTATGCCACTGCCAAAGCAGAACCAGAGAGCCAAAGGAGCTCACAGCAGAGCAGGAGGGAAGGAATGTGTACCTGCACAGAAGATACTTGATGAACAACCGTTATAGGTAAGTGCAACTCTGTTTTTCATCATCCATCTTCTGTGCAGTTCCACACCAGGATTCTAGCAAGCTACTCACCAGAGGCAGGGTGTAGCTTGCCGGGGTTCACCTGAAGACCCACTGAAGGACCACTTTTCCCATTTGAGTTTCTCTTCTCACTTGCAAGCTGGGCACGTAATCACGGACGACTGCATCAGCCGAAGACCACGTCGTTGCTCTACAGATTTCTGCTAAAGGAACGCCATCTAGGAAGGCTGCTGAAGATGCCTGGGCCCTTGTCAAGTGTGCATGGACCTCCTAAGGGCAGGATAGCCCCACCTGGGTATAACATATCTCGATGGTAGAAACAATCCATCTGGACAATAACTGGGGCTAGGCCCTTTTGCCCTTGTTAGATTCCTTAGACCTTTGCAGATAAAATAATAAAGCCCTCCTTAAATCGAGAATGTGCAGCTTTCTTTCACTTTCCAAAACAGTCAAAGGAAAGGGCAGTGGTAGAAGTACCTCTTGGGACAGATGAAACAGATACCACCTTAGGCAGGAAGTGAATGCTAGGTCTTAGAATCCCCCTTTCTGTGAAAATACTGAGGAAGAGAGGATCCACCCTGAGGGCAGCCAACTCACTAATTTGTCTCACCGAAGTGACAGCTACCAAACAGTAGACCTTCATGGACAATAAGGGTAACAGGCAAGTGGACAGGGGATCGAAAGGCCTCAGAATTAACCTGGAGAGTACCAACAGGAGAGACCACTGGGGGACCATCAGCATTCTAGGAGAATACATGTTGTATAAGCTCTTTAGGAAGTGCTTAGAGAGCTTCTGTGAGAAAACTGGAACCCCGTCCACTCCTGGGTGGTATAAAGACCTTAACTGGAGTGGCCCAAGCCTGTGGACTTAAGGGAGAGCAAATACTCAAAAACCTGGCCCAATGGCACCCCAGTCAAGGGCGTGCCCGACTTCACACCAGGTGGAGAAACAATTCCACTTCAGTAGGTAGGATAATCTGGGAGATGGCTTGTGAGGAAGCAAGAGAACTTCATTAATCTCATCAGAAAACTCTAAACCCTGGTCAGAAGCCTCCAGGCTTTCAAATGAAGGTGGCCAATATTGTGATGGTGTAGGCGTCCAATGTTCAGAAGATCCAGGTTGTCAGACAGGCGAAAATATTGTCCTCCTGCCAGGTCCATGGAAAACCAAATCTGGCGCGGCCAGAATGGGGCTATGAGGATGCAATCAGTGCCCTTCCTTCAGATCTTCTCCAGGACCCTGGTAAGTAGGCGGAAGGGGGGACGACATAGAAGAGGGTGCCCTGCCAGGGAATCTGGAAGGCATCCCCAAGTGATGCCAGGACACTCCACACACACACTACAGAGCAGAAGGTTGGGGCTTTCATATTGTCCCCAGTAGCAAAAAGGTTCCAGGTAGTCCCTGTTGAGAAACCACTATTGATTGGGAGAAGGATCTCTGCTCAACTGATCTGCAATGGTGTTTTCCACCCCAGAAATATGAATGGCTTGAACGGTGACCCGGTGTTTCGCCACCCATGACCACACCGTCATGGCCTCTTGGCATAGGTGCTTGGAGATGGTCATGCCTT
Organism: Gekko gecko; assembly: GCA_029375565.1. Lineage (NCBI taxonomy): Eukaryota > Metazoa > Chordata > Lepidosauria > Squamata > Gekkonidae > Gekko > Gekko gecko. The sequence goes on along the minus strand of JAPDNY010000004.1, from coordinate 184,504,045 downwards.
GTTCAAATAGAATACAGGTGCTGAACTGTCCATTTGTACCAGGACAGATTGGCCATAAAGCATAACTGAAAGGGAGATGGGAGCATCACACTCCGTTCTTACCTCCAAGGCATTAATATGAAGCAACCTCTCTCTGTGACCAACAACCATGGCCCAAGAGCCCATTTCAAAGTGTGCCCCAACCCACCAGAGAGGTATCAGTTGTGAGAGTTATTTTGGGCTGAACTATTCCGAAGGGATTACCCAAACCAGATGATGTGTAAGAACCCACCATGACAAGGACCTAATCAATGGCCTAGGGATAGAAAACTTCAGACGACACCAGTATAATGTCAGTCTAAATTGCAAAAGGAACCAAAGTTGTAACGAGCGCATGGATAGTCTGGCTAAGGAAAGGTTGACAGTGGTAGAAGCCATCAGACCCAGCAGGCGTTGTATGGCCCCCACGGATTAGAAACGATTGTGCAAGAATGATCTAACAAAGGTTTGTATGGATCTAACATGGTCAGGGAGCAAGGAATCCCTGGAAGAGAATCCAGAACTGCTCCTACGAAGTGGATGTCTTGGGAGGGAATAAGTCTGGACTCCCCCTAGGTAACAAGGCCTAGCTTCGTGCACATCTCAAGGGCCAATGACATGTCAGGCAGTAGGGCCTCTCTGGACTGAGCCGCTAACAGCCAGTGATCCTAGTAAGAGAAGACTGTATATCCTAAGAGCCTCAGGTGGGTGACCATGGAGACCACACACATTGTAAAGACCCCAAGAGCTTTTGCAAGACCAAACAGAAGGATTGTATACTGGCAGACCTCCCCATCACGTTGGAAGTGCAGATATCAGTGATGGTTCAGATTAATGGGGATGTAGAACTAAGTGTCCTTTAAATCAAGCATTACAAACCACAAGTTACGCTTTAATAACTATAAGACTGCCACCAAAGGTACAATCCAAAACATGGAAACTGATAGGAAACAGTTTAGATCATGGAGGCCTAAAATGGGACTATTCCCTCTGTCCTTCTTACCGAGGAGGAAGAAACAGAAATAGAACCCTGCGGGGAACTCTGGTTCTGGTACCCTCTCAATTGCCCCTTTTTAAAGGAGAGTCTGCAGTTGTGACTGTAACTCTAAGAGGGTGTTGCTGTTAACAGGTCTGATTGCAGGCTGGCAGGGTGGTAGGTCCACAAACTCCAATCTGTAACCTTGGCAAACAATGGAGAATCCAATTATCAGATGTGATGGTCTCTGACTTTAAGGCAAGGCAAACTATGAAATCCGGTCACCAAATTTAACGGTTGTGGAGACCACATCTAGTCAGAAACCCAGCTTCTACTGGGTAAGCTTTAGACAACTGGGCCTGACGGCCCTGTTTGGACCTTGAGGTACTCCTCCTACCGTAACCCCACTGAGGAGTTTTTGGGCAGGATATTGTTGCCTTGAAGGAGAAAAGACTCATTGTTCCCAGCTGTAAGGCTGCCAGGGACAAGAGAAGGAACTTTGCTTAGGTAGAGATGAGCTGGTAGTGATTCCTAACCACCTGGCTGTTTTGTCCATTATTTTTTATTTAGAAGATCATATCATCAGTCCTCTCGGAGAACAATGTTGTGCCCATGAGAGACAAATCTTTGACTCTCTGGTGGGTCTCGAACAAGAGAATGGTAGACCGAAGCCAGGCATGGTGGTGCAAGATGATGGAGGTAGCTATTAAGCGCAAGTAAGTCTACTGTAAGTCTATTGGCATTAATTTGCTGCTTGGAGAGCCCGACCACCTCCTATTGGAGAGCCCGACCACCTCCTACTGCAGAAGTTTCACAATGGATTGCTTCTCCTCAAGGAGATGGTCAAGATGTTGCAACGATTTTTCCCATAGGAAAAGCTGATACCCAGTCACGATGGCCTAGTAGCTGAAAATCTGCAAGCCTAGAGCTGCAGAAGAATAAATCTTTCTGCCAAAGGCATCCAATTTTCTACTCTCTTTATCTACTAGGACAGTGTGGTATGACTGCCTCGCCTCTCAGATGCATCTCTTTGGTGAGTAAGAGATGAGGGAGAGGGTAGGTGGAAAGAAATGTGGAGCCTTCTTGTCTAACTTTATAGAAATGCTCTGTCCTACAAGGCATAAGTGAAAGGGATGCTGGCTTTTGTCAGATCTCCTGGGTCAGATCCAACATTCCCTCCAGCATAAAGAATACAATGATCCATGTTAAGTTGGAACAAAGGCGGCCCAAGATCTTAACCCTGGGCTTACAGTCAGAGGTGGTGACCTCGATGTGGAGTGATTGAGTCATGCACATCATCTGCTCACTATACATCCTGAGGTCTTCTGTGGGTTATACCCAAGAAGGGTCCCAAATTGTCTGATCTGGGCTCAGACCTGACAGGGCTCCTGAACTGAATTCAGAACTAATTGCCCTCCCCCATTTTGGACTCAGGAACAGGAGATGGCAGGTGCCTAAAAACAGCAGCCAGTGCTCTGGAGGGAGGCCTTTGTGAAAGCCTGAATGGTACTGGATTTGGCTCCATTCCAATCACTGGCTAGCCCCATAAAAGTCTGCCCTCTTGACTTAGATAAGCTGGGGACATATATGGATAAGGTGGCCATAACATAGACAGTGGGGCTTGGTGGAGCAGTGCAGTCTCGGAACTGACTAGGGCACAGCCTGGTGACTAGTGAGGTTTGGTCTCAATTTCACCTTTGGAGAAAGTTGGTGAAGGTGATCTCAATGTTAGGGAGGGAGTCTTTGTTGGAATGATGACCTCCTCCACCTCAGGAGAGGGCATTGGAGCGGGAGGCAAAGATTGGGCACACTTTGATTCTAACCTCTTCTCTTCCTTGGATTTAATCTTAAACTTGACAGGAGGTTCCAAAAAGGACGTTGGAACTGTCGGGGAAGAGGAGCATGATCAGTATTGCGAAGGCTCTGAGAGCTGGGCTCATGGAATCGAACAGATTGATGCTGACAAAGACTGTTTTGATGGGCACTCCATAACGAAGGCCAGTTTTGACAGTGCATTGGATGATAGGAGCACCTTCAACTTCGACACTCAGTCAGTTCTGGCTTCCAGAGTGAACTGCATACAGATCTTGCATGCCAAAACATTATGGCGTTCCCCAAGACAGAGCAGGCAGAGCTTGTGCTCATCCAGTCTGGGTCATTTTCGTGCTGCAGCAAGTACATTTCTTGAACAGCGCCTTTTGAGACATGCTAGTCTCTTAAACCCGGCTGCCCACCACGATGGAACTGAGCGGGAAGTGGGTAATGCAAAGGGGAGAAGCACTTCAATTAAGCTTTCCCTGAGCCCTGGCTGCAAGAACAGGGCCTGAAGTTCAAACACCAGAAACTCTGTGATGGAAGGGAGAGTAGCTGAAGAAAACCTTCTCCTTTGGCAGCAGTAGCAGAACTGAAGGAATGGGGTCTCGGGCATGCAGGAGGACGTGACTGTTTGGGCAGGAACAGTTCCATGCCACTCCAGTGAGAAGCGCCCCCGGTGGCTTCTTTAGCTGTATAACTACTCCAAGGCAGGCTTACTCATGCGCAGACCCAGTGTGTGCCTGCACAGAAGATTGATGATGAAATTTCTGCCTTTGGCAGATCTTCAGGGAAACTGAATGGCACAGCAGTGGGGCAGTCACTGAAAACAGAGATTGTACATCCTTGCTGAACAGGCCAAAGCTGACGGGGGGATGATAACATGGGCCATAAGGGGAAGGATGGTTGCAAATGCCATTTTATATTTCAATGAGCTTCCTGCTGAGCATATAAACATGCATCTATGATACATGTGTTTACAAGTACTCATCTTAGCCACACCTTCTATTTTTAGCCATACACTTAAAACATCTTTAGGCATACACCTAAAAATATAACATGAAGTGATGTTTCACAAGTCCCTTGTCTTTCAGAGTTGCAAACTGTGCCCAGAAAATGAGAAGACAGCAATATCCTCTATGTCAGTTCTTATTTAAACAGAAAAGGCTGCATCAGCATCAATGAGTACAGAGCACTCCTGCTGCATCTGAAAATACAGGACAATCACAGGGCTGTGACTAGAGAATTAAAATTTCCAGGAATTCTGAAGCCACACGGGGGGAAAGGTTGGGGTTTTTCTTCACTTTTTCAGACAAAAACAGGCAAAAACTGAAATAGATGCAATACTTACTTTCCTATAAAACCTAGGCCCCGAGTCACATGGGCCAGATAACGTGGGGGGAAGGCGTGGCTCTTTGCGCCGGTGCAATTAGACCCGCCAGAACGCGATCAGATGCGATGGCGGCATACCCTAGTTTCATCAGTGCATGCGCATAAACAAGGACAGCCAGGGAAAGCCAGTGAGATAACACTGAATGGCTCCATGGGCAGACTGTGGCAAACCATTTGCTAGCACATTCGATGTGCTACTTTTTAACTGCGCAGCTTCGGCAGCTTGCCATGGGTTGGCCATGGGTGCGCTATACCTCCCAGATGTTCTGGCGTTATCGCGCCCAGAAACTCCACTGGACTATTGTGGCTTCCGCGCGGCAAATGCTCCATGTGACCAAGGCCCTAATTTCTTTTACTGATTTAGCACGCAAAATGTATCATTTATAACTTAGTCAGCAGTCACAATTGTACTATTTGGCATATTTATGAAATTTAAAAGTATAAACATTCTATAAAATGTGGATATGCCCAACAGTTAAAAAAGAGTTGCACCCTAGGGGTGTGCGTCTGGTATAAACTGAATGGAACAAATACCCAAAAAATACCATATTGGTATTTTTCAGGTATTAATTCAACCGAATACAGATCAAAGGATCTGATTTGGCTACCGATATAGCTGAGCCCGAATAAAAGCTGGGGGTGGGTGGAAGCTCAGAATGCCATGCTGCCTTGGGCTGGTTGGCTCAAGCGAAATTTGCGTGCAGTGGGGAGAGACCACCCCCTGCTGCACACAAATCCTGAGGACAGCTTCTCCTGCCCAGCAGTTTAAACCAAAGGGCAGGAGATGCCTCCCAGCCAGATCTGCATGCAGTGGCGAGAAACCTCTCCACCACATGCAGATCCTGGGGCCAGCTCCTCCTGCCCAGCAGTTCTCCATTACAGCCTATGGAGCCAAAAAAATTCGGTAATCCCGAATATTTCCTGAATCCCAATATCAGTATTGGGGGATTAGGGAATATCGGGTAATGCTGATATTTTTCAGGTTCAATATGCCCAAACCTGAAAAATACATTTTTTTTTTGTCCACACCCTTTACTGTACCCTATGCTAGCACAGCCCAGGGATCTTAATTTTTGCTCCCTGAGAAGAAGGGAAGAATAAAAATTTAATGTAGCAAACAAATTCTGTGGTAAACAAAACAATATTATTTGAACAGAAACCTTCTCATCCACTCACAACTACCAGGATATTTGGATATCAAGTGAAAAATTGTAAAAGACTGAACTGTTTAATCATGCATTACCATGAAATGCACTACAGTTAAACAAAAAATCTTGAATATGTTGTACATGTCTAGAGTATACATAGGAAGTATCATTATCTAATGCTGTAGATGGTTTAATGTCTTACATAATTATACTACTACTCATAATAAAAGGGAAAACAGCTTTCCAGTGGTCTCCAAATTTTCCCTATTTTTCTATTTGGGGGGACGACGACCTGAAAAGACCAGACTTTTTTATGCTATACATTTTAAGTGAGAAAACTTTTTCTTAAAACGAGAAAATATTTCAGAGGAGTTTTGCAGGGCTCTCCAAAATTCCCCAGTTTTCCACTGGAAAATCTGAGAGCCCAGAGACTTTTAATGCTTTCTAAAACAAGTGTTTTCTCACTCAAAAACAGAAAACGTCTCATACTGTTTTTTCTTTCAGTACCCTCCAAACTTTCCCAGTGGTTTTCATCATTGACTGGGTACTAGAAAAAAGTCCCCAGAGGGGAAAAAACGGAAGTTTTCTCCAATTTTCCCGATTGCTGTTTTTTCTCCCAGGGGCCATATCTCTAGCTGTGACTCTCTCATCAGGTCAACACACCATCATCGCTGGGAGTCCCTACTGTCTCCTGGACACTGAAACCCTCTAAGCATCATTATTTCAGTCTTCTCTAGAGTCCACAGGTGGCTCACATCCAGTCCCCAAGCCCAGCGAGATACTAAATAGGAGCTCCCAATTCAGACAGATTGAGATACAAAGCAGGATATCCTAACTGGCTCCATGCCAGCAAAAAAAAAAAAAAAAGATCTGAGAAGGAAGAATGACTGAGGCAACTACAAGTGTGGTTGCTTAGTAACAAAGTACCCATGTACTGCCCCCCCCATGATCCAGAGGCTGTGAGTTGAGTAGGGACGTTTCACTCCTCTCCCGCAGGGATCAGCAGTTCCTCCTCTTCCTCCCAGAGCAGCCCTCTTGCTGGAATGCAGCCAGCCATGAGGAAGAAGTACCAAGATGGCCAGCAACCAAGGTGGGCGGAGTGAGAACAAGAAGAGCTCTTGGACCAACTGGGACAAGAAAAAAGGACTGCTGGTTCTACATGCAACTTGTCGGAAGTGTTTGTTTTGTAAGCTGTTCTGAAAGGCCAGGACAGTCAAAAAGACAGGGGGTCCACTTTTTTTTTTTAATTAATGCATCAAAGGTGCAAATATTAAAATCCAATATAATATTTAACAGATCAACACACTACTCCTCAGAATCGGACAACATTTTGATTTCTTTCCTTACCTTACTATATAAACGTATCAAGCAATGCTAATTTCTTAACACAGTCCACTCTTTTCTTGATGACATTTCTGAATGTTGGTTAAGCCCAAAATACCCTCATGGGGGTATTTATTTTATTCATTCGTACCCTGCCTTTCCCCCCACACGGGGACCCAAAGCCGCTTACATGGTTCTGCTCTCTTCTATTTTATCCTCACAACAACCCTGTGAGGTAGGTTAATCTGAGAGAGCGTGACTGGCCCTGGGGCATCCAGTGAGCTTCCCATGGCATGAGTGAGGATTCGGACTCAGGTCTCCCCAGATTCTAGTCCAACAATCTTAACCACTATACCACTCACTGTCTCTCCTCTCCTAGGTACAAATACTTCCATTTAAAACAAACAAACACAGTTACCATGACTACAAGGTAAGGGATGCTGTCTTTCCAAGCATTCCATCACCCTTTATTTCCCTCTTAAGCTATGCAGATGTTACAGCTCTTCGTAGGTTATGCTCTTCCTAAAAGGTGTTTTAGAAGAACAGTTCATGCACTTCATGATAGCAGCTGGACTGGCATTTGCCTACCCAAAATTACACACACACACACACACAAATGTTGGACTGACCAAGATACCAATTTATCAACGCACCACAAAAAAAGAGAAAGGTTAGACAGCTGACTTTAAAAAATACAGGTAACCTCTCTCCTGGAGGCAAAGCACTGCCCCAAAATCACGTGGACACACACGAATTTGCCCCATGCTAAGCCAGATATCTGGTTTGTCAAGTCCACTCTAACCTGAAAACAGCCCCTCCAGGTGTCTCAGGCAGAAGTCTTTCACAACATCTGCTACCTGATTCTTTTAAATGGGAATGCCAGGAACGGAACTGAGGACTTTCTGCATGCCAAATAGACGCTCTTCCACGGAGCCGCGCCTCCCCTCAACCGCTCCCCCCTCCCTATAAATGCAGTAGACTCCTTAGTAGTCCCACCTTCTGTGCACTTTTGATTTGCAAGGGTGCCCAGGGCAGACCACTTGTCAGGATATGCAAAATACCTTCTGGAGGTGAAAGAACCCCTTTGGCAGGAGCCTAGGGCAAAGCAAACCCCGTGTGCATATGCAAAGTGCCTGCCTTTCTTTGTGAAGCAAGAGGCAGAAGGTGCAGCACGGAAGATACCTGGAATGCATCTGCGTTGGGAGCACAAAGCCTTGGTGGTTACATACATGCGTGTGATGTTCGAAATACAGCCAGTGGCGCGAGACAAGGCCCTGCTCGGGATCTTGATTCTCTCCCCACTCTCTCACTCAGACGATTGCCTTGGGCTGGGGCTCCGCAGAAGGCATGCATGTTTGTGCCCAGTGTTCCCACAAGGGGCTGCCTATCTATAACACCCCACCACCACCACCTTCTGACCAACTGCGCCTTCTTTGAAAGGGCAGGGCGGCTAAAGGCTTTCAGGAAAAGGGAGTGGCTCAGGCAGGGCCCCCTGATGATCCCGGGTCACAATCCGCCAGAATAAAAATCCCCCTCGGTTTTAAGGCTTACTACGGTATTCGCTCTCGCAGTGCCGTCGCGGCGGGCGAGGGACCAGCACTGTCCCATTCCCCCTTCCGGCGGCACCCCAGATCTGCCGTCTCTGGAAAGGGAGTCAAGCCGGACCTCCCTATCCCGCCGCCCAGCGGGATTCGACTGTTTGACGACGCTAAACGGTTCCAGGTGCGGACCAGGAGACTGTTCGCCGCCGCCCCCCCCCCCCCGCGAGCCCGTCCCGTCTGTGCACAAGAGGCGCTCCTTTGTGCGCAGCTCTGCTCTGTTGGAGCCCCGCACAGGGGGGGAGAAAGCAAGCGAGGCGCCAAGGAAGAAGAGAATTATTAAGAGGACTGTTTTTTTAAAATAAATAAACAAATAACGAGCCCGGAGCAGAGGCCGGGGACAAATCTGGGCAGGAGGGGTCGTTCTTCCCTGCCCCCTCCCCGAGATCTGCCGCGAAGGGGCGGGGAAGAGGGAAAAGTCCAAAAGAGTGCGCACTCGGCTGCCCTTTGCCCGTACAACTTCCAGATCAGCCAAGACACCGACGGCACCAACTTCTGGAAGTAGCAATGGAGACACCGCGCCGGGGGCTGGGGGGTCATGTGACAAGAGCAAGGGAGGAGGGAATCAACGCCCCCCCCCCCGAGAAAATCACACACGCTCGCTCGCACGCACGCCCCCCTCTCGGGCTGAGCCGAGCGGTTTGCCGGGACTGACTCTCTCGCCCCCCGCTCCGGCCGCGCCGAACCCAAAGGGCCCCTTCCCCACCGCCGCGCCCTGCCCTAGACCGCGTCCCCCGCCACACCCCCGCACCGGACCCAGGAGCCGCCCCCTCGGCCCGGCGAGCGAGCGAGCGAGCGCGCGCCACCCCCAGCCGTCCTTCCCATTGTTCCCGGTCCGGGCGCCCCCCTCCTCACCGTGCGCGGCGCGGCGCTCCTCTCGGGCTCTTGGCGGTGGCGCACGAACGAGTCGGGGCTGGGGCCGGCGGGGGGTCCGAGCCATTAACGGTTCCAGGAGGCGGCGGCGGCGGCGGAGGAAGAAGAGGCGACGGCCGCGGGAAGAGCGGGGAGGCGGCGGGAGCCGAGGGGGAGCGGCCGGGGCAAGGTCGCCATGGCTGGAGCGCGCCCGCTCAAGCTCGCCGAGGGAACCGGGGGGGGGCGGCTGGGCCGAGAGTGTGACTCGCGGGGGAGGGGCTGCGAGAGCCCCGCTGGCCCGATGAGCGGGAACTGGACGCTGTTGCTATCGCCCGCCTGGCTCGCCGCCGCTGCCGTCTCCCTTCTCCTCCCACTCCCACCCTCGGCCCGGCCCCCGCCTGGAGGGGAGGCGGAGAAGGCGGCGGCGGCGGCGGCGGCGAAGAGCCCCCTCCAGCGGCCGCGCTCGCCTCCTGCCTTCTGCTAGTGGAGAAACACGGCGCAGACGCGGCCAGGCGAGGCCCCCCCTCCGCGCAGAGAAGGCATCGGGAAATGGGGACGGAGAAGCCGCGGCTGCCTCTTGCCTTCTGGCCGGTTTAGGCCATGTGGGGGATTGGGAAGGAAGCCTTCGTGGGCGCCGGTTCCTGTGCAAGGGCAGAGGCCGCAAGCGGTGGGGCACCCCCAAGTGGCTTGGGGAGCGCACCGAGAGGTTGGCAGCGGGAACAAAGGAGGACACACACACACCCTTCCAGATTCCCTGCATAATCGACTCGCCGGGAAAGCGACACCGGGGGAGGAGGGGCAGCAACCTTTTCGACTTAAGGGGTTAGGATGCCTGCTGGAGCCAGTTCCTTTTCTGCCCGTGGGCATTTGCTTAGGCTTCTCAGAACACCTCATTTTAAGACCTCATCGGGATTGGCGCACCTTCCCTCTGAGGAAAGGCTGAAGAGTCCGGGACTTTTCCTTTTCGAAAAGAGACAACTAAGGAGGGACATGGTAGAGGATTGTAAAATTATGCGGAGGTGCAGAGAGTTGACAAAGGGAACTAGAACTCGAGAGCATCCGATGGAGCTGAGAGGCAGGAGATTCAGAAGAGACAAAAGGAAATCCTTCTTTAGGCAGAGAGTGACTAAAATGTGGAATTTGCTGCCGGATGATGTAGTGAAGGGCGCATGGATAGACAGCTTCAATGGGGGGTTAGACAGATTGATGGAAGATAGGTTGTTTTATGTATTGGTATTTATTGGCTTGTTTTAACTTATTTTTAATTTGAGATTGTATATTATTTTCTTGTAAGCTACCCTGAGCCCTACTTGTAGGGAAGGGCAGCCTAGTGAATCCAATTTAATAAATAAATAAATCGGTCTATCAGTGGCTGCTAGCCATGGTGACTGCAGGGAACCTCTACATTCAGAGGCACTAATCCTTTGAATCCCAGAGCCAGGAGGCAGCATCAGGGGAAGGCCTCAGCCTCAATACCCTGTTGTTGGCCCTCCATGGGAACTGGCTGGCCACTGTGTGAGACAGGATGTTGGACCCTGGTCTGATCCAGCAGGGCTCTTATGTTCTTAATACATATTTTATTGGTTACATTTATATCCTACCTCCATGGGACTTCAGGCACTGCTGCTGTATTATAGGCCTTGTGTACCTCGCTGCCATTTATGTGCCACACTTCTCAAAAGTCCTCAGGGAGGGAGAGGATAGCAACATTAAAGCATAGCACAGATAACACAAAACTACATAGATATATAGTAGTTCCAAAACAATTCCATATGCTCTGTATCACAACCCTTTACCCATAATTCCAATTATTTGTTTTTGCCCCCATAGAAAGTAACGGAGGAGGTGTTTTAGGTTTGGCATCCACACCCCGGTATGTCAACCATTCATTTGTCTTTTTTTCCCATCTTGTCCCTCGCATGTACTGCCAGTGTGTTGGTGACGGCATGGCAAACCAAATCTGTTTCATAGCCAGAAGCAATGAAGATCAGGCACAGATTACATGCGGTTTACCAAAAGGCAATAGCGGTCGCTCTCTTCTCTGGTCCCGTTTGGCCTTCAGAAGAATATAGTCTCTGACCCTTAATAATATACATTAAGTAGGGTTTTTTCCTGTTTTTCCAGCCATACCCTACGACCAATTTACTTTGCCTGTGTATGTCCCATAGCTTTGTGTTTTGAGGGTAAAAGACACCTACTTCACACTCTCCACTACATTTGTATTTCTTCTTTCCTACTAAGGAAGGCAGTCTTTGATCATTCCAAGTCTGCAAATTTGTTTTCCTTTTATTCGAGCAATAAACTGCTAGCTTTGCATTTGTTCGAAGCCAATTCTCAGGTTGATACACTGAGTATGTGCAAACTAGCAAATGCGCTCTTAGAGGGAGTGGTGAAGGGCTCAGTTTCGGGGTTACTGTTTTCTGAAACAGGCCTGCTCTCTTAGAGAAAGCAGCATGAGAACCGTAAGTGCTCGTCAGCTCTGACAGAAAGCAGTTGCACTGTATATTCATTTTCATAGATCCTTCATCCTTTCCTGTAGTTAGATGTTGGAGAAGTCCATCCAGTATTGATAGTCAAACACAATCCTCAAAGATGGCAAGCAGAAAACTTTTCTTGACCAGCTAGGAATTAAACATGGGTTTCATTCTTACCTGCTAAAGACAAAGATGTCGCTTTCCTTATCAAAGAGAGATTTCTTGTGTTCTGATGTTTTTAGCAGCTGCATTCAAGTCCAGTAGCACCTTAAGAGACCAACTAGATTTTCAGGGTAGTGTGTGTAGTATAGCCAGGAGATCCTGAGATTGTCGGGCAGACAGAAGTTCTAGCTCTTTTAGCATTATGCACCACTAGGTGGTGAGATAGACTTGTTTTTGAGGCAAGAGACGTTTCAGAGGTGGTTTGCTTTTGCCTGCCTCTGTGTCACAACCCTGGTACTCCTTGGAGGTTGCCCTTCCAAATACTAGCCAAGGCCAACCCTGCTTAGCTCCTGAGATCTGACAAGATCAGGCTAGCCTAGGTTATCCAGGTCTGGGTATACCCTTTTGAGAGTCAAAGCTCCCTTTCTTGCTTATTTGACAAAGGGAGCCTTGAGTCTTGAAAGCTCCCCCCCCCCCCAAAAAAAAAAAAAAATCTTGTGGGTGTCTAAGATGCTACTGGACTGGAATCTCGCTAGTCTACTGCAGTTCAACACTGCTACCCTCTGAAACAATGCCATTTTTAAATGTTCCAGCTCAGAAGGGTTTGGTTTACATTACACATTGGTGCTTGGTTTACACTACACTTCATTTCCATGTAGAGTCACGAGAGTCATACTGTCCTCTTAAAAAGGATCCTGCTTATTGAAGAGAAAGCTTCAGGACTGAACAGAATGGAAATTCACAAGAAGCAGCCTAGCAGAGGAGGAAATGTGACATAAATGCTGCTGTGCAAAATACAAACAAAGGGGCCATGGTGGCTTAGAGGTTAAGATGCTGAGCTGCAGACCGGGAGGTCTGTAATTTGGTAGTTTGAGACCCTAGCACTGCATGATGGAGTGCGCTTCCATCTCTGGCCCCAGTTCCTGCCAACCTAGCAGTTCAAAAGCAAGAAATTGCAAGTGGATAAATAGGTACTGCTTCGGTGGGAAGGTAACAGCATTCTGTGCACCTCAGCGTTTAGCCATGCCGACCACATAACTGAGGAAAAGTCTTCGGACAGTGCTGGCTCTTTGGCTTGGAAACAGAAATGAGCACTACCTCCTAGAGTCTGATTCGACTGGCTTTCGAGCAAGGGAAGCCTTTTCCTTAAAATACAAACAAAACTATCTGCTCTGCCTATCTACCATCATGCACCACAAATTGTGACCCTACGGATGTCTGAATAAGAACCAGAGTAAAGTTGCTCCCTTTGGTAAGGAATTCCCAGCATCATTAAAGCGTAAGAAGAAGAGTTAGGTTTTTATACCCCGCTTTCCTCTACATTGGGGCCACGGCTCAGAAGTTAAGACACTGAGCTGCAGACCAAAAGGTCTGTAGCTCAGCAGTTTGAGACCTTAGTGCCGCATGACAGAGTGAGCTCCCGTCTTTGGCCCCAGCTCCTGCCAATCTAGCAGTTCAAAAGCAAGAAATTGCAAGTAGATAAATAGGTACCACTTTGGTGGGAAGGTAACAGCATTCTGTGTGCCCCAGCATTTAGTCACACTGGCCACATGACCATGGAAACGTCTTCAGACAGCACTGGTTCTTCGCCTTGGAAATGGAGATGAGTACTGCCCCCTAGAGTCGGATTCAACTAGCTTTTGGGCAAGGGAAACCTTTACTTTTACTTTTACTTTTTCTCTACACTAAGGAGCTTCAAATCAGCTTACAATCGCCTTCCCTTCCTCTCCCCACAACAGGCACCTGGTGAGGTAGGTGGGGCTGCGAGAACTGTGACTGGCCCAAGGTCACTCAGCAGGTCTCATGTGGAAAAGTGGGGGAATCAAACCTGGTTCTCTAGATCAGAGTGTCGCTCTTAACCACTACACCACACTGGTGTCAGTTGTAATATTTGTACAGCAAATAGAAACGACTGGTTGGACTTTACGCTTCTCGACCCTGCTTCTGGTTAGCAGATAATGCTGAGATGAGAACCTAGACCTCCCCCCTGCCCCAAATACTCAATTCCAAGAGCAGTTTAGCCATTCTTTTAAAGCTCGATCACCACCAATGTTTTTCTCCCTACCAAAAATAAAATTAAGAACACCTAATTTTCTTCTTAATGAAAAACTTCAGCACTGCTGAGTAGAACTACTATTGGTGTTTAATGAACTATTACACCCTTATTGCTCTCAGCCGGGGGTAGCTGCTGCTGCTGAGTCACTTGCCAAGTACCCTGTGTGGATAGAACTCGCATCTGATCCTGCTTGCCAGGCCATAATAAGATTCCCTTCCAGGGTCTTCAATAGTTTTCTCATAACAGTCGATTCAGTTTGTATTCCGTTTGTACAGTTGATTCAGTTTGAGGATGTGAACCAGGCGCTCTCTGGGTTGCCAACTCCAGGCTTGGGAAATTCCTGGAAATTTGGATGGGGAGGGTGGGATTTGGGGGAATGGAAGGATCTTAGCAGAATATAAGGCTACAGAGTCCACCTTCCAAAGCAGCTGCTTTTTCCAGTGGCACTGATCTTCCTAGACCAGAGCTAAGTTGTAATTCCAGAAGATCTCCAGGCCTCACCTGGAAGTTGGCAACCATAATTAAATCTTGTTTTAGGAAGCTAGGCCAAGTTAGGCAACAGGAACAGCAGTTATCAGTTTTGAATCTATGTGATGGCATACAACAAATCTAATTCAAACACCATGTAAAACCACAAAATGCATTTTAGGCTTCCTTCCTGAAGGAGACAAAGGCAATGTTTTAAAAAAGGAAAAATAGTTTCTAGTCTGCTTAAATGCAAAGACAAAATATCAAAGCATGGCAAGTGATTAAAAACTTCAGCTTATAGGAATCCCAACTACAAAAACCAGCTCAAAGAGAAAGGTCTCAAGCACTTCCAAGTGATATATGCAAAATGAAGCAAATACTGTATGAACTTCAGAGAAAAAGGACATGTGAATGGCAGGGTTTCTAAGGAAGATGATATCCATGAACAAACCTGACAATAGTGTAGTTGTTCCCAGACTGTTCCAGCAACATGTGAAACTTCTCAGGTAGCTAGTACATTGGGCTGTGGTGGACAGGTTAGGTTCAGCCTCTCCAGAAGAAGAAGAAGAAGAAGAAGAAGAAGAAGAAGAAGAAGAAGAAGAAGAAGAAGAAGAGATGGATGGAAGCAGCTTACAATCTCCTTCCCTTCCTCTCCCCACAACACCTGTGAGGTAGGTGAGGCTGAGAGAGCTCTGAGAGAACTGTGACTGGTGCAAGATCGCCCAGCTGGCAGCATGCAGAGGAATGGGGAATCAAACCTGGTCCACTGTTCTTAACCACCATACCAAACTGGCTGTCTAAGAGCAACCAATGAGAACAGATGATATGCTGGGAGTGGGGGTTGGAAAAACAACAGTTAGAACAACAGGAGTTAGTAGTAGAGAAGTAGACAGCTTAGGAGCAGAGGTGAAGGGGGGAAGGAGGATTTCTAACTGAGTGGAAATGTACAGAAGAGCAGCTTAGAGTAGGCTGAGAATAGTCAAATTGTAACCAAAGAAATAGGACCTCAGTTCAAAAGTTCAATGGAAGTGTCATCTTTTTATATATACTTTTCTTTCCGCAGTGCTTTGTTCATATCATAAATAAAAGCTTTCTTGTTTTGATTAACCCTGTGTGTCTAAGGGAAAGAACCACTCACACATACACAATTTAATACCTCGGTCTACATTTATATTAGGAGATATGAATGAATGGTGGCTGTGAGTGACTGGAACGGTGTTTGAGCCCACCCACAACAGCTCTATGAAAGGGCTGATTATTAAAGGGCGCTGGGCTACCCTGTCTGTGGATGTCTCTGGGAGTGAGAGAGAGGACCTGAGGTGTAGATGGTCATGACTGTCCGTAGATTTTAAAAGAGACAAGAAAGGTAGTGCAGCGAATGTGACTGACCAACCTACCTATAACCCATAACCTGAATAAGAGAGGTTGTAGAGGGTTGTAGGCACTTTGTGTGAGCAGAAAAGGAGAGTCACATTAACCTTTAAATAATTTTCTAAGGGAAACTCAAGATCTTGAGGAATTCATAAAGCTATGGGAAAAGCAGTTTAGATCCTGAAACCAAAGTATTATATGTTCCAAATGATTTCTGTCTGCAAGAAGGCAAGCTAAAAGTTATTAATTGGAAGACTCCTACTTAGAACCTTATGTTCTTCTAGCCTCAAGAGTGAACAGGCACAAGGCAGTACATATGAATCAAGCTCATGGCCTTCCACCACAGGGAAGCGGGGAGAAATGCTCTTAAATACTATGAAAACCCGCCCTGACCTGGATAGTCCAGGCAAGCCTGACCTCATCAGATCTCAGAAGCTAAGCAGGGCTGACTTTGGCAAGTATTTGGATGGGAGACCTCCAAAGAATACCAGGGCCGGGAGGCAGAGGCAGACTACCAAGCCACTTCTCTGAACATCTTCCATGCCCCAGTAGGAGTTGCCAGAGGTCGCCAGGACTTCCAGGCACAGGCACACACACAGAGGCACATATACACACAAAATGAAAAAAAAACAATCCAACACCTTGGATTTTAAAACTCAGCAGCAAAAGGTCCAAGAAATCCCCAATGAGATGAACCTGAGTGATTAGGGAGGATGAGGCACATCAGGATTTGAGACTGCCATCTTGTCTATGCCCCAAGGCCTGCTACCTTTGGTTTCTACAGTCTTGTCAGGATTTATTATATGTGCTAGTTCTCTAGGGCTATCCTTTACATGCAAGCAAAGAATTTGCTGATGAAAAAAAGATCCCACATCCATTTTCCTCCTGTTATATAATTTTTCCTTAATATGACAATACATCGAGACTATTAATTAAATTGCATGAATGGTCATTTCAAACAAATGTTATGTCCTTCCACTTCTTCAAACAACAAGACATTCCAGGAACAGCATTATCAGGTTTGGTTTCTGTGGATGACTTAGTGAATCTGAAACTATTAACATTATTTCTAAAGCAGAATAATCAGTGGGAAATCAGAGTCACTCCTGCAAGGCAGCAGAGTTGTTACTCTACACCAGATCCCTGGGGAATTATTCTGTACCAGTGTTCCCTTTAAGCTGTGTGTGTGAGCAGCCGCTCATTAACACAGGAAGCCCCGTTCAGTGGCAATTTGGAGCCACACAGGGTCTTGCACTGCCCATTGCCCATTTTAAGATTATAGCAGTTATATTCTGCTCAGGATGTGAACTGCTCCACTTGGGGGGGGGGAATAGAGGGAACATTGTTCTGTCCCCCAGTGTGTGTCACCTGTCAATCTTTTCCTATACCTTTCCCTAACTGTTCACTAAACCCTTCTCTGCTTCTTCCCTTCAACAGCTGTTTGCACGAGAGATGTGCATATTGTGCATATTTCCTAAGTGATTTACTTAATGTGAAACCTCATTTGTGCAGCTTCCTACTAAAGACTCACAACAATCAGTGTTTGGAATGTAGAACTTTATCAGCATGTCAATTATCTGTCTATCTGTCTGTCTATATATTTAGGTATACAAATCAACTTTCTGTTAGTGGCTCTTCATTGTTCTCTTGCTCTGAATGTTGACATAGTTTCTCTCTTTAATAATAAAAACTTGCCAAACAATGCTGTGGAGTGCTGTCTCTTCTTGCCTTAATTTCTTTGGCTTTCTCCCTCCTTTTATGGATTTTCTGTCATAATTCTAACTTCATAAGTTACCTTTACTTTCCCCCTCCTTCCGGAGTCTGGCCTCCCTTCCCTTCCCCTTCTGAAATATCACAGTAGCCCATCTAATGGGAATCTGAAAACTTTAGGAGAGGCGCTGTGGTTCAGTGGTGAAGCTTCTGCTTGGCATGCAGAAGGTCCCAGGTTCAACCCTCAATGCCTCTAGTAAAATGGATCAAATAGTAAGTGATGTGATTTCTGCCAGTCTGAATAGACAATACTGACCTTGATGGACCAATAGTCTAATTCAGTGTATGACAGCTTCATATGTGTACTGGTTAAGGGTGGTGGACTCTATTCTGGAGAACCAGGTTTGATTCCCCACTCCTCTACTTGAAACCAGGTCCAGCCCCCCCCGCCCCAATAAATCTAGCTCTCCATAAAAAGAGCTAGAGTTTCAGGCTACCAGACAATCTAAAGATCTCCTGGCTATACTAAACCCACTGCTACACAATAATTAATCACTGCCAGAGGATTCATCACAATCCCCACTACCATCTAGTAATTGAATAGTACATCACTATGTAGACTGAGTAACAGGACTTCCAGGACTACCACAGATTTATTTTGTTCCATTTCCTAATAAGGCTTACCCCTGAACAGCAGGATGTACTCATGTACCACTCAAGCATGAGCAGATAAGGACTAGGTTTGCTGAAGGGGATGTATCTCCACTCAATCATTCCTTAAGCAGAAAGAAAGAAAAGAAGGAAAGACAAGGGGGTTAATTCATTAATTTTACTGTTGGTTAGAAATCTACTTTTTCCTTTCCTTATGTTGTCTCTGCAGCCCATAGAGTATCAATGGCTGCAATGTGTGCTAGAAAGAAGCTTAGAAGAGAAACCAAAAAAATGTCTACGACAGTCATTAAATTACAAAGTTTTAATTGTTCACGAAATTCTTACAAGGACAGTAAGAGCGAAAGATTTTGGAACATCCCACCAACAACTCTGGCTTGGATCCTATAAGTTGTGAGAATGCAGTGCTAGATAGTCTCTGCAATGGAAGACATTTCTTCTTGCACTAGTGGCTATTGTAATGCCAAGAACTAGCTGTTTTTGCCTGGTAGGGAATAATTAATAATTATCATACGACATTGTGTGTGGTATAGCCAGGAGATCCTAAGATTGTCTGGCAGCCAAAAATTCTAGCTCTTTTAGCATTATGCACTGCTTGATGGCAAGCTGAGAGAGCTCTGAAAGAGCTATGACTGACCCAAGGTCACCCAGCTGGCTTCATGTGGAGGCGTGCAGAATCAAACCCAGTTCTCCAGATTAGAATCCATCACTCTTGACCACTATACCATGCTGGCTCACCCCAGTAGCGATAAAGTCAGTGAATGGAGATTCACAGCAGAGGTTCTGATGCTGGGGAACTGGATAAGACTTTCTCAGCTGTTATCACCATGTATAAGGTAATAAAAAAATAACGTATGAGAGAAGTGAACTACCAAAGGGTGTTTTTTAGTTTTTTATTTTGGTCTTTTTTGTTGATGTGTGTGTGTGTGTGCATGTGCACCTGGAAGTCATGGCGACCTCTGGTGACTAACCCCTACTGGGGGCCTGGTGGATACTCAGAGAGGTGGCTGAATAAAACCTGTCCCTGCTCTCCTGACTGCTGGTATTTCAAGGAGGTCTCCCATCCGAGTACTTGCCAGAATTGACCCTGCTTGGCTGGCTGGTGGGGGAAGCCCAGTCCCCAAGCCCTGCCTCCAAGAGTGACCACCTGCCTGGCCACCCCTCTCCCTCCCCTCCTGCCCGATTTAAAGGGCTTCAAGCTGACCCTGGCTTGGTCAGGCCGCACCTGGAGTACTGTGTGCAGTTCTGGAGGCCTCACTTCAAAAAGGATTTAGGCCAAATCGAGAGGGTGCAGAAGAGAGCGATGAGGCTGATCAGGGATCTGGAGACTGAGCCCTGCGAGGAAAGGCTAAGGGCCCTGGGAATGTTTAGTTTGGAGAAGGGGAGACTGAGGGGGGACATGATTGCTCTCTTTAAATATTTGAAAGGCTGTCATTTGGAGGAGGGCAAGGAGCTGTTCCAGTTGGCAGCAGAGGATAGGACCCGAAGCAATAGGTTTAAATTACATGCAGAAAGGTGGCTGGATATTAGGAAAAACTTTTTCACGGTCAGAGTAGCTCAAAGGTGGACTCAGCTGCTTAGGGAGATGGTGAGCTCCCCTTCACTGACAGCTTTCAAGAAGAGGCTGGACGAATATTTGTCAAGAGATGCTTTAGGCTGGTCCTGCATTGGGCAGGGGGTTGGACTAGATGGTCTGTATGGCCCCTTCCAACTCTATGATTCTGTGATTATCAGCAGGGACTACGTGGCCCACTGACCAGCTGGAGAACCCTTTAAATCTAGCAGGAGGAAGGGAGAGGGGCAGTCGAGGGCCACATGCTTGACTTGCAAAATGACCCTTTAAAGGGTCTTTTTGCAAGTGGGGTGGGGGCCACAGCATACGGGGCAAAAAATATCAGACCTGTAACCCTATAAGGTTAG
Source organism: Gekko gecko (assembly GCA_029375565.1). Lineage (NCBI taxonomy): Eukaryota > Metazoa > Chordata > Lepidosauria > Squamata > Gekkonidae > Gekko > Gekko gecko. Next base: position 184,484,096 of record JAPDNY010000004.1, on the reverse strand, counting down.
GTGAGTGGGTTTATTACCTTTGCTCAAACTCAGCAGGTCTGGGGCAATAATTTGCAACACTTCACAGAATTGTACTGTGGGTCTCCACATGCCCCTCCTCATAGCAAGCTGTATGATTAAGTGCATGACCTGAAGGCAGCAAATAAAGACAGGCATACAAAAATATATCTGTAATTAAAGAAGAGGGAGGGGAAATTAGCTTGCTGAAGCCCATGAGAACATATCGTATCCTGGAGATTTGGGACGAAGAAATATCCTACACAGTTAATTTGTCCCAACGATTATTCAATGTATGTCATCTTCTTGTCCCTTCTACAGCCTACATATTGCGCAATTCGCACTGAGCCAATGTACCATCTGTAGTGTGTTAGCTACATAAGGGATCTTCTTAGTTCTGTATGGAAAGCCCCCCTGCACATATGACTATTATTAGATCATGTTTCACAACTTCAGTAACATTACCGGTGAGGAACAACAGCCATCAGGGCTGAAACAGTAGTTGAAGCTTTGTGTTTATTTTAAATAAAATATAGGCTATGGGGACATCCGCTGGCAAGCAACTCAGTCCCAGGCTTCAGAAGTAAGCCCAACTTTGGAGCAAGTCTTATTGAACCCAATTAAGACAAAATAGACTGTTCTGGGGAGGGGGAGGAAGAGAGGCTACACAATATGGGTTCACAAAATTATATTGTAGAGAGGACATTCTCCTTCCCACTTCATGGATCTTCAGATTATCCAACTAAACTGAGCAGTGGTAGGTTCAGAACTGACAAAAGGAAACTCATCTTCACATTATGCACCACAAGGTAATGCTACCAAGCATAGAGGGATTTTTGACATATTAGGGGAAAGACAGATGGCAAATTGCATGGAGGCAATTTGGTAGCACCTGTGTGGCTCTTTCAAGGAAGGCACATTTATTTCTTGTGAAGCAAAGTGTAGAATAGCCAAGTTTACTTTTTTTTAATCTTAAAAGGGGAAACCCTTCTCTTCTCCTAATACCGTAAGCATCCTCTCAATTTAAGGATTGTGTAACTGTTTTTAAAAAGGTGATGAAACCACATCCTTAAAAATAAATGTGCTTACGGCACTTTTAAAGAAAGATCTACCCTGAAGACTCTTTCCCAGGCCACATCCAGAAAGCACAAGTGAATCTCAGCTGCAGCATGAAACAGTAGCTAGATTAGGCAGCCCACTCCAACTGCAAGACCCACCTGCTAAGGGAATCTGGCTTTCAAGAGAGGTAGCCCAATATTCCTAAGGTTGGAACTGACAACAGGAGGAAAATTCACCAAAGATACCCCCCCACATCCCAGGGATTTCTTAATCACTTCATTAGGTAACAGCAAAACCCTGATCCTGGCCTCCTCTTCATCCACCTAGACAGGGCCTCTACCCACTGAGAGCGAGGAACGCTTCTAGAGAAGCCCTCAGAAGAGAACAGAGGGAAATGGCTCCTGTAAGACCTCTGCCTCAAGACCTTGGAGAGCCACTGACAGTCTGAGTAGCCCTGGATGGACCAGTGGTCTGCTTTAGTATAAGGCAGCTTCATGGCAGTGGCAGACCAGGCTAACTAAACCTCACCACTACAAGGGAGGCCTGATGGAGTTCTACAATTTATTTACAAAATTTATACCCTGCCTTCCTGCTGCCATCAGAGCCACCAAGGTGGCTAACGGATTCAAAACCATTAAACCCAAACAAAAATATATATAATTAAAAGGTAAAATACATAAACATAAAAACAATTAAAACATAGGACAAGAAGTAGGGATCACTGAAGGACCACCTGATAAAGCAGGAAAAGGCTTCACCTGCTGGTGGAAGATGGCAACAGAAGGGGGCAGACAGATCTCCCGGGAGAGAGCTCCAGAATATGCCCCTTCCCCTGCTCTGTCATTGCTCAGCTTTGATGGCAATTACAGTCACAAATTAATACTGTACTTTAACAAAACCTTACCCATGGAAGCTAGTTTGCAGGCCCCTGTAATTTCTGGCAGAAGGTGGTGGGTGCAACCGCAAACTGCTACAAAAGGCAATGTCAGCTTCAGAACATCAGGGCGCAAGGTCCTGCATCACTTAAATAGTAATTCTTTGTTTCAGGAAGAAGCTCTGTTTAACAGTATCCCTTTTAAATTTAAAAAAATATTTTCTTGGATACACTTTGAAGCATACAGTGAAGATCCTTGTGCTGTGATAGCAGCTGTTGCCAAAGCAACTTTTAAAAAATCCACACGACAAATCAGGTCTCCGATGGCCGATCAGGAACTCTGCTGCACAAAACTCCCCATCTGGCCCAACCTGTTAAAAACCACTTGGTGGGTACCAAGAAAGGTGTCACCAGGCACCATCATGCTTATGGGCACCATGTTGAAGACTCCTGATATAAGAAGTTCAGAGTGGCTGCTAATGGCTGCCTATTGGTTTGAACTGATAGCATTTTTGCACACTCATTTGGCAAAAACCTGGTGCAAATCAGATTGGTAGTAATTTGTGGCTGTTCAGGATGAACAGACCGGACTGGATGATCAGCTCATATCTGATCATCACCACCTTTGAACATGATATGTTCCACTGCTGAATGTGTTCATAGCAAAATTTGCAGCATTCCTGGGTGAAAGGAGAGCAAGACCCCAAGACCTAAGGAACTGTTGCCAGTCTGAGTAGACAATATTGACCTTGATAAGACCAAGGGACTGATTCAGCGTAAGATGTGCTCAGCAGTGTTCCCTCTAAGCCAAATTAGTGTGAACTAGCTCAGTATTTTAGCCTCCAGCTCACACATTTTGTTTGAGCTCAGAAAGGATGGCTCCAGAGCAAACTAATGTATGCAGCAGCCAAATCACTTACTCACAAAGTAGAATTTTTGATCACGAGACTCCACAGCTTAGAGGGAGCATTGGTGCTCAGGTGTCCCAGCTATCCAATCCAGAATTCTTAGACACACTATCTTATAGAAAGAATATCCACAAACAAGAATTTGTTTTACAGTCTCTTGTGCCTTCCTTCTAAGCAATGTGATTGAACAGCATGCTTCCATTAATGTGTGCTATGCTAAAGTCATTCCGCCATCTGGTGGAGAAATAGAAATAAAATACAACCACTGCAGAAATAGTTTTCCTTATAATTCTAATCACTTCCAGATTTTCCTAGAAATGCCATGAAAATTTTACCCAAAACAAGTATGGAGGGTCTTCCTCGTGTACATTGGGACATCTGAATTTTATAAGATTGCCAGTATTAGTCTATGTAGCACTTTATAAAAGGATACAGCTCTTATTTAAGGGACTTACTAAAAGCAAAAATCTTTTTTTCCCCAGAAGACATTTGCAGAGATGAGGGTGAAAAGATCACAGCAGTATATAAGACTGCTAATTTTAGATGGATGCACTGTGCTTGGCTAAAAGGTTGGTTTTTGCATAACCCAAATGATGATGCATGACAAAAAAAAGATAGGTTGTTAAGAATCTCTGGAATGTGAGACAACCAGAGGAAGTTTCATTTCCCTGGCAGTCTCACATTCCATCAAGGAGCAAAGATTTCAGGCAGTGATAAAACAAGGTAGGAAAGGCTATGAAGAGCCACGATGAGAAGAACCGGTAAAAAGGTGCACAATTTAGGATTTGAAAGACAGAAATGAAGACTGAGAAATAAGAAAATGTGGGCAGTCACCATGTAACAGGGAATAAACAGCAGAATTAGCAGGTGTCATGTTTAAACAGAAAGTGATTCAACAGACAAGTCCATCTAATGTGAAATGGCAAGTATTCATCTATTGTCACCGCACCAACCATACTTAAACCTTGCTTCTTGTAGTGTAACATTTCCCTGTATGAGTTTTGGATGGGTGGCAACTACGTGGAGGGGAGTGAAGAGACCAGCAACAGCTGAATCCTGAAAACAAAGTAGTTCTGGGTTTTGCTTAGCCCTAGGCAGGGAGTGCTTGGCGGCCCTCTCCCCTCCTCTACCTGCCCTCTTCCACTCCCCTGCCTGTGGTCTCTTCTGCCACTGCCCATTCATGCATCCTTCCTTCACCCACTTGCTAATCTGCCAACCCTCCCAGTGCCTGCATGCCCCTCCCTGACAGTGCTGGGCAGCTGGGAGCCCCACCGCTGGGAAATGTCACTGCTGCTCACCTCCCATACTCTTACGCCAGCAGTACTTGGCAGTGTGTGTGGACAGAAGGGTGTGGTTGGCTGGAGGCCTCACAAGCAAGCCGAGAGGCAGCAGGGGAGTTGAGAAGGCTCCACTGTGGCAGTGGGCTCCTCTGGAAGACCTGGAATGCTGACACCAACCCTGGCCACACTGAAACATTTGACACACCTTCATTTTCTCTCATATGCAGATGCCACACCATAAATTATTTTAACTTCCAAAACTTATCTAGGGCCACTACATGTAAAACCCAATGCACTATGTCACTGCACTGTGCTCACCAGGCAAACTTCCTTGGAGGAAAAAAGTAATCTCTTCCATCCTTAATGTTGTTCTGCAAATCTCTGCACGCGGTTCAACACAGCAGCTGTGCAAGCAAAGTCTGAAATCCTTGTCTGTGGGTGCCCCATTCCATTTTCCTCCTAATAGATAAAGAACTACCAAACTATTCAAAGGAATGCTTGAAATAAACTACTTTGTGCAGCTCCAGTTAGCAAAGTTTTCCTGCATTCATGCTGTGGCAAGCCTCTCTGATGAAGCCATCAACTCTTAAAGAACAGAGACGAGCGACACTGTCTAGCAGTCCAAAGTATAACAAAGGCTAAGTAGATGGGGACCATCCAAGACTTATTCATACACATTCAAATGGACCAGGGAGAAACGCTGAATCTTCCAAAATGGAGCTTTCCAATTCATACCCCTCCTAAATATGGTTCCTCACTCAGGAGCCTGTATAAAAACCTATCACATGAATAAAGCCTTAAGAACATGAAAAAACCGTGCACAGAAAATTCACATTCCATGTAAGCAGTGAAACATATAATCCAAACAGAATAGAAGAAAAAGGTCATTTCTGTAATCAGGAGTTCGCATTTCCTCAAAAACACACCATAAAAAGGCAACAAATTATAACATAAACAATGTGTTTCTTTTCCTGGAAGAAACCAGTTTCCACCCCACAGACCCATTTCCAGAAATTGCACGTGTGCTTGGATAGAACGGATGCTTGAGGTATCACTGAAGTGCATAAAGACTGACAGGGCCCTTTCCTCCTCCATCATTGTTCCTATTTTAGATGCAATTCCACCTCCCCCTCATGGAATGGACAGAAAAAGCCATTCAAAAATACTTAAGAAGCCGTGTCATCTGGAAGGTTAATTTCTAGAAATATGGATGGCACAATAATTTTTGAGGTTCCAAAGGCCCACTAGACCACAAGTTGAGCTATTCCACTGTTACCGCATGAGCAAAACGCCCCCACCTTTGTTGGAAGAAATAGTGAATATGTATTGGCAGCCTCTGACAGAACGGACTCATCTCTTCTCAGCGTGATCCATGGAGATAACTGATATACTCCTCATTTGTTTTGAACTCCTACTTCAATAACTGGAGTCAAATCTTGTTGCTTGGTATACTCTTGACATAAATGTAATGCTCACACTGAAAATCTCACAGTAGAAGATCATATACTGAAGACAAGTCCAGTAAAGCTTACATGGGATGAGAAATTCATATACCCCATTGCTCAAAAAGCACCACCAATTCCATCAAAATCTAAGTATTGCATGTGCTCAGTGTCAAATACTGGAAAATTCCATCCAGTGATCACAAAACCATTCTGCAGATGAAGTATTTTATACCTTTCAGAAATCAGATTCATGCTTTTAAGTCAAAATTTTCAAAACTGACACATGGAGAACACAGTCTTATTGTAAGAAGTGGGCTCATGAAATCTCTAAACAATGCAATAGGAAGACTGCTAAAACGTGAGTTACAATTGAGTTCTAAGATACGCAAAATTAGAATCTGGAAAACATAACACTATTTTCACTGAAAGCAAACAACACAGCACTGCACTTTTACACAAGCTTCGTATTGTATTTCAATGTCATTTATTGAGGAGTGGATGAGATACTGTCAGACATGCCAAAGACACTTCACATTCAAGGGCTGGGTGCTCAATGGCTTTCTTCATTGAGTCACTACACAAGCCTGTTTCAGAAAACTGAATGCGATATCGATGAAGTCTTCATGCTCGATGTTGCCATCAGTTTATCATCTTTTAATCTACTGGTTTGATGGGCAGAAGGGTGTTCTCTACCCTACAAAAATACTCACACTCCAATACATGTTAACACTAGAGGGTAAAAATGCCTGTAATCTGTTATAATGGGAGTCTACTGAATACCTGGTCTTAAAGCTGTCTTAATTTGTTTATACTTAATGAAAATCCAACTTGTTTCCCTTTCACCATCATGTGGCTGGTTCACACCATTAGAAAAATACTCTTCAGTGCTACTGCAGGGTTTACAGGGAGCTCCTTCAGTGCTGAGGGGTAGAGATTCATTGCAACACCCTTTGCAAAGCGTTTCTTCCTGTTGCCACTGCCTGTAGGTTGCAGAATGGCCTATGTGCACTACAGTTTTCTCTCTTAAAAACCAAACAAAGAAACCTAAACCAAAGGGTAAACGTTTATTTGGAGTTTTCTTGCAGGTGATCGATCGTTAAGGCCCTTTATGCAGAAGTCAGGAGCTCCTGGATGGCTGCCTTCTGGTCTGCATTGAGCTGAGATATGCATTCTGTCCATAGACCTCCAGATGTCTAGAGAATGAAAGGGAGGGAAAAAAGAGTGGTTAAGCTGAAAGATACACACAAGATCAATACATACATACCCTTTTGAAATAGTAGGAAGAAGACCCTGCCTTAGATACACAAAACCTGTCACAAAACATACTTAAAACTCATCTAATTAAGGATGATCAGGGTTGGGAAGTCCAAACGAGAGGTAAAAGGCTTAAAGAGTTAGTCACTGAGAAGACAGAAGTATTTTAGCACTCTCAACATTCTTGCAGAGATTTGTTATCTTCTAGAATACATGAGTTGGAAGAGATAAACCAGGTAGAAGTGAGGTTTAAAAGATAACCCCATTAATCCCTTTGTCCCTGCTACAAGGAAACTTCCTTTCTTCTGGCTTCTGTTAAATATAAAAATGTAGATCTCATTGACTTGCCAATCTTCCTTTGACACAGATATTTGAAATACTTGATGACTTCACAACCACCACCAAAATGTGCTCCTCCTTTCTCCCATTTGCTTTTATAAAATGCAGTTATGTGCTGCTCATGTCACAGAAAGCTCTGTGTTAAGTAACCCACTGGGCTATTTCCATTACTGTATAGGATACTTGAAAAACTGCTTACTATCTTATCTTTCTGCTTGATCACATTGCTACTTGGGGTGGGGTGGGGGTTACAGGGATAAAATAATCTTTGTACACAAAAATATCTGCATTCACCTGCACTTGCCGAATTACATTAGCCAGTCGTTTGGTGCATGGATCTTCATGCTTGATTGCTTCATTTATTTCACCATCTGCAATTATACTGAATATTTTGGGCAGATTAGAGTTGTTGGGGCCCAGGACAATTGGATTATTACTGTTGGGAAGAGAAGAACAAAAGAACTGTTAGTCCACATTAATAAAGATTTGTAACATAATTAACATAAGCTGTTAGCTTAATAAAGACCTTAGATTCAGTCCCAAGTTGCCATAAACTTAATGCGTACCCTTATGCAAACCACCTTTGGAGTAAGGTATTAATAATCAGAGTAGCCTGAATAGCCTGACCACATCAGAGCTTGGAAGCTAAGCAGGGTCATCCACTGTTAGTACTTGGATGGGAGACCAAGGAAAACTGCAGAGAAGGGCAACAGCAAACCACCTCTGAAAACCCCATAGTCCCAGGTCACCAGGAGTCACTTGACATTTGATGGCACACTACTACTACTACTACTACTACTACTACTATCCTACCCAATAGTTTCCGTTTAGGCATTTTAGCTTTTAGGCTCAGGCTTGATTTGATGTAGAACCCACTTTTTTGTCTTTTTGGAAGTTCACAGTATTAATAAAACACTCTTCCAACATCACATTTCAAATGAATCAACTTTCTTCCCACCAGCTTTCTTCATTGCTCAGCTTTCACACCCATATATAGTAATGGGGAATACTATGTAATAAAATTATCTTGAGCTTGGTCGCCAGTGACACATCCTCACACTTAAGGATCTTTTCTAGCTCCTTCATGGTTGCCCTTTCCGGTCTCAATCTCCTTCTGATTTCTTGGCTGCAGTCTCCATTTTGGTTGATAATGGAGACAAGGAATAGAAAATCTTTAACCATTTCCATTTTTCATCATCGGCCTTATGTTGTGTAATTCCCCTGTAGTCATTTCTTTAGCCTTCTTGATGTTCAGCTGTAATCCTGCTTCAGAATTTTCTGTTTTAACCTTCATCAGCAATTATTTCAAGTCTTCACTATTTTCTAGCAGTTAACATGGTATCATCAAAGTTTCTTATATTGTTAATGTTCCTTCCACCAATTTTCACTCCATCTCCATATAATTCTAATCCAGCTTTCCTTATTATATGTTCTGCATATAGATTGAAGAGGCAGGGATATAAAATACATCCTGTCTGAGAGCTCTGCCTTATCCAATAGTTAATTGAAAAGGATTTCCCATAACTTTTCAGACAAAGAGTACAGTAAATACAGGAGCCCTCACCAGAAACAATATTACTTATAAATATTTTAAATAAAGATCTAAGAGTATTGTATTTAACATGTCATGTCATTTAAGAACTGCCTAACAGGTGAGCTTCCTAGTGTTCCCAGTTTAAACACCACTGCTGATAAAATTTGTAGTTGCCTGATTTAGAATACCAATTAAGTCTGTAAACTGAAAGGGTAACAGACAGACAGACAGCACTGAATGGTACTGACTGGCATATCAGCACAAAATAGTGTGTGATACAGGAATGTTCCTTTTATTAAAAGCTGGGAAACCATCTGTACCTCCAATACTAGATTATGAATTGTTCATTCTTCCTCATTCATTACAATTTGAAAGCCAAAGCAGACAAAATGCACAATCTGTGTTGAGACCCCACTTAAAAAAATATCACAGCACTTTGGTGTTTAATCCTACACTCCTTGTGCTTCTACCCCAGCCTAAATGGTCCCTTGCATATTTTGGTTTTGCACCATAGCGGAAACCATTCAGGTACCTGTACACCTTATTTTTCCCAAGGCGTTTCAAATAGCGGCTTCAGTAGCCTTGGGAAAATTAAAATACATAAAATACTTGCTGTCTTATCAAACCTCAACTAATAAGTGGGGACATGTGACTTTTGTGGGGAGGGAATCCTTCCCCCCATTGCTGGTGATTGCCCTTACAGCTTGCGGGCGGGGGGAGACTTGCATGGGGGATCCTGGAGTGGCTCCTGAGACCAGTGTTCTCCTCTGCCACTGCTGGCTTCTGGGCATCCTCTGCTACTGTGAGCCAGAGGGAATCCCATACCCCCCCCCCCTGCACCAAGTCTGGTGCAACTCCTGAGCCCAATGGCCTCCTCCTCTGCCACTGAACCCAGCATGGTTCCTGTGCTGCTGGAGGTTAAGTGTGTTCTCTGTGCTTGTGCAGAGAATGCTTTTTTATTTTGGGGGCAATTTAAACCCCTCAGTGCATTTTTTTTTAATTAAATTTTTCTGCAAACCTAGGGGGTCCCCAAAGTTTCCAGAAAAATCTCTTTGGCCTCAATGTTGCCACAATCAATGGATTTAGATGACCACAGATCGGGGCCACATGTGGCTAATAGTATATAGATTTTACTGCTTTAACAACAGAAAATGCATCATTTATAACTTACTTAGCACATAAAATTGCAATATTTGAAATGTTTATGAAATTTAAGTTATAAATGCCTTAGTTTTCTACAAGCGACAACAGCAAATATACCCAATGCTCAAGAGAAAACCACAAGCTGATGCACCCTATGCTACCTTAAGCCCATAAACCTTAACTTTTGCTATCCAAAAATTAGCGGGGGAAAGAGTTCAACAGAAAACAGGCTTTGTATTAAATAAAATATATAATTTAATCAGAAAAAGTCATATAAAGGGTCAATGACAATATCTGCACAGCTAAATGCAGGACCAGCTAGATACTGTCTTCTTCCTTCTGTAGCTACTGGTTAAAGAGCTTAGTTCTCAATGAAACTTGCAGAGTTTTCTGGCCCTACCTCCTTCTGATCTTTTTTTCACTTCATCAAGGTAGGAAAATAAACTATTTGATAAAAAGTACTTGATATCCAATCTGTGGATATATTTGTCATAGCGGTTTGAGGGAGCAGCGAAAAAGTCAACCACAAGAGATTAGTCAGGTCAAAAGACCCACAGAAAAATAAAAACCCTGCATGCTGCCCTCATGAAGATCAGGTATCCTTTTAGGCTCAGAAATGCATCTTGTATATAAAGGCCATATACACTTACAGCATTGCCCATCTTGTCTTTAGAAGCATTTCACTCATTCTAAAATCATTTCATTCATTCTAAAAGACAAAATATTTCATAGGAATTTTTTTTACAATTTTCCCCAAAATCTCCAATTTTTCCATCAGAAAAAAAAATGGAAAAAAGGCCTCTGAAAAAATGGGGGAAAACTTTTTTTCCTGATTTTTTTCCAGTCCCCATTCCCCAGGCCTTTTCATCTTCAGATAAGTAAAACACTGTAGTGGAGAAAAGTTGAGCACCTTCTCCCCAAGCAACACTTCCATCACTGTAGTTACTATGAACTATTATTTTGAAGTGGAAGATTCAATCATGGCTCTCTCGGGATTTCATCTGAACCTATTAGCTTCTTTATTAGGTCCCTTTAACACAGAGTTAGGTACAGAATAGACAGAATATTCACATACCCTGCATTAGACATGGCCTTAAATACACAATGGGTTAAGACAGAATAGTATTTAAATATCTGTGTTCAAGTGATATATGTAGATTTCTTATGCTGACAAAAAAGTAAACTCTAAAAATGTATCACATTATACTAAAAATTGGACAGATAATGCAGGCAACCAGGCAAAAGTCTAGCAACAACTTCATGTATTTTTTTTCTTACCTCTCTATTAAGTCACACAAGTAATTGAATGTATGGACAGCTTCTTCCTTGTCTTCATGCAGTGGAAGCCATGATAACCAATGTGGCAGTACTTCCTCAACATTTATACAGTCAGGCTTGAATTTCATTATCTTCCCAACTGCTGAAATGCAGTTCTCTGTTGCATTGATATTCTCTTTGGTTTTGGCATCTGTTGACTGAATAACTCTCACCAGCAATGGAAGTGCCTCTGATAATGCAATATTTGAAAAATTCATACATAAATACTGAAACGTTTGAAGATAATTGACTATAAAACAGGCTGTATAAAAGAGTTAGATATATGCATAAACTAAAAAACACTATTAGGTCTGTAAAACTGTACAAAATACTAAATTACTAGAATATTAATGAGTTTAATTTTAGATGTATTCAGTTACTGTCACATTAACTTTTGGAAAGCCTAAGTACTGACAAAAAACATGGCAAGCATCTTTACTGGCAAAGTAAGTCTGAAATGACACTGTTGGTAAAACTAACGGCTTGGTTCTAGAGTAAATTTTCCATCAGTGAATAATTTTCCTGCCTTGCCATTCCCACTGCAGCACACTGATCTCCACAAAATCCTGATGGATAAGAAACCCTGAGGAACAACATGAAATGGGTCATTAGAGGAAAGGGGAACTGCTGGAAATTGCCTATGTAGTCGAGATCTAACCAAATGTCAGTAAGTTAAACACAACATTATATCTACTCTTGTAGTACTCATGGTTGAGTCTGTATGGCAGAAAAGCACTTAGTTCCGAGTAACAAAGTGCTTTTGGAATCTAGTAACTTGGATTATAGGTTTGGGGTCACATAGGGAGATATCTCCTAATGACAGATGAGAGTTCAGTAAAAAGTTTCACTGTTTCTAGAGATCAAGATTTCCAGAAATTCTGAAGTCATTGGGGGGATGACGACAATTTTTCCTCTGAGAAAAAAATGGAAGTTCGGGGAAAAACTGAAAGATACGCAAAACAGAGTTGCAGTTACCTGTAACTGTTGTTTGTCAACATCTTCTGTGCAGATACACATTGGGACTGTGCCTGCAGGCAGAAAAACGCTGTCGTGTTGGCTCTGGAGGAGAAAGGCACCCCCCTTAGGTCCCTATAAGCTAGGAAAATTCTATTTGTGGCTGGCCTGTGCGCAAGCACAGTCCCAATGTGGGACTGCACTGAAGATGGAAGATGAATACTAACTTTCTTAACAAACTTAAATGTATTTTTCTGCTTTAAAAAAATTAAAAAATGTTTGATTTATATTTATTTATTTAATTCGATTTATATCCTGCCCTCCCTGCATGTGGGCTTTGTTAACAAATATGTCAATACAATTTTATAGAATTTAGGAATAGAAATATCTCTGTTTTCTAGAAGCAAAATTCCTAATGTACCCAATAGCAAAGTAAAAGCAAGATGCAAACTGATGCTTCCTGAATCCTGGCATATCTAAGCAATTTCATTTATTCTAAAAAAGGGAAATAATGTTTCATAAGTTTCAGTGCTATCCCAAATTTCCGTTTTTCCAATGAAAAAACTGAAAAAGAAGGCCTTAGACTTTTTCATGCAGTAAGTACCTTTTCAGTGAATAAAAAGCTCATCTTAGAAAACATTTCACTCATTTGAATTCCCCCCCTCAGTTGTTTTTTTTTAGTGATCCCCAAATTGGAAGAAAAAGAAGAGTTGGTTTTTATGTCCTGCTTTTCTCTACTTCAAGGAGTCTCAAAGCAGCTTACAATCACCTTCCCTTTCTTTCCCCACAACAGGCACCTTGTGAAGTAGGTGGGGCTGAGAAAGTTCTGAGAGAACTGTGACTGGCACAAGGTCACCCAGCAGGCTTCATATGGGGGAGTGAGGAATCAAACCTGGTTCTCCAGATTAGAGGCCGCTGCTCTTAACCATGATGCCATGCTGACAATGTTCCCAATGGAATGCTATATAATTTGGGTGAGTAAAAAACCCTACAGTATCCTATGATACTTCCTGGCATTCAATGTAGGTGACACTGGTAGAACAGCAGTTGTGGCCCCACCGTTTGACAGAAAATTCTACAAACTTTATATTATTAAAGCACTGTGATTAGAGTCACCAGACAGAATTGCCACAGTAAGGCTTTTGCTTTAGATCTTGTTGACATCCTACTTTACCAGCTTGCAGTCCTTAGCGTAAACCTTTCATAATTTGAGCAAAACAGCTTCTATTTCTTGATCAGCTGTCTGGCATACATTTAATTTATTTAAAGATATTTTCCTTTCCTTACCCTGTACTCAAACTGCTTTAATCAAAAGCAATTAAACCCATAATTCCAACAACAAAACTAAATATAAGTATGTCAAATTACTCTGAACAAGCCCTATTACTGTACAAAAAAGAACTCTACAGAAAGAATTGCTTTGTAAGCCCTGTGAAAGATTAGTCTCTCCTAGTCAGGAAAGACAAGGCCTTGCCTTGGTGTCTCCCGCTGCCCAGTGCCCAGTCAACAGGGAAACAGTTTATTACTTTGTGTGTCAGACCAGGTCAAAGAGGCTTCTCCTGGAGATCTCTCTAGCATTTAATACCTCCAAATTTCTGTTTTCTGCTTGAAGGGGTGAGAGCTTGACCTACCCATTATCTCTCCTGTCAGATCTATTAGCATTTGTATGAAGATGGGCTGAGGTACATCTGGAAAGCAACTGCACCAACTTTCCCCCTCCTGCCTGTTCTCTGCTCAGAGGAAAAATGAATTTTTAATATGCACAGTGGAGATTTTGCTCATTGCAGCCTCCCAGGAAAAAGTGCAGTTCTTCACAGAAGACAAACACTAAGAGGAGCTATTGTGGGGATCTACTGGTGTGTGGGCCTCAGGTCATGAAATGCTTCAAAACTGGAAACCAGCATCTTGAACTGAACATAGAACCAAAAAGGCGGCCAGCAAAGCAACTTAATATCTTCCAACAGACAAACAGCTGTGTTACTATTGGTAGTGACCTCTGAAAGTAAAGGCTACCTAGGAATACAATTAAAATAATGAAATTACAATTTAGACCATTAAAGATCCACCTTACAAATTCAGTTTTTTCTATATTCAGCAGCACTCGTCACTAAAATATGGAGCTCCTCCAAACATGCCCACTATTAGAAATCTAGTTACCCTTGAGACAAAGCCTATTTTAATTTTAGTAAATGTATATGCTGCTTTTCCATTTAATAAATATTCAGCATGAGTCACAAGAATAAAAGTCAAAATACAACAGTTAAAAATCAGCATCAATAAAAGACTAGTCTCTTTTAAAAGATCCTTAAGTTCTGCTATATTCAGAGTGAGAAAGATCACATCTGGACACACCTGTGCAGAAAGGCCGGTAATTGTCCCCACCAAATTGTGCCATAACACCAATTCCATATGCAGCAGCTTGACGAACCTCTGGGCTGTTATCACATATTGACTGTAGCATTGGTCTCAGGAAGTACTCGGCATATTTAAATGATGAGGGGCTACAGTGTTCTATGACATCATCAAACATGCATAAGCCCCACTGCCTATCTGGCCATGGCCTATGTGGACACTGTAAAGAAAACCAGAGACAAAATGTACATGCAACTTTTGCAATGTTCATTTAAAGCAAGCCCTCTCCTTCCCAACATACCACATCTACAGTAGGTAGCACACTGGCTGAAGTACCATTGCCTGGATCCTAATGTTCTTCAGAATCCTAGATTGTCAAGTCTAGGGATGGGCATGAACTCACAAACGAACCAGGTCAGTTTGAGCATGAACCCGGGGTTCGGAAGAATGTGTCTCTCATGATCTGTCCACAAACCTCCATGTTTTTCATGGAGGTTCGTGGGAGACACACTCATGGGCTCTGAAGGCATTTAAATGCCTTCGGAACTTACTTCGGAAATGAGCTGTGAAGGCATTTAAATGCTGTTGGAGCCCACCACCAGTCAGTGGCCCCACCTGAGTGAGCTCCAAAGACATTTAAAGGCCTTCGGAACTCACGTCTGGTCAGGTAGCCTTTGGAGCTCTCTTCTGGGTGGGCTGAGCCCCCCTAACTCCATGAACTGGTTAGGCAAATGGAGGAGTTCATTGGAGGTTTGTGGTTCATGAAAACCCCAAGCCATGAACCTCCATTTTCCTGGTTTGTGCCCACCCCTAGTCAGGTCTGCTCTAGCTTTACTGTGTTCAAAATGCTTCATGTACATATTGTGATGCCCCAAATTAAAGGCCCTATCACCTTTCTACGGTGTATGATACCATGTCAGCATGAAGGCACTAGCATTTACAGAGAAAAGACATTTTTTCCTTCTCTTTAACTTTTGGCTACTATTAATCTCAAACCATATTCCTCTAAACCTACCTGCAGTAAAATTATAACAGGAAAAGGGTATCTGCATGATAAATTGCAGTTGTTCCTATGAATGTTGTGCCTAAAATTATTGTATATGGCATTCACATTCCCAGTGCTGACAATATTAATATTACAACCTGCTGTTTGATTCCAAGTGAGTTTAACTTAAAGCAGCCCAGGATACTTACAATTAAGTTGACAATTTGTGGTAGCAGCTGTTCAAACCACGGTAACACCTTTGCCTTGTAGCTACTGAATATCGAGTGCAAAATATCTGACACTTTAGTCAGAATATAGACATCACTATCGTGCTGGTAAAGAGGAAAGAACAGGATTAGTAAATTCAATAAAAAGATCTGTGAAGTGATGGATTTTATATTTCTGTATTAGCAGAGAAGACAGCTCATGCCTTTTTCTAGCAATAAGATATTCATTACAGTGCATAGGGAAAGGAGAGACTGTTTTAGATCAGGGGCTATTTACAAATGCCAGTGTTAGTTCTTTCTACCCCATACACAGCAGACCCCATAGCAACATCGGTCCTACAGTTGTCAATCTCTGTCCAGCTCACACACACCCTCCTGGAGCCAGGCGCCTGCATTTCTTCCCTTACTGACATTGAGATATCTCTTCTCACCCTACCCCACTTCCAAGAGTTCTCAAAACTCTTATTGACTTGCAGATATGATAAAACATAGTAAAACGGACATCTGCATCAACCTTAATAGTGAAAAACTATCATCTACACCAGGGGTGTGAAACATACAGCTAACAGGCCAGGTCTGGCCCCTGCACAGCTGCCATCCAGCCCACGAGCAACTGGCTTGCTGCTTCCTGCACTGCAGCTCCTTTTGCTCAGTATCTCCTATTTCCTGCCTTGCAGAGGAAAGAAAGCCAAGCCTTCCTTCTCTCAACTGGCTGAGGGCTCCTCCTTCTCTTCTGGGGGGGGGGAGATGGAGTCCTGTAGCACTTTTAAGAAGACCAACAACGTTTTATTCCATGTACAAGCTTTTGTGTGCAAGCACACTTCTTCAGAGAGAGCGAGAGAGAGAGAAAGAGGAGAGAGAGAGAATGAACATGCGACTGTCCCATGGCACTTGGAGAGATCCCCTTTTCCATTTCTAATAGACTGGGATGGGGGGGAACCTAACAACATAGTTTGCATTCTTTATTAGTGGAAGGGAGCAAGAGTCCAGTAGCACCTTAATGATGTTGCAGGGCATGAGCTTTCATGAGTCATGGCTCGCTTCTTCAGATACAGCTAGAATGTGAGTCCATCTGTCTTTATATCTTGGAGAGTGAAGTGATTTCAGACACCAAATGACAAAAGCAGGCAATGGTAATGAGAGAAAGAAACTTAGGTATCAATTTAGTTCAGGACAGGAGGATGCATTCACTTGAGCTTCATTATCAGTTGCAATTCAGCCGTCTCTTTTTCTAATCTCCCTTTGAAATTCCTTTGCGAGAGAACTGCTACTCTTAGGTCAGCAACTGAATGTCCTGGAAGGTTAGAATGTTCCCCCACTGGTTTCTGAATATTGTGGTTTCTAATAGCAGTAGAAAGAGTATAAGAGTCCAGTAGCACCTTAAAGACTAACAAAATTTGTGTTTGTAGCAGGGTATGTGCTTTCATGAGCCACTGCTCACTTTTTCAGACTTATTTCCATTTATTCTTTGCATCCTCCTGTACCACATTGAGACCTAGGTTTCCTGTTTCATTACCAGTGCTAATATCTCCATGCCTACTCCTCCTCTGCATATCACACCTAATCCAATCATGCCTGCTATTGCCATTCTGCATCTGAAATCATCTTTATAAAGTTTGTATCTCCAGTACCTCATGTTACATTTTATGGCACACATGGCCTGGCCCAACAAAGCGACATTTATGTTAGATCCAGCCCTCATAACAAATGAGTTCGACACCTCTGATCTATACCATTTCAAAGCCTTCTTCAATCCCATTGTGATTGGAGAAGGGGCTTGGAGGAGCAAAGGTATCATAAATACAGACTTTAACTTTTATGTGTTCTTGGACTGGCCTGGATTTGAAATTCAGTTACTGTTGATACAGCAGTTCCACTGAATATTTTATAAAGTGACAGCTTTGACAAATATCCTGTATTTGCTTTGGTGTGGTTTATCTGTCTCATCAGCAATGGAGATTAGTACCACAGTCTGTAGGCCAATCAAATGAGAAGAGAACAGCCACTGTGATCTCACATAAAGCACGGTCAAAATGTGATGGACAGTCTAAATCCAAAATGCATAGCTGGAGCAATCTGGCTGCAGTGTAAGCAATAGCTTTTTTCTGGTGTGTTGTGACTACAGCTGTCTATGCAGTCTCGAGATAAACCACACTGCAAACAGAATGTACCTGTTTAAAAATAACTATGTGGTACAGAGCAACTGAGCACCACTGTTGCTTCTGACAGATTGCAAAGATTTTGAAATTATACCATCACTCATCTATCCACAGTGCAGATTCTGTGTCTAATATGTAGCCAAGCTACAATGCTACAGATTGTGCAAGGCATTTGTGTTGACTGCAGCACAAAACACAATGATGAGGCACAGTTTAACATCAAGTTCTCAACAGATCTCCAACAGTATGCTTATCTGTACACCATAAAATCCTCTAACTACACTTGCAACCTTGAGGGTATTTAAAAGTGTGATTGGATCACTGTCTGACAAGAATGATATCCTGAAAGTGCCGACTGTGCTAAGGTTCTGAACTAGTTTGGGGCATACCACCAAACACTCAACACTAACAATGAAGGCAACTAACACTTGTTCCGGTTATTATGGTTTGCTTCCCCAATCCTGATGCTTGTTAAAGTAATGAAAAAACAGGAACTACTGGATTTTCGTTGTGTCTACAAAATGAAAAGGCTAATAAAGACAGCAACTGGATATTCACCTGCAACCAATCCCCCCCAAATTTCTCAAGGTCCATTCTGCAAAATGGGCTGTACTCCTTGCAGGCCAGAAGGAGGCGGACTTTATACCAAAAACTGATTTCAACTGCCTGTATTAACACTAAACTCCTTTTTACAGCCACTCTAGCTGGGTTATGCTAAAGCAACCAACACTGTTAAAACTATTACAGTAGTTACTCATACGTAAGACTAAGATCCCCCTCCAGGTATGCCATAAAAAAGAAGGGACCATCTTATATTTGCATACAAGTTACAATTATGCTCAATAATTTTGTTTATAACTTTTTTTTTGTATTTTTGCATTTGTTTATGTGTGCACACTCATGTGTGTGTATGCACATGCCTAGAAGTCATGGCAACCTCTGGCGACTCCTACTGGGGCATGGAGGATGTTCTAGAGAAGTGGCTTCATAGCCTGCCTCTGCCTCTCAGCTCTGGTATTCTTCAGAGATTTCCCACCCAAATACTTGCCAGGGTCAGCCCTGCATAACTTCTGAGATCTGACAAGATCAGGCTTGCCTGGGCTTATAACATTTTTAGGGGATGGGGGGGGGGGGGAGTCTTACATGCAGGTTCATCTTCCTTTTGAGTAAACATGGTGATTCCCAAGATACATGCACTTTCCCTCAACCAATTTAAGGCAAAAAAGTATGAGGGAAGGAACTAGTGACACTGCAGCTAGACAACTCCCTCAGTATGATTCCAGGCAGAGCAAAAAATAATCATAGCCGTGCAGTTTCAAATCCAAGTACTATTCTCAGGATAAGCAAAATTTGCAAACTCCATGACCCAGTGAATTTGTTTCCGACCTAGATGTTTTTGCAGATGAATGGGGAGCAGCATCTGAGAAGGACAGCTGACAGGCAATAGCTAGGTTGGCAATTCTTTAGGTCATCCTCAGGTGCCACTCCACAATACGATTCTTACTAAAGCAGAGAACTCTCACAAGGTTAGAACAAGTTTCATTTAAGAATACTCAAAGAAAAACTACAAAAACTAGAAAAACTTGTTCTACAGAATGTTAGAAGAGTGCCAATTAAATATTATTCTTCCACGGCTGTACATTTTACACATTACCTACTGACAGTGCTTTTTTTGTAAATAAAATAAAAAGTGCCAGTACTCATATCTAAGGTTGCACCAATTTCCACCAATTCCCACTTTCCTCTGCAGATCCCCGCTAGGACGTTGGTAGGAGTCCACTCTGTTCTTTCTCTTGCTGGTACTTTGGGGTAAGGTGCCATTTCAATACATTTTCTAGATACCAACTTCTATTGTAGGTGACAGTTTTTGATTTAGTATAATGTGAGGACTACCAGGCAGGTACTCAGTAGTGAACCCAGCAAATTGAAACTTTCTATAATAGTAGGTTCTAATCAGGTTAGATACAAACAAGACACCAATTCTTCTACTACCACTTTTTCCTATGCTATTGAAATCAGGGTGCCTACTAAATGAGATTCCAGGAGCCCCTCCTGCTGATCTGATAAAACTGGATAATGGTCAGTGATTGCACAGAAAGCAACTATGTTTTTTCAAATATCTAGCATTGTGATGCTGTTGGCTGCAATATAACAGCACTGAATGAAAATGCTAGAATTTATCCAAATTTCTTTTGAAAACTGAGAGAGTGGATAAAAAGTACAAGGACATCTATGTATCAGTTTACAGCTACCTGTCATCTGAAACCACACAGACGGCATTAACACCATGAAGTATTAGCCTACTTGTGTCTCATTCCTCATGGTCTCATTGAAATCTCATCACATGTCTTCTGGACAAACTTCACCACCACGAATCCCTGATAAGCATTACTTTGTAGGATTTTCAGGCTTAACTTCAGAACATCACTTGCTTTAACAGGAAGTAGGACAGATTTGCTTTGTTCTCAGGTGAGTCAATGGACTGATGCCAATTAGCTAACATGAGCTCATCATGATTATTTATGATGCACCTGATAGGCACAATTCTGCTTTTTCAAAACAAATGACTTGATAGACGGTTGTTGGTACCTGTCAAAAGCAATACCAAATCTATCCAAGTTCGGTCCCAACTAGGTAAACACATGCTTTGTAAATCTGTTTCCCAAGTATAAAAATATAGCACAATCTGTAAGTCTGCCCATTTCCTGCACAAGTGCTTGCCTATCTAGGCAGGCAAACATGCATGAGACAGTGGACAGGTGTACCTGGATCACCAGATGTCTGTAAACGGCTTCCCAAAACATATGATGCAGGAGCACCTCTCCAGAAGGACATATGGCAAATGAGCAATTCTACAGCCCTTTCAATTCAGTAGCATCTCATACATATGAAAAGGTTTTCAAGAATATTTTAAGCTGAGATAAAGCAAGGCTTAATGACATACTTACTTCATCTTGCAGGGATTCTTCAACTTGCTCATCATAGTCTTCATCTTGCCTTTTCACTGTTTAAAAGTAAATAGTTACTGTAATATTAGTACAGTTGTTTTTACAAGAGTTCAGGTCTGCTGCAAGAAGACCTGCAGAAAAGAACCTTAAGAGACTTCTCTGGTGAACTAAATGGGGGACTGGGAAAAAATAATGTATTGTGTTAGTGCAGAAATGAGTGACAACTTAATCTGAAATAAAATGTTCAGATAAGAAAACGCTGCACTTAGCGTCTCCTGCAAAAATTTTTGTTGTAGTTTTCAAAAGGGTTTTGTACAATACATTTTTCAGAAGCAATCTGGGGGCCGGTATTTCATCACAGTGTGCCCTGCGATTTGCCCAACATCAATTTTTTAAAAATATTTTATAGATACGCTGTTGTCTGTCCATAGGCTTTAGATTTTTAGCCCATCTGATCTTGATTACTTAAGTAGTTATGCTCAAGAACGTGATACTACACAATCAATTTTAAGTACTGAATGAATTAGTTTACCTTGTCTTAGCTCCTGATTTTTAAAGTGCTCTTCTAGTTTTCCTTTCAATATTCCTCCAAGTTCTTCAAAGTGTTCATTGTTAAGGCATCCATCTCCCATCACTTCAATACACTAAAGAAATAAAGTTTATAGTCAACTTAAAGTTTAATGTTCAAAATACTTCAACACCAGTCCAGTCCCAGAACACCAATTTTGTAGAGACCAATTTTGTGAACTCTATGTCAAACTATCTGTAAAGGTACACAGTTCTGAAAATGTATCACTACACACTTCAGAAGCTGAGCACTGCAAAGAAAAACAGTTGAGCTTGCAATATCAGAGCCTTTTGTTATGTCAGGAACTGTGCAATCTTCTCTTCTTAGTGTTAGAATCAACTGTGCTTTCATTAGCAGAAAGGCACAATACATGTTAATACTACTGAGTTGTATGAAAGACAAATGAAGCATTTCTATAAAGGAATGCCTTATGCCAATAATCCAGACTCAAATTTGAAATTTCTACAGAGATGATTTCATAAAAGGTTTACTACTACCAAGCTCTAGCTGTTTTTCTCAGCTAATAGTCAATCAATCTTCAGTATAAATCTGAACAGGATATTTTTGAAAACAGGATTGAATTTAAGAACATCTTGTTTGGTAAGAATGCATACAATTCTGGAGTAAGACAATAACCAGTTTATCTTAAACAATTAACTGATCCCTCTGTTTTGCAAGAACTGGCATGTCTGTATGAATCCAGTAATTCCATCTGAAACCTGCTAAACTGTGAAATTACAGACACTGCAGTGAGTGCGAACAGCAAACCCAGCCTGTTTGCTAGATGTGCTCTCTGCTCCCAATGATATCAATGCCCTACCATTACAAAAGATTCCCTGACAACATCATGCTAAGTCAAAGCATACACATTAAGTAAACCCAAACAACATGAGACATAATTATTGTTTCCAATACATTCCTCCTTTTGTAAAGATCTTGCAAAAATCAATACTAGTAGAAGAGATGGTTTGAACAAAGTAAAGCATTACCTTGGCAAAAGAATGCATTATCTCTGAGAGGACATCGGAGTCTGGTTCTGTACCGATGGCCTTGATGAGGGCATCACACATAAAATGCCACATCTGAGTGAGGTATTCTGGGCCACGAACTCTTGCACATTCCAAGAGCAAAGGCATTGATTCTGCAGCAGCCACACGCACACGTTAAATTTATTAAGGAAAACCAGTGTTTCTAAAGTGTCAAGAGTAGAAATTACACAAGATTTCCTTCTGAAACTATGATCAAAGCCTCACTGTGGTCCATCTTAGAAACCTAGCACTAGATGTTTTACAATTAAGCATGAAAAGCCTGTGCTTGTTACAGTTTTGGCTGCATCCATGTATTGTGCAGTGGGAAAAGGTTTTATTATATCCCACTCAAAGATAATAGACAAAGCAAGAAAATCTGCACAAATTATGCATTCACAAAATTTGATTAAGGGAATGAATGGTTGCAAATGTGGATGCAATCAGTTCCACCCGATATCTGACCTGATGAACACCGAGAGGCCTGCAGGATTTAACTTGCCGTGTAAACTATGGAAGACAGCTAATAGAATACGAACAGGCTGTGGCAGTTGTGCACACCTGTTCTTTAAATGGGGCAAAATATCGGGACCTGAATGTGATTGTGGTGCAGCCCGTCAAACTATTTTCCATCTGTCACAGGAATGTGGTGCTTTCCAAGGAGATGAGATGGAGCTCGATGAACTCTCCCCAACTGTGATCAAGTGGACTGAAAATTTAGGTATTAGTATTTTAGGGGGACTGCCCAATCTGTCTGCATATCCATTGTATCAACTTGGTTACGTATTTTATACTATTATATGCTGTGTGTAACTCTGCCATATAATAAATATTAAATAATAAATAAATAAATGACATTACATAGAATATAATTTTTCCCCACTGCACCATTGTTTTCTCTTCTCTGTTGTGACTCTGCATTGGTGCAGCCTTCCCCCACTTTCATAATTGTTGTTCTCTAGCAATCTTTCGCAAATGAATACTCCCATGTAGACAGGATAATCCATTTGCAAATGACTGTTTTAGCACAAGACCACAATAACCAATGATGTGTGGATGGCAGTTTTTGTTAATGAAACAAAGTCACACCAAATCAGCAAGTGAAACCAGTTGTTCGGGTTTTTTAACAATCTAAACAGTAGTTATCGCTCAGACTAAGTTTTGGACCATTTGGAAAGATGTAGTGTACTTTATGGTGTTCCACAAAGACATATACACCATTCAACTTTAGAGTACAATCTGCTTGGATATTTCCATGTTTTATTTTCATAGCTGGCAGCCTGATCCTACAAGCCTGCTTCAGCCTGTCCACTATACAGCAATTAATGTAACATCCTGCATGGTTCAAGCAACTGGGAGTCATTTGAAAAGCCCCTCCAGATCTTGACCAAGTTATGGTCACTATATCAGTTGTGCCTTGCCTCAATACTGAGATCCCACCGTGCTTCCAAGTATTTGTAAAGGCTTGGATGCTGTGCCTTGCTTTCACTGTGCTCATCCATGTGGATGTGGTCCTCTCCTACTGAAGTGCACTCCTCCGTTGGCAGCAGCTTTCTGCCTCATGGATGTGTGAGTAGAATTGTAATGGGACATCATGGAAACAAGGTTAATAAAGGATATCATCATGGAAGTAGAATTTCAGCAAAGGAACCATCAATTTCACAACTTGCTCTGTGTACTCCACAAACCCTTCCTTTAGTTCTTTGGCATAGCAAACCTTAAACACAAAATTATTTCAAAGAAATTCTGTGGTTACAACTGTTAAACGGGTGACTAGCATACATGACAGCAGGAACTGGCAAACTATACCTATAAACCTCATAAAAATTTTCTCCCATGTTGCTTACAAGAAACTAGACTAGGGTTGTCAAGTGACTTACCAGCTGCAGTGGGGGAGTGGTGGTCCCATAGAGTTTTCAGGGTGATTGCTAGTGTTACCTGGTGACGTGCCCAATGTGATGACATCACTTCTGGGCGATGTCATCATGCCGGGCACGTCGGCCTGATCTGGCAAATTCAGGGGTGGGGTCTCCCTCACTGGCTGGACTGGGGGCCCTTTGAGTGGGGGAACCTCCACCCTTCTGGGGGACCTGGCAGCCCTAAACTGGACTACCAAAAGCATCTTCGTAGTTCATAAATTACCAAGTACTTATTTTTCCTTGTTTTTAAAAGATTTAGCTTGATATTCCTCAAAAATTAGGTCTGTTCTAATGACAGCCTCTCTTCAAATGAGTTTGGTCCTCTCTCCTTCCTTCCTCTCTGAGCAACAGAGGCTCCCAACTTTTTCCGTCATGAGGTTGACTGCTGAGTCAGCCCATTTTATCCTCCTTTCTGCTCTCCCAAGGCTGAAACATTTCTGCATTCTCAGTGATGCCTCAAAGATTTACCCTAACCTGCTCACAAAAGAAATTGCAGTGTCTTCCAGCAAAGTATTTTTATGGTCTATGAGCTACATTCAACTTACAAGCTGCTGTCTACCTAGCTTTAATTGCTTCAGATTTGATTAGTAGTGATTTCTTTGCAAAGTGTGCCATCAAAATAGAAGATCCAGGTACTCACCAGCATCTGACATGCAGTTGCTTTTTCTTCAAGGCCTGCAGTCTTAATACCAAAGCTCTGCTGGTCTCCTAGATTTACAAATTCCCAGCCATCATCATCACTCATGTTCTCCATATCTTGTGCTAGTGAGGAAAAAATAATTTTAGAATATTGTGCCATTCCTTACAACATAAATTTAAAATAAGTGCCAGAACTTACTGTCTAGAAGAGCCACTTCAGGCTTAATTGATGCTGTTTTCATTAGGGGGCCCATAACAACAGGAAGATATTGCTGGAATTCTTTTCCAAGTATCTTGCACATTCTAGCCCATGCAGAAATCATGTAGGATATCTGTAAATTAACAGTTTTGTTCACTCATTTTACTTTCAAGAATACTGACTGTAAAATTGTGATACCCTCGAACACAAGCACTGAAGTTAAATCTACTTTTACAATTAGGACTTACTCAGGCTGTACATTGAAGTCCCTCTTATTAGGAACCAACTTCTACCAGAAACAGTTTTAACAAAATTACTTTGCATTTATATATAGCTTTAAACATGCAGTTGATGAGTCTTTTTAACACAATAAGATAGATCAAGTTTATTCTCATTACAGATTGGGAGGAGGGACAGACAGCAGGTTGCCCATGCTCATTCTAGTGATTTCATTATATGGGTGAGTCCAAAAATCAATACATCTTCATTTATAGCTCACTATTTGTGATTATGTTACATCAGCTCTCAGTTAGAGTTTAACAAGTCACAAAAGTCAGCTTTTTTACCCCATTCTTTGAATGGGTTTTGGGCACTGTGCTTAATGTTCAGAGGTACCCATGGAGTAGACCTACACACACCTGTTGGACAAAGCATATACTTTTTCTGGCATCCTCCAGGAAGTGGATTGTCTGTATAATTACATTACTCTACTGGACATGAACAGGGCCTAACTTCAGAAAGCAATAGGACAAGTGAAAACTCCATCAAATAATAAAGACTTGTAACTTAGTCATCCAACAGGGACTGTGTGTGGAACTAGAAAAAAAAATCTTGGTCTCACCATCCCACCTTCATCTGCCATATTTGATGAACTAGTAATTTGTCTGATATCTGAACTAGTAACAGAACTATCCTCCCATCCCCCATTATAGCTATTTGCAGTAAAAACACAGCCATCTGGAATAATGAAGACTATGTACAACAGCCGTCTGGAATAATGAACAACTATTTACATAAAGAAACTTGGATTTTAAATTCTAATTATGTGAAGAAGTCACTTCCCCACAGTAACTCATTCTTCTACAGATCCTATTCAATGTCTGTATTCTCACAAATATTTTGTTAAAGGTACAGGCTTGCTTCTAATTAACCAGCACACTGACTGGTTACTAGATTATCACATCCAACTGAAGGATGACAGTGGGTGCTTTCATCACTAGAAGTACTAAAAGTTTCCAACATACCTGAGGATCATCATCTTCCAATTCATTGAAGTCTGTTTGTGTTTTCAGCAACAGCTGCATCACATCTGATGCATCTTGCATGAACTAGAAAAAGAACACAACCAATTAAGTTATAGCAGATAACATCGTCCAATTGTCCATATGTTTTCATCTTCATATTGACATCTCTCACATTGTGTGTGTGTGTGTGTGTGTGTATGTATATATATGTATATATATATATATATATATATATATATATATATATATATGCTTTCAAGTCACAGCTGACTTATGGAGATCCCATAGGTTTTCAAGGCAAGAAAAATTCAAAGGTAGATTGCCATTGCTTGCCTCTCTTCATTACCCTGGTCTTCCTTGGAAGCCTCCCAAACAAATACTAACCAGGGTTGAACCTGCTTAGCTTCTGAGATCTGACAAGATCAGGCTAGCCTAGGCTATCCAGGTCAGGATGTGTTGATTATATTACCTGTGCCTGGATTATCAGAAGTTCTACAGCTAAAGCAAAAAGAAAAGAAAAACAAATGGTCTTCATCAACAACCATAATAATGATCCTCTGTAGTGAAGAACATTTGTAAATAAGTACAGATAGTGGTGTTGCTGGAAACATTACTTCCTGATCAAATACGGTAATCAGGCACCAAGTATAAACACAAAATCTAACCCGTTAGCCTTCAACATTATATAGTTCCTCTAGTGCAATCCTGTTTCATTTAGCATGCAATCTGTGTTTTATAATGCTTTAAAAAACCTGGAACTTATGGAGAAAATCTGTATTAGCATTACTAGGGCCATTTCAGTATGTAGAAGAGCACAATATCTGAAGACTTCAGGGGAAACCCCCCCCCAAACCTAGCTAATAAAATGAGCGATTTTCAGTTTTTACCCCGCCAATCAGGATGAACGTAATGGAAAGTTCATCATTTTGTCTATGCAGTTTTAATCTCGTGATTCTTCAATTCTACTTTTAAAAATCTACATCTAAATAAAGACAACCCTGGAAGAACCACAGGCTATCAAGTCAAAGACAGCCAACATTGAAATATAAACATACCTTCTCTTTACCTACAGCAAGGCCAATCAAGCTGATACATTCTATAGTTTTTCCTCTTAAGAGTCTAAGCTCCTTCTGCACAGCATTCTCTACAATGTGCTTAAGGGAAGGCATAAATAAATCATAGTATGGAACAAATTTCTCTTCTGCTGTATCAGCAACAGATGCAATGGATGTGACAACTTGCTCCAAAACCAGTTTAGTGCCTTTTTCTATCAGCTGGGAGGGGGAAACAAACAAAAACAAGTTTTAAAAACTTTTTTGAACACCAAGAATAAAGTAGTTTAGAACTACTGCTCATAACTATTATCATTCAAGATGCCTTAAAAAACCTGGAACTCATGGGAAAAGTCTGTATTAGCATTACTAAGGCCATTTCAACATGTAATACAGAACAACATCTGAAGACCATAGGAAAAAACCTGTATAAACTGGTGAACAAATATTTTAAACATTCACTACCAACTTAGAGCCTTACCTCCTGAATTTTTAATACCATAGTAGAATGCAGATGCTTCACTAAGTTATCTAGATAAGGAATTAGTAGTGATTTTGGACAATCTTCAGTGAAGTTGATCAGTGCAGCGGCTGCATGAGCCTGAACACGTTGGTTGCCTTGATCTTCCATGGTCTGCAGAAGAGCAGCAATCACCTGCAACACAGATAGCTACCATGAAAGAAACGTTTCAAAACAATCAGAGCCCATATACATTGCATATGTATGTTCTGCTTGCCTTTTCGTGGAATTTTTTCTGGAAGCCTGGTGCAAAGTCTGTAGCCATCTGACCAATTGCATTACAAGCTGCATATCTCACTCTTGGGTGCTGAAATATATAGCTTCAATTAGTATAGTCATTTAAAAATCAAGTACGGATTATGAAGAAGTTAAATGTTTTAAACTTACAGGATCCTGAAGGAAAAGCAAAACTAAATTAACTATTTCATTCAGAATCCCCTCCATCTGTTGATGACAGCCTTCACCAATAGCTGACAGAGCCATTAAGCCAGCATGCCTGTACTTCCAGTCAGCTGCATTGAAAGATATTAAAACAAAAACAAGATTAGCCAGTAAACAACAAACAAAAACTAGCCAATAATTTCAGCCAGAATATCACACAGGCCACAAAGACAAGGACCATCCTTTCCACCCTCTTTTTTCAAACCCTATACACCAAGGGAAGAGTTCTCAGTCACTTTTAAACTACTAACTAAAATAACAATTTTCAGTTACAGAAACAAAAAGGCCTACATATGTCACAAAGCAAAGTGCACAAAGGCTGGTGTTGGAATCTACTAGGCTAAAGTTGACTGACTGTGAAAACCAAATCTAAGGCACTTTAAGAATGTTGGACTGATTTTAAATAACATAAGTAAATAAATAAATGCATTTTAATGTTTGCATTTGAACAGTCCATGTAATGGATATGAGAATGACTAGTTCAAATATGCACCTATTTGCCCCTCTCTCCTAAGACTAGGACCAAACTGCAAAGTGAAGAGAACCTATAGCCAGACACAGTAACCTACTCAAGGAGGAGGAGGACAGGCAACTGATGTGCTGTCTACTATCCTTTGATTCACTAAAAAATTAATGAGCAAACCTGTGGTTAAACATTTTGTTTCTTAAACCCATGAAACAAATGATTGCACTCCTTCAAAGAGGGGTTATTTTAAAGAAAAAGTCTTCAACTGCTTTATTTATATGAGTCATGTATTCTTGGGGGTGGGTGGGTGGGTGCCTTGGATCAAACTTTAGGAACATAAAAGATAGATTCTGAAACAGGCATTCAGACTGCACAGTGAAGGCTGTGGATGTTATATGCTATCTCGACAGACTGGTAGTGTGAGGCAGGAGCCCATGGGCTGTGATGCACCCTGGCAACAGCACTGTTGAGAAGAATAGCTATTGGGCAGAAAGTTAAATTCACAGCCTCAAAGGACCATTCTCAAAAATGCTGCCCGAGCTAAACAGACAGCGATTAGGTGCCTCAATGCATGTATAAGAATGTGTGCTAGGAGAAAGGTTTAGACTGTTAGGCACTGGGCAACTTTTTGGGAAAAACCCAATCCTATACAAAAAGATGGGCTCCATGAACCAAAATAAAACCAAACTACTGCATCTTTATATCAAAAAGGACATAGAACACCTTTTAAGTGAACTCCTGAGGAACAGCCAATTGAATCTGATTTTATTTATTTTTCTGTAGCATTTTTAGCCTGCTTTCTTCCAAATTGGACTCAAAGTGGGTTACAATGATAATATAAAAGTGAAGTGCCATTAAAACCAACAAACATATGTAATAAAAATAGGTGGTAAGGTCAAAAGTCCTCCTGATTAATTCTACTCTGCTTAACTGGCAAAAACTCATAGCGGAAGTCTTCCTAATAATTTAAAGACAGCTATTTCATAAAATAAGACCCACCATTGATAAAGCCTTGAATCCAATAGCTACCATCCTAACTACTCTAAAGAAGGAATCAACCAATAAATGTTAACCTGGGACTGTGGCTTTAATTGGCTAGAATGTCAGTTTGGTGCTTTGGTCCAAAGAAATGATACAGGAAGAAGTTCTGCACCACATTCGCCCCTCTAAATCCCAGCCAGCCTGCAGTCACTTAAATACATCTTTGAGAGCACATTTTCAATGATCACAATCATAGAATCAGAACCATTTCCATCATTTACAAAGTGGGAGCAGATGTTTACAAGTCTAGAATTAAATGACTTACGATTTTGAAGCATTTGCATAATATGCTCTTTTATCATAGGCAGAACAAGTTTCCCACCAAGGCCACAAGCCATTCTGTCCAGGGCACTTTCACCAGCAACAGCATTGCTGAAGTTAATTTATTAATTAGAAAAAGAAGGAAAAATCTATGAGCCAACTTTCATGATAATACTAAATAAGGACAGCAATTAGTTTTATTCATTCAAGCATGTTTCTTGGTGTTTTGTGTTACACAGAAAATTAAATTAACATTTAATGTCAGTAGACAATAGTCTTTGAACATGTACTGATATTAAAAACTGTTAAAATCCATTTGCATAGATTTGATGTTAAACTTATTCCTTGATTGTGCTTGTCAAAACACTTTACCTTTAAAATATTGAATCTGGGGAGTCTGTTAACAGACCACACACTGTATTTAAGTATTCTGGCCATGTACAACTATAGTCATAAAGATTCCAGTCCCAGGAAGCCAACTTTCATTCAGTGTCCTGCTCCTAATCTACACATTCTACCTAAATGGATTCTAGAAGCTGGAATTTCAACTCACATTTCTACTCTAGTCCACGATAAAAATGAAACACACTTAAGCATATAAACAAATTCTCTAGTAACTATGCTATACATTTTTGTTTTCTTGCATGAGGAATATTTAAAATATATACTAAGAACTTACCAAGGGAACAAAGATGTACACTAAATATAGTGAAGTGCTTTTGGCAGATAGTAAATAACTGTGGTACAAACTAGAGCCATCTTTTAGATATACACCTACTCTCTAGTATTCTTAAAGCGATTTCTGTGAACTCCATTAGTAGTCTGGTGGCCAGCCCAACACTGCTGTAATACATGAACCACCAAGACAGACAAAGCTTGAAGTGAAATGAACCCTCCAGAGATATGAGCAACATTTAACATTTTCTTTTTTGTAAAGCTATTTGTTTACCTATCAAAGTCATCATCTTCCAGCTCATCAGAATTCGCCCAGTCTTCATCCTCTTCTAGGTCAACCATCATTGCTAACATCTGAGGAACTAAAAAAATTACCAATGTTACCTATAATCTATTGGACAGCAGTGATTCATAAAGTTATCCAGTCCCAACAAACTTAGATCCCAGAAGAATGCTAGAAGTAACAGGATACCCCACATATTCAATCCTGCCACAACATGGACTAACAGCAGAATTTAGGGTTGCAAAACACTATGGCCAAATGTTATGATTTGCGGAGACATATAAATAGAGGAGATGCCAGTGCACTGCTCAGCAGTAAAGCATGTGTTTTGAATGCAGAAGATCTATAGTTCACACTCCTTGGCATCTCTACCTTAAAAAAAAATTAGGCAACGCTATGGAAAGCCATCACCATAATGGGCTGAATGAAGAAATACTTTGTGACGATATGATGCCTTGTATGTTCTTATGTGTGTGTGTGTTAAGTGCTGTCAAGTCACCTCTGAAGTATGGTGACTCTATGAATTAATGACCTCCAAAACATCCAATCATTAACAGCCTTGCTCAGGTCTTGCAAACTTGAGGGCTGTGGCTTCCTTGAATGAGTCAATCCATCTCATGTTGGGCCCTTCTCTTTTCCCATTGCCTTCAACTTTTCATAGCATTATTGCCTTTTCCAGCGATTCTTGTTTTCTTTTAATATGACCAAAGTACGATAGCTTCAGTCTAGTCATTTTAGCTTCTAGGGAGAGCTTAGGCTTGATCTGATCTACAACACCCACTTATTTGTCTTTCTGGCAGTCCATGGTATCTGTAAAAACTCTCCTCCAACACCACACTTCAAATGAATCAACTTTCTTCTGTCAGTTTTCATCACTGTCCACTGTTACATAATAATGGAGGATACTATGGTTTGAATTATTTTGATTTTGGTGGCCAGTGACATATCCTTTTACTTAAGAATCTTTTCTAGCTTTTTCATGGCTGCCTTTCCTAGTCTCAATCTCATTCTGATTTATTGGTTGCAGTCTCCATTTTGGTTGGCAATTGAGACAAGGAACAGAGAATCTTGACCAATTTCTTTTTTTGCATCGTCAAACTTAAAAGTTGTGTAATGCATCAGGAGTCATCACTTTTGTCTTCTTTTCTTTTTTCAATCTGTGTGTGTGTGTGTGTGCTTGCGAGCCTGAAAGTGATGGTGACTTCTGGCAACCCCTTAGTGGGGCTAGGATGTTTCAGAAGGTGGCTTGGATATTACCTGCCCCTGCATCCCAGCCCTGGTTCTCCTCCGAGATAACCTTTCCAGGTACTTGCCAGGGTTGGCCCAGTTCAGCTTCCAAGGTCTGATGAGATCGGGCTTGCCTGGCTATCCAGGTCAAAGGCGCTTTTGACTTCTTGATATTCAGCTGTAATCCTGCTTTGATACTTTCTGCTTCAACCTTCATCAGTAGTTGTTTCAAGGGTTCACTGTTTTCTACCAGTAACATGATGTCACCTGCATATCTCTAATTGTTAATGCTCCTTCCACCAATTTTCACTCCACTTTCACCTAAACCTAATCCAGTTTTCCTTATGATATGCTCTGCATACAGACTGAAGAGACAGAGTGATAAAATACATCCTTGTCTGACACGTTTGCCAATTGGGAAGTGTTCTGTTTCTCTATATTCTGTCCTGAGTACAGATTGTGAATCAAAACAATCAGATGCTGTGGCACATCCATTTATTTTAAAACTAACCATAGCTTTTCATGATCCATACAGTCAAAAGCTTTGCTGTAGTCTATGAAACCCAAGCTGATTTTCTTCTGAAATTCTCTCATATGCTCCAGTAACCAACATAAATTTGCAATATGATCTCTAGGGCATCTTCCACTTCTGAATCCAGATTAAATATTGGTCATTTCTGTTTCCATATATGGTAGCAGTCTTTGTTGTAGGATTTTGAGCATCACTTTACTCACATGATAAATTAATCTGATGGTCCAATAGCTGCTGTAGTCTTTAGTGTCTCCTTTTTTTGGAATTGGAATGCAGATTCAGTGCTTCCAGACTGTGGACCATTGTTTTGTTTCCCATATTTGTTGGCATATTCTTGTTAAGATTTTGATGGACTGTTTCTCATATGTTCTCATATGCGCTAGTAAATTCCACTACACATGAAACAAGCCTATCAACAACATACATGTAAAGGAATGTTATGACCATGCAATTCTCAACCAATTACTTTAACAAAAATACCACTGAAACCAAAGGCATTATAAAAACTAAAGATGCACAAATCTGGAAATCTGGATTCACATAGTTATTCCTATACTATCTTTAAAAAAACCTAGGTGAAAATTAGCCCTAGTTTCCCATATGAGATTAAATTATCTGTAACAAGAAGGGGAGCCAGAGGGACTCACAATGGACAATCCCCCGAAACACTATTTCCTCCTTCCTTCCCCCTGGTAGCCCCCACATACTTTTCCTTTCCATCTCCTCACTGACAAAAACCAACTCTTGGAAGGCTCAGCAATATTGTGGTGGCTGAACAATCCCAGCATCAAAGACCTCTGAATGCAGCCTAGTGAGATCTCAGTGAGCGTTTATCTATTAAAGCTAAAGACATTGTTTCTATTATGGGGGGTGTTAGACATGCAGTATATACTGAGATTTCAAATTCTTCTGCAAACTTCAGGCTTCCCTCAGGTTTGTAGAAAAGTTCCCATCATCCACTCTCGCCCCTTTGCATGGATTTTTTAAATATACACTCTAGGGCCCAATTCAGAATTAGATATGTGTTTAATATTGTTATTTATCATTATAAGCAGGGGTCTTTTGGGGGGGGGGAGCGCACCGGAGCACAGCTCCGGGAGCTCAGGAGCCAAGCCCCGCCCCCAGCCGGCATCCCAGGGAGTCTTTCAGGCAGCCAAATGTCAATTTCAGCTCCATTATATCCTATGGGCCATTGAAGTCAATGGTGAAAACATAGGGTATATTCTGGGGGCTGGAGGGGAGGGGGTTTGAGGGAGATGTGGTTACAACTGAATGAGCCAATCCAAATTCACAGGGTATCTGATGGAGCCTCTCCCCAAGATACCCACCAAGTTTCAAAGAAATTCTGTGGTTACAACTGATTGCCTCATTTCAATCTGTATATCAACGACATTACAGAGATTCTCTCAGGCCCTCATTTCTTCCCTCCATCACTTGGCCAACAAAAAATTTCAGTTCTTCTCTATGCGGACGATATGGTCCTAATATCCCTAACTAAAATTGGTCTGAGAAGACTTTTAGGGAAATACTGCAAGGAGGAATCGCTCAATATAAACTATGCAAAGACCAAGGTAATGGTTTTTAGGAGAAAGCCTAAAATCTCTCGATGGACTATTCTTGGCAACCCCATTGAACAATGCAGAACATTTAAATATCTAGGAGTAACCTTCACAGACTCTGAACTGGAAAAACCATCTTACATCAATAAAAGCCTCAGCTTTAAGAATGGTAGGTATCAATTGTTCATTTTTTTTACACAAAGGGCGGTCGCCTGATTGACCCGGCATTGAAATTATTTAACAGCAAGGTCATCCCCCATCTCTTATATGGAATTGAAGTCTGGGGCTGGAAGGAAGATATTGTGGCTAATTTGGAGGTAATCCAAAATCAGTTTATGAGACGAATTTTAGCTTTGCCCAGAGGTACTCCCACATCTTTAATGAGAGCTGAACCGGGACTTCCCTCTATGAAGGCCCGGGTTCACCTGGCGGTTATAAAACATTGGAAAAAGAACGCACCCCCGAGCTCCAAGCCTTTAAGCCACCAATCGGGCAACTTCCATTTTGGCAACAACCCTAGCCGTTCTAAGTTTCTTAATACTATCATTCAAAAATATACTATTCCAGACGACCTGCTCAGGGTCTCAGCTGAGAATTCACATCTCAGGGACTGGATATACAAGGCTGATGCAAGGATCAACCGTTCTTTGATTCTGAAATCTAAAGTGGCTCCCTGGTATAAATATTGCAAAGTTGACCACTGCAGGTCAAGTTACCTAGTTAATATCTCTAATCACAACCTCAGAGTGTCCTTCACAGCTTTGCGATTCCAAACTATGAAAACAGCCCTTTTGGCTGGCCGTTACTCACATACGCCAAAAGAGAAATGTCTCTGCATTTGTGGTTTGCCAGAGGTGGAGGACATTCCTCACTATATGCTCTATTGTCCGCTTTACAACATTCCAAGAGATACATTTTTACCAGGAATTCTATTAGGTATGCAAGCACTCCCAGAAAATGAGAAGATTACGTGCCTGTTGTCAGATAATGATGCTTATCTAGACCATAGAGTTTCCCTGTTTGCTTTAGCAGCAGCTAAAATTAGAACTAAGGGGCAGGTTACTTGGTGATCAAAGCTGTTTTAATTTTCCTTTTATCACAGAATAGCAGTTAATTTTAACCTGGTCACTAAGGTGGTATTGTAATGTTGTAATGTTTTAACGTTTTATGAATGCGCCACAATATTTTGCATTTTGTAACGGCCAATGGCTAAATACAATAAACTACTTGACCTGACTCTGGGGTTTGCTACCACTTTCAACAGGTATCTTTTAATCCCGGGAGCGAAGCGGAACAGCACGGGTTGCCTACGGGTGGGGAATGCCAGGCAGATGTGTTTGTGTGAACACCCCCTTTAATCTGCTTGGGAAACGTGGCTGAAACGTGGCTATAGCAAGGCAAATTGCCAGCCTGAACTCAGCCTCTTACATAACAGACAGTGGGCTGAGAGTTAATCACCTGCCCATCAGAGACTTAATGAATTCATGGCAGACTAGACTGAATCAGGATCTTCTAGATTCAGCCTCCATGACATGCTGGCTCATACTGTCAGGAGCCTGGAACAGCGGCATCTAGGGCTACAGCTTGTCAAAAGCATTGTTAAGAAGTACAGGTGAGGTAGCCATGATGGTCCAAAGCAGCAGAACAAAGTTTGAGTCCAGTGGCATCTTTAAGACCAATGAAGTTTTATTCAAAGTGTAAGCTTTCGTGTCTGAAGAAGTGTGCTTTGCACACGAAAGCTTACACTTTGAATAAAACTTTGTTGTTTGTAAAGGTCCCACTAGACTTAGACCTTGTTCTATGGTTAAAAAATAGTAAGGGATATGTGAAAATTTTTAACGATGGAAGGAAAAATATGTAGAAAGTCTTTTATCCAAGTAAACCTGCTCCCAGCATTCAGGGCTGTAACAAGTGGGCGCAAAAACACTGGTAAATTAATTTTATTTAAATATTGAAATAGCTATATTTAAATTTTATTTGCCTTAAAATGTGCCCCCCCTCCCAATGTGACTTAGGACCTCCCACCACAAGTTGCTACAGAGCTCTGAATAAGTAATGAGTTTCCCTTTAACGATTCTGATGGATCCTGATAAAGCCATAGTCCTAAATGCTAATATATACACATAGCTTTTACAGATGACAGATTAATTGATGTTCTCAAAAGAAATACAACTGGAGCAATTAGCCCGTTACTATATTTTCCACAATCCAAAGGCTGCTATAATCCAAATGACCTCAGTTTTCATTTTAGAAATCTATTTGAAATCCAAAATTAATAACTTTCCTGACCTACTTATTTAAATAATTCAAACCCACCCCTATTCTTAAAAAGATTTTCAGAAAGCAATGTTTTAAGGTGCTTCCTAATTAGCTGTCCACAGATCATTACTTAAACTGCCTTGAGTCTGAGAAGACAGGATATAAATATTTTAAACAGGTAAACAAAGATCAGTGAAGCAGTACAATTCTAACCAATAGCCAAACCTGGACTAGATTAACCATTTCTCTACATCAACATACAAAATCTCCTAATTAGGAATACTTTGTGAGTCTGCACTTTACACCCTCTTCCACATATATTTTTTCTTCTTTCCCTGCACTGACTTTGGTTACTGTTATATCTGCATTAGTTAGCATTAAACTAGGTAGATTCAGGTGGGGCAGCCATGTTGGTCTGAAGCAGCAGAACAAAGTTTGAGTCCAGCGGCACCTTTAAGACCAACAAGTTTTATTCACGATATAAGCTTTCATGTGCAAATACACTCAGATACAGTGGAACAGAACCTCCTCAACCATTACTTATAGGGGGTGGGATGGGGGTCGTTGTCAGGAAGGGCCACACTTACTGCAAATATAACCATGGTTGAGAAAACAGGAGCTGTTACATTGGCACTGTTTGATACTATAAACCCAGTGCAGCTAGAAAGGAATTGAGTGTTTTACTGTCCAGCTTAAAATGGTACAAATTCATTTTAATAATATTTAACACACTAACTCAATTTTTTTTTCAAATATGCATCATTCATAATGCACACAAAGTTTTTGAAAATCTAAATTTACCACTCATTAACTGAAGGTATTTAACAGTCCACATCACCACAACGCAGTGATAGCCCTTGTCAAAAACAGTCTGAATTGCTACACTTACATCAAAGAGAAAGAGAGCCCGACTCCTGGCTTTGTTCATTTTTTCCCATACAAAATGATACAAAACAGAGTCCATACTTTTAAAAGTACATATTTTAGGTCTTCCAGTAATAGAAATGCCCACTTTAAGCATCCCAGTGATCTCCCATATATTTCTTGTTCAGCATGTCCACACTGACAAACAAGATATTTTCCTTTATTCTTTATGTATTGCCTTAGTTAACAAGGTTTTCTTTTTATCCAGTAGGTAAAACAAGAGATGGGGCCTCTCTCAGTGGAGGCACCTGGACTTTCTTTTAGGTGCCAAACATTTTTCTTATCCAGGCTTTTAAGTAAGGGTTCCATCTTTTTAGATTCTCTTTCATGGTCTGCTTCTCCTCCTGGGGACTCGTTTATTTTTATGTCATTTTAAGCTGCTGAGTGTTCTTTATGGCTTGTTTTTACCTTGTAATCTGCCTAAAGCAGGTCTCTGGAGAGACTGCAAATGTAATAAAGAAATAATACAAAAATGCATATGGGGATGTTTGGGCGTGGAAGCAGACATCTGTACAGCAGTTTGAGACACTGTGTGCAGCTCCCTATCCAGAACCAAAAGTTATGGATACACACTTTTTTCTTTTCAGAACATAAAATCCCACTTGGCTGTTTGAGAGCTGACATGGCACTGGGAGGTCCAAGTTCAAATCTTCACTCTGCCATTGTCGCTTGCAGGGTGACCCTAGGGCCAGCCACAAACTCTTACCCTAACCTCATGGCGTTATTAGGAAGATAGAACAGAGAAGGGGAAAATGCTGTGAGCTACTTTGGGTTCCCAAGGAGAAGAAAAGTGGGGTATAAAAGAAGTTAACTAATAAATCTCACTCCTTTCCAATTTATTTATCTTCCTCCCCTTTGCTGATCAGCAAGACTGCTCTTATGAAAATAGCTCCACATGAACCAGTAGTGGATCAAACAGACCATCCTTTAGTTATTTTACAATTCTGCCAAAGATGTCTAGAACTTTCATTTTAATTTTGTTTATACTTTATAGTTAAAATGATCCAAGAGTTTACTTACTAGCTTGTGCAACAATGTTGATATGTTTTCTCAGCATAGCAGCAGCAGTCTCAGATAATGTAACTATTACTTCAAGGGCCAGTTGACGTTGCATATTATTGAGATTAGTATCTGCACATAACTGAAACAGAGAAGTAGTTTAGAACGTTAAAACTAGATCAGCTATCCAACAAATCAAAACCCCAAGGTGGGGGGGGGGAGAGAAGTAAATTTATTAACTTCAGGAATGCCTTTTTGTAAAAGGAACAGGACTGTGAACTATACCACTACAAACAGTATGTATTAGTTGTTAGCTGCATGTATTATCCTACTCTCACTGCTTTTCATACTTAACTAGTACCATTTTCTATGGTGTTTAAAATATCATGCCTCACACTTTATGTTTTTTTCTAATCCTATGACATTGTTTGCTAGATGCCTCATCCTAATAACTTCAATGACTTACAGTGGGTAATCCACCTGGAGTGTATCAGGGAGAAATGCAGAAAATATAACAATACCCGATCAAACTTACCTTCAAGCTTAGCTGTAATGTAGCTTCTAAGTGTGGACGTAAATACTTTGGAACCGTATCTGCAATCTCTACAAGGGACTTCAGGACTGAATCATCATTTTGATAACAAGATTCATTAACTGCCTGTAAGAGATATCAATTGATACCTTTGAATATATAACCTCACTCAAAATTCATAATCAACCGTATGAACACTGTTTAGTATTTCTGACATTTACAGTTGGCCTATGACAAAAAGACTCCACTGGCTGAAGAATTCAAATGCTCAAAAATAATTGCAACCTAGGCTTTACTTAATAGTAATTTCAGGAGGCACCCACTCACCTATGCCCATTCCTAAGCCTTCTCACTTTCCACCCAAAGCTGCCTCATATAGGGGGAAAAGAAACTGGGAACACCATGCAGAACTGCAAGCTCCTTCCCTCCTCTGCTCTAGCATACACAAAGCCCCTGCTCTGTTTTCAGACCTAACCACACTGTCCACTTTGGATTGCGGTTTGCAAACAGAGCCCTCTAGAGAAAGAGCTCAGGATATCAAGTGCAAAGCAATGAACGACAATGAATAATAATGTACATATTGCCCTGTGTAGAGTTGGGTTTGTTTTGCATTTAATAACTTTAGTTGAGAGTAAGAAAACAGAATATCATGTTATAATACTCTGTTTTTTCAGAATATACAATTCAGAGTTAACACAGCACCCAAATAAATGCAGTGCTGCACACTAAATGTATTTTCCATAAGGTCTATAAGGCTATATCTACATTTAATTTTTAATTACTACTGTTAGCTTTAGAATGTGATAACTGCATAAGTCTCTTTGCCATAAAGATTACCAGCAAATGGCACAAGAACTGGAACATTATGAGTTAACTGTACATTCTTGACTAGGCAAAATGTTATAATTAAAAAGGAGTAAATGTGTATTACTACTAGCAACAGCCAGTGATGGTCATTCAAGAAATTCATATAGATTTGTACAGGACCAATACTCCAAACATTTCAGACATTAAGACTGAACTAGAGGAAGTGGCATACTTGAAATCTATTTCTGGAAGGGTTCTTACCTGCAAGATACCAGGCAGCAAGTCTGCAAAATGTTTAAGAAGCGGAAGATTTTGATCATTAGCAAGAACAAATGCAGCTGCAGCCCTAGCAGACAGCGTCCTGATCTAGAAGAGATTAAATATGTCACCTTAACATAACATTTTTCACACTTTTCCTAAAGTTGGATTAAACGGTTCTTATTTATGTACTCCTCCCCCAAGCAAACATCAAGCATGCTGATTCCAGCACAGTTCCAATACTAAAAACAGTAACATTAGAATATATGATCACTCCCCTTCCACATGCACATCAGACTGCAATGGGGCATTGTGGCGAGAATTATTTCCCCACTACATACACAATTCCAACGTGAAAGCCTTTCAAGAGGAATATTTAACCCACCCAATTTTATATGGTTTGGAAAGGACAGCCAGGCTCTTTGGGAAACTCTATACACACCACACTTCAGATTTGAAAGCTCAACTACGGAGCCCATTCTAACTATTTGAAACTTGCACGTGTATCATTCAGCTAAGAGAAACACTTCTTCATATCAGGTATTTGGTTTTTCAAAGTAAGAATAAAGACCTAAGATTGTGACAAAAAATCCTTGTATAAACTCAAATTGACCGTGTCATCAAGCAGAATTAAACAGGTTCCAAATTACCGTTGGATTCTCCTGATCCTGCATACACTGTACCAACATCCGTTTGATGACCTCTAAATAGTGCTGCTGCTGATTTCCAAAAATACCGGGAAAATTCCTTAAGGAGCAAGAAAAGAACATGCACATTTATGCATCTTTCAAATCTCATAATCTCCATGCTGAGCAATCACAAAACGGTGAAACAAATGTAAATGATGCATTCACAAGGCATTGCAAAGTGCTATTATTTAAGATAACAGTTTTTAAGCTTTCTTTCTATATCAACTTGTCAGTCACAGAACCACTGTTAGAGGATTCTGTCACATGATGTACATGCAGGAATTGACGTACTTGGCATGTGTGAATATAAGGACTTGCTGTACATGCCCCAGGTGAATGAGAACATAGCCTAGAACATATGCAACACTCCCTCCTCTGCCTGCTTGTCAATCATGATTCTTCTCTTCAACCGAAGATCCTGAGATAAGCTTTCTAAAGCTCTGTGGAACACAGGATTCTCTTTTGAACCCAGTTGGAAAGCCACTGTTTTGAGACAATCCTGAAGATCCCATTACTTAAAAATAAAACACCCATGTTTTATTGCTAAATAAATTAATTAGGAGGCACTTGTTTGGCAGTATACCAGAAGATATGTAGAGCAGCTTCACGCAGTCCCACATTTTGAGAGCTGACTGAGTCAAACAAGAACTTCAGACCTTCTGGCCACTGGTTATTCCCATCCTCATCTAGAAGAGACAGATTTTGAACATTAAAATAATTCTTTGCTAAATTAAAACATAAACCGAGTTACTGCACTTTGACAAAACAGGACCACAGCAATCTTTTCATGATAAAAGTAACAGCAGAAAAAATGTCTTAAAAGGACAAACTGTTTCATTTGTACAGAAATGCCTTGCAGGGTCTGTGGACCGATGGAGAAAAGCAAGTTTTCCTTCTGTGGCAACCTCCCATATCCTTCAGAAATCTTTTCAAAAACTCCACAACACTGAGAAAATCTGCAGCTGTTGCACTAAATGCACCAGTACTTCAGTGGCTCTATCTGCTGTGCGACAAACCTCAAGTATCACTTGAAAAGGACTAGGAGCTGCAACAGTTACAAACTCTCACCCTAATGCAAAGCTATTTTAAAAAAAGAAACAGA
The DNA here is from genome assembly GCA_029375565.1 of Gekko gecko. Lineage (NCBI taxonomy): Eukaryota > Metazoa > Chordata > Lepidosauria > Squamata > Gekkonidae > Gekko > Gekko gecko. Next base: position 184,442,100 of record JAPDNY010000004.1, on the reverse strand, counting down.
CACCAACTCAGGGCAAAAACCTGCCTACCTTATTTCAGATGAGGTAACTCTATACATGCAAAGGGATTTGTGTAAAGATATCCTACCCACGAACAACATATAATGCACCCACAGATCTGGATTGAAGCATACGTCTACATCTGGGTAACCACTACAAATATAATTTCTCTAAAACGTAAATGCATATTTCAACTAACTTTATTTTCTCTTAGTTGTGCTTTAGGCCCAAAAGGAAGTCAGTTGAACCAGAGCGAGGCATTTAGCACAGACTACAAAGGAATCAGATGTAAGATATAAAGTGAATACACTATCCTAGACCTTCAAAGAAAAGTTTGACTTTATGTCCCATTCTTTAGGAATAGAAAATTACCTAGTGTATAGAAAAGGTCATTCTCTGTAGTGGCAAGCACACCATGGAATAGTTCTGAAAGTGATCCCCTTTGCCACTTTCATCTCCATTTCTCTATTTGCCAATGACTCATGATTCTGAGGAAAGCTTTCTTAGGAAAGCTAAATGGGTGATATGGCCACTGTTAGCAGTTTATCACTGAAAATTACTGTTTTTAAAATGTAAGTCTTCTTGACAAACTCTTCTTGTACAATACAAATAAACTTTACCTATTAGATTCCTGGCAAGTTCAGCTACAATGTCACAAATTTTTCTCCTCATACTAGACTGTGTTTCCATTTGAATAATCAAGAGCAGTTCACTTTTGATGGCAGCCTGAACCTCCGGGGGTAGAGTTGGATAAACTTCTTCAAAAGAAGCTGACAAAAGTCGCCGTAGAAGGACAGCAGCCATTTGTCTAGCCTATTAAGACAGAGAGATGTAAAATGAATTCTCTTCAACAGCAACCAAACACATATTCCATTTCAGTTCTTTGTAATGTTATTTTCCTACATAGCTGTGCACAAAAACCAAGCAGTTGAGCCAAAGGGCTAACTATGCCACACCTATTTTTGGCATCTTTAGTCATCTTGCTATTTTCCCTCAACTATTTCACTCTACAGTTGGTATAAGAACTACACAAGTCAACTGATTGTACAGTAGAAGAACTGTAAGCCTGGAATCATTTGTTAAAAGAGCTTCACTGAATTAATGCAGAGGGTTTTTTTTGCAGTTCAGGATTGTGTATAATTAAACATCATTTGTAAACAGTTTCTAACATTCCTCACATTAATATGAAGGAGTAAGATGAAGGAGTACAGTTGAGCTATACATTAACCTTTGGAAGAAGAAATGGACTGCATGGCAGAGACTACACAGAACTTGTTCATATGATCTAAGCTTAAAAATGCAAGCTTCAGATTAAACCAACTGAATCCTCTAATCACGTGAAAAGGACTACATCAATATGAATGATCGGATACCAACTAGAAGGTTCTGTTATGATTAAGCACAATTAAGTTTTTGGTGCTTCCAGGGGAATTAGAATGAGGTGATTGAATTAACATTGGTTGCATGCTAAATTTTTAATTAAATATTTGTAGAAAGTAATAGAGAGAAAAGATGGCTAATATGCAGTTCTGCTAAATGAGCAACCAGATTATGGATGACTAGTATCCCACACAGAGGAAATGTGAGGACAATGGAGCCCTCATTTCACTGTGCTGCAAGGGGGACTACACTATCAAGGAACACAGGGATGGCCACATTCTTGCAACAGAAGCAGCTGCTGTCTGACAGAAATGAAAAATGACAGCTTCACCAATGCACATGTCAAAGTGATTACAGGTTCAGTACAAAATTGATTTGAACTCCGCATAATATAGCAACATGTATAACCGTTTACAGAACACCTGAAGTTAACAAGACATAATTTCTTACTCTTCACCAACATTTGGTCATTTCCTCAGGTAAAATTATGCCTTAATGCACAATCAACAAAAGACAAGGCTGGCAAAAATCTCTTAATGCTCTTACATGTGACAACAAGGTTATTTCAAGGCACTATGTATCAAAGGTGCATATTGGTTATTTTAGAGTGTTTCCCATCAGCAACTCTTATAGTTATCTACTCTTATCCCATGCTGTATTTTGACTTTTCACAAGTTTAGAGACCTATTTTGGTGATTGTCAGAATAACTGATAACAAAGCAGCTCACTAAAATATGATGACTTGGTTCAGAAGCAATAAAACCAGGGTTTGGCATTATGTGAATGAGTCCTGAGTACTTCCTCCTCCCTTTAGTATTGCCTATTCTTTTCCTCCCTGCTTCACAGTGCATCAAAGTTTTCCACTGCCTGTGAACTGGGAAAACTATGGTTTGCTTATAAATCAGAACCAGAAACCTTGTGCACACACCATGGTTTGCCCAGTATGGCTAGGCCAACTAACTGTTTTGATGCAAATCAGTGAAGAAAAGCAGGAAGAAAAATTAAAGTGCAGGATCTGAGGCAGAAGCAGGAAGGAGCATGTAAATCTAAACCTCATTCTCATACCACCAAGCCACAGTTTCGCATTACACATGAATGGAGCCAGTGTGTGCATTCTAGAAGCAGTTCCCCAATAACTTGCTGTCACTGATCCTCATCTGTTGGATTAACTTTCATAACTGGGTCACACCCTGACATAAAATGGATCACACCAGCAGCACTAGGACAATGCACATATATATGATATAAGCTTAGGAACTCGGGCTACAGTTGGGTCCTGTGTCTGAAAAGAGTTGAAGACTATTGCTATAGTATACAAGCCATACATCCCCTCTCATTACTACACTGCAATATGAAACTATTCTGTAACTCTGGCATTGTCTTCTCCCTTGTAAGTTCTTCTTAGTGATTTTTTAGGATTTTCTTCAAAAAACATATACCTCTTCAGCAACAGTAGTATTTCGGACAGCTTGCAAAAGGAATGTAATCTTAGACTGGCCTGGTATGTTCTCATATGTTTCCTACAAAGGAAGAAATCAGAAACAAGTCAGCAATAAATAAAGTACCAAGACTGAGCCAGTTCCCTACACTCTAAATACATTAATTGTAAATTTCCTAGAAAGCACGACTCCTTAGTATTTGTATCAAGATTAGATTGCTACAACTTTGTTAAAACAAAATAAAAGTTCTGTAATGGACAAGATAAATGGTATCTTTGTAACATCAAATGTGATTTTGCCAAGAGCCTGCTGTAATGAAAGCAAATTATGAAATTCACAAATAAAAGGTTTTTTAAAAATCTGTGAAACAAGAAGTGAAACAACCATCGATTTCATTCTACCTCAGATAGAAAATTTTGAAATGTTATCCCATCCTTCTCCCCCACCCCAAATTTTAACAAATCACTTACAAACATGCAAGCACATCGCAATTTGCACAAGAACACACCAATTTTTATTTTTTTGCAAGTTCAAATCAAGTTTCTGATTTAGAAGCAATTCTAAACAAATCTCGACAGCTACTTTCGACTTTCATACAGAAGTAGTACAGTATTCCTATCATAAAGAACAGCAGTTCTCAAACTTTTTAAAGCAAGATAAAATTCTAAACTTGCTTCCAGTTTTTGGGACTCACTTCCAAAAGTAACTATGCTTCAAGCTTCCCCCTCCTGCAACATAAATCATACTGAACAGGTTTATGTTTTTTCACTTTTAGTATTTAGAAATATACACTGCAATTGGACAAGGGGCCATATTTCATATATCATGAAGGGACAAATCCAAATTGGCCATCAAGCTTCCTCTTCTCCCTACTGATTTTGTTCTACTCCCTTTCTTCTAGCCTTGAAACCCACTTGCAAGAGTCAAGATCCATTTTGGGGTCCTGACCCCACAGTCTGAGAATCACCACTTTATTTAATTATACTGTACTTCCCAGTCTTTTGAGGCAAGTTATATTCACTACTATATCTTGATTATCCTCAAGGCAGAGTCTCCTATTTCTGTATATCTCTTCACACTAGAGTGACTGAGAAATGGGATCATATGGACAATATCATAGGGATCAGATATAGACAGAGAATGAAAATTCTGATGTTTCTCAGTTCCACTAATAAGTTAGCCTCTTCTCCTTTAACAGTTATTTGCAGGCAACTTATCAAGGCTGCAATCCTAAACACAATCTCCTGGGTGCAACCCCCATTGAACTGCATACGTCTAATCTGAATAGATCGGTTTAGGATTGCACAGTCAACACTAGACACATCAGCTGATATAGCGGCTCCTCCCTCTCTGGCCTTGGACAGTGAAAAGATTTGCAGATCTCAGGGGACAAAGAAAGGAGACATCTAATTGTAAGCATTCCAGATGGTGAAATGGGATAAAAACCAAAATAAGAGTTAGAATCTGGGTGTGATGCTCCTACAGAACTATGATGCACTTGCACATTGCCCAAATTTATTTATTATTTTTATGTAAGCCACCTTCGGCATAAAAGCCCTGAATAACATTTAATCAATTAAGTAAATAAAACTAATAAGATGCCAAATAACTTAAAATAAGTTTGTTTGACCACCCATTGTTAACATAGCAGTGTATAAACTTTCAAGGTTAAAACACCAAGATACGAGTATCTGACAGAGTTAAGTGTAATCAAAAGTACTATATTTACCTATATAACTTAAACACTACTAAAAAAGGGACTGACCTTTTCTATTATTTGGCACATTTATGATAATTTTTCATTCTGATGGTGTCTTCTAGATCTCTACCAATCTAGATTTTCTAGATTCCATCATACTTAAAACAGCTTTCTTCAAACCAGATAATCTTGGAGACATAATTTAACAGGATCTGCTCCCCAAGATGCTTTCAGGGAGTTCATGAAGACAACATCCCTCCTCCTGCCACCAGCATCTAGCATTCAAATGCATACTGCCTCTGAACATGAAACTATACATAGGTGGATCAACAGAACATTCAAACTCCTACAGATTCACAGATGGATAAAATGTCCCCTAGCCACTCTCTTATTTGCAGGCAAGTGATGTTATGCTCAATATACATGACAACTCACTGGAGCTTTTTTAATAAAAGCCTTCAGATCCTGGCCATATTGTTGAAAAGAAAAAAATATTCAAGCCCTTTACATGCTGCTGTTCTGTACATTAATTGCTCTGAAATGTACAATTTCGACTGTGGATATGGATTCTAGGGATCATGTGAAGAAAAATAATCACTGCACTGCTTTATATTACAGTACTATGAACAAGATTTTTATACAATTGTTCATTATGAAAGAATGCACTGAACTCTGCTGACCGCTGAAGTGATGCAAATGATAAAAGCCCCAGCACAACCATCCAATGGAAAACAATGCCAAGTCAGACACTGGCAGTTATTTCAACGGAATAGAGATTCCCCACTAGGTTTTTACAATAAAGAATCTAAAGCACTCCTGCGGGTGGGAGGAAAGCATTATTCTAATTTACTAATTATAGAGCAATTCTGTAGTTCTGAGAGTTAGGTAATAATGAGAAGTATACAATGGGAAAAACTTCAAAGTGCCACATAAATTGGGGAAAACGCTTCACATATTAGGAAATACTACATTAAGGAGAAAGAATCACCATCCTACAATTCAGACACCAATTGAGACTCTCTCACAAATTTACAAAAGGAAAGATCTGCATCATTCTAACTATACCCATCAATGAGGGAGAGGAAAGAACATAAGCACAACCTACTGACTAAACACATCCCAGTGCTTTTCCTGCAACAGATAATCTGAACTGAGGCACCATTCATAACACCCATTCTTCTTCAGGCTCGTTCCTTACTTTTGCAAATTCAATCTGGGGGTCTCCTGAGAGGACAGGGCAATCACAACAACCACTTCTTCAAGAGCCTTAGCATTTCCATGTGTGGCATAGACAGCAAAACAACATCAAATAATTGGTTTGGCTTCTACATCAGCATTGTACACATTTATGTATGTCCATAATTATAGATTAGCCAATTTACTATGCCACTGATTGATTTTCTTTTTTTAAAATACAATTTATTATTGGATATATAACATGTTCATACAATTTAAACAAACCAATACATATCCATTTTCTTTCTCCTCTCCCCCCAAACAAGGCTTCCGCACTGCTCCAACCCCTTAATATTTCTCTTATACAATTACATTTACTACTAAGCATATTTCTTTTACTAATGGTAACAATTCAAAAATCTAAGTCTCTTTCCACTTCTCCTCAATAACTGTCAAAACAAATCAAACCACGTTTTACGTCCCAATTCTTCAACAAGTATTCTTGAAAGTCTTTCCAGTCTCCGAAAAGGTTTCGTCTTCTTCGTTGTTTAATTTTCTTGTTAATTTGTCCATTTCTGCCATAAACAACGTCTTTTAATCCATTCCCATGTTTCGGGTACTTTATCTTGTTTCCAACATTGAGCAAAAGTCAGTCCCACTGATTGATTTTCTTAATCAACCAGTCAAACTGCAGACAAATAACCTCCATGGTACACCACTTCATTCATGCTGTCCCATCTCATAGGTCAGCATTTCCCAACTGGCTGGTCTTGACCTGAAAGTGGCCTTCAGGTTTTTTACAGCTCTACGGATCTGTGTATGCTCTGTTCTTTTAAAGTAGGTCACCATAAAAGGTTGGGATCCACTGCCATAGGGTTAGAAAGAGGTGTCACAAGCACTCCCAAGAGACAATAGTCCAGAATCTCAATACTGAGTCACACCACCCAAAAGAGGACCCCTCCCCATGTGCTTGGAAAACCTGATGGAGGATCCCAATGAGTGCTGCGTCCTTTCTGCAGTCATGAAAATTCCATGCATTGACATTTTAAAAACTCTGCATTATGTGACATTTTCCACAGTAGATTTTTCTTCACCAGGCTCAAACCCAAAGTTTTCTCCTCAGTACCTCCCATTTTTGGAATCCTCAGTTTTAGTGAATTTTAGTGAGTTCTGAAAACGTGAAGTAAGATGGAAAAAACTTAGGGTTTGTGCCTGGTGAGGAAAAATCTATTGCAGAAAATGTCACATAATGCGCAGTTTTTAAAACTTCAACATGGGAAATATCACTATGCGGAAATGGTTTCTTGTCTGTCTATCTCCCAGGTAGTAGTGGATCACAGTTAGACAGTGGGAAATGAGCATTAAAAAAAACCCCAACAACCCAAAACAAAGGTAGAGAAAAGTGGGGTTTAAAAATCTACTCTTCTTCTATATACCCATACGTTCTGACAGAAATAATGGAACTGTTGGGAAAGAAAGACAGACAGACAGACAGACAGGCGTGCGCGGGGAAGGGGAGAATCAGGACAAGAAAAAAAGCAAAGCAGAAATCAGGAAGAGTAAGGAAGGCTCAGGTATGGGCTCCATCCCTTGAAAGGCCGATGTCTGAAGGGACCAGGGCGGCGGGAGAAAAGCGAAGGGCGGGAGGAAGCGATGGGTCAAGCAGGGGAATGGCTGAGGTAAGGGTGTGTGTGTGTGGGGGGAGAGGCCGAAAGGGAGGCAGATCCGAGTCGGGGCCAGGGCTTTGTGGGGAGAAAAGAGCGGCCGGGCCACCCGACGAGGAAGCGATCCTCCTCAGCCAACGGTTTTTAACGGCCGCTCGCGCGGAGATCTCGTCCAGAGCACGTGGGCCTCCACTTGGGCCCCGCACCCACGCGCAGCAGCAGCAGCCGCTGACAGGGCAAGGCCGGCCTCTGGGCTACGAGGCTCCGGGGAAGGCGAAAGACCGCGCGGCTCACCTCGGCCTGCTTCCGGACAACGTTGTCCGGGCTGAGTAGGTTGCTGAGAAGAAGATAGAACTGCTGCTGCTCTTGCTCCGCTGCCGCCGCCATGGCTGCCAATGTGAGGGAGGCCAGCCGGGCAGCGGGAGAGGGAGGGAGGCGGGCGCTCCAGGCCGCGCACCGACCCGACGGAGGCGGAGCTGCCACAGCGCCGCTCTTGGGAGATTTCTCCCCACCCCTCCTCGGCCAGACAAACCCCTCCTCTCTGTCGCCAGGCTGCAGTGCTGACATTGGCTACGGGGCCACACGAGGTTCTCTTCTGATTGGACGACCCCCTTAAAGCTTTTGTGATAGGGCAGGAGGAAGTCATTGTGAAGTCATTTCCCGCCATACTTGCCCGGGTTACCCGGGCCCCTGTCTGGCGGATGGGAGTGGGGCGGGATTTGGTTTTGTCGAGCTGAGCGGCCATTGGCGGGACGCGCTCGCAGCCGCTTTTTGACTGGGCGGGAAAATCCAGGGGGAGGGGAGAAGAGAGGAGAGAAAGCGCGGGAGTTTGTGCGGCGAGTCTTTGTCGGAGCGGGTGAGAGAGAAAGCGCGCGAGTGCGGGACCGGGCCTTGTTCTTCCTTGCCGCCCTCGGCTGACTGAGAGAAAGGGTCCTTCTGACGCCTCGCCGCTCCCCTCACATTGGTCTGGGATCGCGCGCGGTCCTTCTTCTGCAGCCATTCCTCTAGCACGAGGGCCGTGACCTCTGGATAAATCCCTTTGAGGCGAGGTAAGGAGGTTGTGTGGGGTGAGGGGAAGAACATGTATCCCCCATATAGATCGCCTTTTCAGCCTGGGCTCCATCTATTCCAATTATGCGTGTAGTTTTTGGTTGGGGAAAGTGGCCCTTGGGGTATCTTAATCCAGAACCGTTTTGGGCCAAGAAGCAAGCTTCGTATTGAATGCCGGGAAAGTTTGTTGGAAAAATGATTGCCTTAGAAACTCAGATTTTCTTTAAATGGTTTCTGCGTTTTTCAGTCTTTGGACCAGAATGCGGCTGTTAGCATCTATACTCTGTTGGAGCAGGCAATGTTAAGCATAGGTTTAAACTTGGAGGGGTTCAACCCCCCCTCATTTGGCCTCCCCAGGTAACCAGTGCTAGGCAGTATCTACAAACTCACATGAGGGACTCTGTTACATTGGCATCTGCAACAAAGGACTGCTCACCCTTCTTGTTGTATATTATTATATTACAGTTTCTGTGATTCTTTGGGGCTTTGTTCCTGTTTGCTAGTATGCATTTGTGTGTTTATTAAGAATTTATAATAAAAAGGAGCTGCGGTTTATATAAACAATTTACAAATGTTGCATAAGAACTAAGAGCCTCTGAAGGAAGATATATGATTCTTAAAATCAGGCTCTCAGGAGGCAAGATTTACACACAAGCAACAATATATGCCCCAAATAACGCAAGAGAAAAAAAATTATGAAAATATTTTCCAATCCATTTTAGACTTTCAAGAAAAAAGAGATAATGATCTTCCTTAACCCTGGCTGGCTCCACCCACTTTCAGTGTAGCAACTTGCTTGGCTCCAATTTACATTTAAGGGAAAAGTGAGTTTCTATTTTATTTTTCAGTTACATCAGGGCTTTATTTCTGTTGGAACTTGCCAGAACCTCTTTGACTCCTCCTGACGGCAGCCTGAAGAGGCAGCATAGCAGCAGTTGAGCCCAGTCCACTGGGAAGGACACAGGCAAAAGAGAAAAGAGGGGACAGGTACCTCACAAGTGGCTGCTGGGGAACAGGAAAGGGAGGTGGTTGGAGGGTTGGTATGGGGCCCCCCTGAACCAGGGATTGCAGGCGCATGCAAGGAGGGAGACCCTGAGATTGCAGTCTTTGTAACTTTCTGCACCAGTTCCATTAAGGTGAGGAGAAGGACTGGTTCAAGGAAGCATTTTTCACCCTCCTGTCTTCTCTCCCAGCCGCTCCTCGGGTGGCCTGTAAACCCAAACCTGTGCCTGAAGCAGCAAGAGGTCGTGCACTCTCTTCCCTACCTCTAATAGAGACTTCGATGTCTTCACAAATTTCAGTGGGGCGGGAGGGAATTCACTGCAGGTAACTCCCCTGCTTTAGTGAGTTCCCAAATTTGCATTTGGCTGATCTCCCTGAATGGCCTCCTGTTGCCCCTGATGAAATTACAACTTTAATGGACCAGTTAAAAATAGGTAAAGCTCCAGGCCCAGATGGAATTATTCCAGAGATCTTGAAAGCTGACCCAGACTGGTGGGCCTTCCCCTTGGCCTCTGTTTTGATCATTTGCTTCCTGATAAGAGATTACTATTCCTTATCAGGAAATAGTATACGGCTACATCTTGTCATATACAATTTCCTGATAAGGAATAGTAATCTATCAGGAAGCAAATGATCAAGTTTCTTGCAGAGTAAGTTCCTCAAAATAGAGTCAAAGGCCCCTTTAAAGTCCAGAAAGGCAGCATAAAGCTTAGCCTTTCCTCTTTTGTATATTTATCAAGTGAGGAGAATACAATGATCAAGAGATGATTTCCCCTGGCTGAACCCTATTAGCTCAGGACCAAGGATCTTAGAAGATGAGGTCCAGTTAAAGAGCTTTAGTTGTATACAGCTACATCTTGTCAAAGGAGCTGCGGTGGCTCAAGTGGTTAAGACGCTGAACTGCAGGCTGTGGAAGGTCAGCAGTTCAAGACCCGGGACGCCGCATGATGGAGTGAGCTCCCATCTCTAGTTCCAGCTCCTGCCATCCTTGGTGTTTAGTCATGCTGGCCACATGACCATGGAAACGTCTTCGGACAGTGCTGGCTCTTCAACTTTGAAACGGAGATGAGCACCGCAACCCTAGAGTCGGATTCGACTGGCTTTCGAGCAAGGGAACCTTTACCTTACATCTTGTCAGATTAGATGCCATCCCTCTGGAAGATGTACACCAATAATTAATGTAAATAAAGGGGTTAAGCAAGGCTGTATTTTGGCCCCTTCCCTTTTCAATCTTTTTTTAAATGACTTTGCCCCTTTTCTGTCTTCAGTTGATGGACACAGCCCTAGACTTGGCTCTGCACATTTCTCTTTACTGCTGTATGCTGATGACGCAGTCCTTTTGTCATCTACTTGTTTGGGGTTGAAGCATTTACTTGATTGCTGCTATGAATATTGTGCTGCCAACAGGCCCGGCCCCAGGTGACTGAGCGCCCTAGGCAGGACAGCCTGGGGCACCCACCCCACCGGGGATGCCAACCTCCCGGTGGGGCCTGAAGACGGCCCAGTGCCAGGAGAGCCGGGGAAGGGGCGGGCTTAGAATGCCCGCCCCTTCCCTCCCAGCCGCGAGGCACCCAGAAAAGCTGGGGCTGCCGGTGCTGGGTGGCCCAGGGGGCTTTCCACGGGGGGTGGGGGTGGCATTTTGGCGCCCCTGCAGGGCTGGCGCCCTAGGCGAGCCGGCCCTGGCTGCCAATTACCTGGAGTTAAATTATGAGAAGTCCAAAGTAATGGTCTTTTCCGACATCTGGAAGGTTTATGACTAGAAAATCAGTGGAACAGGTCAAGGTCTTTAAATATCTTGGTGTTCATTTTCAATACAACACCTCTTGGGTATGTCATCAAAAAACAGCAATTAATACAGCCAAAGTAAATGCAGCAGCAATTTCCAAATTTTATTTTTCAGAAAGAGGTAACCAGTATGTACCTGCTGCTTTAAAAGCCTTTAATGCTAAAATAGGAGCCCAGTTATTATATGGGGTGCCTATTTGGATCAGTACAACTGGAAATCTCATAGAACAGCCTCAATCCTATTTCCTGAGGAAAATCTTTGGGGTGCCAATGTGTGTCCCCTGTGTGTCCAGCTTTATGCCTGGAATGTGGCCAGAACATGTTGGTAACTAAAGCATGGCTAAGTGCAATTAAGTATTGGCTTCTCCTTCTTTTCAGTTCAGATCCCTCTAGTTACATCTATCAGCTTCTACTGGAATCTAATGACTCTAACTGGATTACCTGTAAAGAACCCAAAATTAAATCCCTGGATATCACCTTAGATTCCTTACTTCTGAATCTGAGGCTTTTTCAATTATAAGAGCCAATCTACTTCATTCTGAGCTACATTCACTATATAATGCTGCTAATAAAACCTGTTTACTCCTGTATTTTGGAATATCTTCTAAAGTTGGCCAAGCTGCCTCTTACCTGTACCAATTTCACACCCCCAAACTCCGTAGAACCCTCTCTTTGGCGAGATTTAATGTATTACCTTCAGCCTTATTATCTAGCTGTTTTCAGGGTGTGCCCTTTTCTGACAGATGTTGTCCATGCACAAATGATAATATCGAAACAATCTCCCATGTCTTGTTTCAGTGCCCCTTCTATCATGCACTACAACTGACATTTCGAAATTTTACTTTAGCTCAATTAGAAGAATATCCTGATTGCCTAAAGATCCTTATTCTTCTTGATAATCCAAACCTTTAGATAACAGAAACTTTCAATAAATTTCTTTTTGGTGCCATTTCTATTCACCGTTTATTTAATTGATTGGTATACTTGGTAATTCCTTGTATCTGTATTTTACAAATATTATTCTATGCTGTGGTTGTTTTTGTTGTACATGAGTCTGGAAGGGTTACATGCCAATAAAGGTAATTTGATTGGACTGCAGATAACCCAAATAGGATGTGGTGGATGCCTGTCTAATGTTGTAAATAAAAGGTGGCAAATTAGAAACCACAAGCATGGGAGTTTTTGTATCCATTTCTTGTTAGGCAAGCCAGATAGACCTTATTTTTTAGTGTTCAGCTCTGGGAGAATCTAAAGGCAGTTTTTCAGGGCAGGGGGGAGATGGATTCTCCTGTTTTCATGTCACTATCAGTTTAAGGCGCCCCTCTGATTCCTTTCAGCTCTCTCTTCTGTTTCTTACTATCCTGGGGGAAGGGCTTCAATGCCAGCATCTTTCCACTTGGAGTTGACACAGCTCCTGTGGTCTTTTTCTTCCCTGCTAAAGCCCACTGGTATTTCCATTGTTTCCCCATTTCTCATCTGGCCAGTTATTGCTCCTGGACCCTTTGCGAGCAGCTGTCCTGTACTACACAAGGGCCAAATGTTCTAGTCAAATTTGCATTAGCAGAGTACAGAGATTGATTTACTGTCCTACTTTCGAGCCATTCCTGGGCAGCTGGGACTGAGCACCTGGGAAACAGCCCTGAGAGGAGTGTTAGCTTGCACCCCCCCCCCCATCTTCTAGCCTGACTAGGTAAAAAGCTTTGCAAGAGCACCCTCAGACACTGACAGCTTTCTGATGCTCTTTTCTGGCTGGCTTTGTAGCACCAATACCCTCATGTGCCGATCCTTTCTGTCTTTCAGTTGATCTTCCATCTGGGAGCTGTATGCTTGTTGGGAACAGAAGAAGTGAGAACAGGACACGTTAAGCCTGCCCTTGGCTGCTGCTCGAGAGAGTGTGTTGATCTCTCCATGAGAGCTACCCCAACTATCTGACTGAGCTCCCTGAAGCAGAGGTGTACCGGAAGGAGGCAGAGGCAGTTTTCATTGGATTAAACAACAGCAGACAGTAAGTGCAGTAATCATTAGTGCTGGTTGGCAAGATGCAGGATGTAGCCTACATTGTGTATATGTGTGTGTGTATACGTGTACTGTGTGACAACTGAGAACCATGAAAAGGATTTTGGACTCCTTTACTGAGGTACAAGGAAACATAAAGCAATTGAAGACTGTTCATCAACATCCAAGGATTCATTGATCAATCCAGCTAGAATTTCAACTTCCTACAGTAATTCGGGTTTGGAACTTCAAAGTGCAACAAGTGACTCAGGGTGTTTTACTTCGGGTCTCTGACATTAATGAACACTTCTGGCCAAGTTGTTGGACTATAGAGCAGAGGAATAAATTTGTGAAAAAAATGTTATTTTTTTCATGATGACAAGTTAGGTTGCTCACTGTGCAAAAATGTTGGATGCTTAGGCACAGAGGAGAATGTGGGTATGTGGCTTTCTAAAGAATGGATAAATTGTGAGATAACATCTTATGGTGAAAATAGGAAACAGCAACTAACATCTCTGAGGAAAATGATTTTTGACCATAGAGAAAGTGGAGGTCATAAAGCTGCAGTTAAAATAATTGAAGAAAGAAAAGCTCAAAACAGTATGTCTGAAGTCACTAGCAAGAGAGAAGGAAATTAGCAATAAAATATTCACACTACATATAAAGTGGCTAAAAAGAACCAGTCTTTTAATTATTTTGAAGCTGAAATTGATTTACAAGAATTAAATTGTATTGGTATTGGGAGAATTTTGCACTCAGCTACTGCCTGTATAAATTTTATAAATCACATTGGCAGTGAAATGAGAATTTGTTGCCAGAGGCACTGCCTTTTATTCTTGGGTAGCCCCAAAACAGGGGTGCCCTACTTTCTAACCTGAAGTCCAAAAAGTCAGGCACTCTCAGCTTGACCACAGAGTCAGGCTGCAGGTGGTCTGCAAAAGGGATTTCATATTCAGGTTTAATAAGGTGACCTCAGAGCAAGCCTCCAGTCTTCCCCCTCCACCCAGCAGAGATTATGCTTATGGAATAACAATGAGTTCCAGAGGTAAGTCTTTAGAAGCCACCTGACACTCTCCAGCACCTCACCCAGCCTTTTGTGTCCTACGTGTAAATTCTTTGTCTTTCTTGCCTCTGTCCCTCAAGATACTGGGATAAACCAATCAATCATTCAAATGTTTAGCAATCCTTCCTGATGCTAATCAGGGACGGCTCCTACCTTTTGTCTACCTCAGGCCAGGACCATTAGTGAGTCAGATAATCCATTTATCTAGCCACCCAACACCTGGCTTCTATTGTTAAATCCAGACCCTCCCTCTCTGGAAGCTCATTGGTCATACCTAAGGTCTGCCGCTACTGGCATCACACACCCCTGGGACCCATCATTGGTCCAGGTAATCTATTGTTCTCACCTGAGACCAGCCCCCAGGGCTGCCCATTGGTCTACATTCTTTGCCAGTGCCTATATCCCAGCACACAGATGGCCTTAGAGTGTGTGTTTTCTGCCATGATCCAAAATGGCAGGCCACCCCTGAACTCTCTGAGTTTAGGCCAGAATCCATGGACCTCTGCACATCTGAACAGGTTGTATCACCCCTCTATAACCCATCAATCACCTCTGCTTCCTTAGTGCTATATTGTGTGAATGTTTGAGAATATTTAGTAAAGAAATCATTATTTTGGCCACCCAATTTCTGTGTCTGTTCCTGGGTGCTTGGGAATTCTAACTCTGGTATACACAGGCCAGATTCTATAGATAAGCCAATTTCGTATTAATTATAATTCCCCATCTTTATTAAATAATAGAGCAATTTGGCTAACAAATTACATTAAGTGGTAAGATTATTGATTCAAAGAGTAACATGTCACTGATACTTGGTGAATCTACTACTGTGAGTCAGAAATCTGTTCTGGTAGTCAGGGTTCCCTCTAAGCTGAGTTTTTTAGCTTCCATCTCACACATTTTTGTCTTAGCTCAGGAAGGATTACTCCAGAGCTAACTAATTTATGCAGTATCAAATCGCTTATTCACAACTTTAATGCCAGTAGCTCACAGAGTAGAATTTCTGCTCACAAGACTCCATGGCTTAGAGGGAGCATTGCTGATAGTGTATATTCGCACCTACATTGAGGAAGTAGACATGCAAGAATCTATAAAACTTCATTGTTTTGATAGAGCTGGAAGCAAATGGAATATACAAAAGTTTGATGTCTCTAGAGTTCATTGACATGAGGTAGTGATGCTGGGATTTCATGGAGGAGTTTCAAAACTTTTCAAATCCAGATTCCCTGCCATTGTTGTATGGCATAGTGCTAGCCATAGGCTGGAATTATCAGTATGTGATGTTGTAAAAGAAGTTTCTGGCATCAATAGATTTCAGAGTTTTCTTGGACAAGTTGTATCTTATGTATAATTCATCTCCAAAAAATGCAAGGCAGTTCAAGTCATGTGCAGCTATGTTGGAGACGGAGATTTTAAAAACTGGAAGGATTCTGTCTACAACATGGGTTGCATCTAGCTACAGAACTGTTTTGGCTGTTTGTCAGGATTCTGAAGCCCTAGTGCTTCATTTTGAAAAAGGTAAATCAGAAAAAGGGGCGAGACAGAAGCACTGTTCCGGGTCCTTATTATAAGAAAACATTTGAGACAACAGAAAATCTGCAATTTAAGGGTGTCCCATTGCACAGAAAAAATAGAATGGTGATGACCCACCAGTCTCCCCAGTTACAGTCTATGATCAGCATAAAATTTCTCTTCAGAAAAGACTGCTTTCAAAAGAAGACATAGAACTGTCAAGGTGTGTAAGAGTTCTGAATTCTAAGAATTGGCCAGTGAACTCAACGTTCTCTGTGGGGAAGAAGAAATATGCACATTGGTAAGAATTCAGCTCAATGAAAGAAAAACCATTTGAGCCTTCAGAGAACATCTAAAATTCAGAGAAGAATTCTGGTTCGGCACACTCTCAATACAATAGCTATTTCCTCCAGTGAGTGAGAAAGGGGATTTTCCCAGACGAACCTGATTGTCTCTCCAGAAAGGTCCTCGTCATTCAAAACCATAACATCTTTATTGTTTATAAAAATTGTTTGGCCTCCCTTAACAGTCTTTGATCCATCAAATTATGTTTAAACATGGTTGCTTTAAGATCATCATTCAGTTTTAGTCACCAAACGCAACACCTGGAAAAGAACTGAGGAAGTTGGTGACATGTCTAAAGTTTGGAAACTGCTTTAAAGCTGAGGTAAATCTGGAGTGCATGAAAATAATATTGATGTAAAGAATCCTGTGTGGTTCTCCTTCATTGCCTCTTGAAAGTGAGAGTTCTGGCACCTCTTTTTCCAGAAAAAAACACCCTGATTTATGCCATCATTATATTGTATTTTGGAAATGGAACCCTGGGGAAGGGTAGGGCCTATGTTTCCTTGTTGAAATATCTTTGCTTGCTTACTTGCTGCTGTTGCTTTTTGCTGAGTGTGGGATGGGTCTATATATCCCTGACTGAGAACAGTTATTTTTTCATGGTGGGGGGACTGCTTCAGCCACTCCTAAGCTCTTCTTTCAATTTCCATTGAAGAAAAGGACGATTCCTAAAATGGCAGCCTGGGTGCTGTCTCTCTGAAGTAATGAGAAAGCCCATCTGCTTGAACAAGATTGGGGGGAGATGCAGATCAGAGGTCTCGTTAAAATTTTCTTTTGCCCTGTGTGCAGCCCAGATAAAACATTGACATGGAATGGTCATGCTCTTAATTTTGCTGTTACCTAAAATGTTGTGTTACAATTTCAAAGAGAACTCGTGAAGAAATGGGGGGGGGGACAGCTGAGTAGCACTTTCAGAACTGCAGCAAATGTATTGCTATAGGATTTGGGGATTTTTTCGATAGATATTTTGTGTCTTCTTCAAGCCTGTGATTTTCTAAGTTTGCTGAAGTGGATGCTGAACTAGTTCCTTTTTTAAGTTAATTATTGGCCCCACCAAGCTTGTTAAGCATTCTTTTTAAAATGTCTACAACTCTAAAGAATTGGTCCAGTAGGTGTGTATTGACAATTGTTCACCACATAGGCAGCTATAGCTAACATGAACTAGTTTTAAGCATATAATAGTATTATTGCACCGTGGCTTACTTTGCATGGTGGTTGTTTGGATAAAAAGCTATAAAACGCTTTGGCAAATTTGAAATGCTATTACAAAAAGTTAGAAGCTGCAGGGATTATACCCTGCCTGCACAACAGGCAAGCCTGTCCTGGCAGACATTGTGACATTATTTCAAACTATGAGTAACATGACTATCCCTTCTCCTATATTTTATATGTAATTTCTCCTCCTTCAGAATCCTGATATTTTTCTTTGAATTGTTTTCAGTTCTCCATTCAATTTACCATGGATAGATCTGTAATTACAAAGAGGGAAGTACTTTCTGATGCTGAAGTTTCCTCTTGTACTCCAACAACATCCTTCAGTAATGTGAAGCAAAAGCCAGGACGACAATACCAAGATACTTGGAAAAGAACCTACGGATGGCTCTCTTTTGACGTGGCAACAGGAAAAGCATATTGTGACGTCTGTCGCTTAGCAGCAAATGACATGAATGTTCCTCTTCCAAATACATCAGGAGACAAGGATGGTCGTGAAGTTTTTGTTCAGAATGGCTTCTCAGACTGGGAGAAGGCACCGTTCAGATTTCACAGCCATCAGAATTCTAACTTGCACCGTGCAGCTGTCCAAGCTATAGCCTCTGTTAAAGAAGACTTAAATGTACATAGCAAGTTTTCAGAAGGCCGGCAGAAGCAAATGCAAGATGCTAGAAAGGCACTGCTGACAATTTTATCATCGGTAAGGTACCTTGTCTGTGAAGGCAGTGCAATATGCAGCCACGATGAGGAAGAGTCAAACCTGAAACAGCTCTTGCTGCTACGTGCTGAAGATATTCCACAGCTGAAATCATGGTTGAATCGTACAAACTATAAGTGGATTTCACCTACCATTGTGAATGAGATGCTTGAAATCATGGCTCACAATGTTCTACGTACACTAGCAAGAAAGATTAAAGCAGCTGTTTATTACAGTATAATTATTGATGAAATCACGGATTTCATTGCACAAGACCAAGTTTCATTTTGCTTCCGTATTGCTACAGAGGATATGTTTGTGGAGGAGTTATTTTTTGGATTTTATGAAACCACTGCTGAAACTGTCTTATCTGTTTTGAACGATATACTCGGTCACTTTGATCTTTCTCTTGACAGATGTCGTGGCCAGTGCTATGATGGAGCATTGAATGTTGCTGGACATCTTAGTGGAGTACAGGCTCTTGTAAAGGCTGAGGAGCCAAGAGCACTCTATGTTCATTGTTTTGCAAATGTTGTGAACATAGTGGTACAAGATATGTCAGAAAATGTTACAATGTGTAGAAGTTTTCTGAGTGAGTTATCTGACATGATCGCCTTTGTGAAAACTTCACCAAAATGTCTTGGTTTGTCTAAACACTTTCAGCAGGCAGAGAACATAAATCAGAGACAATTTTGCTCCACTAGATGGAATGTTAGGGCAGCTTCCTTACAGTCAGTGGCTTCAAACTATGGGGAGTTGATTCAGTTCTTTGAGAATGTATCTTCTGAGGAGAGAGGAGATCCTGGGGCAAAAGCAGATGGATATGCACAAAGCTTGTTGAGATTTGCTTCTTACTTCATGCTACAGTTATTGCTACTTGTGTTTGGTTGTTTGGACGTTTTAGACACAGCTCTTCAAAAAAGTAATCTACAGTTCCATCAAGCAGAACTTCTTTTTGCTTCTACAAAGGAGAGTACAAAGCAACTGCAGAACAATTTTGAACAGTTCTGGTCACAGACAGTCATGACAGCAAAAGACTTAGATTTAGAGAGCCCTACTGTCCCTAAGTGTAGAAAGCCTGCACAATGTGCTGATGTTGGGTGTGATCTTCACCAGTTTCAGTCTCCTAAGGATTTCTACAGGAAAATCTTTTATGAAATCATTGATAATATCCACAGCAGTTTAGACAGTCGCTTTTCCTCAGATGTGTTCCAACACATGAGCAAAATTGAAAAGTTTGCCATAGGAGAGGATGATAGTACATACATTCTAAACTTTTATAAAACTGACTTTGACGCTGCCCGACTACTGCTTCATCGGGATATGCTTTTGGATATTGCAAGGGAGCGGGAAATTAAACTTTCAGCTCTTCGTGATGTGATTGATCTATTCAGTGGAGAACAAGGGAAAATTCTGCATGACCTACTATCAGAATTAGCTAAACTTATCAGAATAGGCCTTACCATACCTGTTTCTTCCTGCACCTCAGAAAGTTTTCTGTCATGCCTTTGTAGAGTAAAGACATTTCTACAGTCAAGCACAAGTCTGGCAGGGCTCAATCACATGGCTCTTCTTTATGGACATAAAGAGATCTGTCAGGAAATTGATCTTAACACTGTAGCCAATGAGTTCATTCAGAGAACATCCATTAGAACAAGCACATTCAGTGTCATTTAAGTACAGAGGCTTTTTGATTGTTACATCTTAACGAGTGGGTTATACTGAGATGAGGCAATAGGTATAGGTCTGCTACTAATACCGACACATGCCAACTGTTTGGGTGGGGAGGTGAAGGGAAATTGGGAAGGATAGGTGGGATATCGCAGGAGAGGTTGCCTGTGGGAGCAGGAGAAGGGGCAATAGGGGATTAGGAGAATATTTGATTTTATTGTACTTTTAAAAATGTAAATAAACACTTTGCATTGTTAATTAAAAGTTAAAGATGTGTTTCAGTTGTCTGAAGATCATTTGTTGAAGCCAAATGTGTTTTACAAGTTGAACTTAAAGAGTAGAAATTAACTATGCACAGGAATGCCGATATTTCCCATAAACTTAATTATGTTATTTTATTAATAATTTGTTCTGAATGTCTGTATTTAGGGTGGAGTTTTTAAACAGTATGCTAAGAAAGCAAGGTATATGAAATCCTAGGTGGCATAACTGAATTTTCTTTGGGGTCATGGCTGTGGGCACTATTCTAAATTGCCTCACAACATGCTTGTACTCAATAGGAGTTTGGAGTGAGAAGAAGATTGCTACTATGAACACTGTACATTGCTCAGAACTTGAGTGCACAACAATTTTTATTTATTTATTGTTAACTTTTACCCCACCCTCCCTGCCAAGGCGGGCTCAGGGCGGCTTCCAAAAACTGACACACAGTGTACAATTTACACATGATAAAATACAACAAGTCATTTAAAACACAAGACAAATCAATTTAAAACATAACTTCGATGGCGATAAAAATAAAGTGCAGTTTAATGACATAATCCGCGTTGGCATGCTAGGTCTGAGTTCACTCAGGGCACTGCTGTTAAGATGCCGCTCCTAACGGAAAGCCTGCCTAAAAAGCTCTGTTTTCACAGCCCTGTGTGAACTGTTTTATATTCTGCTGTGGCTCAAAGACTTTAGCCATGCATCTATCTAGTGAAGGTATCTGTGATGCCATAATTTAGTAAATTTCAGTACTAAGTCACCCTTATGAATAAGGCAGAAACAAGACTCTTGTAAATGAATGTCCAGGAAAACTTCAAAAATGTGTTCCTTTACAGGCTTTTCTATGTTCCCTTTCTTAGTGTCCAATTTGTGACCATTAGTTTGTCCTATGCATATGGTATGTACATTTGTAGAGCTTGAAGTGACTGTCTTAAAAGTGAATTTCAAAAACAGGACACAGCAGAAGATTGCTGGGATACCACTATAACCACTGGCCAATTTCCATCTTTTCCTAGGTTTGACCTAGCCTATGGTTATTAAGTGGTGCCTAGGCCCTCCTAAATTTCTTAATCCCCCATGGCTCTGCCTCCATAGATAATGACAATGGAGGCCTCTCCTTGTGATGTTACTGACTCCTTCCTATGTTGTAACTGGGCCCCAGTTCTTTTAAGGACCCAACATAGCAATGCTTCTGGCTCAGCCCCCCCCCCCCCCGGGAACTGGAAAGTCTACGCCTTTAAGTGCACAAAAGAATAAGCACAGTCACACCTTTCTCACTCAATGGGTTTCGAAAGGTATAACTCTGTGTAGCATTGTGCTGTTAATCTTGTTTGCACAGGTTGATTTGCTTTTGTTTTTATTCCCCCCCAGTATCTTCCATTCACAGCCCAGTGACCTTATATTCTAGGTCACCATCTATTATGTTTTCCTGGACGTTCAACCCCAACTGAGTCCTTTCTAGTTTTTTTTGGCTTCTGGAAGAATTTAAAATTCATTATATATACCAATATTATTTACTATTTTAAAGCTTTTTGTAACAAGCAAAGAGCCTGCAAGCAGATTCTTTCCCTCCCCCCAGTAAAAGATTCCCCCTTCCTTTTTGCTGCTTTTGCCTTAGAGGCAGTGAGGAATATGCATGTATGAGAGAGGCATTTCCTCCAGTATTCCCTGTGAGATGAAATCCTGTCTCCAGACCTAGAAACTAGAAGATTTAAATCTTTTGACTTCTTCCCTCTTATTTTATAAAAATAGAGGCTTTTGGGGCCACTTAGTCTTTGAGTCCTCAATGAGGGTAATGCTTGGATTCAGGGTGCTACCCACCATTCACATAGTGAATTATGAGGGGATTATAGGCTTGAAGTTTTTTAGGCGTTGAAATCTTCCTGTCATCCATCCAGGTAATCTGACTGTTCATATATTTGGCCACTACACAATCACATAATTACCTTTGAGTTTTTGGGTTGGTTGATCCGACTGCCTACAGTATGACCCAAATATCTGACTTGTTTCATTCCTACCTACCATTTTTTTGGTTTGATTTTTAATCAAAGCATTGTAACACCGGATCATAAGAACATAAGAGAAGCCAATGTTGGATCAGGCCAACAGCCCATCCAGTCCAACGCTCTGTCACACAGTGGCCAAAAATACCAGGTGCTATCAGGAGGTCCACCAGTGGTGCCAGGACACTAGAAGTCCTCCCACTGTTGACCCCCCCCAGCACCAAGAATACAGAGCATCCCTTGCCCAAGAGTCCTTATCTATATCTTGTGGCTAATAGCCATTGATGGACATCTGCTCCATATGTTTATCTAATTCCTTCTTGAAGCCGTCCATACTTGTAGGTTCAATGTGAGTTACATGTTCCTAGTTTTTACTAAACATGCCAGCACCATCATTAATCAATGTATGATAATTCAAACGACGTCATTCCCATCAGCAATTTGTTGACCAACCTTTGGAGTGTGGTAGTGGCATTTTGGATAACTAAAGGAAAACTGTAAACTCAAAAATCTCACCTTAGTAATAAATGTAGTTTTGGCCTGATATTTCTCCACCATGGGGACTTCTCAATGACCTTTGGTCAGATCAAAGAAAGTCAGCCAGCCCCTAACACCTCAGTTCATTCTCTCGGCTTTGCGTTTATGTCTGGCACATTCACCTTATCACCAAGGACCATCTTCCCAGATGTGGGCAGTTGCCTAGAGTGCCACCTTCAGAAGGGCACTGGCCTGCTGATGAACCCTTCTGCCCCTCCCTTGCCAGCCACAACAAAGCCCTGCACCACTCACTCTGTCTATGTGCTCAGCTGGCCCTAACTTCTGTGCTGCACTGCTGCACATTCTCCTTCCTCTGCTGCCTCTTCTGCACCTCAGCAGAGGCCTAGGGTCCATGCCAGCAAATGCATGACGGGACTTCCACAGCCCACAGGGGGCTTCAGTCCGACTCCACTCGCGATCTCTGTATCCCACCCTCTGACACAAAATCCCTGTATCCCACCCTCTGACGGGAAGAGTGGGCAGCCTGCCCCTTTCAGCACCCTCCCAGCAAAAGGAGGAGCCATTCTCTCATTCCAATAGGTTAAGCCCACTGCCAGTTGGGAGTTGGGGAGGTGCGGCCAAGCACCTGCTGGTTTGGCTGGGGGCAGAGGAAGAAAAGAGAAGAAAACAAAAAGAGGCAAAACAGAAAAGCTGAGGGGGCTGCGGCGCCAGCTGTGCCTCCTCCTCCTCCCCACCTCCTTTCACACAGCTGTAGCTCGCCAGCCACAGTGACCCCTTCCTCTCAGCGCTGTCCACCCCTGAACACGCCATGGAGGAGGAGTGGGCAGGAGAGCAGATGAGACCGCTACTCACAATTGTAATGAAGCAGGTGAGGGGCTGGGGGGTGGCAAAAGGAAGGGGCCCCCCTGCCCACCTTTCACCTCACGCAGGGGCTGCTGAGTGTTCCCCTTTGCGAGGACAGAGCGGCGTGCCACCAATGGCAAGTCCTTAATGACTGAGGTGGCGACACAAAGACAGGCGCTCATTCTTCCAGTCTCTCTTTTGCAGTTGTCAGTGGGTCCTGGAAGTGCCTCGGGGCGGGGGAGGAGAGAAGATCTCACCCCCATGCTTCTTTCCTGATGCCTTCCTAGCCACTGTTTTACTGCCCAACTGTGATGCCCAAAACTGCTGTCACTCATGGATGGATGGGGGGGGCAGAGGAGCACCCACACCGTTTTCACTTTTTTATCCTTTTTTAAGAACTCATTGCTTAAATATTCAGTATATTTTTAGGCTCTGGAGGGGGTGATGAATGGCAGATCTTTAGTTCTTTCTCACTTTTTGTTCTTTGTTCCTCCTGCCTGAATCTTCAGCATCTTTATTCTCTTTTTATCGAGCCCATTTCCTGGCTGTGTTTGAGACTTGGGGAAATGTGTGTCCTAACAACCCCTCTGCTATTAGGCCATGGCTTTTGTTCAGGCAGAGCTCTTGAGAGGCCAGAGAGAGAGAGAGGAAGCTTGGGCTCTTTGTTGGAAGCCTGGTTGCTTCTCTCTGCCATCCCTCAGCTCTCCCCCACCCCATGCCCACTTCAGACTCTTCGGCTTGCGCTGGGAGTGTCACACAGGGTAAGAGAGATAATGGGCAGGCTGGGGTGATCAACTTTTCCCTTCTCCCTCCGGGGAAGCAAAGACGTGTGTTCCGCGGGCTGCACGCTGAGTTGGTAACTCTCAAGAGGTGGCTGCTGTATGGTGCCAGCGAACCCTCTCCTTGCAGTGGCTCCCTGAGTGTCAAATCCTGCTGAAATGAAGGAATTCGTATCTGAGAGGGATAATGTGTATGGTTACCATACTTGTCCTGAATTCTCAGAGAATTAAGTAAAACTTGTTTTACAGGATATGAGAGATGTGCCAGAGACCATTGTGATGAGCCTAAAATATGGTACTACTATTCATTAGTTTTTGTCAGCTGATTCACATATGAAATGAATATGGTCTTATATTACTTTAAACGAATGCTTGACATAAAAGGCACTAGACCCCTCTGGCTTTTGAAGTATTGGTTTAAAAAACGTTGTATAAAAAATAATTGGGGGGGGAGTGGCAGAAGTGATCTGTAATTACTAGAACCTTTTATTGCCTACCTGGATTTTCCCACCCCCGCTTTCTTTTCTTGGTTCTTCTGCTTTTTATCTAGCCAAGGACTTTATATGTATATATATATATGAGACTTTATCAAGTTTGTGCATTATTTTTGGTGATTGTGTTTTGCATTTAGTGGTCTGTAATGTGTTTATATCATTAATATAAGTTAGAAATCTACAGGAGACCTCAGTGTCTCTGGTATATTTCCTTTATTACAGTAAATAGCATTAGTTGTTACAGTTTTCTTCTGTCCAGCAGTTTATCCCGGCCAGGAGAATGGTGGGTAGGAAGGAACAAGGCTAGAGGGGCAACCTGAGAGTCCCCGGAGATCAGCTAGCTCTTGTGAAGCTTTGGGGAAGCTGTAGTCTGCTGCAGTGGGAGGTTTGGATTTATACCCTGCCCTTCATTTGGAGTCTCAGAACAGCTTACAATTTCCTTCCCTTCCTCTCCCCACAATAGACACCCTGTGGGACTGAGAGGCCTCTGAGAGATCTGCTCTGGCAGAGTGGTTAACCACTGCACCAAAACTGGCTTAGGAGGATAGGTTTAGAAGCACACACCAGTGAGGAGGTGGCGTAGACACCTGCTGGATTTAAGGGGAGTGGAGCACCATTGATTTTCATCTTTCCTGATCTAAAGTAATTTTATAAATTTGGTCATTTTTCTAGGGAGTTATGGCTGATAAAAAAAAACCATCTGGAGCTCAGTTCCGCAAACGAAAGGCAGAAAGAGCTAAGGAGCAAGCCAAGCAAGAGGTGTTCCTCCGGAAATACCTTTGCACAGAAAAAACAAGTAAAGAACAAGAATGTGATGATACCTTTGGTGAAACTACCACTGAGGAAGTTCCCACAACAAGTGATGTTGCTCCTATGACAAGTGGTATTACTTTTGAGGAAAAAGTCTCACAATTTGGAGATATTCCAGTGGAACACACAGAGGAAATGGAAGATTTTGAGAAAACTGAGGGTACTGCGATGACTACAAAAGAAGTTGGTTTTGCACCTGGCTTGAATTACAGTGACCCTGCTAACTGGCCTAACTATTGCAGTGATAATTTGCGACAGCTTATAGTTCAACATGGACCACAGCAGGTTGTATCATATGATTTCCCAAAAGACTCCAAAAAAAGAAGATTCTCTCCTGTCTACTACAAGAGGAGACTGGCAAATGGCGAAGAAGTGTGCCGTCAATGGCTGATATATTCTACCACGAAAGATGTGGTTTTTTGTTTTTGCTGTAGGCTGTTCAGCAAAAGGGATGGTGCTGCAACAGCTCTACAAGACCCAGGTTCAAAAGACTGGAAGAACATTGGAGCAATTCTGTCTACGCATGAGAGAAGTACTCTCCATTTAGACAACTACCAGGCCTGGAGAGAACTTAAACTACGCTTATGGAAAGGAAAAACAATTGATGATATGATATCAACCAGCAGAAAATCAGGGAAGAAGAGCAATATTGGCAATAGGTCTTGTAACGCTTGATTGCCATCGTCAGATTTCTTGGCATGCAAAACCTGGCATTCCGTGGTACAACTGAAAAGTTGTACAGTGAGAACAATGGAATTTTTTTTGAGGCTTGTTGAACTTTTAGCCCTTTTTGACCCTATCATGACTGAACATGTGCACAGAGTTAAAGATGAAGAAACAATGGTTTGCTGCCTAGGAAAAGATATCCAAAATGAGCTTCTAGCAAGTGCTATAAGGCAGAACATTTTAGCACATATAAACTCAACCAAATACTACTCAATTATTCTGGAATGCACACCTGCTGTTAGTCATACTGAATAAATAATAATGATTGTATGTTTTGTCAGTGTAATCAGACCAGCAGATACTGAGATGTCTGAGCCTGAGGTTATGATAAGAGATTTGTTCCGCTAAAGGAAACTACACGTGCCTTTATGACAGAAACTCTTCTTGGACTGCTTGAGCAAATGGGATTACCACTTGAGAATCTGCGCAGTCAAGGTTATGATAATGGGAGTAACATGTGAAGTAAAGAACATAGAGTACAAATGAGAGTCCTGGATATAAATCCACGTGCCTTTTTCATGCCCTGCAGTGCACACTGTTTAAAGCTGGTAGTCAATGATGCTGCTAAGTGTTGCCTGGAAGCTACAAGTTTCTTCATGTTGGTCCAGCAGATCTATAATTATTTCTCTGCATCAACTCATAGTTGGCAAATTCTAACTAGCCATGTACCAGCCATTACTGTTAAGTCACTGAGTCAAACAAGATGGGAGAGTCGGACTGATGCTTTGAAACCACTGAGATATCTTGGTAGTATATATCATGCTTTAATGGAGATCTTTAATGACCCAAGCCTACAAAAATCATCCACAAGTGATTCTCAAGTTGAAGCTCAGGCTCTTGCTGATGCAATTAGTAAGTTCGAGTTTGCGGTATTCCTTGTTACATGGTACAACATCCTTTTTGATATTAATCTGACAAGCAACCTATTACAAAATAAGCTGATTTAAATTTAGCTACAAGCCAATTACAAGTAACCAAGAACTGCCTTGTGGGCTGTAGGTGTGATGAGATTTTTGAAAAACAGTGGGATGCATTTAACTTGAGAAATGTTTTTGAGTATGGCACCATGAAAATATTGAGTGTTGTGAAGGCATAGCCCACTTTGAAAAAGATTTTTTGAGTTGAATACGCTGAGACTGTTTTTCAGTGATATCCTTCCAAGTTATTGATTCCAACTTGATAAAGCCATGTTGGTGAAACGTGGAGCATATTGAGGAAGCCGGCAATCCCATAGCTCTTCTTTTGGAACCATTCAAGTGTTCCCCTTTGGAACTGTTGGAGTAGATATCTTCTGGAAGTTCACTTTTCCCCTTTACACTGTGAAGCATATTGCTTATTAGGAGGGATTGAGCACTTTGAAGTGGTTTGGACTTTGTGAGCCATATACAGGACTTATGTTAGATCTTTTATGCCCTGATTATGAATTGGTATTGTTTGAACAATTTTGCTTAGGATCTGGAAATTGTATAAATGGTTTATTTGTCTATAAATGGTTTATTATCATTAATTATTGATTTTTTAAATTGGTATTGACACCACACACAGTTAAATTCTTTGTGTTCACATATATAACTGTGTGTTTCACTATTATATTGAGCTTATATCAGTTAGCAGTCACTGGCATTATTCAGGCATTACACCAAACCAAGGCCTGGTGCCATGTGAATGAGCCCACATTGCTTGCACAGTCCACCCCCTTCCCTCTGCTGTAGTCCATCAATGACTTCCATCTCAGATCCACAAAACATTGAACAGATGAGGATTTTCTCAGAGGATTTCCTGTAGAGGGACTTTGAGAGTTAAAACTTTATTTTAAAAGTATCCTTGCTTAATATATCATTGGATAACAATTCTTTCTGTGGCAGCAGTGGCTCATGTTAAGATGCTGAAGCTGCAGACTGGAAGGTCTGCAGCTCAGCAGTTCGAGACCCTAGTGCTACATGATGAAGTGAGCTCCCGTCTCTGGCCCCAGCTCCTGCCAACCTAACAGTCTGAAAGCAAGAAATTGCAAGTAGATAAATAGATACCACTTCGATGGGAAGGTAACAGCGTTCTGTGTACCTCAGCATTTAGTCACGCCAGCTGCATGACCACAAACATCTTCGGACAGCGCTGGCTCTTCAGCTTGGAAATGGAGATGAGCACTACCACCTAGAGTCGGATTCGACTCGCTTTTGAGCAAGAGAAGCCTTTAACAATTCTTTCATTCTTGAGACAGTGGCTTCTCTGGGCAAATCATTTTCTCAGTTTAAGATATTTAAATTTTCAGAAAGTCTTGAGTTCCTTTAGGCATCAGGCAATGGAGACAGCTGTAAAACTTGGCTGATGTAACAATATTCCATATGAAGAAAGATTTTGCCGTTGCAAGGTTGGGAACTTTTGCCGTTATAGGTATTTGTTTGTCTTGTCAGGGAGACATTTTGAGGTCACAAAACATGACTGACTATCATAATTTAAACTTGCTTATCTATTGCTGGATGTAGACATATTTTTAGCGTAAAAAGATGCTTTATGGTTTGTACTTCTGTGGGTTTGGCCTCAATGTACTCAATAAGATGCTAACTTGCAGAAGTGGCAAATTCTTCTGAATGATTCATTGTCTGTTTTTGCACCACTATTTTATATCTTGTAGAGCAAAACAATAAAGTGATGATGATTATTTCTCTTTCTATTTCAATTTACATGCAATTATTTATATAAGACTTTAAAAAGTGACTACTTTTGAACACCAGTTTGAGGCTTTGCCTTTGCTTTTTGTATTATTCACTCATATGTCAGACAAATACAAGGGTACTCAAGGATCTAGATCACAGAGTTATTCTTATTTCATTGAGAAAAATAATAGAAATAATGGTTCAGTTTCAGTATGATTTCCCCCCTATTACTTATTAAAAGGGGAATCATTAATTCCATTTTCTGATATGTTTTCATGCCAATATGGAGCACTAGGTGGCAGTCTTTGTGTGCTTTAACAAACTTCAGCAGCCATTCTAGGGGCTGTGAAACTGGAAGTAAACAGCACATATATCCATTTTGGCAAAGGAGCAAAAGCAATCATCTTATTGGATGGTTAGCTTAAACATTTGAAAAACAGAACAATTACTGGTCAGTTCTGTTTTGTTCTCCCTAGATCACTGGGTTCTAATTTTCACATCACTCTTTCTGCTGAGAAACCCATATGCACCTTCTACAGCACATGCACAATTTTCTCACACTGAAATCAGTTGCATTTATAGGTGCGTACATTTGGCTGGATTGTGCCTACATCCCACCCCTTCCTTGTCAACAATGGTGATTAAAAACAGAAGTTCTATGCAAATAATGCAAACTGCAGTTTGCTTTATGTGGCAGTTTCATTCAAAGCTACCTTGCTTGGATATCTGTCACCATTAAATAAATGAATCAGTGTGGACCAAACCACCTGCATAAATTATAGATCAACATGTTTTTGTTTTCATAACACTTGTAGGCACGTGAATGAATAGACTGCTATACCTTTTGAAGTACCAGGAAGTAGACAGTGTATTTGATGCTGTGGGTAACCAGCTATAGCAGTCGCTCCAAGAAATGTCTGATTGGTTAAATGTATCATTAACTCAGGCACTTATGGCTGGTTACTGTCTTTTATCAAAGATTGGTCAGAAGAAAAATCCAAAACAAAATCCATTTAATATCTTTTATTACATTGTAGGTATTGCATTGTTCTTTTGGTTTTCGTTGAAAAAAACAATAGTTCAGGCCTCAGCTTTGGTACCATGATTTGGTCCATACTAGAAAAGACATTTCTGAAAGAAATTCAGAAATCAGCTTTTGAACACATGCTTGTTGGCATGGCACCATGAAAATGTGCAAAATGCAATCAATCAAAACACCACATATCAAAAACCCTAGTCATGTGACTTATTGCAAAAGAAGAGGAAGTTATTTCACTACACCCCTCACACAAATCTGTTTAGCTTCTTCAAGTGTCTCCTAATCTTAACTGTCATGATGACTTCCTTCCTAAAATCCTGGGAATTGTAGTTTGGCAATGATGCTCAGCACTTAGTTAGAGATTCCTAGTCCCTTATAGAACTAAGGTTCCCAGGATTCCTTGGGACAGAGAATGACATTTAAAGCCTGCTTAGGTCTGTCCACAGGTAAAATCCAAATGCCATTCACAAAAGCCCTGTTCATAAATTACAATGAATGCACATGCAATTTGTGTTCTGTGTACACTTGGTTGTTCTTTATACCTGTGTAGAGTATTTCTCATTTTACATTGAACCTGTGTACAGCTAAAAGTACAAATGAAACTCCATATTTATCCAGGTACTGGGCCCTGGCTTCATTTGTAAAGTGACCATGTGTTGGATCTTCCTTGCAAACAGGTGTATGCATGTACATGCAGATTGTACATGCATTCACTGTAATATGTGAACAGGCCTATGTAAACTCAGTAGGAAACATAATTTTTCAGAGCACGTAAACTATGAAATACATATCTTTGATTGCTTCAAATGACACGTCCAAAGAATTCATTGGATGAATTTCCCAACATTAAGCTTTCAGAGTTTAAACAACTTTATCAGATGCTAACAAAATAGGTTTGCCAGTCAAACAGGAATCCTCAGGGATTGCCCTGAGAATATGGTTTTTTTGAACATTTCTCTAAGATGTATTCTGACTGATGTTCCAGTTTTTACTTCATACTACCAATAGACACAGAGCTTTTATATCCTGATCAGAACTTCTCTAATTCATTCTGAAATTGGACTTACAGGCTGCAAATACAAAGGCAGCAAAAATCAAATGACATAAATGATTTAGAAATTAAGAGTTAAAAAGGACTTCCTATGCCATCTGTGCCTCTCTTCTCCTTGCCAGTATACTGGTAAGGACAGGTGTTTCAATTTTTAAACTGAATAACCATAAATAAAAAGTTTATGTATATAAAAAGAAAACTTGGGATGTTCAGTAGTTAGCAAACATTGTGCAGTTCCTCACCAATACCCCGCCTCCCCCCGAGGGCATTTCAGCAGATAGCTTGTTAGGTACTGAATGTGAATTGCTGCTTTCTATTCACATGTTAAGCTTGAGTCAGAATGTGGCTCTTCAGATGTCGCATTGCTATTGGTCGGTTTCTGCAAAACCTTTGTAAATACCCAATCACTATGTGAGAATGCATCAGAGAGGGAACGGTCCTGATTGGCCTTTATCCCTGCATTGTTATTGGTTCTTATCTGACAATGGGTGTGGCTTCGACAGCCCGGGAGAGTTTAAAAGAAGGAGCTGTGCTCCACTGTTTTGTGGGTGTTTGTTGGTGTGTTCTGAGTTGGAGTTGCTGTTACCAATAAAGCTGAATCACTTGCTGAAATCACTTCGTTGTTAAGTTGTCCATACCCAACATAGCTTTTTAGTTTTATGGTCAACAATTCCATGCAAAGGATGTGTCTAGTCCATTTACTATCTCTTGACGTATCAACACCAAAGAGTGCATAGCTTCAGACGGGCACATGTCTTCTTCACATTGACAAGGTTAGTGGCGACGAAACGCTTGCAAGAAGCCAAGGCTGTGAAAGAGGCCTTTTCCATTCATTTACAAACATAAAGAGGTGAACGTGACATGATATACAGGCCAGCTGGCTGGAAGCAGTGGCTTGCCTATGAGCTTTTCTCTTTTATCCTTATGCACATCCCCCTGGGGGCACTTAAACTTCTCACGGAGTTAACGTTCTCATTTCTGAAATATTGTAATTAAGTTATATGGGAAAAGGAAACCTGAAGGTAACAGAATATAGATAATAAGATCACCTTTAGAACTGAAAACTCCACGATGAGGCCTGTGGGGGAACCAGGGATCCACCGATCACACTAATTAAGTGCTAACAAGACGTTTGTCCTTGGTTCCCCAAATTCAGCATTTTTCTTGTGTTAACCCGTGGCTCAATTAGAATTTTCATTTGTGATTGTTAGATTTATCATCATTTACCATAGCTCAGTTGCAGACCACGAAACGCAGACATCATTCTTCCCTTTGCTTCCCTGTTTGTAGGGTTCACAGATTGTAATTTCTTTTCAGCTGATATGGTTGCCACTCACAGAACATATTTATAGCATTTAGGAAAAAAGTTGACAGATTTAGAAAAATTCTCATTTAGAAGGAACGTGGCAGTCGGCCTCGCTCCCATGGTCCCTGCTTTCACTTGCCAAAGTGGTGAGAGGAAGAGTCCACACTGTCCCCATGGCTTCCACACTGAGAGCAGTAGGTGTGAAGGCAACTGGAAGAAGTCAATACGGTAGCTCTCCATCTTTTTCCTTTCTTTTTTTAGAGTGTGTTTGTGTGTGTGCATGCGCACTTGCATGCCTGGAAGTCATGGTGATTTCTGGCGACCCCTACTGGGGCTAGGATGTTTTTGAGAGAGTGGCTTGCTATTGCCTGCCTCTGTGTCCTAGCCCTGGTATTCCTTTGGAGGTCTCCCATCCAATACTTGCCAGGGTCGACCCTGTTCAGCTTCCTAGATCTGATGAGATCAGGCTTGCCTGGGCTATCCGGGTCAGGGGAGCCCTCTGCCGTTTTCAAACTTTGTCTTTTCATTTTGTTGCTCCGTGGTACATTTAAAGCATGTTGTGCTGGGGTTGCCAACCTCCAGGTGAGGTTTTTGCAGTGTATGTATTTGTTGTTTGACTCTAACACTGCAGCTCGGGTTGTTACAGACCTCCAGGTGAGGCCTGGATGTCTCCTGTCATTACAGCTGATCTCCAGACTAAAGAGACCAGTTCCTCTGGAGAAAATGGCTACTTTGGAGGGTGGATTCCGTGGTATTATCTCCACTGAGGTCCCTCCCCTCTCCAAACCCTCCCCTCCCCAGACTCCTTATTAACTTGTTTTCTCTTTGTCTTTGACCTGCTGGAATAAGACCGAACCTTTCCTAACTGTACTCCCCCCCCCCACCTACTCTGGCTGCCATTACAGAAAAGTTTGGTTGACCCAGACTTTTTAATTCATTTATTCTGCCACAGGAAGGCTCGCAACAGGCCATTCTGAAAACCACATTGTCAAGGCCTCCGCAGCGCAATCCTTTGCAGGGTCACTCCCCTCTAAGCCCTAAAACTGAAACAACTCAGCATTGGATCTCAAAGTGTGGGATCGATTCAAAGCAAGCCTGCTCAGAAATAAGTCCCATTTTATTCCACAGGGATTACAGGAATGTATTGTGAGGATTGCCACCAAAGTATGTGAATTGACTATGGCAAGGGGTAACCGGCATTTACCATTCCTAAATCAATTAATTCCCAAATTAAACAATCATGTCTCCACCTTCAATATTTTAATTGATGTGTCTTCTGGCTGAATTAGACAAAGATCTGAATGAACTGTGGTGGTGGTAGATAAACGACAAACAACAGAGACAATAGACCCTCTACTCTCTATTAACCCTCAGTTAATATTGTGTGAAGAGCTGAACAACACAAAGGCTCCAGTGTTCTTTGATAAAAGAGCCCGGAGGGATGTGGCTTTGAAAGGAACCATTCTGGAGTTCTTGCGTACTGCATTTGAGAGAGAGCCCAGTGTTACATGCATCACGAGGATTTCTCATGCACAGAAGGGAAGTCTTTTCTTGGACGTCTTTTTAATGACGGTTAAACATTTATGGGCACCGCACAAAAGGAAGCATTGTAATGACAACATTTAAGGCACGTCTCATGCAGTCTGACATCTAGCAATATGTCGGTGCACTGAGCATTCATAGCAGGGACAGTTTCAGAATTTTGGGAGCCCGGGGCATTCTCTGCCCAGGGCTCCCTCCTCTCCTCTGCCTACCACCAGGCCTCCCTCTCATGCCTCCCTTTCCACTCTCTAACCCACATGCCTGGGCATCCTTCCTCCACCCCCTCAGGAGCTCTCTCTTATCACATGTACTCATAGATGTGCCACCTACATGCCCATTCCTAGACAATACTGCATACGGCTGGGAGCAGGGATGACAGAGTGCTTGCAAGCAAGTGGATAGAGAAAGGGCGGATGGGTGACAGGAAAGTTGTATAGTCCAATGGCAGAGGGCCCTAGCAGAACCCCTGGGCCCTGGCAGCTGCCCCATCTCAAGGTACGCTGAAATTGCCCCTGGCTCTTAGAGACCTTCTAAGAACGGCCACCATTTGAGGGTGTACTGTTGGTTTTTACAACCCTTTTTACAACCCTTTCCAGCCCTTCTCTCACTGTTGGCATTCTTATGTGTTTAAGTGTGCTTGTCCGCAGTTTCTGGATCAACTGTTAGCCATGCATGGTATTGTTATGTCTAGAAAGTTTATTTTTTGTTGTTGATGTTGTTGTTTAGTCGCACAGTCGAGTCCCAACATTTCGCGACCCCATGGACTATGTCACGCCAGGCCCTCCTGTCTTCCGTCATTCTCCGGAGTTTATAGTTCCATTTAACTTGATTTTTGGTCTTCCTGCAGTCCTTGTCAAACTAGCTCTTTGTATGATGGTAGAAATTGTTTGATATTCCCTTTTTATTCCTGCTGCTTAGTTTTGTTGTTGTTCAGTTGCACAGTCAAGTCCGACTTTTTGCGACCCCATGGACTGTATCACACCAGGCCCTCTCATCTTCCATCGTGCTCCGGAGTTTGCTCAACTTCATGTTCATTGCATCGATAACACTGTCTAACCATCTCATCCTTTGCCATCCCTTTCTTCTTTTACCTTCAATCTTTCCCAGCATCAGGGTCTTCTCCAGCGAGTGCTCCCTTCTCATTTGCTGGGCAAAGTATCTGAGCTTCAGCCTCAGTATCTGGCCTTCCAGGAAACAGTCAGGGTTGATTTCTTTTAGGATTGACTGATTTGAACTCCTTGCAGTCCAAGCGACTCTCAAGAGTCTTCTCCAACACCATAATTTGAAAGCATCTATTCTTCGGCGCTCGGCCTTCCTTATGGTCCTACTCTCACAGCCATACATTACTACTGGGAATACCATTGCTTTGACCATAAGGACTCTTGTTGGCAGGGTGATGTCTCTACTTTTTATTATGCTGTCTAGGTTTGCCATCGCTTTCCTCCCAAGGAGCAGGCATCTTTTTATTTCATGGCTGCAGTCACCTTCCGCAGTGATCTTAGATCCCAGGAACCTGAAGTCTGTCACTGCTTCCATGACTTCCCCTTCTATTTGCCAAGCAGTGATGGGGCCGGATACCATGATCTTAGTTTTTTTTTATGTTGAGTTTCAAGCCAACTTTTGTGCTCTCCTCTTTGATCCTTAGCAAGAGGCTCTTTTGGTCCTCTTCACCTTCTGGCATTAGAGTGGTATCGTCAGCATATCTGAAGTCGTTGATGTTTTTCCTGGCAATCTTAATTCCGGCTTGTGATTCATCCAGGCTGGCATTTCACATGACGTACTCTGCATATAAATTAAATAAGCAGGGTGACAATATACATCCTTGTTGTACTCCTTTTCCTATGCTAAACCGATCAGTTGTTCGTTTCTTGACCCTTATACAGGTTTCTCAGGAGAGTAGAGCTGCTTAGTAGAACTGGATTAAACAGTCTGATGAGCAGTACCATGGTTTCCAGTGCTGATTGACAATCTTGTTCCATCAGAATCTTCTTTTTTCAGATTTCGTGCTTTGATAGTGTGGAGAAAATGTAGCTGAAAATATTTGGAAAGGACTGGTGAAATATCAAAAGCCAAGACAGCTGCTGAAGAAGATTCCCAATAACTCCTTTTGAGAGTTCTGCAAACTTCATTTCCCTTTCCTTTCCCCTTCAGCTCCTTGCCCCTACCCCTCACAGAAGCAGAACTGTGCAAAATAGTAAACTGCATTTTGCATAATTTGCATAATGTAATCAGCTTGCAGAATTCTGCTTTCTTCTTGTGGCCTTTGAGCTGACTGGTTGCAGGATTTTGATGTTTCCCTTACCCCCGCCCCCACCCCTTTTTTTAAAAAAAGCACAGACCAGACGTAGCCCGGATCATGTATATTTTAATCACAGGAATAGCCAAGCTCTTGGTCTGGGCTCCTGGCTAATCAGTCAGAGGGGAAGGAGCGGAATACAATGCAGATAGTCCAAAGAAAAAGTCAGAATAATTGAGCACATGAGGTTAGAAAGAAAAAAAACTGGGATAAAGATTCACGTGGGTAGCCGTGTTGGTCTGAAGCAGGGGTGGCCAGACTTGTTTAACGTAAGAGCCACATAGAATAAGTGTCAGATGTTTGAGAGCCTCAAGACATGAACAAGTATTTTACACAGATTTTTACTGGAAGATATGCACATTTGCATCTTATTAACATTAAATGAGACTGCCAAAAATAAAAACTAAAGGGGTAAAAAGAGATATTGATAATGATATTTATTTGTCCAATGATATTTATTTGTTTGCTAATGATAGTTATTTGCCTAAGAGAGGGGGAGGGGGAGGGGGAGGGGGGAAAGAAGGATGGATGGAAGAGAGAAAGAAAGGAAGGAAGGGAGAAAGAAAGAAAGAAAGGTGGAAAGAATGCAAATAGATGGGGGAGGGAGGGGGCAAGAGAGAGAAAAACAAAGAAAGCAAATAGATGAGGAGGGAGGAAGGACAGAAAGAAGGAAGAGAGAAAGAGAAAGATGGAAAAAAGGAAAGAGGTAGAAAAAAAAGAGAGGGAAACAGAAAGCAAACAGATGGGGGGCGGAGAGAGAGAGAAAGAAGAGAGGGAGGGAGGGGTAGAAAGAAAGCAACTTTAACTTTAAATCTATCCTCCAGGCCCCACTCACCCCCATGCCAGCTGGCTTGGCTTGAAGAAGCCAAATCAGAAAGAAGAAGAAATCAGAAAAATGCCTTCTCCAAGCTGGCAGGTGGGGTGGGGGCTTTGCGAATGCATTTAAAGTTAAAGTTGCTTTCTTTCTCTGCTCCCCGCCACTCAAGCCTGGCTAGGGAGGGGAACACTGGTTGGGGAAGGGAAGATCAATCGAGGAGGCATGCCTCCCCTTCTCTTCCTCAGCCGCCCTGCCAGGAGCCGCACAATATGTGTGAAAGAGCCACATGCGGTTCCTGAGCCGCAGTTTGGCCACCCCTGGTCTGAAGTAACCAAAGTTTGAGTCCAGTGCACACGAAGCTTATACCCAGAATTAAACTTTGTTGGTCTTAAAAGTGCCAGTGGACTCAAACTTTGTCCAACTGAGGTAAAGGAATGTGACACCAATCTAGGTTACAGGGGACATGGAGAGGAATCTAGCTACCCCTTTTCAAATTACACCTATTCAAGTATTGGCAGGCATTAGGGGTATGGCCAGATAGGAAGCACATTGTACTTCGAGTTCAAACTTGTCTTGGTTTTGGTTTTATGCTGATTTTACAGTGCCATCCTCAGAACACTTCCCTGGGTATATAGGCTTGATTAAAATCCTAAAATACTTACGATTGTGATCTTAGTGTCTTGCCATCTTCCAAAGAATTCTAGGAATAAAAGTTGGAATTTCTTTAATACTTCTCAGTAGTTCTCTGTGTGGGTCATATTCATTATAGTACTGATTTTTACAACAATCTTGCAAGGCAGGTCAGTATCATTAATTCCCTGTTGAAAACACAGTGGTAATGGATAGGTAAGGCTGAGGGAGAGAGGCTTGCCCTAGGGCCAGTTTATGAGTTCATGATGCCAATCAGATAAGAAGCCAGTGCTTCCTGGTTCATGACTCAGTAGCTTAGCCCACTACATGAAATAAACCAAGAATGCTGTGACATCTGTTATAGATTTCCCCCTTCAAAGAACCACCTTTCCCATGGATCTCTGGAGAGATAATGATAATTGAAGCTGTGATAAACAGGAGGCTGCCCTGCCCCTGAAGGGGGAAACAGCCACTCAGTTTGGTGCAGTGTTTAAGAGTGGTGGGCTCTAATCCGGAGAACTGGATTTGATTCCGCATTCCTTCACATGAAGTCATCTGGGTGACCTTGGGTCAGTTACAAGTTCCTTCAGAGCTGTTCTCTCACGAATGGTTTTCTCAGAGCTCTCAGCCCCACTTACCTCACAGGGTGTCTGCTGTGGGGAGAGGAAGGGAAGGAAATTGTAAGCCGCTCTGAGTGAAGGGAGGGGTATAAACCCAACTCCTCTCCTCCTCCTCCTCCAGTATCCAGTCATTCTTCAGAAGATGGATGGAAACTTGGAGGGAAGCACAGGAGGAGATAATTTAGTTGAGTTCTGCCTCAGGGAGAGAGCAGTGAGAGCTCAGGTCTAACTCAAAAGAAGAGCAGAGAGAGTGAAGTGCAGCTCTGCTTGGTAGTGTGGCAGAGTGGTTTGACTATCTCTGGGAGAGAAAAGAGAGAACTATTGTTAGGCCTGACTCTGGTAATGAGCAGGCCTTGTGCCATTTACTCTTGGGAAACAGCAGGCTGGTGTGAGTGGAATCATGTGTATCTGAGAGATCCAACCTAATCAGTAAAAGCCTGTTTGTGCCTGAAAGCATTGGAAGAAAAACCAGGCTCTGAAGCCATAACTAGCTTAAATTTATGTTCCCCAGCCAGGTTTCTCTTCCCTTGCTGATCCGTTCTTTAAGAAAAACCACCTGTAAATAAATAAATCTCTGTTATTTATATGCAACTCCTGCCTCAGTGATCTCTGTGTTCTGCTTGTGCACCACAAAACTTACAGTGAACCCATTCCTGTATGCTTGCTGCCTTAAGAATACCCAGTAACTAAGGGGAAGGTTTATAGTTAATGGGAGGCTGTGTGAGTCTCCTCAGTTGGTAGAAAAGGCCTGTCACAGAAGCTATTTACATTGTGTGATGCAAATATGCCCTTGGGTTCCCAACAGGAGGGTAAGGAAAGGGAAGGAATCTGGGTATATCTTCTGATGAGGATATCAGAGGTACTCACTCACCGTTCTGGGATCTCTCCTAAACCTATATAATAGTAAACAGTATCCACGATAAAGGCCCGGCCTGTGTTTAGAAAACACCACAAAAAGTAGAAACAGGCTGCCCTCTTTTAACAGCTCTTCAAATGCTGTTTCAAGTAAACTATTTTCCAGTAAAGAATAACGTTCAATACGCGATAACAGACTCTTCATCATAGATTAGGTTTATGGCAAGAAATATGCAAGTGTTTACATTTCTAAAAAGAGAGCCCTGTCTTTTCATGCCAGATGCATGGGTGCAGATTGTGGTTTCCTAGTGATTATTCTGCATACAGAGGCACTCTCTTCAAGTCTTGCAAGAAATAATCTTGCAATTGAAATTAGGTTCCTATGCTTAGCCCAAGGACACCCTGTCTCAAACTAGTCCCTTCCTGTAACATCCTATATGATACAATATGTGTATGTTTGTGCCTGCGTGATGCACTGAGATCAGTGTGATTTAACATAATTTATTGCTCCCCTGCCCTGGCATGAAGGCCAAAGACCCTGCACTTGATTAAACTTTTTTTAAAATTAAACTATCTTTGATTGTTCAACTCATCTGCAATGCAAAAAAACCTGATTATCTCTGACTTCCCTATCTTTTTATCAGAGTGGGTTATCTGTTCCTAGGAAACAATGTCTTCTCTGACTTCTTTGCTCAGGCAATTCAGCCCCGACCTCAAGCATGAGCTTGGTCCCTACAGCTGGTCTTTGCTCTTTCCTGCAAATACGCTCTAATCGAGTGCCAATGAGGCCCCCAACAGCATTTTCAGATCCTCACCTGGTGAGTTTTGGGCTTTTGAGGCTATTGAGGCTTTTAGTGCCTGCGATTTCCTCCTGGTCTTACTCCCTTTGAGCCCATAAAATGTGAAAGATTAGTATGGATAAAACGCCATTTACTGGTACTTCACTGTGCTTACTAATGTGCCCTGTCTTCCTTGTACTTTCCATCCCCTACTGATCTTGCCTATTGTAACCTAGTACCTGACGGACTACTTACTTACATAGGAACCTACCAGACTGTTACAATAATCTTCAAGGGTCCTGCTTTGATCATCTTTCAGGGGCCCTCGACTAAGGTTAGATAGGTAGCAACTTGAGAAAGAGCCTTCTTGGTTGTGACACCATAAATATGGAATTTTCTCTCCAGGTTCATTGTCGTCGTCGTCCCCCTCCCCCCCGGTCTTCCACCAGAGAGTGAAGATTTTTCTGTTTTGACTGGTGTATCCATACTGACCCTCCTTATTTGTTTTTAATTGCTGGTTTTTTACATATATGTGTGTGTGTGTTTTAATTAAAGTTGATTTTTCATGTCTTTTTAATTATCTGCTACCTTGAGGGCCTCTGATTTGGAGGAAAGGCAGCATACAAGTGTTTTGAATAAAATAAACATTAGTAAGATCATTCATAGAAATGCCATGGCCAAATGAACCAAAGTAAACTTTTAGTGAAGAGCAGGTAAAACAAGCCATTCAAAGACAGTGAGTCCCAAACCTCCTGCTATCAGGTGACCAGTTAACCTGCACCATTTAGGTGCAGTGCTTTTGGTGCTGGTCAGAGATGGGTGTGGTCACCTCAAGCAGAATGTAACCGTCTCCAGAACGTGCTGTCTGAAGCATTTAACTGCATATAATGCAATTTTACACTTTGAGCACAGGGGATTTCCTTCCTGCCAACCACCTCCCCTGCCATCCCCTGCCCCATGTGCTTAAAGCATGCAGATACCTACAGCTTTGCATCCGCATTGCCCTGTAAAAGTGAAGGGCTGGATCGGTCCCTTCATTAATCAGTATGTCCACTGACGAGCAAGTCACACATGCCAAAATAAAACAGCTGCAACAAAATGCCAACAATATGACACAAGAATAAAGCAATGGAAAGGTAATGAGGAAATGGAAGAAGTACTGCCTAAAAATCTTCTGCTATTAAATTCCTCAAAAAACTCTTGGGTTTAGTTGTTGTAGATTTTCCTGGTTGTGTGGCCATGACCTTGGCACTGTAGGACCTGACGTTTTGCCAGTAGCTATGACTGGCATCCTCAGAGGTATAACACATAAAGATGGAGTACTCTCTGTGTCAAAAAATTCTTGGGTTTCCTCCAGGTTCTCGAGTGGCTGACTTAAGTCACTGCCAGAAATTTACACCACATTTAAGGCCAATGTATTCAAGGATGAGATCAAAGGTATAGCAAAGGAAAGGCATGGCTTGAACGTTGCTGCTTCTTGTAAACTCCACACTGGTTGGCAATTGACCCTACAATGCCCGAGCGTTGCCATCACAGAAAATGTGAGTTTGTGTCAGTGGGAGAAAGGGGAGTTGGAATGGAAGGAAAAGCATCCCTGCGGATATCATGATAACTCAAGATGTTTGGATTTGGCCGATAGGTGTGGCTCGGTCTGTAGTTTCTCTTCTTGAGTGAAAGAGGATGTTTGGATCTGAAGCAACAGAGAAGATGATGTTCAATAAGAACAGGAGGAAAAACGCAGGGATGTGGAAATGCAAGATAAAGAATGGGTGTTTTATTATTAAAACCAGATGAGAGGAGATGACTGAGAGGTGATATGATAACCATCTTAAAGCACTTGACGGGCTGTCATATAGAGGATGGTACAGAGTTGTTTTCTGTTGCCCCAGAAGGTCAGACCAGAACGATCGGGTTGAAATTAAATCAGGAGTGTTTTCAGCTAGACATTACAAAGAACTTCCTGACATTTATTCCTCATTGGAACAGGCTTCCTTGGGAGGTGGTGGGCTCTCCTTCTTTGGAGGTTTTTAAGCAGAGGCTAGATGGCCATCTGACAGCAATGCTAATTCTGTGAACTCAGGCAGATCATGGGAAGGGAGGGCAGGAAGGCTTGCATTGTTGCCTAATTCTTGTAGCCCTTTCTTACACACCCAGGGAAATGCTGATCACCACTTTGGGGTCAGGAAGCAATTTTTCTCCAGGCCAGTTTGGCCGGGTGAGGAAGCAATTTTTCGCCAGGCCAATTTGGCTGGGGATCCTGGAGGTTTTTTGTCATCTTCTGGGCATGGAGCACTGGGGGTGGGGGGAGGTATTTGTGAATTTTCTGCATTGTGCAGGGGGTTGCACTAGATGACCCTGGAGGTACCTTCCAACTCTTATGATTCTATGAACCCTGAAATGAGAGCTTACCCTAACAGTTCCCTTCACCCCACCTTGACAAAATATTAGGAGCTACACATTTTGCCTGCATCTTTTCTATCAAGATCAAATGTCTTAAATTATAGTGATAGGGGGTGCTCCTGTTCAGGTAGCATCTTGTGTGACCCTTATTCTGATTGCATGGCCAAATAAGCAGAATGGCAAATGGAATGGTGGCCCAGTATTATTCCCCTTTTTCTCATTGGGTTTGATCATATACTATCTAAATAATCCTTCAGAGACGGGCATCAGGAAAAATATAGAGACCAGCCACACCCCAACATACGTTAATGAACTTGGTGTAACTAGTGAATGGTCTTCGTGTTTTTCCTGATTAGGTCTAAATTGTACTTATTTACTTAATCATACTAATGGGGTATAACCCCAGTTTTCCAGATTTCCTGCGTAGCAGCTGATGAAGTAGACTTTAGTCCTCAGAAGCTTGTGCTGGAATAAATTTTTTTTTTATTGTTCATTTTTTAAAGTGACACAAGATTCCTGCTATTGTTCCATCCAGTTTCTTTAAAGACCGTGTTTAACCTAAAAAGTCACCAAGGCAGTTTACAACTGTACTATATTTCTGATCTGCAATTATTGAAGTCTCTTTCAATTGTTAATTTTTTAAGGTGACGCAAGATTCCTGCTGTCGTTCCGTCCAGTTTCTTTAAAGACCATGTTTAACCTAAAAAGTCACCAAGGCAGTTTACAACTATACTACATTTCTAATCTGGAATTATTGAAGTCAGTGATCTTTATCCCTTAAGCTGTTTTCTGGTAAGATAAAGCAGATTTTTTGCACGTCAGTTTTTAGATACAGAAATCAGACTCATTCTGGCCTCCAGCATGAGCTTTTTTAAAAAAACAACAACAAACCAGCTACATCATGAGTCATGATAACATGTTCCTTTTCAGATTGACACTGTTTACCTTTTTAATGAATACCCGCAAGTGCCATACAACAGTACCACAGGATATGTTATCTAAGGATCACAATGCCTGGAAGACATCAAGACAGTTTCAGAGCAGGGCTGATGGCTTAAGGGAATGTGCTGAAGAAGGAAATGAAGGGAGGGCTCTTCACTCCCATAGAATTTGTAAGACAACGGCCGTGTACTTAAAAAATGCTCAAGTGATGACCTGACCGGGATAGCCCAGGCAAGCCTGATCTTGTCAGATCTTGGAAGCTAAGCAGGGCTCACCTGGGCAAGTATCTGGATGGGAGACCGCCAAGGAATACCTGGGTCCTGACACAGGCAGGTAATCAAGCCACTTCTCTGAACATCCTCCATGCCCCAGTAAGAGTCGCCAGAGGTCGCCATGACTTCCAGGCCCGAGCACAAACACACACACAAATGCAAAAGTACCAAAAAAATGCTCAAATAGTTACATATTGGAGTTAAGTTACCTATGTGTAAGCTGAAGTGATATTGAATGTGCTTGATGCAAAACCATCCCACACAGAGCAAGGCAACCCTATTATGTACAGTGCTCCGGAAGCCTATCACAGCCCTGATATAACTGAGATAGCGTGATAATCAAATCTAGTAACATAAACATGGAGAGTTTTCCTACCAACAGTTGAATCCTAAACAGATTCACAATGCTCTAAGCCCACTGTTTTCAACAGACACAGAAGGGTGTAACTCTGCTTAGGGTTGCATTGTCAGTAACAGAAATACAGACCTCCTACCACCTGAATGCTTAAAAGTGGGAATGAGGGCTTTGCATGCAGTACCGTTCCCCTTTTCATATTTTTAAATTAATCTGTGTTCAGGAAAAGGGCATCTTTAATATTTTCTTTTCCATTCACTATGAAAGCAACACATGGAGGGGGGAGAGAAATACGCTAAAGGCATTTAC
Organism: Gekko gecko; assembly: GCA_029375565.1. Lineage (NCBI taxonomy): Eukaryota > Metazoa > Chordata > Lepidosauria > Squamata > Gekkonidae > Gekko > Gekko gecko. Next base: position 184,398,128 of record JAPDNY010000004.1, on the reverse strand, counting down.
TCACATTAAGAACCTTTTGCTCATAGCCCAACTGATCAGAAGTCATTCTGTTTAAAATTGGACCATATCAGTTAATCAACTAAAATTTAGTTGATTAATCTATTAATCCTATTGACACAAGCTAATAATAATAATTTGGCTGTTACGTAGCAAATTTCTCATTCTTTATTTCAATAATAAGCTTCCTTGCTTAAGACACTGAATTGTCTTCGCTACTACCATCAGGATGAGTCTACTTAAATGGGGTAAAAAAGAAACAACTTAGGCTTTGATCTAAAAAGAAACAGTTTACAATATCTTTATTGGGAACTCAATTTGCTTACATTATCATAACCCTATCAGTAATTTAAGTGAACAGAGAACAACAAAATACACAAATATTTTTGCACATTCATAAAATAATAAAAATAGGATTAGCTACAAAGAGCCCATATTAATCAATCTACCTCGGAGTGAATTGTAAATTGAAGCTACTGTTGTTCTGAAAAGTAATACAAATGTGTCCAGGAATGTTCCTCATATTTCTGAGACACGGCAGTGGGGTTTAAGTGGTAACAAAGGGGAATCTCAACTCAAGAAGCATGACACGAAATGCACTTTAGTCCCTTCCATGCTTAAGTAACATCTACACATCCTTTAAAATACGGCCTGCTCACATTTTACACAACTCTTGTTTATTGAACTATCGTTTGCTGCAGTCAACATATGGGGCACAATAAAGTCAGATTCACTTTAGCTAGTTTACTTCCTAGGTTTAAGCATTCCTGATTCTGCACTGAATACTACCCAGAATGTGCAGATCTCCAAATACACAGCTGACTACATGCTGGGGAGCCAAAGCCAGTACTTGCTCTCAGGCGTACGTCACTTGCATATCCCCAGAATGTTTACTGGTGCAAACAACAGTGCTATGAGAAATGTGAAGTGGCCCTTAGTAGTGTAGGGCACTGAAATCCAGGGTTCCAGAGTCCCCCACTGAGCTTTCATTACTTTGGTATTTCATTGCTGGAAGTTCTGTCTAGCATCAGAGACACCTGGCTGCACAGGACTATTCATTTGTAGCATTTCCCAAACTTCCAACTGCGTAGAAACATTTTTTAATCAATTAACATTGGAGCTACTCCTCATGCTTACCTCTGAAAAAGGTTTTTTACCTTTAGCAAATGCAAGACATACTTGACTTTGGATAAGCACTCCCCCCAGTGTGTTCTCCACGAGTCCGGGGGAGATGCAACAGAAAATCACCTCTGAAGACACTGTGGGGTGGCATTCCATGCCACAGATATTGTCATTTCAGTCACGAAAAGCTCAAGAAATCTGACAGAACTCTGTATCCAAATTTGGGAAATTTATGTGAGCAAAGTTAAAAGGAGAGGGGGAGTTCTGTCTCAATAGCTGCCTGACTCTGACATGACCTCTTCAGACTGGAAATAAAGACAGCAAATACAGTATTCATTATGACCAGGTATTTATTCAAAAGGCTGCTGGAAGCCAATCCCACCAAGATTGCTTTACCTCCCCATCAGCTTTCAGGTTGCCAACTGATTGGCAATGCATGGCCTGGCCTGTTCTTCTGCCTTGAATGGCAGCCTGAACTGCACAGATCAGAAGGGAAATGTTTTCACAGCATTATCAGTAGCTAAGGCAGGTGGTGGCCCAGGGTAGCCTGAGCTCATCAGCTCTCAGAAGCTAAGCAGGGTTGGCCCTGGTTTGTACTTGGATGGGAGACCACCAAGGAAATCCAGGGTTGCTATGCAGAGCCAAGGCTATGGCAAACCACCTTTGAACGTCTCTTGCCTTGAAACCGCTATGGGGTAGCCACAAGTTGGCTGCGACTTGACGGTGCTTTCCCCCATAACTTTATTGTGTAGATTAATCAGACAAGAATCATAGTTTCTGAAACAAGTTAATATTCTTAATTATATTGTAAAATATTAAAACGTGAAAATGATATATTTACTACATATAAATGTCGATAAACATTAGGAAACATACTCTGCGTCTGTAATATACAACCGGATAAGAGATGCTTCAGAACAACCACATCCCTACACAGTAAACAATTCGTAGAAAAAACATGTTTTGGTTCATCACATGGCAGGATCTACAGGTGGGTTTTGTATAAGAATTTGTGTGAAATGCTTCTAAGTGGCTGACAACAATATACTCAACAGGGGTGAAGAATGCCCCCAATACAATACATAATTATGACAACTATATTTTAAATAGAATTAAAAATATAATACATGCACAGTATCGTAATGCTATAGCAGTCATACCGAGTCCCTTCAACTTGGCAGGTTGGATTTTACAATGCTCTTCCACTGAATGAGACAACATTGACTTGCTGAAGGTGAAGAACTCTTTTCCTCTGGACCACACTTAGCAGAAGGGAGTTGTAGCATCCAACCCGATGATTTATTTGGCTACTTGGTTTTATGCAGCATATATCTGCTTACTTTGACTCTTTGAGAAGGCAGTGGTTGAAACTGTGAAAGGTAAGCATCTGAGGAATCAGGTTAGTGCTAAGTTTTAATACTTTCAAAAGGAGAGATAGAAAAAACATTATTCTACAGTACAAAATCAGGAAAATCCTGAAGAAGTTTTTAAGCCACTGAACCAATCCTTTGACCAAACATCAAATGCTAACAGTGCAATCTTTAGCACAGTTATGTTTTCTAAGCGCATTTTCAGTGGATTTAGAACACTCTAACTCTGCTAAGGGCTGAGCTGGAAAAATCTTAATCTCCTATCAACAGAAAACAGCTGAGCAATGGCATCAATCAGCCCTTAATGGCTGATCAACTGTTTTAATCAAAACATAATAGCTGAAGTTATAAAGAATCTAGAACATTCACAATTTCTAGAGGTATGTATCTCTTTTTTGCTATTTTCTGTAATCCTGTTGAACTTTTTTTAACTCATGTTTTTATTATTTTTGTATATCATATACAGCTGTAAATAGCAATATTTAGGACACAAGACATTTGACTACTTAAACAGCCTATTTCCTTCCTAACTGCCACTTTCAAAGGATCGTAGAAAACAATCCACAATTCATTAAAGTTTTATTTAATGCTGTGGCAGATCAGGGTATGAGCTGAACTTGAACGGGTTCCTCCTAGTCTTTAAAATGATATTGGGGCCGGGACTCAAGTGTAGGGTCTAGTATGGCCCCAAACGATATTGCCAGCAGGAATATAAATTGCCACAGCTCCACTGAAGCCAACAAAAATATGAGGTCAACTGCTTGTCTAAAATAGTTACAACCTCAGAGTTTTTTAGGCACTTTATGGGCAAAGTCTCTTTTAATAAAAAGGATTGATCCTTTTTCTCTTCCCCCTGCTGCTTCATAATACAGATGAAAAGGGTCTTTGAAGGAATTGAACAGACATCTGCCAGGGACAGGGCAAAGGTAACTCCCACAATATTGTAAAACAATAAGAATAAGTAACCTGTGACAATTGGTCAGCCTTTAAAGGTGCCCAAAATCTGCAGTCTGAGCCAGCTATGGCACTCAGCTTCACGAGGAAAAAGGCCAGAGGTGCCTTTACAATAGTGGATCCTGCCACAGTGCAAGCCACTGACTGACCTTGAACATCCCGTAGACTGTTCTAGCTCTAGTACTTTATGAGCCAGAACAATCTTAATAACTGTAGTGCTAAATGCTACACCTATGTTTACTAGCATGATTTCAAAAAGAACAAGGAAATCCTCTATCTGCGAGGCGCATTCAGAAACATGACCCAACACATTTCATGTTTGCTACACATTCTCCTCTCAATTGGTTATTCATACAGGCATTAATAATGGGACCTGCCCACATTTTATTACTTACTATTCTATGTTTAGTTACACCTTACCCAAATATTTACAATGCTCTTAGAAGAATAAAAACAAGGACTATGATCTGCTACTCTTGCGTACAGGTAACTGCAACTGTCCGCCAGATTCCTATGAATATATTGGCAATTTCTCTGCCATAGCGCTACCAAGGTTGCTTCTTGCTCTGTTACACCCCCTCCCCTACCGTAGCTGTTCTTTCTGAAGATTCCACATCATGTGCGGTTGTCCACCTCCTGGGTTTTCTCCAGCCCCACTGCATGTTCGCCCAAACCTGTATCTGGTGCAATCTTTCCTGAAAGATTGTACCCAAAGCGGGGTTGGGGAAAGTGTGGCACCATTTCCCCTTTTATCCATCATTTTCCCCAATCACCCGTGTGCTTTTTGCCTTTTGCCAGCTCTTTTGTAACTGGTAGTAGATATGTTGCTATAGCTACTACCTTTTTTAAAAAAACCCTCAATGGTGAGGGTGGGCAGAAATGGCAGGTATGAGGGGACACCACAGAGAATCCCCGGTGTGGAAGCTCCGCTGCCACTGTGAATGCCACTGCATTCACAACAAGTGGAGGAGAACAGGGAGACATCCTTGTGTGGAAGTAACCTGAGTGTTGTCATATTCAGGGATATATCATTGTGTTGCAGTGAAGAAGAGCTATGCTCAGCCTAGCTTGGGCTAGCAAACTTCTTAAGGCTGGAAGTTAGTATGATCAGAGCAGTAAGAATTCCACTCCTAAGAATTCCACAAAGTGTCTGCCACTACTATATCCTGTATTAATTATGCAAATTGGGCAATTTTGCATAATTTATTTTATATCATTTAATCTGGTCTTGCTAGCAATGGGGAAGAAAACGAGGCATATGCAGACTAAGAAATCCCTATCCCCACAACCACTGGACATCTTTTCCAGCAGGTAGGATGGTTAGGGAGGCCATTCACCCAACAGGGAAGAGAGGAACAGGCTTCCCCAATATGGGGCCAGCAGTATTATCCAGGGCTCCCGGGCACTTGTGCTCCAGAGGACTGCGACTCAGACGCAGCCCGACCATCAGATAGTCATCCCTGCACTAATACTTTCCCTTCTCAGGTGCAGCTGACACACACCTTTTCCTTTGTGGAACTACAAATGAGTCCTGGAGCCCTCCTTTACTGGCACAATCCCCTTCCATCGCTATGGCTCTCATTTCAGTAGAATAGAGTTCTTTGCAACCTGAATGCCAAATGCAACCTGCCAGCCACCCACCCACCAGGAACTCCTCACCTCTTGGTCTTGCTGCATGACTGTTGGGCTGCCTTCTGCTTGGTGTACTGTTGGGCTGCCAGTTTGGTGTAGTGGTTAAGTGCGCGGACTCTAATCTGGGAGAACTGGGTTTGATTCCCCACTCCTCCACTTGCACCTGGCTGGATGACTTTGGGCAAGCCATAGTTCTGTTCTTGAAAAAAGAGCAGTTTCTGTCAAGAGCTCTCTCAGCCCCACCTACCTCACGGGGTGTCTGTTGTGGGGAGGGGAAGGGAAAGGGGTTTGTAAGCCGCTCTGAGACACCTTTGGGTAGTGAAGGGCGGGGTATAAATCCAATCTCTTCTCTTCTTGGTGGGTCACAAGCTGTGTCGGTTAGACGAGATCCTTTGAAATGCAACCTGTATGACTTAAAACTTTCTGAGCAATGTAGCTGAGTTTCTATGATTGAAATGCTCATGACTCAAGGACCCTTCTGGCAATTAACTCCCTTCCCAAACACATTTGCAATGTTTCTCCTGGCCCCTACTCTGTCCCCAAGTATATACTTGTATTTTCTTACTTAATGGGAGCAAAGAACTAATTCAGTCTTAATCTGACGGTGTCCTTTTAATTTTGCTCTCAGCTATATAATTTTTTTTTAATTTTGTATTTTGACTACAGATGTGATGCAGAATGCAAAGGTATACTAAATACAGGATTATGTTTTAGATGGATGTGCTTGTCTGCGTATTTTTACACTGAAAAAAGAGGATACGGTGATTTATAGACAATGCTGGCTCTGTTCTGCCAGCAATCATGCTATGCTATATACGAAAACTTATTATGCAGCCTTCCAGGGCTACTCCAATGAATACACAGTAATTTAACTTATGGGATTTGTGGATGATCTGGAAGTGCTCATTTCTGAAGAATTTAAGTGCTCTAACAAGGGGCTTTTTTGTTTCTCCAATAGTTACAGACACCATGCACGATTATGAGCGGTACAAACCCATTTGCTCTGCGATTTGCTTTGAGGTGCAAATGCCAAATGTAGGGGTTTTAGAGACCCAAGTGTTTTTATTCTTAACAGTCCTTGTCACCCCCACTCAAAGGGAGGCCCTGGAAAGAGCGTACAAGAGCTGAGGGTAACGCCACCTCGTTTAAGATGAGCTGTACTTGTTACTGGAGCGGAAATTGTCATATCCGTGATCATTAGCTCTGAACTTCAGGCAGGACTGTTTCTCTTCCAAGGACAGCATATCTTTGGACTGACACCAACAACACAGGCACAACTGTGGAAACAGAAGAGAATCCCCATTAGAAGGCTCTCGGTCTGGCACAACACACCAGAACTGCAGAACTGCTGCTGTCTATTTCTGGCATAGAGTTCAGAACCATTTTTTCATTCAGTCCCACAGCAAAGTCCATTATCGGTCTGTCTATCCAAGAGCTACCAATGCCTCTTCCCCCAAGTGCTGATAAAAGAATCCACAAACCTGTGGGAAACTCCCACTTTGCAAAAAGAATATACAAAGCTGAAAAGTAATTGGGAGCAGGGACCACAAAACTCCCAAATCAGTGAAATGTGCAGATGTTGCAAAAAATAAAATAAAATAGAACTTTGGTGGCACTTGTAGTTTTCAGAGCAACCCAAAACAGTACCCTAAACCAGGACTGCAAATAGGAGGAAGTAAGTTTGGAAGATACCAGGAATGAGGGGAGGAAGAGATTCTGTGGGGGCTGCAAAAAGGGGGTAGAGAAGAGCCAGCAAGAGAGTTTTGAAAGAAAAAGAGGAAGAGGCCAGAAAGAAAGGCAGTGGGGGGGCAGAGAATGGGGAAGCAGAAACAAAGCAAGAGGGGTGGAGCAGGGTCAGCGGAGAAGAGGAATGGGATTATCCCTTTGCTGTGAGTCCTCATGGGTCACACTCTCTTGAGCTTTCTAATGCTAAAGTGGCTGCCCATGGTTATGGCCACAAAACCAGCCTTCCCAGAAGGTAGAATTCTCCAAGTCGACAGGCAAATCTGAATGTGTACATTAACCAAATATAAAGCTACAACGAGACTCAGAATGTAGAGAGCTGCGGTTAAGGGGGGGGGGAAGAGGATAAATTTCTAAACACCTTTTAGGGCTCAGCTTGTTTTATAGAGAGGACTACTAAAGAGCCAGGGTCAAGTGTGGGGATCATTCACACTTCTTGACTCCTGTTCGGAGGAGATTATTTTTGTTGTGTAGGTTCCAGATTGGTTCACGAATCCCTTGTCCTAGTCAGCAAGCCGAAACATTTTGCCTGGTTGAGTTGTGCGCCCGGGGTCAAAAGGACAACCTCTGAGTGCCACAAGCCCACTGCTTGCCTTAATGCCTTACCCTAAACCCAGAGGTGCCTCCAGAAATCAGCGTTCTGCACTATCTGCAATGGAATATTGTGCAAGGAAGGCGCACGATCCACAACAGCAGTTACTGTTCGCAATCAACTTGCTGGATTTTTTTTCTTGAAAGTTTATGCCTCATTATAAATCGACATAACTTTCAAGGGACTAGTCTGGACAGAAGCATTTTCTGTCCCTCTTATCGACTGCTGTTCTGCCCTTCTACTTTTATTACTGGAATCCTTCCTTCCTTCCTCACAGCACTGTGCGCCTATTTAGATAGACACTACAACTTTCATCTACCTCACAGGGAGTCTGTTGTGGGGAGGGGAAGGGAAAGGAGTTTGTAAGCTGCTCTGAGACTCCTTTGGGTAGCGAAGGGCGGGGTATAAATCCAATCTCCTCCTCCTCTTCTTCTTTTTCCTCTTCTTCCTTTTAACATAACCTGGCTGCTTCATGACCTTAGGACCTGCATACATCTCAAGATCCACTGCCCCCTCTCCCCCAATTCTCTTATCTTATGACCCTTTATCAAAGATGCTGGGGTTCAGGCAGATGCGACTGTGTAAATTCAGCATTTATTAAGAAGAAAAAAGCAAAACAATTAAAACTCAGGTTCACAATCTGAGAGGGAAGAAGCTAGTAGAAGTAGAAGATTAATGGGACTGCGTGGGACAGAATCTTAGTGCATTATGACTGTGGCTGGGAAGCGCCAGCAGCACAGCGCATGCCTCCAGGAGGAAAAAGACTGTTATGCACACAGCAGGACGCAGCTGGGGCCAGGGAGGACATTACTCCTTCCGTTTTCCAGTGCCGCTTGCCTTGTCTCTTTCCACGCGCACATGGGCGTCAACACACATGCATGCCGGAGGGAGGAAGTGAGGTGTGTGTGTGTGGGGGGGGGCTGGACACGAGCCAAGTGGAAGAGTCAGGAGTGGGGAGAAGTTCAATTGGAGGAAAGACAGGAGTGGCCTGAGACTTCCTTGCCTGCCTGAAGCCTCTCTGGGGGTGGTGCTCATTCAGGAGAGGGCAAAGATGAGTGGGCAGTTTTCCCTGCAAACACGTGCACAGACAGAGAGGCTGCTCCGTCCCCTTCTGGCCTCCGTTAAGATGAGGGCAAGGGAACTGCAGTTGCCATGCCGGGAGGTGAGAAAGAAGATATGAGAGCACACACCATGTGTGCGCCAAAAGTATAGCTACCTTCCCCTGCTCTTCGCCTTTCTCAGCTCAGCCCGGAGGAACAATCCCTATATGCCTCTCCACAGTCCGTGAGCTGGCCCAGTTTTGTCCCAGCCAATCAGTTTGCCCACTCGAGGCAGTCAAAGGGCCCTTTTCCTCTCCCTCCCCAGTGAGATTCTGGATCACCACCAGATTTATCCCTGGACCCAACATAAGAACAACAGAAGGCCTTGCTTGGGAGCCTTTGGCTTTAAGGAAGCCGGATAAATTGACAGCCAGCAAGAAAATAAAATTATAGAATCATAGAGTTGGAAGGGACCTCAGGGTCATCTAGTCCAACCCCCTGCACAATGCAGGAAATTAGCAAATACCTCCCCCGCACCCCCAGTGACCCCTGCTCTATGCCCAGAAGAGGGGGGGAACCCCTCCAGGATCCCTGGCCAAACTGGCCTGGAGAACAATTGCTTCCTGACCCCAAAGTGGTGATCAGCATTTCCCTGGGCGTGTAAGAAAGGGCCACAAAAACCAAGCAATGATGCAACCCTTCCTGCCCTCCCTTCTCATGATCTGCCTAATAGGTCTGAAAAAGAACCCTGCATACACCCCATATATAAAGGGCTTTTGTAATCAACAGAGCAGAATAACTACAGAAGGGGAATTTCAAAGACTGGGAGACCAAGGAACCCAAACTGGGTGGCAGGAACCCAAGAGGACTGCACATGGAACAGCTCAGCCAAATAATTGCCTACAGCTCACCAGTGAAGTGTGATGCACCACAAGAATTAAGCTACATCTAGCAAAATTCCTTCACTACGTTATGTGGAATTCTGTGATATGTTCAACTGATTTTTCTTTTTTTACTGAATGCAGCTGCTGGGACTGCAGTTTTGCTGGGACAAGTTTTCTTACAGATGGTCTATAAGACTGTGTTCTTCATCTTTTCTGTGCGTATTTGTGAGTGTGTCATTGATCACAATGTACATACATTGCTGCATAAAGGGCGTTCGCCTAGAGTGCGGGCCCTGGATTGGGGCGGCAAACTGCCACCCTCACCCCCGCAGGGGTGGAGGAGTGGGTCCCACTGTGGGCTCGGCGGGTCCCAGCCAAAGGGAGTCGGTGCTGGCTCCAGCAGGAGCAGCAGCGGGACATGTGGCCTGTGGCACCCCCCCCCGCACATCGGGGCTGCTCCTTAAGGGGAGGGTCTTCCCAGCCCCATGCTCCTCCTCGCCCTCCTCCAGCTACTCATGGCCAGGGGGCGGCCGAGACGGGGTGGGTGGTGGCAGAGCAGGATAAGCAGCGGCGGTGGCAGCAGCACCAGCGGCAGGGCCAACCTGCCCAGCAGGGGCCACACGGCCACCCGTCTGCCGCCCAGCAGCACCAGCAGCACCCCGATGGCATCACTTCTTCAGCCGGGGGGCGGGGGCAGGAGGTGATGGCGGCAGGAGGACGAGGAGAGCCTGACCCCAATGGTGGAGATGACCCACAACCAGCCCTCCGCGCCTGCCCGCCCCAGTGAGCCCCTCACCATGCCCCCTCTGACCCCCAGCTGAAGGGAGTCAGTGCTGCCGCCGCCAGCAGGAGTTGTCAGAGGAGGCTGCATGGCAGTGCCAGTGGGGCACCCCTGCCGCCGTCGGGGCCATGCAGTGCAGAGATGGAGCTGTGGCTCTGGGAGCACCTCCCTCCCCCCGTTTGGTGGTGGCAGCAGGGGGGGGGAGGCAGCCGTGGTTTCCAGGCCCCATCGGGAGGTTGGCATCTGCAACTCACCTATGGCGCAGAAACACCTGGAGCCAGCCCTAGCTGCATATATGCTGTCTGACATCTGGGGGGAGAGGAAGTGTGGCATTTACCTCTGTTCCCCTGCCAGTCTCCAATGCTCCCTGTTGTCCAGGGAATGCAAGCACAACATTTGCATTGGTGCCTAGCAAGCAGCACCAAAGAACATAATAGCTCAAGCAAAACAGGAGCTATTGCCTTTACAGAATCAAAGCTTCCTGCAAGCCAGCAAATTGATTGGTGCAAAGACAGACCTATTAGTGGGATCTTCTTTGGTGGCAATATCAGTAACTCTGCTGATTGGAAAATATCCCCATCAGTTACATCATTTGGCTCACTTCTCCTCCTCCTCACTCCACCTCCCCCTGACTTCCATGAACCCCTAAAGCAGTCAAGCCAACACCAGAAAAGTGACAAGATTCAAATGTTACCAAATGTTGTTCCATTTTAAAATTGGTTTTGAATTTTTAAAATTTAATTATTTGATTAATTAACATCAGAACACGTATTCCCATTATTTGGATGAGATGCAGCATGAGAAAAACTCTATAGTCTGGGTGGACATATAAATAAGCCCATACACTGCAGGATAATAAGAATGAATGCTGCTAGTTTTATGTCTTCATTTTTCTTTTCTCCGCTACGAATAAAAACTGGTTTCCTCCTCGTGGTTTATTTCAAAGAAACCCTGAAATTCCATTTTTGTGAGGGTGTGGATTAATTCCTGCTTAGATATTCCTAGCTCCTTTGCAGAACTGCAGCTTCCATGGTTCTCAGGCAGGGAACCACAACAAAGAAACAAGCCTGAAACTGGTTTACATTTCTAGTACAGGCAGTTAACACTGTGGGAATCGTGAACACATGATTAGAACTTTAGCCGCATAGTCTAATCTTTAAAAACAGCAGCGACAGGGTCTGAATTGGATCAGGACTGCAGCACTGGAGAAATGGGGTTCAACTCTTCCCCCAATACCATTTCTGTGATCAGAAACAGACTCCTGACTGCTGCATGCTAAAATGTGGGGAGGGGGAGACATTTACTTACGTTGTGACTGTCTTTTTCCTCCCCTTAAAAGGTAAAGGTTTCCCTTGCTTGAAAGGTAGTTGAATCTGACTCTTGGGGGTGGTGCTCAGCTCCATTTCCAAGCCAAAGAGCCTGCGCTGTCCGAAGACATTTCCATGGTCATGTGGCTGGCATGACTAAACGCCGAGGCACACGGAATGCTGTTACCTTCCCAACAAAGCAGTACCTATTTATCTACTTGCAATTTCTTGCTTTCAAACTGATAGGTTGGCGGGAGTTGGGGCCAGAAACAGGAGCTTACTCTGTCACACTGCATTAGGGTCTTGAACTGCCAAACTACAGGCCTTCCAGTCTGCAGCTCAGCGTCTTAACCGCTGAGCCAATATGGCCCTTTCTTCCTCCCCTTACCGAGGCTTAAAAGCAGGTTGGAGGGGACCATGTTTGATTGGCATGGTAGCAGGGACACCATTGCTTCATCCAGATCAGGGTCCCTTGTGGCTGCTAAATAGGTCAAAACCACACATCTGGAGTTCCTGTCATGGAACTCCAGCATCTTGTGCCATCTGGCCCTCCAATGAACCATAGCATTTTCAATCCTCATGTCAAATGCTGTATTTTAGCATGGAAACCATAAACCCTCGTGGATTCCACCCAGTGGTACACGACTTAATTTATTTTTCATGTTTAATCATGTTATTTATACATTGTGGACAATATGCTGTGAACTATAAAGTATGAACTGAAACCCACCGAGCTGTCTTTTGGACTATGAAATGAGCAATTACTCATCTTGAGACGAGCTTTAATGTTCAGTGTGGTTGTTAAGTGTATTTACTAAGCAGGAGTCAATATCACTCACGGACAGCCACTTCAGCCCAGGAGGTGAATTTCGCCAGCAGAGTTGGGGCTTTCTCATTGTTGTCTACTTGTAGGGTTTCACCTTCAATAATTAACTGTGGGTCCTAGTTGCATGCTATTCTTTCTCTATTTGCGGGGTAAGCATAATTTAAACCCATCGTTCTGATCACTTCAGAGCCCCACACGGCAAAGTCTACAGTGCAAAGCTTTTATCCAATGGTGTCTACTTTCATTTCTACAGTAATCGGCTAACGGGACTCTTTACCTTAAAGCAGTTCTTGAATCTTTTGCTTACAAAATAGAGAGCGATGGGATTAATGCACGAATTCAGAGATGCCATGTTAATGCCAATGTAGTCCATGACCAGCAAAAAGCTGCAAGACAATAAAAAAGAACCGTTACGGCTTATTTAAAAAAACCAGTTAGAGAAAATTCACCATTTTTGCACCAGGCTCCTTTAGGCATTTGTTATGTGGGAGGGATCTGACATAAATGTCACTTTGTTGCGCTGGGTCAAGGACATGTGTGCCATAAAACGTAATGCTAGGTACTGGAGATATAAACTGAATATAGGACAACAGCTGGTAAGCTCCAAGTTATTGTATGCTCACTGCAAGGCCCCATGGGCTGGGAGGGGTGTGTGCAAAGGAAAACCCATATGGGCGGACTGGAGAGCCAGCAGTGCACACTGGGCAGACGCTCCCCTGATGCTTGACTGCTAGAGACAAGGTTGTTCTGCCACGGTGAAGCCACAATCGGAGTGGCTTCACCCACTCTTGCACTAACAGTCTTCTGTTCCCTCCCTTGCAGTAGTTCCTTGCGAGCTGCATAGGAGCCCCGGGCAGGCCATTTCTGGCCCCTGGACCTTATGTTTGACACCCCTGCTTTAGGCAGTAATTAGGCAAGCAATCCTGTTGTCAAAATCATCTGGGTCAAAATGTTGAACTTCAGTGGCAAACAAATGTATTTCTTATTATAATTATTTTGAAGGAACTCTTCAAACTCTTCGTGTTAAAACATGCACAGTCTTTGAGTCACACTACCTTCTGAAAGAACGTTATAGAGGTTACTTCCTCTTGTCTTCCCAGAACAAGCTAGTGATATTACTACAAGATGTGACCAGAAGTTCCTACCAAAAAAAAAATGAGCAACACGTTCTACGATTATTAGGAAGGTTACTCTGGAATACAGCAGGCTCTAAGGAAGTCAGAAAGGGAAAACACTCGAGATGGTGATTGAAAGCTGGGAGGTTTTGCTAAGAAATTAAGAAACCGGGAGATAAAAGAGGAGCCATCCAGCAGAAAAGTCTGGAAGGCAGGAATCCTGGAAGAAATAAAGAAGGACAGTGAACTGGAATTTATATGTTGGTTAATAAAAACAGCAAGAGGGAGAAATTCTCTTCCTAGTCTTTCAACTATGTACCCCCCACCCTGAACCTAATCCTTTAGAGCCCAGGGCAGGGTTGTCAGGGAGCTGACAAGAACAGCCAAACAGAATGAAGCTGTTGGTGCAAAAAGAGATCAAGAAAAACACAGTTGCCATAGTTATTGGCTTGCCCAGCAAAGTCGATTTGTACATCAACAGTGTAACAGCAACACTGTATTTGGAGCAGAGATCCGGGTATCTTGTAGGGTTTCCCCATAAACAGTATTAGCCTGTGTCCATTTAAGGTGGACTAGGCCATGATCTGTGGAGTACTAAGGCTCAGAAAATAAGCGTTGGTCAGAGTCTTAACCCCTAGGAAGAAGAGGACTGTGGATGTCTGCTGAGGTTCTTTGAGAGAAGGAATGCAGGTCACATCAAGAAGGACATCCCCAGGAGAACATATATCACCCCTCTTCTGTCCAAAGAGTCCTCAATGTGTTGGTCTGGGCACATTCCCCACATCTCAATACTGCCTGTAACCATGAGACTTCTTTCTGGCTCCATTCTACAAAGTGCCGCCTACCAGCATGCTTGTTTGATCAGGAAAATGCACTGCACATTTCATCATAAAAGCTCTCTTTCTGCCTGCAGTAGGCACTTCTACTCAGAGAAGAGTGGGAGGGCAGCTTTGCTGATTCTCCTTTCTCACTGCAGCCCTCACTTTGACCCCACCATATACTTGAGGGCCTGCTGACCCCAGGGGAACAATTTCAGAAGGTATAAATGCCTGGCAGAGGAGAGGGAAGTTGCCATTTATGCAACACAGTTCTGTCCACAAACTGTACCATCCAAGGTGTGATCTCCCCATCTGCAGTACATAACAGTAAAACCCATCAGAAGTAACCAGAAATGTTACTTTTAGGTCTTAAAATGGAAGAATTTAACGTGACAAAGAGAACATTGTTATGGTATTTGATTACAACTGCTAGAATGATATTTGCTCAATTTTGGAAACAAGAAAAGACACCAGAAAAATGGGACTGGATAAAGAAGATGCTTTTTATGGTAGAAATGGATAAATTGACAAAGAAGCTTAACGGTAAAGAAGATGAAGAATTCTTAGCAGAATGGAAAGACTTTAAAGACTATTTAGAGCGGAACTGGGATGTAAAAAATAAGTTACTCTGCTTTGATAACTATTAAGAGTAGAAGACTAGAAAGCAATGATTACTAGCTAAAATGTTACCTAATATTGAGTCAGAGAAAATGAAAATGTTAGAAATGAAGAACTGAATATTGGACAAGTTTTTATTGTTAGTGAATATTGATTGAAATGATAATAGGGGTGGAGCATCACTGGAAGCCAGGTGGGGGGAGGGAGAGGATATTAGAAAAGGATGTATTAAAAATATTTTGAAATATGGAACGTGACAATATATCCTATTAATAAAGTTCTTTTAAAAAAAGAAAAAAAGAAGCGATGCTACATTACTACAAGTTGGGACCCGCAATACTTATCAGGGAGGGGAATCCCTCTGCGTCACTGCTGATTCTCCATATAGTTTTTTTTGGGGGGAAAGACTCGCAGGGAGGATGAAACCAGTTGATGCTGAACCTGGCATGGTGACTGGCATCTTCTGCTGGATGTTCTCCACTGTTACAATCGGGCCACAGCGGCTGCCAGGAGTCCTCATCCACTGGGGCTGGAACACAGCAGTCCCAGGTATCCTCCTCCACCGTGGCTGGGACCAGCCAGCAAGGCTGCCTGTGTCCTCTGCCAAGCCTGGCATAGCTGCTAAGTGTCCTCCGCCATTGCAGCCGGGCTGCAATGGCTGCCAGGAGTCCTCCTCTACTGTGGCCAAGCTGCAGCAACTCCCAGGCACGCTCTGATGCTGAGGCCACACCTGGTGTAGTTGTTTGGTGGCTGCCACCAGGCCAGACTGCAGCTGCCCTGCTGTCATCAGGTAATGCAGACAAAGCAAATGAATTTGGGTGGGTTTTTTTATATTTGATTCCAGATTTTTCTGGAAACCTGGTAAGTCCCCCAAGTTTGAAGAAAAATCTGTTTATCCTCGGTGTGGCCCCAATGCACAGATTTAAGCATCTGCAGATGGAGGCCACATAAGGCTAACAGAAACAGACACAGCGTTCCACCTTTAAGATTACTAATGGTTACACATTACTACACATTGGTTATGGGCACTCTCCCTTGCAAAATCACATACCAGAAAGTATCTAAATACTTCTGTTCCTAGAAATATTCTCTCAAGAATCACAGTAACTACGACTGCAACTAACAAAAGTCTGGCTTGTGTCTTATGCTCCACACTGGATCTTACCAACTGTGGAGTTCCACAGGACACCACTGGCAAAAGTCATCTTCAAAAATGGTCATGCCTCCGAGGTCCAGGACCAAGCAGTGGAGCCGTAACATCTCAGATAGGGTTCATATAGACAGACATCCACATGCAATCACCTCTAGAAGAAGACAGGGGCTACCTCCAAACTCACAGCTTATCTGGAATGCATCAGCTACAGTAAACAAATAAAGACGCCCAAGGGGAATCATTTCCCCATTCCCTCTATCCCTCTAGATTTTCCTTGTTGTCTCCCCTGGCAATACCAGCAGCCTACACTACCTGTATTTTACAGTTCTTATTTTTCTGCAAACCTGGGGCATCCTCCAGGTTTGTAGAAAGATATGCCCTTATCTGTACTTGAACCCATTTGATGGATTTTTCGATCCACACTCTAAGTCCATTCCTCCAAATTAGACAGAAGGATGGTTCCTCAACTTGAGGGCAATCCACTCAGCAATGGATAATAAAGGTGACACTGCCGTGTATTTCTAGTCCAAGCTGCAGGTACATCAGCAAACAGTCCTGCACATTCTTGGTGATGACCACATAGGCTGCTGGTTCAATGAACTGGCTGCATATTCCTCATTCTAAATACATCCTTTGGGAGAATAAATCACAATGGCAGCAGTCTCCTGGGAACAGTTAAAGAGTTCTACTGGTATTCTGTTATGTCTGTCTTACCTCAAGAATTCACATCTATTGGGGTCACTGTCATTGTAGACGGTGAGCTTCAATATTCTACTAAGGTGAAGAGGGAGCCAGCACAGCGCGAAAACAAGCACTAAGCAGAACACAGTTTTGGCCACTTCCCGTCTCTGAAAGCAAAGAAGAAACATTAAAAAAGAAAAGAGCATAGACATTGGAGTGAAATTCAAAGTAGCTGCATTTTCAAGTTGCAAAATAATCTCTGACAGTCTGAGATATAATCCCTATGATTGGATTAACTCTGTTTATCCTACACGTATCCAACCAAACTCCCGGATTAACACTATGAAAAAGCAAGGGGATTAAGTAAAAGATCAGAGATGCTGGAGAGAGAGGGGGAGGAAAAAAGGCTGCCTATCCCTTATCCGCTCCAAGAAGAAAATCTGTTTGTGCATTTTGTTAGACACTGCTCTTTGATCTCCTTTCAGATGTTCCAACCAACAAACTAGTAACAGTATGGAACTCTGACTGTTACTATACACAATCCTCATATACATCACTTAATAACGTTAGTGTGAATGAACACTTCTCGTTTTGCTGGCTGGCTATATGCACACAACCCCCCCCCCCCAATTATTAGAATTAGGAACCAAAGATTGATCAAACAGGAGGATTTTACTACGATCACTGTTACTCTGTCCATATAACTGCTTTGGGGCATTTAGTATGTTTTCCCAGATGCCAGGAAGTTATAGCACCACCTCATCTCTTCATGGTGGTCAGCTTGAAGATGTGTCTTTTCCCCCTCCCTTGTTTCCCACATGAAGCCTACTTGTGATAATTCATCACAGGGCACATCAAAGATTTCATAGCTTGTTCAATTGCTACCTCAAGTATCTACAGAGTAATTATGCGGGAGGCCTATTTTGCTTACAACAGTGTGTTCACTTCAGTGTGCTGATAATGAGTAATTTACCCTCCGTCTCCTTTCAGGAAGGTTTTGAGCACCTTCTCACCTGTTTTAAGTGGTCGT
The DNA here is from genome assembly GCA_029375565.1 of Gekko gecko. Taxonomy (NCBI): domain Eukaryota; kingdom Metazoa; phylum Chordata; class Lepidosauria; order Squamata; family Gekkonidae; genus Gekko; species Gekko gecko. The sequence continues at coordinate 184,380,465 of JAPDNY010000004.1, read as the reverse complement.
TTAAAGCAATCTGCATCCCACTCTTCTTTCTTAGCATCTCGCAGGTCATCAAGGTATAGAAGAGGGCAGTGGTTGCCAGTGGCAAACAGAAATAAAAGCTGAACAGCCACCAATCTTTAGCTTCCTTGTAGATCTAATTGGGGGGGGGGAGAGAAGGCATTAAGAATTTATTTCTACAAGTTGGGATAAAAACCTACCTATTGCACCAGTGACATGCCTACCTACCATCACATGCCCAAATTAACCAATCAGCATTCACAGCACCTCATGAAAGAACTTATTCAAGAATTGCATTGTAAAGCAATTTCAGGTGAGCAGCCCAGTTGGCCTGCAGTAGAAGAGCAAGATTAGAGTCCAGTAGTACATTAAAACCCCTGACCTGGATCGCCCAGGCCAGCCTGATCTCATTAGATCTTGGAAGCTAAGCAGGGTTGGCCCTGGTGAGTATTTGGATGGGAGACCACCAAGGAATATGCCTCGTGATGCGGAGACACGCAATAGCAAACCACCTCAGAATGTCTCTTCCCTTGAAAACCGTATGGGGACACCATAAGTCAGCTGTGACTTAACGAGAAAAAAAGGGAGGAAGCATGTCAAGACAAAGGGAGCTTTGACTCTTAAAAGCTTTTACACTGGAAATCCTGTTGGTCTTTAAGCTGCTACTGGACTCTTATCTTGCTCTTGTAAAAACAAGTTAACAAAGGCTCTCGATCCTTCTCATTTTTACTAGTTCCTCCTTCCCACAAGAGTTAGTCATTCTGAGAGCACAATGACAGCCTGAAAAACTCCAGGCAACAGAAGCTCTGTGGCCTAGTCACCCGGAAGAGAGAACTGAGCTACACATTACTCTCATCACATGGAAATCACAGCAGTTCTCCTTATTCAGAATCCCAAAGACTTCTTTATTGTTCACTCCGTTCCCAGGGGAACGAGAGCCCCAGATGGCTCACATTTTGCATGAAACGGGCTGTGGCTCAGCAGTAGAGCAGATTCCATGCATGTAGACAGTCCCTGCTGGTTCAGTCGCTGGCATCACTCCAAGAGAAGGTGTTGAAAAAGGCCTTTCTTTGCCTGAGATCCTGGAGAGTCAGTTAACACTGATCGATGGTCTGATGCTCTACTTGTGTTTGTTGGGAAGGAAGAACCAGAGCCTGTACTCCTTTCTTCCATTATTTCCTCTCTGTGTAGCATAGTGGTACTTGGATGGGAGACCACCAAGGAAGACTGGAGTTGCTATGCAGAGGAAGGCAGGCAAACCACCTCTGCCCATCTGTTGCCTTGAAAACCCCATGAGATGAGACCTCCGGGAGGGGAGCCTTAATGAAACCCACAAGACCCAGCCCTTGACTCCCACCCTTGAACAAGCTGAGCCCTGAAATCTTGGCCTCTTCGTAACCTTCAAAAATAGATACGGGTATGGGGCTGTCCCCCCCAGTCTCCATGTAATCAGAGTGCTACAAGGGTCTGCTTTCCACACAATCTGTATAAGGTTTGTCCTAGTTTTTACTCGTCATATGTGATGAGGCAAATTATATTTAAAGACAGACCTGTATTACAAGAACTCTGTGCTGAACATCATAATGTTAACTCCACCACAGAGACTGCCTTGTAGCTAACTAATTAACACCCGATATTTATAAATGGCCACCTCTGCCACAACAAAAAAAGCACTTCTTATAATTTGAACCTCCAGAAGTATTGTGGTGTAGTAAGCCAAGTCAAGAAAGGGTACCTTACCTGCATGAAAGGTGTTTTTTGCTGGGGATTTAGTAGGCAAGATCGAATCTTCTCTCCTCTGTATTCTATAGCAATCATATCAAAACCTATAGCTTCAGGAATGGCTAAGACAAGAGACGCGGTCCAGATCAATACGATTTCTACAGCCGTCCACTTGGGCACTCCAATTCCTTTGATACGGCTCCAGGAAGCTACTGCCCGATACCTAGATTTGAGAAATGAGCAGTGACTAGTTCAGATTAGACAGTGAATTAGGGCTAAACTCTGCTCTTCTCCACTCATGTGACCATAACCACCGTTTACATGAATGACTGCATCAGTTCTATACGGGTGTATTAATTCAAAGCAAAGTGTTGCAGAAATTTCTGTATCATGAGAGATGACATATTTGAAAAATGGTAAACAGGATCTCCTATTCCCCTCTGAATCAAAGTGGAGAATAACAAAGGCCCCTATCCTTATTGGGAAAAGCCACTGTAATATGGGTCCTTGCCCCCGCTTCGCACCAGTAATGTGAAAATAACTGAGGCTTGTGGGAAAAGCCTGTGATAAGGCTCCTTCTATGTCCCCACTGCTGGATCTTGAACTCTAAAACTGGCATGGATCCTATGAACGAATTCCATGTGTCCTTGTCTCTGCCATGGAGCACACTTCCTCTTGCGCAAACACTTCTGTTGGCGCAAGATTGATAGTTTTCAATGAGCCCTTGCACATATTTAAGTGCTAGAATAAGAAGAGGCATGCTGCACAATGCAGACTATCTAGTGCGAAAAGAACTTTTTCATAGGATCCAAGCATTTATGCTCACCATAGATGTACCATCAAAGATTAATTAATTAACGAGCTGCACTGGGAAGGGAGGAGGAAGGAAATTTCCACTCTGCCATTAAACATTGTTTATACCAAATGTGCATATTAAGTAAACAAAAAAAAAGTATTGGTTTCTCACCTGTCAATACTGAGAGCACATAAACTTAACACCGTGATGCCCACTGATGTCTTTTGAATGAAGGGGACCAGTTTACATAGTTCTGCTCCAAAAGGCCAGTTTCCTCCGGCATGGAGCTGTTGAAAGGCAAACAACCAAAAGTTAAAAGGGGAGACACTTCACATCTGTAAGCCACTCACTGGGAAATGAAAATGTTTCAGGGGCTTAAAGAACCGCAGGGGAGAGGTGGCAGTGGCAGACAGGGCGGGGGAACAGAAAGCATTATGGGAATGTGCATGTTTTTTGCTTGACTGAGAATACACACAAATTGTTCAAACAGAAAATCTTGTTGAAGGCTGGACAGTGCTGAATGTAACATGTGGTCACCTGGCAAACCAGACTGTCCAGGTGACTGAGCATCTGTGATTATGTTGGACGAGTAAGACGGAATGGCTGGTGTACTTGGTACTCCACAAGGCCCCTGCAAACCTGGCCTGATTGATCACATCCATGTATACCTTAAAGGAGAAAAAAGACCCAGACTCCTGACTGGAAGACATGATGATCCATGGCAATCAGCTAGGAAGTTGATCTTCACATTCACTCTAAGACATTAACAGCGCTATCCTAACCTGAGTGCCACCCCACTAAGCCCACTGATTTCAGTGGATTTAGAAGGGCGTTTAGGATGGCCCCGTAAATCTCAGCAGCATGGAGATAACATGAATGGCATCTAGAATTACTTGCCAGAAGGGAAGAATATGAATATGACAAGATAGATAATTTAGGGGCTGCCCCAGAAGCTCCCTCTCTTCCGGCTTTCCGCAAACTTCCGCAAACTGGCACCTGGTATATTTTGGCCGCTGTGTGACAGAGTGTTGGACTAGATGGGCCATTCGCCTGATTCAACATTGGCTTCTCTTATGTTCTTATGTACATAAAACCGAACCATTCAAGAGGGCTTTTCTGTGCAGGTAATGGTTGCGCTGCACAAAATGGTTTTACAAACTTGCTTGGGTAAATGATTAGGGACTGTGGTCTACACTGCTACATATTGCTTATTGTAAGCAGGATCCTATTATGTAATTTACTAAGGTAATACTTATGCTATGCTTTCTGGTGGTTCCAGACTTCTAATAACCTAAGGCATTGGTTACTGAATGTCCCATTTTGCTGATTGTACTGGCTTATTCTGTGTAATCCACCTTGAGTCCTTGAGAGAAAGGGGAACCATAAATAATGTAATTTTTTTTTTAAAAAATAGAGCTGTTAGCTGGTTGAAGAGTCTCATACTGCAATCCCACAAAGTTACTCCAGTCTGAGCCCAGTGACTTCACTGGAAAGGACTGCACTGTTAGGTGATTAAACAGGCTAAATGATTACATTCTAAAATGTGCACATTACCAAACTTTCAGCTGTGCCTTTTTGAGGCACTGATGGAAGCACGAGATAACTTACAATTGAATAAACAAAAGCTATCACCAGGGCCGGCCCCAGGTGTCTGGGTGCCCTAGGCAGGACAGCCTGGGGCGCCCACCCCACTGGGAATGCCAACCTCCCAGTGGGGCCTGGAGATGGCCCAGCGCCGTTGTCCTGGGCGCCTCGCAGCTGTGAGGCGCCCAGGAGAGCCAGGGAAGGGGCGGGGTTAGAACCCTCACCCCTTCCCTCCCAGCGGCGGCGCTGGCTCTCCTGGGCGCCTCGCAGCTGTGAGATGCCCAGGAGAGTCAGGGAAGGGGCGGGCTTAGAACGCCCGCCCCTTCCCTCCCATCGGCGGCGCCGACTCTCCTGGGTGACTCGCAGCTGTGAGACGCCCAGGAGAGTCAGGGAAGGGCGGGCTTAGAACGCCCGCCCCTTCCCTCCCATCGGCGGCGCCGACTCTCCTGGGCGCCTCGCAGCTGTGAGACGCCCAGGAGAGTCAGGGAAGGGGCGGGCTTAGAACGCCCACCCCTTCCCTCCCAGCGGCGGCGCCGGCTCTCCTGGGTGCCTCGCAGCTGTGAGGAACCCAGGAGAGCCAGGGAAAGGGCGGGCTTAGAACGCCCTCCCCTTCCCTCCCAGCGGCGGCGCGGCTCTCCTGGTGACTCACAGCTGTGAGGCGCCCAGGAGAGCTGGGGCTGCCGGGAAGGGGGGCTTTTCACGGGGGGCATTTTGGCGCCCCTGCAGGGCCGGCGCCCTAGGTGAGCGCCTAGCTTGCCTAGTGGGCGAGCCGGCCCTGGCTATCACATGTGGAGAAAAGGAAAGACGATCTGTTGTATTTTTCAGTCTCTAGCACAATAATGAGCCAGTAACAAAACAGTTTTAAGAAAACGAACTGACGTGCCATTAAGAATGTAGATTTCTGCTGGGTCAGACCAGTGGTCCACCTAGTCCAGCTTCCTGTCCCACAGATTGGCCAACCAACTGCTGTGGAGAGCCAACAACCTAGGCACAGAAGCTGAGGCCTTTCCCTGATGTTGCCCCATGACACTGATATTCAAATGTTTACTGCCTCTGAATGTGGAGGTTCCCCTCAGTCACCATGGCTAGAAGCCACTGACGAACTGTGACACTCTTCCTCGTTAAGGCCATATTGTCCTTGTCCCACCAAGACCTTTCCCACAGCAGAGGACCCACAAAGACTCAAACTGGAAAGAGGAAGAAGCTGCACCACTTGATTCCACTTCCCTTCTGTATCTTCCATTCCCACACGCTGCCTGAGCAGGGGTACTTCATCCTCCCTAGCATGCTGCAGATCCTCCTTAAATAGGCCACTCTTCCAATCCCCTCTCAGGGCTGGCTCCTCCCATCCACCCTTTCATTCAATCAGGAAGTGTCCTGAATCCTTGCCTCAGATGCGGCCACCTCCCGGGTTGTCCCCCCCATCCCACAAATTTGAGGATACGATAGCCTCCACCTGGCTCCCAAACTCAGTTCCTTAGCCCAGAGTCTGTGGCCCTGCCCTGCCCCTTTTGGGTACGTCCTGGCCTGGCTGAAGTGGTTGACAGCCACGTATGGCTCGCCTCAGCCGAGATGAGTTGAATATGCAAGTCTAGGACAGGATCCATCACTGGACACAGACTTATCCCCCAGGAATCTCTCTAATCCCTTTTTTAAAGCTGTCTTGTCACTATATCCAGTGGCAGCAAATCCCAGAATTTTATTAACTTGTGTAACAAAATGTTTCCTTTTGTCTGTCTGAATCTACTATCTATCAACTTCATTGGGTGTCCTCAAATTCTAGTAGTTTGGGATAGGGAGAAAAGTTCTCTCCGCCTACTCTCTCTGCCCCATGCATAATTTTATAAACCTCTATCATGCCCCTCCCCCCGCTGCGTCTTTTCTCTACTAAAAACTCCCAGAATCTTCAGCCTTTCCTCATAGGAAAGGTGTTCTAATAGGGTTGCCAGATCCGTTAGAGATGCTGGCAGGGGGTAGGGGGACCAGAAGTTTCATTGTGCACCCGTAAGTGATGTAGGCATGTTGGGGATGACACTCTGGTTTGGGGGCAAAATTCTATGGTAAAAATTACCCTCACCATAGAGTTTTGCCCAAAAACCAGAGTGTCACCCTCCTACGTGTGCCTATGTCACTTCCAGGTGACGTAGGCACATCACGTGACACTGCTGTTGAAAGGGGAATTTCCTCCTGCCGGCCAGCTGGCTGGTGGCGGGCAGGAGCCCACAAAACCGGGCAATCCCCTGCCCCCAGCTAGGAAATGGCAACCCTGTGCTCTAACCTCTGAATTATCTTGGTTGCCCTCTTCTGTATTTTTCCTAGCTCCATGATGTCCTTTTTGAGATACGGTGACCAGAGCTGCACGCAGTAGCTCAGCCTCGTTAATTTAAAACTGGCTCATGCTGTTTAACAAACTATGGCAGTCATCTTGAACAGGTCTACTCAGAAGTCGATTGAATACAGTGAGACTGACTTCCAGGAAAGTGTTTTTAGGACTGTAGCTGAAACATGTGATCCTAAGCACAGGTACAGCCTTCTAAGCCCATAAAGTTCAAAAGACTTACATAAGTGCAACCCTGAGCTGTCAGACTAATTTACCTACGGATTAAAGCATTTCTTAAGGAGGAAAACCCCTCACAAATGCACTGACCAGTACAAAATCAACATTTGGAGTTGAAGGCTGGTAGAGGAAAAGATCTTGCTTGAGTGTCTACGAAATGCACTGAAGAGAAAAGGGGAGACAGACAACTAACAGTGCAAGTCTAAGGAGAGTTATATTGCTCTTATTCCACCAAAGGGCATTACTCTTAGAAGGGGATTGCTTTGCACAGGATTGCACACATACACAGACAGCTGACCTAATAAGGGAACTGAAGGAGCCCACAGTCAGAGGACAATGGTCTGGATGTGGGATTTAACAGTGAGACTGATAAGAGGAGGATGGTTTTTGCTGACGTTATGCAGAAAGCACTGTCCCTGTTGAAGAATGGGATGGTTGAGGAATGTATCTCGATAGCTGGCAGTGGGAAAAGCTGAGTCAAATATATAGCCTGTACTGAGGTTCTGTGTTAAGAGGCCAGGGCCATGATCCAGTAATACTTACTCCTGTTGAAACAAGTTTTAATGTGCATGGCTAATTCCATGTTGAATTTGTTTTACCTGTTTATTTATTAAAATATCGATACTCTTTACTTATTTACTTTATTTATATCCCACCTTTCACCTCAATGGGGGGCTAAAGCAGCTTACATCATTCTCATCTCTTCCATTTTATCCTCACAACAACCCTATGAGGTAGGTTAGACTAAGAGTGTGTGACTGACTCATACTCTGGTTTCTCTTCAGATCGCATAAAAGAGTGTGTGACCAGCCCATGGCTGCCCAGCAAGCTTCCACAGCACAAGTGGGGGTTCAAACCTGGATTTCCCAGATCCTAGCCTGAAACTTTAACCACTACATCATGCTGGCTCTAAACACAAATACAGTACAAATACAGAATATTTATACCCTGCCTTCCCTTTGTGGCTCAAAGAGGCTTATAAATCCAAATTTAAAACACAGTACAGTAAAATTTCCACTACCCCGCCCCCATGGCTGAACATTAAAAGTCTCAGTGTACAAAACAGCCTTGCAGTGCTTCCTAAAACTTCTAGAGATGATGCCCTCCTCACCTCCTCAGGGAGTGCTCTCACTGATGCCAGGTAAGCTACTTAAAGTGGGGGAATATCTAGTGGGTGGCAAAATGGGAACTGTAGGACATATGGGGAAAGATAGCATAATGTTTTGCAAATTCCCAAGACCAAATAATGTGGTATAAATAAACAATGTACTTTAAAGATTTTGTCCTTATTTGTTCCACAATTATGATTGGCAGAAACTTTTTTTGTAAAAAAACAACAGCTTTTTGTTTTTAGGATTCTGTTTATGGGTCCTTTCATGCATTCTCCCCAAAGATGTCCATGCTTTATTAGACTTAGTATGGGAGCAATTGCAAAAGGTATCTCAGCCATGGTGTGACAGACTGACTTTTAAAAGCTTAGAAGTGCTGTGTAAACAGATGAAGGACTGTGAAGGGGTAATTCTTCACAGAAACAGAGAGCTTTGAGTAACAAGCTGCTCCAAGGAATCTGACTGGTTACCATCAGCTGAGCAGAGAAAGGCTTGAAAGCTGAATGCTGAGGAGAACCGTGTTTTTTTGTTAGTGTTTTTTGAGGGAGTGAACAAACATGTGGACAAGGGGGACCCAACAGATGTTGTTCACCTTGACTTCCAGAAAGCTTTTGATAAAGTTCCTCATCAAAGGTTCCTAAGTAAGCTCAATAGTCACGGGATAAAAGGACAAGTCCTTTTGTGGATCAAAAACTGGCTAATTAATAGGAAACAGAGAGTTATAAATGGGCAATTTTCTCAGTGAAGGTAAGCAGTAGGGTACCGCAGGGATCAGTACTCAGACCGATGCTTTTTAACTTGTTCATTAATTATTTGGAGTTGGGAGTAAGTAGTGAAGTGGCTAAATTTGCAGATGACACGAAGTTGTTCAGAGTGGTGAGAACCAGGGAGGATTGTGAGGCACTCCAAAGGGATCTGTCAAAGATGGGCAAGTGGGCATCAACGTGGCAAATGGGGTTCAATGTGGCCAAGTGCAAAGTGATGCACAATGGAGCCAAAAATCCTAAATATAAATACACATTGATGGGGTCTGAACTGGCAGAGACCGACCAAGAGAGAGATCTTGGAGTCGTAGTAGAAAACTCAATGAAAACGTAGAGACAGTGTGCAACTGTAATAAAAAAAAAGGCCAATGCTATGCTGGGGATTATTAGGAACGGAATTGAAAACAAATCAGCCAGTATCATAATGCTCTTGTATAAATCGATGGTGCAACCTCATTTGGAGTACTGTGTACAGTTCTGGTCACCACACCTCAAAAAGGATATTATAGCATTGGGAAAAGTGCAGAAAAGAGCAACTAGAATGAAAAAGGGTTGGAACATTTTCCCTATGAAGAAAGATTAAAGCGCTTGGGGCTCTTTAGCTTGGAGAAATGACGGCTGAGGGGTGATATGATCGGGGTTTATAAGATTATGCATGGGATAGACAAAGGTCGAGAAAGGAATACTTTTCTCCCTTTCTCACAATACAAGAACTCGTGGGCACTCAATGAAATTGCTGAGCAGTCAGGTTGGAACAGATAAAAGGAAGTACTTCTTCACCCAAAGAGTGATTACCACATGGAATTCACTGCCACAGGAGGTGGTGGCACCTCCTGATGGCACCCGGTATTTTTGACCACTGTGTGGCAGTGTTGGACTCGATGGGCCAGCCCTGACTGAGAGCAGTTTAACAGAGATGGAGTACTGCGGAGGTTGGCAAGAGTGGGTAGTTAGGCAAAGACTCATGCCTTCCAGGGTCAAGGAAAGGGGATAGATCCTCTAGTAAGAGAAGAATTGCTCTACCTAATCAAAACAGGAAAATAGCTCTGAAGAGTGGAGAGATCCCTGGTCTGGTGTTGGAGACTGCCTTGAAGGATACTGGACAGAGTGTCCCAGTCTTTGGGAAACCAAAAGAAGCAGTGAATGCTCAAAGAAAGTGTACCCTTCCCTTAGGTCCCTGGGCAAAGCCAGCAGCAAAATATTGTACTGTGACAGGGTGGGATAGCCAGGGTTTCTTTAGCAAAGAAGGAAATACATAACTAGGATGGTTCAGTCAGATGAGAGAAAAACAGAGGGAAGTGAATGGGTGCGTCATACATGGTTTCCCAAACACGCATACAGGAAGCCGGATACATATTTCTAACCATAACTTTTGAGCAAAGGACTTGGTGCACCAATTATATTTATAACCCAGCTCTCTTCCACTGTAGGACTCAAGGGGACATCTATAGAGTTCTGAGGCCATCATTCAACCAAGCACCGATCAGACCCTAACCTGCTTAGCTTCTAGAAGGCTGCAACATCGCAAGTTGATTCCTGGAGTCCCAGGACTTGTTTGGGTCAGGAGGTTTTCGTGGGAAGGAGATGAAATCCTCCTCCCTGGTTCTTCTATCAGCTGAGCAGGCCCCTTCCCACTCTTTACTGCAACCTTTTGACCCATGTGGTTAATACTCCACAAGAGTCTTTGGATGCCTAGGAGTCAACCTTACTGTGGTCAGAAATCATTGATGAGGAGAGGGGGCAGTGGGTAAGATCCACAGTCCTTGCTTGATCCTTGAGCTGGATCCAGCCCACTATAATTTATGAAAATCAAATCAAGTGCAGAATGATTATATAACTTAAAATCACCAACTCATTAAAACGGCCAGAAACTGCCATCATCAGACCATTTAGCTCAGTTTCACAGACCTTGTCCAAAGGGGAAAAAAACAACCCTGATTACTGAAGCGAAGTTTACTCACTGTATTTTCCTAGAGGGGACAAATGCCCTACATCCTAATTCTAAATGCACAGCAATAGTTTGGTCAGAGGACTAATGTGAACAGGACCACACTGGAGAAATGAAATGAAGGCAGGTACAAAATATCAGCAGATTTGAGAACGATATCTAGAAGAGCTGGGCAGCAGGTGAAGGAGAGAGGGGGAAAGGGAGAGACGGTTGCTAATGGCACAGGCCAGAAGGTATGGAGCAGGAAAGTGAGGAGTCAGAAGACAATGATAACAGATAAGCTTGTGTGTAGTGGAGTATGCAATACTGCAAGATTTAAAGGCAAGGCAAGGATAAGAGCATGAAGCTACTGCAGAAAACAGGGGTAGCTTTACTCATTTGGCAGCTGCAAGTGCACACTTTCCAATGTCTGTGGGCGCAGGAGGGAGCTAGCCAATTGAATACAATTAAGTGCAACCCCACTGTGCAATCCTATGGCCTTTTGATGGATTCTGAAGGGTGTAACTCTGCTTAGGATGGCACTGTTAATGCATCTGATGACACGAGGGCACAGTAAAATTACTAACCTTTAAGGATGCCTTTTTGTTCTCACCAATCCGAAGTCGTTAACCCACGTAGTTCAAAACACAAAATTCCTACACACTGTCTCATGTACACACACACACATTACATATCTAATCACACTACCTTCCAAAGATTAAGGAGCATCATGGCACAAAAAAAGGATTAGCCCATTGTCAGCCCACTGTTATCCTGTGTAATACTTCAAAATATGGATGCTCAGGTTTTGGCTAACTCAAGGGGGAAAAAAAAGAAAGATCTGTTCTGAGCTTTCCCAGACTGAATGTAAACAGAAGTCTAAGCTGAAAACACTCATGATCATCTCCCATTGAGCAGACAGGCATCAACAAGAAGCATTTCGGATCATAAATGCCCTTGGATAATAATGGGCTGCTCCATTGCCCCAAAGCATCATCCTTGCATGGATGAACCACTCAGCTACCCATACTCTGCACATTCAAGAACTGTATGAAATCAGGGATGTGGAACGGAAAGCTAAAAGCTCGATCCTCCCTTTCACCACCCACACCTGTCCCCTATAAGAGATCTGGCTCTTGGTTTGATCACCACGGGTGGAATTCTAATTTCTTGCCATCATGAAAGGCTGCCCTACGCAAAACTGGAAGGTATATTAAAAGGGGAAAGCAAGGTTTATGAAACATCCCTATCCCTGGGCGAACAGAACCGGCCATTTGCCAAGGGGTATTTTAACCACAGTGTATGAGTTTGTCCCTGGGTAGTTAAGTCATCAGTATGGTCTCGCTGTGCCATCTTGCCAAGTGATAAGGAGGATGTTAATGCTTCCCTGCATTTTCCATATCTCTAAAATGATCACCACTTGCAGGATGACATGCAGTATAGGGACACCATGGTAACCTGATAAAAATGGTGATCTGTAAGCATTCATCCGCTGCTCTATGGGAAAGGGGAACCGAACCAGCTGACTGGGAAAGGGGAACCGAACCAGCTGAGGTTTAGCACTGTGTTTAATATGAACAAAGATGGCGAGCGGTCAGTTCCAATCACTGTTCCCTCTAAGCTGACTTAGTGTGAGTTAGCTCACAGTTTTTTAGCCTCCAGCTCACACACTGTTTGTCTCAGCTCAGGAAGGATGGCTCCAGAGCAAACTAATTTATGCAGTAGCCAAATCACTCGCTCACAACTTTAATGCCAGTAGCTCACAAAGTAGAATTTTTGCTCACAAGACAGCTTAGAGGGAGCATTGGTCCTGATTGCTCTAAAAGGAGGTGCTCAGTCCTAAGAATATATGCAATGGACAATGGTCAGGACGACCCACCAGAATCATGTTTCCTATAGGGGACCAGATTTATTTATTTCATTTATACCTTGTCTCCCCCCCACCCCAATGAAGACTCAAAGTGGCTTACAGTCTCCTCTTCTTCTCCTCATGATCTCTGTGGAATGGGGAAAGGGGGGGGCAGCTTGTAGATGCCAAGCACGCAGCTGGGTCCATTCTGAGATCATCTAGCGGTACCCCTTTCAGCCCTCTGAGGAGGCGCTAACTGAAGCCTAGCTGGAGTCATCCAGACCACACCAGGCCATCTAGGGAGCCAGGAGGACTTCCGCAGGAAATGTCTGAAGCGTTGTTCAGTCAAGAAAGAGGCTTAAATACAACGAACAAAGGAAGCCCAAGCAGTCCGTTCCAAATGTCATCAAAGGAGCTGCTCAAGAGCTATTTCAGAGCAGATAAAGAAACAGAATGGGTCAAGTCAAGACACCAGAATTACGTCTCCGAGGAGGGGGCGGGATCTCAGTAGTTCAGCATTTACAGATTCACAGGGTTGAATGGGACCACAATGTCGTAAGCTACAACTCAACCCCTGCAACACAGGAGCCTCCAAACAGAACTCTCTCCCCTATGAAATAATTGTAGACAGGGCTTTAAAAAAAGAAGAAGAAAAAAGAGGTGCCGGAACTCTCAAGTGGGAAATGAAGTTTTCAATCTGTATGCTGAAAACTCATGAAACTTTTAAACATTTTAAAAAGAATTTTGTTGAAGAGGTTCTGGAATCAGGAGGTGAGGCAGAGAGTAACTCACAGCAGCCAACCCTGACATCAGAAAAAAGGGTTTTCAGGGCAGAGGATATATATCACTGGGCAGGTTTAATCATTAGCTCTTCCCTGTTCATTTCCTTTTAAGTCACTCTGTTTTTCCAGTTCCACATAGGTACTTTGGACAGTCTTTGGTTCTCTGTGTAAAAACTGAGTGTCTTTGAAGGGCTTACGCGTCTTCTTCTTTTATTGCAAAAGGGCTCAAGCCTGTGTGGAAATCAGCATGTGGCAGCATGGTTACAGTGTTGAACTAGGTTTGGGGAGACCCAGGTTCGAATCTGCACTCTGCCACGGAAGCTTGCAGGGTGACCTTGAGGCAGTCGCACACTCTTAGCCTAACCCACCCCACAGGGTTGTTGTTATTATTATTATTGTTTGACACTGTGTAGAATAGCCAGGAGATCCCATGATTGTCTGGCAGCTACAAGTTCTAGCTCTTTTAGCATTATGCACCACTAGGTGGCAAGCTAGACTTGTTTCTAAAGCAAGAGCCATTTCAGAGGTGGTTTGCCGTTGCCTGCCTCTGCATCACAACCCTGATATTCCTTGGAGGTCTCCCGTTCAAACACTAGCCAAGACTGACCCGGCTTAGCTTGTGAGATCTGACAAGATTGGGCTAGCCTGGGCTATCCAGGTCAGGGCTCACAGGGTTGTTGTGAAGATAAAACAGAGAAGGGAAGAATGTTGGACGAAACATCAAGTCCCCACTGGGGAGAAAAGTAGGGTATAAATGAAGTAAATTAAAAAACAAACAAACAAGAATCAGTGTGGTTGGACTAAATCTGGGAAGCATGCTGGGTGATCTTTGGCCAGTCCCTCTCTCTCACCCTAGCCTATCTCAAGAAGGCGGTCAAGATTTAAATGGGGAACACGGAACCACATCGGCCACTCTGAACTTCTTTGAGAAAGAGTGGGATAAAATTGTAAGGGGCAAAATACTGGATGGACCAGTCGTGCGGAGGACTGCAGCAAAGCCCTCTGCACATGTTCAGAAGAACGTGTCCCTTGATTCTCCCTTCCACTGACCCAGCTAAAAACTATCCCCAGCATCAAGGGGGGGGGGTGTCAACGCCAGCCACTTACCCTGTACAAGTTGATGGGGATATCGATGATGATGTGGAGGAGGTCCCCCAGGGCCAGGCTGGCGATGAGGATGTTGGGCCCGTTCCTCATGCACTTGTTCTTGTAGATGATCCCCAGCAGCGTGGAGTTGCCGATGATGCCCAGCACGAAGACCACGCAGGCCACCAGCGTGTTGACGTACTTGAACGACTCCTTGATCTCCGGCCGCCGGGGGCACATCGGGTACGGGCGGGAAAGGGCCGAGCCGGGCGCACCGGGGCGCGACACATTGGCGCCCCGTCGCTCCAGGCCTCCAGTGGCCGGGGCGGCGCTGGTCCCCGAGGGGGCGAGACTCGGCTGCAGCGCCCCTTCCAGGTGGGGCGGAGGGGCGCTCCGTTCCACGGCTCCGCTGCAGCTCAGCAACACCGCCAGGCTCCAGAGCGCGCCGAGACTGCGCCCACCCATGGTCGCCGCCCGTCGAAGAAGCAGGCCGCCTTCGCTCTAGAGGGAGAAAAGCCGACAGACAGACCCGCGATCAGGCGGCCTCCCCGGCCAAAGCACGTGCGCCCGCCCGGAGCCAGGGAGCCGCGGCGTCTGTGGAGCCCGCGTTGCGCGCAGTCTGAGAGCGCCGAAAGAGGGCGGAGGGAAGGAGACTCCGGCCAAAGCGAGGGGGGAAACCCTGCCCAGCTCCGGCGGGGCTCGTTTACGGTCGCCTTGGCGGTTTGCCCTGGCGACGTGCCAGTCGGGGACGATTCCGCTCGTTCTCGGCGATGGCCCCGCCGCGCTTCCAGACTCCATCCGGCTAGCTCCAGAGAAAGGTGGAAGGAGCACCGAGAGAGCAAATTAAAGGAAACCGCGAGTGGCGTTTCTGGAAAGCATGCCCCTGTTCACATCAAGCCATTTGGTAAAGGCTTTGCAAAGCAAAGCATGCATCCTTACTCATTTAGATTAAAAAAAAATAACAACACCGCCACAACTAATGGCTTAGCTGGGCAGCAGCCTTCGGTTACGAGAGATGGCCGTTTAGAAACACCCCTCCCCACGGCCCAAGAGGTTTGCTTGTGAGTAAATGCACCGATCATTACTTTCCCGTTATTAAAACAAGGGGATCAGACCAGCGTTAGCAAGCAGAGCAAACCACGTGTAACGGATCCGTGGACAGATACCAAGTCGGAAGGGCCACGCATTTATATTCCTCCCCTCCCTCTGACAAAGAATGTCACACACGGTATGAGCATCGAATGCTGTGATTGCTACCTAATGTGCTGGTGTTTTAATTGCTCTTTCATGGGCGTCTTTTAGCAGGGGGTAGCAAGCGTGATTGCGCCGAAAACACGTTTCGTGTGCTGGTGCAAGTGTCCCACAGGTCAATGAGAGGAAAAATAAGCCTGAATAACAAAGCTCTGAGATAGTTATGGGATGCCCTGTGCAAAAATCTGCCTCAGGGCGAAAATCTGCCGCGATGGTTACTTAAATACCCATAGATTTCTCTGTTTGCAGTTCCTGATTGCACTTGGCAAAAGATGGAATACTTCAGAAACTGGAGTAACAGAGATGTCTTTGCAGAACATTATCCTTTGCTCTCCCAGAGTTTCCTGGATGAGATTTATTTTCCTCACATTGTTTTCAGGAATACGATCACTTTGGCTCACCACACAAGTTTGAGGCCCCATTGATTTCAGTGAGACCTGCTTCTAAGTTACATTTGTCTGAAATCGGTGGAAGTGCAGGAACAAATTAAAATTTAAAGAAGAAGAGACACTTTGTGCGTTTTTTGCCTTTAAAAAGCACCTCCGTTTTCTTAAAACGATCTTTACCTTGTAAACTGGAAAAGGGTCGATTCGATTCCTGGTGGCTCAGTAAACAATCCACGCACTGCGGGGCTGGTGCCGTGCTGATGGCAGGAATTTATGGCTGGAGCATCCACTTGCTGTATGCGCTTAAATCCCAGCAAATGAAGCCAGTCCCCCGGTTTTCAAAATCACTTGCATGCATTTCCCCCCATCAATCACTGCCCAACCCCACCCACCCACTCTCTCCAACAGAACAACAACCCGCCTTGATGCCTGTCAGCTCTGCCTGCCGTCAGCCCGAAATTTCCTGCCAGCAGAGGCACGTAACTTGGGTCTGCAACGTGGGGACAGAGAACCTGCTTCTAGCTGGGGGATTTATGCAGATCATGAAAGCTTGGTGCTTTCCATCAGTGTGGGTTTTAGAAGGAGAGGAAATGTTCCTTTCTAAGCAGAGTTTCACTCTTCTGAGGTCGAATCTGTATTTGCATTTTTAAATCAGTTTCGTGCTGCTGTGATGCCCTCTTTCTCTATGCTTGTTTGAAGAGTTGTTTGGTAAAGATTCCTTTAAAGCGGTGTGGAGGCCCAATGACAGTGGAGCCACCATGAAAGGATGATGAACATATGCAGGCATGCAAAAGTATGCTAGCAGTGTTGAAGTGTGAAAACAAAAGCTTTTTTTGTAGACTTTGAAGATGGAGTCAGAAGGCTGGGACACTGGTGGTGGGAAAGACAAATGCAGATTTGACCTAAGTCTGTTGAAGTCAACCGGCTTCAGAAGGTAATTTCAGAGGGTAGCCATGCTGGTCTGTAGTAGGATTCGAGTCCAGTGGCACCTTTGTGACTTAACAAGATTTTTGGGGCACGACCTTTGAAGAGACAAAGCTCCCTTTGTCAGATATGAATTGGAATGGAGACGTCTCATTTTTTATATCCCAGTCAGAAGGTGGGAGGGGTATTGTAAAGAGTAAAGGATGCAAAGGTAGGGTGCCTATTGTAATTCATCAGAGCAGAGGAGAAATTCCTGTGGGCAGAAAGTTAGCACTTGTAGTGAGATAAGAATCCTGTGTCCTTATTCAGCCTTGGGAGTCCATTGTTCTGAACTTGTGAATGAACTCTAGTTCAGCAATCTCACGTTGAAATCTCCCCTTGAAGTTTCAAAATCAAATTCTAATTCAAAAAATCTTTAATGGCATATAAGGGTAAATTAGAATCCTTGAAGTTTCTTTGTTTGAGGACCACCAGCTCAGAAGGTTGTAACTCCCTGGAGGAGTTATACCAGACTGCATAATCCGGTATATAATTCTCATGCAGTTCATGCAATAGGTCTCTGGTCAGCAACAGGATTCATGAGAAGACGGAATAAAGAGTGATGGACTGGGACTCAGTCCTACTCCCAAGTCCCATGAGCTGCTACCGAATTTCCGGGCCCAGGTCTCCCTTTTCCTCCATAAAACCTTCCCTCCTCTGGATTGGCAGCTACACTAGGTAGGAATCACACTGCGCCTCTCAGGAGTCTGGGCCAGAGTTCACCAATCATTGATGTGTCCTATAAGAATTAGAGAACACTGATAAGCTAACAGCAGCCTGAGCCTTTGCTCAGAGGTAAGCCCCACTGTGTTCAATGGGACTTGCTCTCAGGTAGGTGTGCATGGAATTGCAACTTCCCCAGGATACGGAACATGAATTTCCTATTGAATGCAAAGAAATGTTGCATGGGAGTTCACTTAGGTCTGTGTTCTCTTTCCTACCTCCAGTGGCAGAGTAGGTCTTGCTTGATTCCTCGCTGCATCTTGTAATCAACTATATCCCCATACAGTTGATAATAATAAGTGCTCGCAGTTGTTTGTAGGAGTATGTCTATACTTAATGTTTATAATGGGTCTTCCAGTGTTCAGATTGCTTAGGAAAGTCCAGTGCTGCTAAAAGACTGAAATGGCTGCCTGTCTGGAATTGTCCAAAAAGTCCAAGGCTTCATCAGCACATCACATTTGTGGCCCAGAAGATTGGGTTTCTCTGACATTTCAGTATTACATTTGGGATAAATTTATACATTTTCACTCCACAGATAACAGGCAGGTGGGAGTGAAATATGCCCTGCTGCAAAACTCTGCCCTCTTAGTGGAAAATTTGGATTTCCCCATATGCATGGCAGACATTTTCCCTGACCCTGTCATCATGGCAGTAAGTTCCTCCCCTGCCCCCAAGGAGGAGGTTTTTTATGTTTATAACCAGGGCTATTTTGGGGCAGGAACGCACAGGGACGGAGTTCCGGCTGGCTCCCAAGTTGGCCACGCCCAGCAGGGACTTATTAGCATAATAGGCCACACCCAACAACAGAAACTCATTAGGATTGGCTACAGGAGGGGTGTGTGGCCTAATAAGCTGTGCTGTCAAGGGTGTTGCCTAATATGCTAATGAATTTCTGCTGTTGGGTGTGGCCTACTAGGCTAATGAGTTCCTGCTGGGCTTTTTCTACAAAAAGAGCCCTGTTTATAACTATCAGCACTAGGATATCGTTATATGGATATACCGTTGTAACAACATATGTAACAGATTTTCTGAATTCTCAGCATTCACTTTTTTAAAAGCATCTCTAGTCCCTTTCCTTGTGGAGATATAAAGGGAAAGGCATGTCTTTGCAACAGAAAACTTCATTTTTAAAAAGACTTATTTTTAAATGAAAGCTGGGAATTCACAGAACCTATTACACCTATTGCTGAGTTTTGTAAAAAAAATTTTGCAAAAGCCCCAGTAGCTCAGAGGAGGGGGAGGTTGCCACTGCTTGGGGGACTGGAGCAGGGAAACTGCAAGAAACCTGCCACATGGAAGCCCTGTCGCCACTACACTATATCTGCAGCTGCACCAGCAACAGAGAACCCATACAGCCCACCCCTGTCTCCCTATGGAAATCACATTGGTACCAACAAGAGAGTTGGAAAGATGGACAGATGATGTGGTGTGCAACTGAAGAGACTGTAAGTAGAATATGAAGCAATAATAAATCAAGAAAATATTAAACATGTTCTAAGGCGTAGACCCTGTCAATGTGGCGTTGCCTGCCCACACCAGTAGGATGCAAGTAGCTGTAATTATCCAGTAAAGAAGATAGTCCAGACAGCTCTGTGTAAAACTATATGCAAGTTTATTTACACAAGCTCCACAAACTCCAGCAATGTTAGTAGCACAGACAAAGTGCTTCGCAGACAACAGGTACTCCATCAGAAAGAAGATTGTACAATACATCAGTAAGGTAAAGGTAAAGGTTCCCTTGCTCGAAAGCCAGTCGAATCCGACTCTAGGGTTGCGGTGCTCATCTCCGTTTCCAAGCCGAAGAGCCAGCGCTGTCCGAAGACGTTTCCGTGGTCATGTGGCCGGCATGACTAAACACCAAGGTGCGCGGAACGCTGTTTCCTTCCCACCAAAGTGGTACCTATTTATCTACTTGCAATTTCTTGCTTTCGAACTGCTAGGTTGGCAGGAGCTGGAACTAGAGACAGGAGCTCACCCTGTCATGCGGCACCCGGGTCTCGAACTGCTGAACTACTGACCTTCCACAGCCTGCAGTTCAGCGTCTTAACCACTTGAGCCACCACAGCTCCACAATACATCAGTACTTTTATACAAATATTAGCCAATCACAGCAGACTGCCAAGTCACTCTGACTCTGTTAATTAGTGCCAGACTGCACTGCTCAGAACTAGTTTATTCTAGCCATAATGGCTCTCTGGAACTGTCACCTACTGTCAGTTAGATGAAACTCATCTACAGCTGAGACTTACATTATTAAATAAATACTGACAGACCCATACAGCCAGAAGAAAAATTGGTAGTGGAGAAGTCTAAAGATAAAGCAAGTTAATCACTGTGAAACCTGAAAATAATTTTCCCATTGACTATTGTAATTTGGTTCCGTACAATATCTACCAGTTTGTACTCTATGCATAAAGCCTCAAAAAGGGAAACCGTGCCACCAACTTGTTTTCAAGCCAGGGAAATTTTGCTAAATTATGTATGGGATAGAGAAAGCAGTATTCCCCCCACCGCCTTCTCACAATACAAGAACTCGTGGGCACTCAATGAAATTAATGAGCAGTAGGTTTAGAACAGATAAAAGGAAGTCCTTCTTCACCCACAGGGTAATTAACACATGGAACTCACTGCCACAAGAAGTGGTGGTGGCTACAAGCATAATCAGCTTCAAGAGGGGGTTGGATAAACATATGGAGCAGAGGTCCATCAGTAGCTATTAGCCACAAGGTATAGATGGAACACTCTGTCCGGGGCAAGTGATGCACTCTATTCTTGGTGCTTGGGGAGCAACAGTGGGAGGGCTTCTGGAGTTCTGGCCCCACTGGTGGACCTCCTGATGGCACCTGGGTTTTGGCCACTGTGTGACACAGCGTGTTGGACTGGATGGGCCATTGGCCTGGTCCAACGTGGCTTCTCTTATGTTCTTATGAAATACTTTTCTGGTCCCAGCTCGGAGAAAAAAATTACTTTCAGGCCAGAAATCTGTATACCAAGCATCAGCTAAGGAAATGCTCTGCTGATCACCTGCCACTCAGGTCCAGAGATCAGCATGGGCAGCAGAGATCTTTAGTGTTTCAGTATGCAGTTGACTGGACAGGGATGCGATTTGGCTGCTGTGGAGCATAGAGAGAGACTGCCAGCCCGAAGGAGACAAGCTGGGGTACTTTTGTGCTGCTGCAACTGAGTTCCTAATGAAAAGCAATGGTCTTTAAACTGCATACAGATGCCTGGGCTTATATCCTGAGACTATATGCATCTCCACAACAAACACATAAGCCATTGCTGAGGGCTGATTCATACACCTTCCATGCAGTTATGGGAGCTGCTTTTAGGTGGCTGTTCTACACCATTCTGGCAACCTCTGTAGGAAGCAATCAGATGTGTCAAGTAGCTACATCAGACAGCTCGCAAGTCAGGCATGTGAATTGCTCTTAACAATTCACAAGTGTTTTTCATTGGCTGTAGCTACCATTAACAGATTCCCCTCAAACTCATTACGAGCAGTTTGGATACAGCCAGGAAAAATGACTTGCTTATTGAAGCCACTTTGTTCGTGCATACACACATATCCTGTGCTCTGGGAAATCTTGAAATGGCACCCGAAGGGGGAATTTTAAAGCTGAGTTCTTTGAACTAAACAGGAAATTCTTTCCTCTTGGTCTTTCAAAAAAGTTAACCTTAAGCAGTTGATACAGTTTTGAATTCTCTTCATTCCATGACTGAACATAAGCCTGATGGCACCTTAAAGACTAACCAAATGTATTCTTCTTAAACTTTTGCAAGTATCATTATACTTTAAATATAAATATATCTGCAATGGATGCGCAGTTCATGCGTCTGATGAAGGGAGATCTGACTCAGAAAGGCTTCTGCTGGAATATTTTTTTTAGTCTCTAAGGTGCCACTAGACTTCTGTTTTATTTTGCATCAACAGGCTAATACAGCTGCCCAGAATTTTCATGCCTAGAATCAGTAACTAGAGGGAAAGCTACTGTGCCATCATAGTTAAAGTGTTGGACTAGGATATGAGGAACCCAGATTCGAATCTCTACTCTGCCACAGATGTCTGCTGAGTGACCTTGGGCTAAGTCATACATGCAACCCAAGCTACTTCACAGGGTTAAGAACATAAGAACACAAGAGAAACCATGCTGGATCAGGCCAATGGCCCATTCAGTCCAGCACTCTGTGTCACACAGTAGGCAAAAACCAGGTGCCATCAGGTGATTCTCCAGCACCTCCAGTTTGACCTCTGAAGAAGGCCCCAATAGGGTGGAAATGCAGCAGGTCATGTGTATTGGCCCTTGCGTTTAGGCCATTTGAACTTTTTAACAAGGCTTTCATTGGGCCCTTATTTGTTTTTAACTGTCTTTCTAATAAATACATGTATTTTTGTATATTATAAGTTTCAGTTAGGTTTTTAATATTGGCCCTTTATCAGGCATCTTTCTTACCCTTGTGGTTCTTGATTCCAGTTTTTGGGTCAAATTTGTTTCCCCCTCCCTGTGCCTTATGGTCCTCCAGCCGGGCCGGAACCCCAGCGGCCAGTGTTCCCTCTAAGCTGAATTAAGTGTGAGCCAGCTCACAGTTTTTTAGCCTCTGGCTCACACATTTTTTTCTCTTAGCTCAGGAAGGATGGCTCCAGAGCAAACTGATTTATGCAGTGGCCAAATCGCTTGCTCACAACTTTAGTGTCAGGAGCTCACAAAATTGAATTTTTGCTCACAAGACTCCACAGCTTAGAGAGAGCATTGCGCAGCCCTCCCACTGTTACCCCCGGAAGCACCAAGAATACAGAGCATCACTGCCCAGACAGAGCGTTCCATCTAATAGCCACTAATGGTTGTCATGAGGATAAAATGGAGGAGAGGAAAACATTGTTAGTGTTAAGTATGAGACTCAACAAAGGATTCAGCTTCAAGTGATTTCAGCTTTATTAAACAGCAACTGTAAGTCAGGAACACACAACAACAAGGGGAGCACAGCTCCTTCTTTTAAACTCTCCCGGGCTGTCAAAGCCACACCCATGACAAGTTAAAGACCAATCAGAATACAGGGATAAAGGCCAATCAGGACCGTTCCCTCTTTGCAACAATATCACTCAGTGATTGGGTAATTACACAGGTTTCGCAGAAACCGACCAATAGCAATGCGACATCTGAAGAGCCACATTCAGACTCAAGCTTAACATGTGAATAGATAGGAGCGATTCACATTCAGTACATAACAGTTAGCTATTTTGGATCCCCATTAGGGAGACAGGCTGGGTACAAATGAAGTAAATAAAAGTATCCAGGGCTCTTTTTGTAGCAGGAACTCCTTTGCATATTGGGTGACACACCCCTAATGTAGCCAATCCTCCAAGAGCTTACAGTAACCCCTGTAAGAAGAGCTCTGTTATGGCTTGAGGAAGTCTGTAACTTTAGTCCCTTTGTCCTCAAGAGAGGCTTCTTAGCAGAGAGGCCAGGAGGTGCTTAGCCCTTCCCCTGCCAGTGGAAACTTGCCCTCCAACCCCCAGCTCCTTCTCTCCCATGAATTTGGGGACCAAAGCTCTCATTTAAGGTTGCGTATATTCCACATCCATCGCAGGGGGGACCATAAAATGATGTATTAAGTGGTTCTCAGGTTTCTTTTCTTTTTCTCAAAAAAGAAGTAGATTCGTAGTCTTTATGGCTGAAAAACTGTGTTTGAAAGTATGTGGGCAATGTCTGGAAAATCTTCCAGAGCTAGAAGTGAGATTAGTAGATTTTCCTACCCCCACAGCAGCTGTCCAGGCTTTATTGCGATCTTTCTTAAAACTTCAGAGCAAAGTAGATTTCAGGAAGATCAGAGAATATCTGGGAAACTGCAAGAGATGCATGGGAACCACATGATGCTGAGGGGAAGCCGGCGGGGGGTAAACTTCAACAGTATTGAACCCAGGGCAGATAACCTCTGTAGAAATGGTGGCTATTCAATCAAGGAAACAACTGGGTGGGAGGGAGTTTAATTTCCCCATCTCCTATGCCTTGGTCTGAACCCAGGTCAGTTTCCCCCACCATGGCTACTTTCCAACACCATATGTCAGTGTGCAGAGATTATTGTGATGTCAGTTGTCAGAGGCTCCCATTCACTTTTATGGCAGGCTTCAATGGGTAAGTGTTAAGTATGCCACTCAGCAACAGGATTTCAGCAAAAAGTGATTTCAGCTTTATGAGTAAGAACAAACACCAACTCGAACACACCACAAACAAGTGGAGCACAGCTCCCTTTTTTAAACTATCCCGGGCTGTCAAAGCCACACCCATAACATGTTAAAGACCAATCATAACTCAGGGATAAAGGCCAATCAGGACCGTTCCCTCTTTGCTACATTTTCACACAGTGATTGGATATTTACAATGGTTTCACAGAAACCAGCCAATGGTAATGCGACAGATGAAGAGCCACATTCAGGCTGAAGCTTAACATGGAATTACATAGCATGGATTCACACTTCAGTACATAACAGTAAGATTTTGGGAAATGGCTAGCCACTCCCAAATGGAGAGTCACTAGAGGCATGGGACTGTTTCTCCAGTCGTGTCTTTGAGCAAATGGCTGCCGTTTACTCCTGCAGGTTAAAAAGCTGCACTTGGGGGATGGTAATATTTTGGGGCCCGAAACTGTGTGGACTAACTTCTTTTGAGTGGAACAAAGTTTGAGTCCAGTGGCACCTTTAAGACCAACAATGTTTAATTCTGGGTATAAGCGAGAACTGAGTGACTTAGCATATGTAGATGCACACTTCTTCAGATATATTAGATGCACTCAACTATTACATACAGTAGAGAGAGGGGGGTGGTAAGTTGCCAGGAAGGCCTGGTAACTAACCCTCCCCCTATATGTACGGAATGCGATGTATCAGTGTACAGATATGCACTGAACAGTCACTACCCTGGCCAGGAGACTTTTCAATCCTCCGTTTGCAACATGGGGCCCTGAAAAAAATGGCCTGCCCATCAGAATGATGGGCATTTTGTAAGTGATCAGCAAAACATTGTACAGTGCGAGCAATTATACTAAGCCTTTGGCATCCAGTATGCAAAGTGTCAGGCTTCATTTAAGTCTAATAACGGTGCTATTTTATTATAGCCACTTATCCATGGAAAGATATATGGTAATCCCTAGTTCATAAACTTGGACAAAGCTATGACCGAGAACTGGAGAGATGAGATTTATAGATACTGTGGGAGAGACTAAGCACAGACATACTCTGGAAATATGTGTAACGGGATTTGGAGCCCTGCTGGCACAGGGTTAGGGACTGAACTGGAAAAAAGCCATTCATTATTCCCTTTGGCCATTGATAGTGGAAACAAAGATGTCTGGGAATGCCACTGCAAACACACGCGCTTTTCAAATGTTAAGGGAACATGGTATTGATTTTCTTAGTGTTCTTTCCAATACCGCTGTTTTGGTTTCCATTCCCTTGTGCAATAAGTATTCCTAGATATTTTGCTATCGTCCTAATCATGTAATATTTCTAGGTCTGCAGCCCTGTGATTCTTATTGGGCAGTAAGCCCCACTGAACACACAGAGCCCTTACTCTGAGGATACAAGTAGGATCAGTTTGTAAAAACATCAAGAATCTATTAGGTGTTGTACAGGAACTGCAAATCAACAGTCTTACGGACTGAAAATATACGAAACGGGAGAGGGAAGGAGAAGAGGAACTGTCCCAGACCTGCCTTGAAAAAGAGAAGTAGTGGTTCTGAAGCCATGAAGATGGAAATACCGTAGAATGTGGATCCCTCAACATAACACTCCCCCCAACAAATCTGGAAATAAGTTAAATGCAAGCAGTCAAATTCTGACATTTTGCCAGATTTCAAATCTGGGTTAAATCCTGTTTACTGTCTAGTTGCTGTGACTGTCGGTGAACGGTCCGAGCATGCCTGGCCTCCAAGACACAAGTTTCTGAAGAAATGGTATATATCATTCAAGACACTTTGAAAAGGAGGGTCCTTTGTGTATTTATGATTTCTCAGAATCTAGCATTTGAAGCGCGGCTGTGGACTGCTGTTGGCACTAAAAGAGTTTATAACATAATCGTGTTTCCATCGAGAAAGAAAAATTGGTCATAGTGTTACGCCTCCTTCTCCCCTTGTATGGTGAAGGTCCTAGCTCCAAGTGTGTATTGTACACAATCTATATATAGTACAAAAGGGATAACACGCTCTGAGCCAAGCTGGGCCAAGAACTCTGTCTCCAGATGATGTTTTTGTATAAAATGACCCCTGAAAGCAAGCTCTAAATCATGACTATTGACATTTGTTATTTTTTGGAAATTATGTAACAGATATAACAAGCGTAAACAAAAAAGATTTAATTTTTTTTATCATGTTCTGCGTATGAGACTATATATTTCCACTACCCTGGATTCAGAGTCATTATAACCATACATGCACTCTTGAACATGGCCTTAGATTAAGAAGAAATCTGGATATATTATATATTTATTACTTTCTTGGGGGGGGAAGACGTTCTGCCTTCTGCTTCAACATTCAAGGCTGTGTTTACAGTCGTGAAAGTTGTAAACGCAAAAATGATAGCATCTGTGAAGCTGCCATGTAACAGGAGTAGCAGTAAGCATAAAATTCAGAGTCTCAAAAATAGTAAAAGTAAAAAAACACACACACCAAAAAGCAGGAATATAATGGCTTGGATCCTGCCTAGAACTTCTGCAGCTGTGTATGCATGGAGGGCATTTTAGCTGATTCTTCCCTTGTTCTGGAGACCTCTGATTCTCCCCACCCACAAGCTATGCCTGGGGATCCTGTGACCCCCAGGAACAGCAGTTCAGGGAAGGTGTAGTGTGCTGCCGGGGGGTGGGGTGGGGTCAATTATGATTGCTTTACTTGCACATCTGGAAGTTGTAGGTAAGATCCAAGCCATTATCTCACCCCACATCAAAGGCCCTTGATACAAAATCTCAGACTCTACCCATTATGCCAAAAGTCTTGTTCCACATTCAATTTTTGATTCCTGAATGGTTTCCCTTCTTGGAATATGTATTTGGAAATACATTGCCTTTGCTACAGTCCATACCAAAGAAATTCCATTAACTCTTCAACTACTCCTGATGTAACAATATCTTTTATGGTGTTTACGGCTTCACAGTAATGAGTTGCTCTATTGTTAGCAGAGAAATTCCTTGCGCTTGAATAACATCTTTGTAGTTTCAGATTTGTTGTGTTTGTGTTTATTTGTTTGACAGAGTTTGTAATTCTAAAATTTAAAAAATACAAAATACATATACATAAAAAAAAAACCCAAAGGCCCTCGATAACCAAAAGATCATAACATTCTGAAGACCAAGAGAATCAGATGAGCATTAGATGCTGATCACCTCACTTCAGATAATGGAAGCTTATGGACACTATCACATCAAATCTCATGCCTCGGGCAGGTTCATAAGATTGGAACTGATCCATCAGGCACTTTGACCCAATCCAGTTATGGCTTTAAAGGGACGACACAATCATTTTTTGTTGGTCCCTGATAAAAATTTAGATCCAGTGAAGCTGACATAACAGTGGCCATATAATTTCATTGTGGCATGACCCAGTCTGTCCTGTGGTCAGAAATTTTGCAATGTGTGTGTATGGGGGGGGGGTATGAATACACATGGGGGGAAGGTTGCTAGGTCTCCATAATCTTCGTTGACAGGCCTGATGACATCATAAATGACATTTATGGGTGGGATCAGGTGATGGCACATCGTTGAATATTAATAGTAGTACTTCCACAGACCTCTAAGTATATACTGCATGTTATTTGTGTGCTGTTATTACCATGCAACTTGCTTGCTTGCTTGCTTGCTTAATTTGTTTACTCTATTTACAGTCCACCTTTGGTTATGATCATACTAGACATCCCCTTGTTGACTTAATTCTTCATTGACCTATGTTCTTCTCTCCAGTGAGACCTTGCAAGGCATAAGGCTGGGGGTGGGGTTAAGAATTCAAAACCGATGGGAAAGCTAAGGGGTGGGGGAGAGATAACAATTAGTCAGTGCTTTAATTGCGAAATGGGAGATTCCCCAGTAATACTTGCCTCCAACCTAGAAATGATTCCCCTAGTACAAAGTAGGTAGATGGGTGCGGTTTCTACGTAGTGGGGGAAAAGCACTATGCACATGTACAGTGTTTGCAGTCTCGGCATTCATAGAAAGGATTATTGTTGACTGAAATATGTTTGGGATCCCACGCACCCAGACCTTAATTTATG
Source organism: Gekko gecko (assembly GCA_029375565.1). Classification (NCBI taxonomy): domain Eukaryota; kingdom Metazoa; phylum Chordata; class Lepidosauria; order Squamata; family Gekkonidae; genus Gekko; species Gekko gecko. Next base: position 184,352,717 of record JAPDNY010000004.1, on the reverse strand, counting down.
GCTCTAAGGTGAGGCTTAAGATTGCTTGCGTATTATGCCCCCTTAGTCTTTTGGTCTTCGGCAATGAAGTATTCCTTTTCCCGTAGTGAGAGGTGTTAGGGCTGGGGTCTCCATCCATTTTGAGTGTTAAGTATGGAACTCAACAACGTTTTGATTTCAGCAAATGATTTCAGCTTTATTTGTAACAGCAACTCCAACTCAGAACACACCACCAAACACCCACAAAACAGTGGAGCACAGCTCCTTCTTTTAAACTCTCCCGGGCTGTCAAAGCCACACCCATTGTCAGATAAGAACCAATAGCAATGCAGGGATAAAGGCCTATCAGGACCGTTCCCTCTCTGATACATTCTCACATAGTGATTGGGTATTTACAAAGGTTTTGCAGAAACCGACCAATGGCAATGCGACATCTGAGGAGCCACATTCAGCAGCAAGCTTTACATGTGAAAAGATAGCAGCGATTCACATTCAATGCATAACATTGAGCCGGTGGGCACCTTTGGAATTCAGACACAGAGTGATGGGCACAGTCATATGACAGCTGCCGCAGGAGGCGGAGCCAACCACAAAATGGCTGCCACAAGAGGCAATCACAAAATGTCAGGGAGTGGAATAATGCACAACCCTGATAGTAACTCTTCACATTTTAAGCAGGAGCTCTGCTCAGCCATATTTAAAAATATTTTCTTGCTTACACACTTCTTTCCATCCATCCCACAGTGAACATCCTTGTGCTGTCGTAGTGGCTGCTCCTAAAGCAACATTTTAAAAAAATGTGCACAGCCAATCAGATCTCCAGTAGCCAGTCAGAAGCCCTGTAGGGCAAAAGCCCTTTTTTGCCTCATCCACTTTCTAAAAACACTTGTTGGGCACTAGGGAAGGTGTAAGCTGACACCATGTCAATGGGCACTACATCGGGGACTACTGTTCTGGAGGGTAAACTTACCCAGGCTGAGTGAAACTGGGCATTAATTTTTCTGCTCCTTCCCCCTCCCATGCTCTCCTTCTCCTGAGGCAAATGTCCTACTGCAAACAGGAGGCAGCCACAAAATAGTATAAATGTTACTCTGCTTTTCTGCCCAATGTTTTTACTTGTTTCTACACATATTAGGGATGATGGAAACAAAAAAAATAAAGAAATGTCCTAGAGAGAACAGAGCAGAAGGGGTGAATTTGATTAGGAAGTTGTTAGCTGACTCAATTCCAGCTGTCTTGCAACTGCTCCTACTCAGTTCTTCCTAGGCTAATGGGAGAAAACTGCTTGGACATTTCCCCTTTTATCTCCATGATGAAAAAGGCTACAAACTTAAAAAAGCAAGCAAGCTGGGAATCCAGGGAAGGAACAATGGATATTCCTGAAGGGGTGTTGCGTCCATACCTTCTATACCCAGTTAGGACCCCACAGGTTCATTTTTGTATTTTAATAGTGTTTATTTATTTAAAACATTTATTATCAGTCTTTCTACCTTATAAGAATTCAAGGTGACTTACAATATAAATAATAATAAAATGTCATAAAATACATAAAAACCACTAGTTAACAACCTACTTGGAAGTCACTTTGTGCAAAGTAGAATCCAGGGCATGAATTAATTAATTAAACGAATTAATGAATTAATTAAATAAATACATATTTTTACCAGTTAAAATTTCAAAGGAATCAGTTTTCTATATCCATGTTGGAAAGCATGTTGACAACAATTGTAACCTTATATGTAGATATGAAAATATGTGATCACAAAGAAAACTAATGTTATTCATTTTATGTCCTTAGTTTTCAGAAATCTTTTGTGCTTATTGCCATACCATAACTGACAACATTTTTTCCACAGTTTTACAAACATGTTCTTTAGGATCATTGTACAGGGATTCTGTGCTTCTTCCGAATGTTCAGCTCTCCCATTTGAATATGATGGTGTCTTATAGAGAAACCACTTCCATGCAAAAATCTATGTATACTCTATTATGTATAAGGAGTGCGCAAGCATGTCATATGTTCTGAAATAGACTCATGCAGCTTTGCCACACATGATGGTGTACTGTTTGCTTGCGCAGTTTTTCTGTATAGAAGTCGAATCTGTGTAGGAAGCTGATGCATAGGGCTGCCAAGTCATACCTGGCAGCCAGTGGGGGGATCCTTGGTCCTTTCCAGGATTTTCTGCCTCATGCACTTCGTGTGCATCGTGCAATGACATCACGTGGAAGTAATGTCATCACATTGCCAATGTCAGGGGGGTGATGCTCTAGTTTTTGGGCAAAACGGTATGGTTTGTAGCTGATTTTACCATAGAGTTTTGCCCCAAAGCTAGAGTGTCACAGTGCAATGTGGGTGATGTGATGACATCACTTCTGGGTGGCATCATCACGTCACCTTTCAGGCCAGTTGGGGGCAGGATTTCCCCCACTGGCCAGCTGGCTGGTGGCGCAGAAGTGCTCCACAAAAGCAGGGGCTCCCCTGCTCCTGGCGGGGGTCTGGCAACCCTATTGATGCATGTTGATGCATGTAAAACAGCCCTAGATTAATCTCCCAGGCCTGTTGAGCTGATGACCCACTAAGCTGAATTTGGCCCACTGGTACAATGTGATTGGCCAGCAGGAAATGCTTGCCTGGGAATGTGAACTACAGGGGATTTGGTTTGGTGGAACTGTATCTTTCTGTGGAGGAGAAGAGGAGGAGCAGGTTTTTAACATTCCATTTTCTCTATCTTAAGGAGTCTAAAAGTGGCTTACATTCCCTTCCCTTCCTCTCCCCACAACAGCTTCCTTGTGAGGTAGGAGGGGCTGAGAGAGTTCTGAGAGAATTGTGACTGGCCCAGGGTCAACCAGCAGACTCTATGTGGAGGAGTGGGGAATCAAACCCAGATCTTCAGATTAGAGCCTACTGCTCTTAACCACTACACAATGCTGGATGTATTCCACTCAAGAATAGGTTTGTGTGGTTTCTTCATTACTGATATAGTGCAGCAGCAGCAGAGCTTCTATATAGCAGGTTTTCTTGCATTTCCCCTTCCCCGGCCCTGGCAGCATCCATCCCCTTCATACCATCATTAGTTTTTTCTTTAAAAATAACCACCACCAGCCATTGACATATCACTGTAACGTTAGAATGTTATAATGTTCTGTCTGTCAGGGTTTCTGAATTCACAGCCTTCAGTTTTTGTTTTTTTTAAGTTAGCCTCTTTTGATGTGAAAATAAAAAGAGGTGTTAAATACAGTCCTGGAATGTTCCAGTCCCAATACATAACAAGAAGGAAGTCATATCTTTGCAATGAAAGGGCTAGAGGCCATTGGAACTGGAAGATCTGGACTTACCCACCCAAATGCATGCCACCTTGGCTTTGTTATAGTCTTTCCCAAAACATCATGGCAAAGCAGGTTCAGGAAAGATCGTGGGAAAGACGAGGCAGATCCAGAAGGTGCCCAGAAGCACCGCAAATGTTGTGAAGAAATGGGGAAAAGCCTGCTTCCCAATAGCATCTGTCACACCACCCATGTGTAAATGACCCTGAATTCAGTAGCACTGTCATGGGGTCTGAATGTACATCCTTGGTTTCCTCCTTCATTTCCCAAGAACGTCCTTGAAAACAAGATGTTTCATTTCAAGGGGAATGTCCAGGCTAATTAAATTATGCAGCAGAGTACACTAACCATGATCTTTGTCGCTCTCACTTTTAATGTGCCCCTTCTCAGGGTTTCATGGCTCCGGACACTCATCTGTCATACTTCCATTATGAGAAAGAAGGGCGGGGGGAGTTCAAGACAACAAGAGAATCTAGCTGGAGGAGATAAGCTTGGACACCATAACACTGAAGAATGCCATGTTTGGAATAGTTTCTGGTGCTCAATGATACGGACCTTCACAACTACTTTGAACAGCAGGGGAAGGACCCTCTATCAGATGTGATACAGTTCGAAAGACATTCTCCCAGATAAAATGTTTGAGTGGGAGGATGGGGGTAGGAGCGCACTATAGTCAGGGGGGACAAAAACAGGCGTGACCTGAGGCTTCTGGAAATGTTAAGTTGCCATTACATTCACCCAAAGTGGGATCCTGCCAGACTGCATATCAGGACTATGACAGTTCCCACAATGTACCCAATAAGTGCACTCGTCATCTCATGTTAATTGGGTAATGTGCAGACTTCCCATGTGTGTGTCTAAATTCCAATCATGTGACCAGAACCATCTGCATTCCTTTCTTCCTGCGCTGGGTTTCGTTTTTACATATATGTTTGAGTTTTGCTTTTAATTGGTTTTATTCTTTGTTTTTATACTGTCCATTTTTAAGTGCTGATTGCCTTGGTGGCCTTTACTGGGCAGAAGGGCTAGAATACCAATTCTGTAAATAAATAAATATCATGTTCCCCAAATGTGTGGCTGTTGGGCTTCCATTTCGTGTCGACAGAATGCCAGCAGGGAGGCCATTGGAGAGGGAAAAGCCTATCGATGTTATCAGGACTTTTTTGGTAGCAAAAAAAAGCTACCAGCAGGAACTCATTAGCATAATCGGCCACAACCAACAGCAGAAACTCATTAGCATATTAGGCCACACCCCATGTCACCAGAAGTGTGACCATCCAGCCACACCTACCTTTTGCTTCTTATTCTGTTTACCTTGTTTGTTGTCAAAACCCAGGGCTCTTTTTGTAGCAGGAACGCCTTTGCATGTTAGGCCACACACCCCAATGGAGCCAATCCTAATGAGTTTCTGCTGTTGGGTGTGGCCTGTTATGCTAATAAGTTCCTGCTGGGCATGGCCAATTCAGGAGCCAGCCGGAACTCTGTTCCTGTGTGTTCCTGCCCCCAAACAGCCCTGGATGTTATGATTATGATTGAGGAAATGATGTTGTGGGTTGGGGTGATGTCAATCCCCCAAGCTGCTGTTAGCTCAAGTGTGGCTCTATACAGATGGCCGGTGGGGTTAATAGCAGGTTTTGATCAGAGAACTGATGTGGGGGGATAAGGGTTAATCCTATTTGCTAGCATCACCTCTTCAGTCAAATCAGCTAGAGGAGCCCAGCATTTTTAAAAAGAGATGTCAGGGTATCCAGTCTCTTGCGTCACGTCTGCTTCCTAGAATCCCACTATCCCTTGCAGAACAGTCTGTTAGCTGGTTGGGAGAAAGGACTGGGGCAGGCTGGGCATGCGATTTTTCTCTTTTGTCTCTGAATGTTCCCTCGGGTTGACAGCTCTGGGTTGAGAAATGCCTGGAGGATTGGGGGGGTGTGGAGCCTAAAGAGGGCGGGGTTTGGGACTTCAGTGGAATATATAATACCACAGAGTCCATCTTCCAAAGCAGCCGTTTTCTCCAGGGGAACTGATTTCTGTTGTTTTGAGATCAGTTATAATAGTGGGAGATCTCCAGCTACTGCCTGAAGGTTGGCAACCCTAAATTGTTCCCCTAACCCTCCTTTCAGGTTGTAGTTTGGGAGATCCAAGAACAGCATCCCATTTCTACTTGTAAATCTCTCTTGCTTGGACCGAGGAGGTCGACTGTAATCCTAAAGCCTGTGAACTCAAAGCTTACGCATACAATTAAGGTTTCCCTCATAGTTTTCTATACTGAGGAAGGAAAACGTTAATAGCTTCTAACCCTGCATGCTGAGCCACACGTAGGCATGTTCCTTACCTACAGCAGTGTGTGCCTAAGCTGTTTTTAACCCCCTCTCCCTGAGTTAATCCCTTTCTCGCAAGCAGTAATAATACTATAATTGTTGCTTTGCCCCATCCTGTCTATTCTGTACTGACATTGTCCCTGACCAAAAAGAAAAAGAAAAAAAAGGAAATGGTTCTTAAAAATGTACTGCAGTACGGAAAACACATTCTGTGAGAGGCAGGGTAATATAGTGGTTAGTGTGCCAGCCTCAGACCTGGAAGGCTTGTGTTCTAATCCTCAGCCATGAAGCTTGCTGGGTGACTTTGAGCCAGTTGTTCTCTCAGTCTCACCTGCCTCGCGGGGCTGTTGTGAAAGTAAAACGGAGGAGGGGAGACCTCATGCTTGTTGTCAAGAGCTTCTTGAAGGAAGGGAAAGTTCAAAATGTCCTACAGCCTACACAGAGAGAAAATTCTACTGTGGTCTGTAGTCAAAGACTTTTAGAAATCAAAATAGTTTTGTGTCACTTCGAAGCTTACACGCTTACACTCGCAAATCCCTAAGTATTTATTTGTTTGGAAATGTATACTCCATTTCTCCTACGTTTGTAATAATCACAATACAAATATAAAATAGTCAACTGCCACATATAATACCCCAAAAAAGTCCCTTAAAACAACAAATCAGGAAGGAAGGCATCACGATGTAGCCTGATCTTGTCAAATCTCAGAAGCTAAGCAGGGTCGGTACTTGGAAGGGAGGCCACCAAGGAAGGCTCTGCAGAGGAAGACAATAGCAGACCACCTCTGCTTCTCCTTTGCCTTGAAAACCCCTTGTGGGGGTCACCATAAGTCGGCTGTGACTTGAAGGCAGTTCACACACACACACACATACAAAAATAAATAAATCAGCAGATGAGCCAAGCCCTGCAAATATTTTACAAGCCCACCACCACAACATAAATCAATAATTTGTAAAAGAGTCTGAACTAAAGTTTTCTAGAACCACTAAAAAACTTGTCTGTGTTCATGCATGACCGTCCCCTCTTTTGCATGTAGAATATGTAGTTGGAATGCAGTGAGCTGGCGCTTAGAAAGGTAATGGAAACACAGTTTATGCCAGTAAGATCATCATTCCTATTCATGCGGGGTAGAGTCTAACTCGAAACAGCTCTAGCTCCCCACGACTTCCAAATCGTTCTTCACTTGTAACCACCTGACGGAGGACCATCGATTAAACAAATGCTGTGAAAATACATCGAACATCTGTCTTAATGGGTTTGTTGGCTGTTGTGTTTGAAATTACCCAAAGGCTTAATCCCAGCACAGAGAGCTCTCTTCATGTCTTTGGTATTGCGTGTTGTCTGGAATGATGACTGGACGCAGGATCAAGGAATGCAAGTTTCAACTTAAATTGGGAGTTGTGTGAGGTTTAGAAAATTGGAAACATAAACAACAGCAACACAGCTGTGTTGAGGGAGCTTATACATCTGGTTCACGCAGCGCAGTTTGGAGGGCCGATGTTGAAACTTGTCTTTCGTTTGCACCCTGTTACTTTCCTCCCTTCCCCAGGGACCCAATTCAATGCCGAGAAAAAACACGTGGACAGCAGACTTCAGTGGAACCACTGGGCTGCATTTCATCCAAATGTTATTTATTCTTATTATTTTATCACATCCAATAGTTGTGAACCACTTTTTCATGTCGCTCAAAGTGGTTTTGAATAAAAACAACCATGGAGAACACGGCCCGGAACTAAGACAGCATCACTGACAAGGATAAAACATCAGGGCGCCACTGCAGAACAGAAGATTGCAACCTTTCCACCAAAATCTCTCTTCGAGAGTTTTGCTGGTCTTCAACCGTAATAAATGTCTGTCTGTATCTCTTCAAGAACTCTGCTTTGCACCTTTCCCCCTAAAAAGCGGCAGAGATGACCGCACTTCGGTAAGCGTACCTGTGTGCTGCTTTTGCTTTCTAAGCTGTGGAGTCTTTTGAACAAAAATTCTACTTTGTGAGCTGCTGGCATTAAAGTTGTGAGTGAGCAATTTGGCTGCTGCATAAATTAGTTTGCTCTGGAGCCATCCTTCCTGAGCTAAGACAAAAACGTGTGGGCCGGAGGCTAAAAAACTGTGAGCTGGCTCACACTAACTCAGCTTAGAGGGCACACTGTCTCCAACCTTTAGGCACAGCTCCCAAGCATTTCCCCTCTGCTGTAATCAGGGTGACTACAATATACATCTAACCTTTGCCTCCTTTACAAGCATTCTTTACAACATCCTTCCCGTGTCTTCTGCCTAGGATAAAAGGACTCAGAGATCTCCATTTCTACTCTACGGCTGCGATCACACACACTCAATAATCCCCTTTCAACTCACTTTACAACTGGATTTCTACTGTGTGAACTGGCAAAATCCAGTTTGAAAGTGCATTGAAAGTGGATTATTTAGTGTGTATGATTGCAGCCTACTTGCGTCTGATGAAGGGAGCTTTGATGCTCAAAAGCTTAGACCCTGAAGCTCTTGTTGATCTCCTAAGGTGCTACTGGACTTGAAATCAACTGTTCTCCTGCAGACGAACACCATTGCCCCCTGAAACAATCTTTAGGCAGTTTCCTTAGTCCTCTCTCTCTCTCTCTCTCTCTCTCTCTCTCTCTCTCTCTCTCTCTCTCTCTCTCTCTCTCTCTCTCTCTCTCTCTCTCTCCCTGGCCATTTCTGTACTCCCCTTTTAATCCATGTCACCATGGTGTTTTCCAAGTAATTCTGCACTAAAATCAAATTCGGCCTTCTTTTTAATCCAGGTTTCCCGCCCATTCTGCACTAAAATTGAGTTCATCTTTCTTTTCATTCTGGTTTTCCCTCTCATGCTGCATTACAGAGTGACAGTCAAATACGGAAAGGACCCCCCCCTCCTGCCTTCTCTTTTTGCCATCAAGTCACAGCTGATTTATGGTGACCCCTTGGCGTTTTCAAGACTTAACAGCAGCACGGGACTGATTTAAAATGCATATGCAGATTCAGCCTTAGTCTTCTCTAAAGGTAAAAGCTTCCCTTGCTCAAAAGCCAGTCGAATCTGACTCTAGGGTGCAGTGCTCATCGCCGTTTCCAAGTTGAAGAGCCAGCGCTGTCCGAAGATGTTTCCGTGGTCATGTGGCCAGCATGATTAAATGCTGTTACCTTCCCATCAAAGTGGTACCTATTTATCTACTTGTAGTTTCTTGCTTTCAAATGGGGACCAGAGACAGGAGCTCACTCTGTCATGCGGCACTCGGGTCTCGAACTGCCGAACTACTGACCTTCCGGTCTGCATCTCAGCGTCCACTGAGCCACCGCAGCCCACTAGTCTTCTCTAGCATCCCCTTAATATGGTATATGGATATTTTAAAAGTCCTTCAGGAAGAGTTGGATTTCTGTTGCTTTGATTTCCACTTGCCCAAGGTGGTTAACAATAATTAACACATGGAATACCCTTATGCTGAGTCAGCCCCTCAGTCTGTCAAGATCAGTATTCTTCAGACTGATGGGCAGCGTCTCTGGGATCTCAGTGAGAGTCCCCCCCCCCATTTCTGACTACCTGATCTTCTAAGTAGAGATGGCAGGAGATTAAACCATAAGACAATGACATCTCCCACATATCAGAACACGTATCAGTATTAGAATATGTCATTCTTGTAACAGATTCAATTAAGGATGGATTGTTGTTTTTTTGCAACTATTCGGTCTTACCAGGAAAAAAAAAAAAGGCATTGCTGGAGAAGAATGATGCAGCTGATCATTGCCCGTTCTCTGATCTGCCCTTTCTGGGTGAGGCGTTTGAGAAAGTGGTTGCAGAAGAGCTCCGAGTCTTCCTGGATGCCACATGATCTGCCCTAGACTTCTTTCAGCCTGGCTACAGGCCTGGGCTATGGGGCAGAGAAGATGCTGGTGGCTTTAGCTGATGATCTCTGTTTGAACGTAGTTGATAATCTCTATTTGAATGTAGGGCCATGCCTCTTGGTTGGTGGATTTATCAGCAGCTTTTGACAAAGTAAGTAGACCATAGCATCCTGCTGAGATGTTTGGAGGCAGAAGAGAGTAACTAGGGATATGGTTTGGACTGGTTTAAATAGCTCCTTATGGGATAGACTCAGAGAGTTCATTTTGGAGACAGGTTGTCATCAGTTTGGGATTCGTCTTCGGAAGATCAACAGCGTTTAGCTTTGTCCCCCATTGCTGATGAAGCTTTTGGTAAAGGCCTCGGGAAAGATCATTCATGGATAAGGTTGCCAATTCTGTGTTCAGAAATACCTGGAGATGTCAGAGTGGAGCCTGGGAGGGTGAGGTTGGGGGGAGGGACCTTGGTAGTGCAAAATGCCATACAGTCCACCTCCCAAAGCAGCTTTTCTCCCGGAGAAGTGTAATAAATGTTTTAAATAAATAAATAATAAGCAATCCATGTCCTGTGGAGATCAACTGTTCATTCCGGGAGCCCTCCAGCCCCCACCTGGAAGTTAGCAACCATATTCATGGATACGGTATTGGGAGTCGTCGATATGCTGATGACACACATCCCTGTATTTCTATGTCTGAACTACCTGGCACTGCTGCTTGGGTGCTTTTGTTAAATGGCTACAGGTAAGCAAGTTGAAACTGAATCCTGACCAGATGATGCGTTGCAGAGGTTATGGGGCTACCCACATATGATGGGGTTCAATTGACCTTCTCTGACACAGTTAAGAGTCTGGGACTTATCCTGGTCCCATTATTATTACTAGAGAAGTAAGATAATGCAGCTGAAAAAAAATGCTTTCTCCCATCTTCATTTATCCCACAGGAGAGCCCCTTACTTTGATCCAACCAATCTGGCCTCATTTATCCTTGCCGTGGTAACCTCACTGCTGAGACTATTGTAATGCACTCTACATGGGGCTGACCTTGAAGATGAGTAGGAAACCAAGTTTTCAGGAGGTAGGCAGAATATGCATTCGATATCTATTCTGCTGTTGTTCTGTTGGCTACTGATTTGTTACCGGTTTTAATTCAAGGTACTGGTTCTCATTTACAAGACCCTTTCTGGTCTAGGTTCCTCATATTTACAGAACTGAGTCTCTCAATATACTTTACAGTGATAGTTTTGCTTCCCTGATCAGAATATTCTGAAGGTCAAACTAAGATCTTGGAGGTCCAGGTTCAAATTCCTCCTCCGTTATGGAAGTGCGCTGGCGTGTCTCAGAGGGTGGTGGTTGTGAGGTGAAATGGGGAGAACAATATTGTAAGCTGATTTGAGTCCTCACTGGGGCAAAAACATGATATTAATATCTAAATAAATTATACACAGTTCCTCAAAATAATGAACAGCTGGCAACCCTAGCCACAAGCAGACAGATTCCAGGACCTACTTTGGAAGGCAAGGCACAGTCAAACTTATCCCGCCAAAAATGTTTCATTAGCTTAGCATAGTTTACTTCCTTCTGATGGAGTTGCAGGTAGGTAGGAAGCAATGAGAATGTAGGAGGGGAAACAGTCAGGCTTTATGATACAGGATATTGGAACCTGGTTAAAATGTTACCTTTGCTGCAGTCAATCCATTCCAGTGCAGAGGGTCTCCTTCCTGTGTTGCTATGGTAACTTCAGAAGCCCTGCATCATATGACAGGAGCCCATACTCTGCAAGGTAGTAGGCCCAGCTCCAGTGACCAAGTGACTGGAACGAGGGAATAAACTGGCAAGTTTAGCAGATGAGCAAGGAGGAGGTAAGTGGCATTGTGTGTGTGCGCGTGTAGATATACACACACAAACACACCTGTTTTAATAATCTCTCTATATAAATATATAGATTATATTAATATAAAATTCAATCAAGATAGGCTAAGCGAAAAGGGTTAAAATAAACTACTCTGGTGTAGCTAATTTTAGCTTTGTTCTAATCTCCTGGCCTAGTTCTAATTTTAGTTCTATTGTAGCTGCTCAAACCAGTCAGGTGTATCTAATTTTAGTTCTGAACAGACTCAGAGGTTCTTGACTAGTTTTACTGCAGTACGGGAAGGGTTAAACAGAGGGTCAAACAAAGAATAAGGATTAAAACTGAAGTCCCAGGGCTAGTTTAAGGTCTAATATCACTTTTAAACTTTATTACACCTGTAGATTAAAGTACTAATATCAGAGGCTAGGGATAGTGAGTTCACAGAAAAGCCTAGACCTTGAGCAGGTTTATGTAATAGAAAAAGGGGAAACCCCAGCCCCCACACCTGCAGCTGTGGTTTAATACAGCTAGGTTTTAAAAACAGAGTGTAATTTTAAACTAAACTAAAATTCAAAGCTAATTCTCACATTCTTTAAAGAAGGCTTTCTTTCCTACAGGAAAGCAAGCAGTTAGATACCTCCTGTAACCAGGGCTATTTTGGGGCAGGAACGCACAGGAATGGAGTTCCGGCTGGCTCCCAAGTTGGCCACGCCCAGCAGGAACTCATTAGCATAATAGGTCACACCCAAAAGCAGAAACTCATTAGGATTAGTGACATTAGGGGTGTGTGGCCTAACATGCAGAGGAGTTCCTGCTCCAAAAAAAAGCCCTGAGTTTTGATAATGAACAAGGTAAACGGAATAAGAAGCAGAAGGTGGGTGTGGCTGGATGGCCACGCTTGTGGTGACATGGGGGTGTGGCCTAATAGGCTAATGAGCTGTGCTGTCAGGGGGTGTGGCCTGATAGGCTAATGAGTTTCTGCTGTTGGGTGTGGCCTATTATGCTAATGAGTTCCTGCTGGGCTTTTTCTACAAAAACAGCCCTGCCTGTAACAAAGTAGGAGGCCCAGCTCCAGTGCTGAAGTATCTGGAGCAAAGGAATAAACAGGTGAATTTAGCAGATGTGCAAGTTTATCAGCAAGATGAGGAAGTCAGGGCACTAGTCTTTCCTTTCCCATCAATCTCTGGGGAGGGGGTCTCTTAGTAGTTGGTGATTCAGTTCTTAGGCATGTAAACAGATGGGTTGTGAAACTTCGTACTGACTGCATGGTGACTTGCCCATCCGGTGCAAAAGTAGTGGACATTATGCACAGTCTAGATAGGCTGGTAGACAGTGCTGGGGAGGAGCCAGTGAACATGGTACATGTTGGCACCAGCTATGTGGGGAAATGTAGTTGTGTGGTCCTGGAGGAAAAATTTAAGCTGCTAGTCAGGAGACTTGAGGCCAGGACCTCCAAAGTAGCCTTCTCTGAAATGCTGCCTGTTGCAGGCACAGAGCCAGCTAGAAGGGCAAAAATTAGGAATCTCAATGCATGGATGAGATGATGGTGTAGGGAGGAAGGTTTTAAGTTTGTTAGGTACTGGGATGCTTTTTGGAACAAGCAGGGTCTGTACAAAAGAGACAGCCTCCACTTGTCCCCTTCTATCTGCTTTGCATAACTTTTTGCTGGGAGCAGAAAGCAGAGGTTTAAATGGCTTGGAGCCATTTAACCCCCTGCTTTATGCTTTTCATGAACTGCCATGAACTGTATCAAAATATGTGGATGTTTGTGGCAGTTCTTCAGTTCATGAACATGGCTTCATGAACCATGAAACGGCCAGAATTCGTGACAAACTTTTGTTTGTGAGCCAGTTTGCGCCAATCCCTATTCAGAATACAAGAACTCATGGGCACTCAAATTAATGAGCAGTAGGCTTAGAACAGATAAAAGGAAGTACTTCTTCACCCAAAGCATAATTAACACATGGAATTCACTGTTGCAGGAAGTGGTGGCAGCTAGAAGCATAGACAGCTTCAAGAGAGGATTGGATAAACATATGGAGCAGAGGTCCATGAGTGGCTATTAGCCAAAACATGTAGATAAAACATTTATATCTGGGGCAGTGATGCTCTGCATTCTTGGTGCTTGCGGGGCAACATTGGGAGGGCATCTGGAGTTCTGGCCCTGCTGGTGGACCTCCTGATGGCACCTGGGTTTTGGCTACTGTGTTACACAGAGTGTTGGACTGAATGGCCATTGGCCTAATCCAACATGGTTTTCTTATGCTCTTATGTTACAGCTCCTTTTGTGCCAGCATAAGGCAGGGGTGGTGGCAGTGGCATAGGGAGGAGCTACAGTATAGGTTCCTCCCACAGGGCAGGAGCTGTTTATGTTACCTTCACAGTGTGGGAAGGAGCCATGATTTAGGGGATATAAGGTCAGCAAGTTACTTGGAGGCCCTAGATGGCTTGAGGAACTATCTTGTGCTCTGCTTTCAGGTATAAATGAGATTAAATAGAAGGAAAAAAATGATAATCCCAATTTCCAGGGTGTGGACAATGGCAGAGTTAAATAGCTTCTTTATAAGAGTGAAATAATCCTTCAGATATCATATTTGTTCAATCCTCTAAAAATGTAAACTGAAAAGCATAAAGAAAATCTGCATGTATTAGGACAGCCCTTAAGCCCACAGATTCCAAATGGGGAAAGAAAGAAAGAAAGAAAGAAAGAAAGAAAGAAAGAAAGAAAGAAAGAAAGAAAGAAAGAAAGAAAGAAAGAAAGAAAGAAAGAAAGAAAGCAATCTGTACAGATTAGAATTCACTGTGATTTTACATGAACAGAATAACAACACTTTGAACAATGCAGATGAGGGTGGGACTCCCAGCCATTCTAAATAGAGCAAGAAGAACGTCATCATACTTCCAGTGTGTATCTCTGGGGAAATAAAGGCCCTGTTACTTACTCTCTTAATTCCTGTCATTGTACTTTGGGAGTGTATTACTGTAGCTGGAAATCTATGAGAGAAAGCCTGAGGTTATCATCTTAGGGGTCATTCACAAGCTCTGAAATTGCTAGCATTTATTTTTGCAAGGTGAAGCTGGTTATAAATCAGGGTGGACAAGCTGAGCAGTGGCTGATGCATGGCTAGAACATGAGAGATTTCCCTCTAGAAGACGGATAAAGTATGAGGCCCTTACTGTACATTGATAAATGTCCTTGTTTTCCAGCACTTCCCATCTTACCTGAAGTGATGAGTTGCCAAAATGCCAGCTTCGTTTCCCTCCGTTTTGGTTAAAAAAAAAAAAAAAAGGCCGTGGAGAGCAAAACTCAAAATATGATGCATTCATTTAATACTTAAAAACACTGACTTTCTCTTTAGAGCAGAAACAGAACCTAGCATGTTTGGGACAGAGAGCTGTTTGGTGCGACAAGGGAAGAACCATGAGAGAAGCTTAGGTGTTTTGCAGAATTAGTATGGTGAGAGCCCCAAGTACTGAGTGTGGTGTAGTGGCTAGGATCTCAAACCAGGATTTGGAAGAGCTGGATTCTTCCTCCTTGAAAGATCCCTGAATGACCTTGGGCTAGGCATTGGCTGCGGTCACACTGGCAGTTTGGTGTGGTATGGTGGCGCCTCTAATTGTACCAGTTTAAAGTGTTGCAGGGCATGTCCTCCAGACAGCACAACCTGCTGTGGGTTACCCATGCAGCCATCCCATGGTCAAGCATTCACATTATTGCAGCGCCATAGCCATGGAGTGTGCTGCCCAGTTATTTTTTAAAATGCAGGTGGGCACATATGCACTCATGCACTTATAGGCAAAAACTCAAAACAACAACAACCCACTCCAGAGGCAGAAATGTCCCTTCTGGGTTCCTTTCTCTGCAGGAGAGTTCAGATGTTGGAAAACCCAGAGGGAGCCCCAAACAACCCATTAATACCAGACTTTCCCCAGTATCTGTTTATTCCACTTCCACTGAAGAACAGCACGGGTTGCCAATGACGGCCCCACAGGAGGCAGATGTTCTCATTTGGAGGAGCCTATATATTCCACTCAGGTAATACTACTATAGTGCCACAAACTGTCTGTGTGACCACAGCCATTGTCTCTCAGCATTCCCTACCTCACAGAGTTGGTATGAGGGGAAAATGAAGGAGGAGAGGACCATTTATGATTCCCTGGCCTCCTTGGAGGGAAGTGGGATAAAAACATGCATGAGAGAATCTAATGCCAGGAGAGGGTTCGAAATTTACTGGCCATTAAGACATCAGTATTAATTGATATCGATTTGGCTGGTTTCTCTCCACCACTAATCCTCCCATCTGACTAACTCATGTAAAGATTTCATTTTTGTGCTTAAGTACAGAAATATGTCCATCAGGGGTCATTTTGTAGAAAAAGAGGTGCAGGAGCTCATTAGCATAACTTATTAGCATAACCCAGGGCTATTTTTGTAGGAAAAGCCCAGCAGGAACTCATTAGCATATTAGGCCACACCCAACAGCAGGAGCTCGTTGGCATATTAGGCCATACCCCTGACAGCACCGCTCATTAGCCTATGAGGCCACACCCCCCATGTTCCCAGAAGTGTGGCCATCCAGCCACACCCACCTTTTGCTTCTTATTCTGTTGACCTTGTTTGTTGTCAAAACCCCAGGGCTTTTTTTGGGGAGCAGGGACTCTTTTGCATGTTAGGCCACACACCCCGAATGTGGCCAATCCGAATGAGTTCCTGCTGTTGGGTGTGGCCTGTTATGCTAATGAGTTCCTGCTGGGCTTGGCCAACTCCGGAGCCAGCCAGAACGCTGTTCCTGTGCGTTCCTGCCCCAAAATAGCCCTGGCATAACCTATTTGCATATGCCACACCCCCTGAGATCACTGGAAGTGTGTCAGAAGGCAACATCCACTGCTCAGGCTCCACTCCTAGGAACCGTCTTTCCACTCTGGGGGCTGTCATTCCAGTCCCTGAGTAGCCTATCTGGGCCCAGGAGGAATGCTACATGTGCTGCTTCGCTCTCCTGCGGGGACCTGGGGGTGGGGCTTGCTGCTGCCTGTGCTTCTAACTGCCGGAGCTCCATCCTGCGCGCTCCTGCTCCAAATAATCCCTGATGTCCATTATCTCATCCTGCTCTTTTTGGATCCAGCTAGGCCCTGTCTTCTGTTTTACAGGTGCCTGCCTCTGTTTTCGTGCCACTACTTTGATTTAATTGGCAAACTACATTTTTTTAAAAATTACAGTTTTCTTAGTGTGGGTGGACCTTTGTTGTTTGTGAAAGTCAGTTGCTGAGAGCCCTGCTGGGAGACGGGAATGCCAAAGGTAAACAAGGGATAGGCAGACATATTCAGACAAAATAATGTTTCAGAACACCTGGTCTATCTTTCAGAGTTTTCTGGCAGGCATAGACCTTTCCTCTGGACTGCCACGAAAAACAACTCAGGGACAAATATAAATAAGCGAACAAACGTGTTTGGAGACAAGTACACAAGTTCAAAGGTGCAAGGTTATTTATTTCCCATTGCTTCCTGAGAAATACTTGAGGTGCTCCATTAATAGCCAGGTCTATGGCAAAAATCCAAAGCTTCGAAGGATGTTAACTTATTATAAGTTCTCACAGTTCTAGGAGTACTGCTGAAGGAGAGGTGGATGGACAGGAGGACAGACTCCCGCCCTTTCCTCATCTTTCCTTTTTCCATTTTGTTGATTTGTGCTCCAAAATCTCGTATTTCAGAACCAGATGTCATTAAGTACTAGTTTAAGTAATCATTTCTTTTTTCCAGGGAATCCTGGAAACTGTATTTTTTCTGAGGAGGGCAAAGAGAGAATTTTCAGCACTCTCACTAAACTACAGCTGCCAGGATAAACCTTTTAATTTTGATCATCTTATGTTATCGTTTTTATGATTTTATTGAGTTTTGTCCATGGTGAGCTGCCTCAGGCTTGTCTCTGGAGAGGCGGCCTGTAGGTGAGAGAAATAAAGTTCTGCCATGTAGATATCTCCCCTAGCTAGGGCTGCCGGCTCTGGGTTGGGAAATACCTGGAGATTGGGGGGGGGTAGAGTGTGAGGAGGGTGGGGTTTGGAGAGGGGAGGGACCTCAATTGGATATAATGCCATAGAATCCACCTTCCAAAAGCGGCCATTTTCTCCTGGCGAACTGATCTCTGTCGCCTGGAGATCAGTTGTGATCCCAGGATATCTCCAGCCACCACGTGGAGGTTGGCAACCCTAATTTAGGGATGTTTTCAATAGGTGAGTAAGAAGGGAGCAGCTAGCTTTTATGTCCCAGCTTGGCTGAGAAGTTCAACCAGTTGCAGGTGGTAGGACCTTGTCCTTGTTGCTTCTTTAACATCTTTGTACCCACAGAGGAAATGCTGCTTCTCCCATTGTGCACCACTTCTGGTCTCATCATCCATCCTTTGCCCAAGACTGCCTAGTGAGATTCATGGCTCAATGGGGGTTTGAACCTCCATCTCTCTAGTCGCGCTGCAACTATTATACTCCACTGGCAATAACATACTATCTATCTAGGTATAATAACACATTATCTATTTAGTTGGTTCAGCTTGCCCCCTTTCTCCATTAGGAGGGTTTCAAAGTTGTTTGCTTAAATATAATTTAAGCCAGTTTGGTGTAGTGGTTAAATGTGCGGACTCTAATCTGGGAGAACCAGGTTTGATTCCCTACTCCTCCACTTGCAGCTGCTGGATGACCTTGGACAAGCCATAGTTCTGTCAGAGCTGTTCTTGAAAGGGCAGTTCTGGAAAGAGCTCTCTCAGCCCCACCTACCTCACAGGGTGTCTGTTGTGGAGAGAGGAAGGGAAAGGAGATTGTAAGCTGCTCTGAAACTCCTTCCAGTAGTGAAGGGCAGGGTATAAATCCAATCTCCTCCTCCTCCTATTGATGACTTCACCTTATTTATTAGGGGATGTGGAAGTCAGTAGGCTACAAACATTAATTTAGGTCCCTCCGTATTATCCTCACCCAGCACATCTCATTAGTGGACATAGGTTCCATTGTGTCTCCTCCAGCAGAGGCCAGGGTGGGAAATGGGATTGATATACATGCATATTACTTGCATGTTGATTTCACAACACTTAATGGTCTTGAGCTGATTGTGTGAATGTTCTTCACTGGGAAGGATTGCCTATGAGGTGATGCAAGGTACCTGCCTGTGGCCTTTGATCTGCAATGGCAGATCCATAGATGTCACTGCTTGACACTACAGGTTGCCAGAGCTATATATGTGAACCATTCCTCTTTCTAAATACCACGCGAGTCTCTACTATTTTGAATTTCTCTTCATATTGGCATGTGTGGAAAAATCAAAATGGCTGCACCTGTGTTGCATACACCAACTGAATTCGTCTTGTAAACAGTCTCATAGCAACTTATTTCCCACCACCTTTTTTTGATTTCAATGACCTCTGAGGGAAATTAGTACCTTCCAGCACCAATGGCGCATCAGCGGTGCCAACAATAGTAGACCACACAACATCACATGTTGTGCTTGGCAAGCAGTGTTGCCAAAAAGATAATTTTAGATATATTGTGTGCCAGACTAGATTAAAAACCCTGCCTTAGCGTTTAAATACAGTTGTAGCTACCAAGCAGTCAAAATGTGCTTGTATTTCAGATCGGGAGTAATGAGCTGATGAGAGAGAACTCTTTTTGCGTTTGCTATCTTT
This sequence comes from Gekko gecko, assembly GCA_029375565.1. Lineage (NCBI taxonomy): Eukaryota > Metazoa > Chordata > Lepidosauria > Squamata > Gekkonidae > Gekko > Gekko gecko. The sequence goes on along the minus strand of JAPDNY010000004.1, from coordinate 184,333,739 downwards.
GAACAAGAGCCAGATTACAGAGGACTCATTTCTTCGCAATCTCTCTACTTTAGTGCCTTCTACATGTCTTTATAGCATGTGGGCTGACTGTATATATGTGTGTGGTGGGGGACATGGGCATGGAGCGCCGTTCACTTCCTCTGCCACTAGCACTTCCATCTCGTACCAGAGGAAGTAGAGGAAGTGAGCTGTGTTGCAGCACGTGTGAAGCACACAAGGACTACATTCACAAGATTCAAGCCATGATCAATGAGGCAGGTCTCTTCCCAACCAGCACACGTACGTTAGACTGTGTTCAGTTTCCACAGATGCACAAAATGCACATATTAGCTGTTACATCCATTATGGGGAACATTGCAAAAAATAAAATAAAATTGAGATTTATTTTACATGCAGTCCAGTGAATGCAAGGGGCCCTGGTTTTGTCATCTGCTTCGCATCATGCACATCCCCTCTGAGTACTGTGAATGTCTGAATAGGACTTAAGTTTCCAGGGGCGGAAGTTAGGAAGCTCCTCCTAGCTCACATTTGGCCACCAAATGAGAAGGGAGCACTCCCTGGAGAAGGCCCTGATGCTGGGAAAGATTGCAGGTAACAGAAGAAGGGGATGGCAAAGGATGAGATGGTTAGACAGTGTTATCGATGCAACGAACATGGAATTGAGCATACTCTGGAGGATGGCAGAAGACAGGAGGGCCTGGCGTGATGTGGTCCATGGGGTTGTGAAGAGTCAAACTCGACTGTGCGACTGAACAACAACAACTTCTAGTTCACTAGCAGCAGCTGAATACCAATCGGGGTTGAGCTTGTTTTCTTCTCTGCTCACAGGTCCTTAGAGATGCCTGAGACATTTCTTTTTTCTTGCCATCAGATCACAGCTGACTTATGGCAACTCCATGGGGCTTTCAAGTAGGGTTGCCAACCTCCAGGTGGCAGCTGGAGATCCCCTGCTATTACTCCTGATCTCCAGGCAACAGAGACCAGCTCACCTGGAGAAAATGGCTACTTTGGAAGGTGGACTCTGTGGCATTATACCCCACTGAAGCCCCCCCGTTTCTCAAACCCCGCCTTCCTCAGGCTCTACTCCCTAAATCTCCAAGTATTTCCCAACCCGGAGCTGCAACTCTACGTTCAAGGCAAGAAACGTTCAGAAAGGTTTGCTGTTGTCTATCTCTGTTCTGTGACCCTGGTGGCCTCCCATCCAAATACTAACCAGGCTTGACTTTGCTTAGCTTTCGAGATTGGGTTAGCCTGGGCTATTCAGGTCAGGCTGTGACATTTCTTACCGGGGAGGAAATAGGGAAGATCCTGCTAGTTTGCTAGTAGCAACTGTGAACTATCTTCATCATGGTCAGGAGTATAAGCCCTTGGGAGCAAATCTGAAAGGCACCTGACCTATAACTCTTAGCCTGTGGCTCATGACCTGGGGCCAGTGAATTAGGACCCTCCCGGAATGTATTAGTTTTCTTTGTTTCCTTTATTTAAATTGTATACATTGACTGTTTTGGACATTTCTTTGAACCAGTTTGGGTCCCTCGGGGGAGAAAAGTGGCAGAGAAATGCCTAAACAAGCAAATAAAGACGTACCCATTTGGAATCAGTCAATGGGTGGCTGCAAAAAAATGCCATTATTTGGCTTGCATTGGTTTGAAGACAGAATGGTGGTGGAAAGTTCCATCAGGTCGCAGGCCACTTATGGTGACCCTGTAGAGTTTTAACGGAAAGGGACAAATGGAGGTGGTTTGCCATTGGCTGCCTCTGCATAGCAACCGTGGTCTTCCTTGGTGGTGTCCCGTCCAAGTACTAAGTGGGGCCAACCCTTCTTAGCAGCTGAGATCTGACGAGCTCAGGCTAGCCTGGGCCATCCAGATCAGGTGTCATTGCTTCTGACAAAGGATCCTGGGAGTTATAGCTTACTGAGGGTGGTGAGGCTATTCTTAGAGAGCACTAAAACCCCTTCCCCAAAACTATAGTTCCCAGTGTTACCTGTGAAGTATGGCCACAGTCCGAAAACCCACCTGAAGCTTCCTTTGCTGAAGCTGTTCTCAAATACTGACCAGGCAAACTTGGGGGCACTTCCGACGGTCAGGCTTTTGGGCTCTTCATCCCTCCTTTCTCTCTCATTGTTTCCACTAGATGTTTGCTGGTTGCTACTTCTACCCACTCTGAAAGAAGAGGGAGTTTTGGACCATACTTGGTACAAGTAAGTACCTGTCGCCATTTTCCTATTTTCTTAATGTGTACAAGTATAATTTATTTTTTAAAAAGTTTCGAACCCATCCCTCAAAGAAGCCTACAAAAACCTCTCGGGATGCAAGCCACATAAAAATGCTAAAATGAGACTTAAAACTACCTTAAGGTGTAAGCCCAGAGATGACAGAGGAATGGGCTGATCCCATGGCCTCGCTCTGCTATTGCTGCAGTCGCACAACAGAGCTGCTGACCTGTGAACTTCCAGGAACCAGTTAGAATAAACAGTAATTTCAGTAGAAACAGGAGTCTCTATAGTAACAGTATGACCACTCCCAAAGAGTCCCTGGCAATTCTGACCACACTTGTATGAACCCGTGAAGCTGCCTTATATAGATACAGACTCTCGGTCCATCGGGGTCAATTTTATCTAGACAAACTGGCAGCAGCCCTCCAGGGTCTCAGCTGAAGGTCTTTCACATCACCTACTACCCAGTGCTTTTAACTGGAGAGGCTGGGGATTGAACTTAGGACCTCCTGCATGCCAAGCAGAGGCTCTTTCATGGAACTTCAGTCCCTCAGCAGTCTCAGCGCCCTTGACAACAATCCACCCACAGTAGCCATGCTTAGGAGGCACTAAGCAAGATACAATGATGGCTGAGATACCGTGGAATACAATCCATACACTTTCCCGCACACGGGGCAATCGAAGCAGGTGTACTCAGAAGTAAGCCCCATCTTATTCATATATTCATTGCATTTGATTTTATATATTTTATTTATACTATTCACCTCATCAAAAACCTAATGGTCAAGGGAACAGTGCAAAAAAAAAAAATCCTTAAAACAAACCAATTAATAAAACAGACACACGGAGTTCACAAGAAAAGTAACTGTTGTCCACTTATTGCCCTCTCATTTTTTCTTATGGGGAAACTTCTCTTACATTTTAGTTCTTCTTTTTAAAAATCTGTGATTGTTAGAGGAAGGTGTTCCCTGTACGCAGAAGAATTACAGTTGATATAATATTGTTAAGGATGTTTTATTAAGCAGAGGCTTAAGGATGTTTTATGAAGCAGAGTTTCACAGCCGTATAAATTCTTTCTTTGGAAGCACATCAAGGAAATGAAGCCTATGGCAACTATCTTATCAAGTGTCACTAATGAGCATGTAACACCCTATTACATTTTGGCTCTCAGCTGTCTCTCTTGACAGAATTGGCTGTGTTCTTGCTGTGTATAGCCAGCAAACTGATAGCAGGTAGGAAACAAAACGGCCATTGCATGTGTGCAAACACTGAGAGAAAGTTGTGAGTTCCAATAGTAATCGTCTACCTTTCTGATCCCAAGCTCACCTATAACTCCAGTCTGCAACTTGAAACTCACATTTAATGGATGATTGTGAGGGTTGCCAACCTCTAGGTAGCACCTGGGGATTTCCAGACGATCAAGAAAATGGCTGCTTTGGAGGGTGGACTCTATGGCATTATACCCTGCTTGAGGTGCCTCCTCCCCAAAGCCCTGCCCTCCCCAAGCTCCACCCCGAAAATCTCCAGGAATTTCTCAACCCAGAGCTGGCAGCCCTAGACCCCAGCTGTAGGGATTCCTGTAGTTTTTGTGAGCAGTGTAGAAAAGGGTATTTGGCAGACACACGTTGCCATTGTGGGTCAAATTAGGTGAGATCTGTGAATAAATCTCCCAAGCAATTTTTATTGGTCAGTAGCAGCTATGTGGAGAACCCCAGTGTAGATGTGGGCCAGACTGTGGGAGAGGTTTAACTCCCCCTGCCTCGCTTCATGCCATTTCCCTTGGGCATGCTACTTGCTCCATTGGGGGATACTGTAGATTGCATATCTGTTTCTCCCACAGGGGGTTTAGCCCCCTTTCCTTGATGCTGTTGCACCAATCACAATCAGGGTGCCCAGCAGATGCTGTTTACTGTTTAAAACATTTGGGAGATCCATTCGTGAATCTTTCAGTCTCTTGTTTTATTTGGTCCCCCATCTTGTTCAGAGATGATTTTTAAAAATTCTGCACACCTTCTTAATCTGTTTTTATGACATCTTTTACTGTGTGGTTTTATCTTTGCGTTTGATGAATTTTAGCTTAATTTTGTGATTTATTTTAATGTTGTCATGTATCTAGGGTTGCTAGGTCCCGCCTGGCCACTAGCAGGGGATGGGGGTGGGGGGCAAGGTTACCAGATACAGGTTAAGGAACTTCTGGAGATTTGGGGATGGAGCCTGAGGAGGACAGGGACCTTGGTGGGGTACAATGCCATAGAGTCCACCCTCCAAAGCACCCATTTTCTCCAGGGGAACTGGTCCCTGTAGTCTGGAGGCAAGCTGTAATTCCAGTGGATCTCCAGGTCCCACCTGGAGGCTGGCATCCCTAAATGTATCCATTCACTTTGTATATTGCTCTGAGCACTCTAGGGTGAAGACAGGTAAGAAATAAATGCCAATGTTTCTGTCAGGCAAAACCCTTCTGTGGCACGTTCAGCAGGTAATTATGAAAGGATTCATTTTTCTCATAAATGACTAAAGTGTTTGTCAAGTCCAAACATTACAAAAAACAGGAGATACTTCTGTGCCTGATCATGCCAATTGATTTTGACATCTCCAAGAACAGGATAAAAGGATGCACCAGTCTTTATCCAAGCATAAATTATCTGAGAAAATGAAGTGTGCCTCTACATCCAGCAATTTCCAGATCCCTCCGTCTGGCGTGTACTTAAGTTGTTACTAAACAGCTTCCAGTGCTCTCCATTCCCATTGGCCTCTGAACAAGAATTTTAAAGAAATAATACAAAAAAACCCCTGTGACAAATGCAGTTGTAGTGGTGAACAAAGAAGTCCCAAGGGGAAAGGAGGATCAAGAAGAAAGGAAGTGGGGAGGCAAGGGAGGCTGGGATTGTGTCAGGAGCCAAGGTGAAGTTGGCTCGCTAGGTCTGAAAGTCTAGATCTGGATCAGAGGGTTATGCCAGCTGTGGTTTCTTTTGTACCTACCTTTGGCAACCCTCTGGGCTGAGAAGGCATTATGGGGAGCAATGAATGTCAAATATTTACTTGACCTAACCAGACAGGGTTCTTTAGCTGCCTGTAGGCATCTTGTGGTTTCTGGCAGACGTTTACATTTGAAACATTTTAATGGTTTCTTTTCTAAGTAATGGGATTCCCTCCCCCCACACTGTTTATTTCTCATGGGTGGAAAAGTAAATGAATTCCTTGCAAGCAGTGGTCCCTCTAAGCTGAGTTAGTGTAAGTTAGCTCACAGGTTTTTAGCCTCCAGCTCACACACTTTTGTCTTAGCTCAGGAAGGATGGCTCCAGAGCAAACTAATCGATGGAGTTTGGATTTATACCCCGCCCTTCACTGCCCAAAGGCGTCTCAGAGCGGCTTACAAACTCCTTTCCCTTCCCCTCCCCACAACAGACGCCCTGTGAGGTAAGTGGGGCTGAGAGAACTTATGACAGAAACTGTCCTTGAGAGAACAGCTGTGCCGGAGCTTGTGACTGACCCAAGGTCACATCAGCAGGTGCAAGTGGAGGAGTGGAGAATCAAACCTGGTTCTCCCAGATTAGAGTCCATGCACTGAACCACTACACCAAACTGGCCAGGAGGGAGCCTTAACTTCCATTGGTCCAACTAGTGTTCATAATCTCACATAAAATGCTTAAAAAGCCTGTTTACACATTGTCTCATAGAGTGAGGAATTTCAGATTATTTATTATTCTAGAGCTAAGATTTAAACTTGTTTAACAGAGCTCCATGTTAATGTTTGAGGTTAGTTTTTTTCCAATGTTTTCTAGTGCTTCCACCAGTGCTTTCTCTAAGCTGTGGAGTCTTGTGAGCAAAAATTCTACTTTGTGAGCTACTGGCATTAAAGTTGTGAGTGAGTGATTTGGCCACTGCACAAAATAGTTTGCTCTGGAGCTGTCCTTCCTGAGCTAAGACAAAAAAGTGTGAGCCAGAGGCTAAAAAACTGTGAGCTAGCTCACACTAACTCACCTTAGAGGGAACACTGTTCACCACCTAGTGGTGCAGAACACTAAAGGAGCTAGAACTTTTACCTGCCAGACAATTTTAGGATCTCCTGGCTATTATACACACGATGCCATCTGATGATGATGATGAGGAGGAGGAGGATAATGTTTGATTACCTTGAAACTGTTCTTGTTTTCTTATTGAGTAATTCATGTGAGGCCAGGAATGTCTACACTGACTGGTGTGGCTCACCAGGGTCTCAGGTTAAGGTCTTCCACAGGCTGCTTCATCACTGTTGTGGCCCCCAGGCTCTCTGGCAGCTGCTGCCAGATTTGGCCCTTGGGCTGCTTCTCTACCACCATGGCCATCACCAGGCCCACCACATACTTTTTTAAACATTCCAGATTTTTCTGCTGTCAAAAGGTCACCTAGCCCAGCCTGGGCCAAACACCTTTTGTTACATGGCTGCAACACATAAAAAAAAACACTGGAGTGTGACTGTTCACATACCATCTTAAAAGTCTGCCACCAGCCCCTGTGGTGAAGATAGCCAGTTTGGTGTAGTGGTTAAGAGCACGGACTCTTATCTGGAGAACTGGGCTTGATTCCCCACTCCTCCTCATGCAGCTGCTGGTGTGACCTTGGGTCAGTTACAAGTTCTTTCAGAGCTGTTCTCTCAGGAGCAGTTCTCAAAAGAGCTCTCTCAGCCCCACCTACCTCACAGGGTGTCTGTTGTGGGGAGGGGAAGGGAAAGGCTCTGAGACTACTTTGGGTAATGAAGGGTGGGGTATAACTCCAATCTCCTTCTTCTTTAACTAACCCAATAGTCAGAAGGCAAAGCTTCTAACCCTCCTGGGTCTACACCAGAAAGTCCAGCATGAGAAGTAGGCTCACAGAAGGAATTTCTCACAAAAGACAGTTACAATGGTAGGTGATCTGCCAATCAAGGCTCTGGATTTAGACTGAGGACTGTGAAAGCAAATAACCACAAAAGTAAATTAAAATATATATTTTATTAAGGTGACAGAATACTTCAAACAGGAACAAAAGACTGTGAGGGTAAAACAATAAAGCTACATATTTAAGGGCTATCTAAAACTGTATTACATTGGTTCCAAGTTACAAGATATTACCCATTCTCAGATAGAAGTTCCAGTGATCCAAAATGGCTCTACTCCCGAGTCACTACAGGCCACAGCTGAATGGCCTATGCAAGTGGTTATCCAATATGGCTGAAATAAGCAAGAAGTTGTCTACACGACCAGGTCTCAAGTAGCCACCATCAAGCTGAGAATAGACTAGAATCTTAGACTGATTTCCCACTACAGCAGCCTTGGGGCTGCACCGCCGTTTGCCCCGATACTATTCGTCAATTTCACACCCAAAGCCGCGGGGCTGCATTTTGACCAGCGGCTTCGCCCGATTTCCCCCGCAGTTTCCTGATCCTGTTTTTTGAGGATCAGGAAACTGCGGGGGAATCGGGCGAAGCCACGGGTCAAAATGCAGCCCCGCGGCTTCGGGTGTGAAATTGAGGAATAGTATCGGGGCAAACGGCGGCGCAACCCCGAGGCAGCTGTAGTGGGAAATCAGCCTTACTGTTTTATGGGGTAAGGGGCCCTCATGGTTCCAGACCTATGAACCAATAGGGTCCCTTAGAGATGACACATAGCCAAAGTGTTAACCAATGGATGAACAGGTGAAATAAGCAGTGGTCTGACCTGAGAGGAAGGAACAGAGCCAATCTGCAGCTAGGCTGAGCCCCTTTCCAACAAGTGCAAATCATAGGCCTAATTGAAATGAATGTGGCTAACTGGAAAGCCAGTACCACGCTTCTCACTTCCTTCTGCAGGTGCTGTTATCTAGGTTGTACAAAGTCACCATGTTCTTTCTCAGCAAGGAAGTTTTGAACTCTGTTTAACTCACAAGCAGGCTGCATTCGAAGCCTGAACCAAACTTTGAATCAGAACTGAATTTTAAGGGAACCAGAGTTCTTTACATCTGCACACCTGGAGAGTCCCCCAAGTGTGGAGAAAGGTTTGTTTAGCCTCTGTGTAGTCCCAATCAATGGATTGAGACATCACAGATGGGGGCCACAGGCGGCTAATAGTATGTATATAGTATATATAGTATATAGATTTGTTCTCAACATGGAATAACAAAAGGCTTCGAAGAGACTCCCTGTGCCAAATTCCTTCTTTCTGGGCAGAAGTGTACTTTGAAGAGATATTAACTGATTCTGGAGATTTGCCTAATCTGAGGGAAGAGTTAAACAATAGAGGGGTGGCTGTATCAGCAGCTGTGCTGCTTGTGTATCACTCCTGTTTCAGTCTTGAAAACTTAAAGAAAGACTCTTGTACTTAACACCAGATTCCAGGGGGATTACTGCTGCAGGCTGAGGCTAATTCGCAGGTCTTGACAGCAGTTCAAAAGCTCAGCTTCATGCTCCTACCTGTCATCCACCATGTCCTATAGCTGAATCAATCAAGGATTGTCAAGGCCCCAACTACACGATGAGTATCCACCCACCGCATGTTCCCCTTCTCAGCACTGGGATACCAGAACATATTCAGGATCCTACATCATATCCTAACCTGGATAGCCCAGGCTAGCCTGATCTTGTCAGATTTCAGAAGCTAAGCAGGGTCAGCCCTGGTTAGTATTTGGATGGGAGACCACCAAGAAAGCCCAGGGTTGCTATGCAGAGGCAGGCAATGGCTAAACCACCTCTGTTCATCTCTTGCTTTGAAAACTCATCGGGGTTGCCAAAAGTCAGCTGTGACTCGGTGACACTTTCCACCCCTTTCCACCACCATATCTATCTGTCTGTCTCACGTATGTATGTATGTATATACTAGTGAGGAAAGCCCGTTGTGGCAGTAGACAACGGGCCCTAGATAGGAAGGAAGGGCGGGTGGAAGGAAGAGAGGGAGTGAGTTAGAGGCGGGGGAGGCAGGAAAAGGGGGGGGAGAGAAAGAGGGGGAGTCAGAGACAGAGTGTGGAGGGGGTCATGGCCATAAGTTTGAAAGAAAGAAGGGAAGGAAGGAAGGGGAAAGAAAGCCAGGAAGGAAGGAAGAAGGGTAGAAAGAGAGAGATTGAGAGAGAGTAGAAGGGAGGAAAGAAGGGAAGGAAGCAGAGGAGAGAAGAAAGGGGGGGGAACAGAGTGAGAGAGAGAGAGAGAGAGAGAAAGTGGGGAGGGGAGAGACAGAGAAAGGAAGACAGAAGAGGGGCAGGGAGGAGGCGCAGGGTGGGAGAAGAGGGGGGGCCTGCGGGAGCTTCTCCCGTGTGGCAGGATTGGTGGGGAGGGGGAGAAGCGAAGGGGAGGCCGGGCGCGCTGTGGCTCCCTTGCCGCCACCGCAGGCCATCTCCTGGGCGGGTGGGGGAGGAGGACAGCCTGGAGGTTGGCGCGGCGGCTCCCTGGCCGTCGCGGCCGGCCTCATCCTGGGCAGGCGGGCGGGCGGGCAGGCGGGTGGGTGGGTGGGCAGGCGAGCGGGCAGGCGACCTGGAGGCCGGCGCGGCGGCTCCCCAGCCGTCGCGGCCGGCCTCGTCCTGGGAGGGTGGGCTGGAGGCCGGCTCGGTGGCTCCCCGGCCGTCGCGGCCGGCCTCGTCCGGGGCGGGTGGGCGGGCGGGCGATCTGGAGGCCGGCACGGCGGCTCCCGGCCGTTGCAGCCGGCCTCGTCCTGGGCAGGCAGGCGGGTGGGTGGGCGGGTGGGCGGGCGACCTGGAGGCCGGCGCGGTGGCTCCCCAGCCGTCGCGGCCGGCCTCGTCCTGGGAGGGTGGGCGGGCGACCTTGAGGCCGGCGCGGCGGCTCCTCAGCCGGCGCGGCCGGCCTCGTCCTGGGCGGGTGGGCGGGTGGGCGGGCGACCTGGAGGCCGGCCTCGTCCTGGGCGGGTGGGCGGGCGGCCTGGAGGCCTGCCTGATTGACAGTTCGAGCGGCCCTACACTGTTGGCGCGCATCGAACGTTGCCAAACCAAAAGATAATTATATTGTAAGGAGAGATATACACAAATACAGAAACCCTGGGAGCTACTTGCTTATAGCTCAGTGACTATACCATGTTACTCATCTTGTTTGCTAATGGAAATGTACTTGGTTGTGACTCTCTTTTGTGGCATAAACTGGCAGTGTGGAATTCAAGTATCTTGGAGCCTCATCAGGTGTTATACTTCCCGTGTTCCTGTCTTCCATACTGGGAGATCATGCTATGCACAATCCTCTTAGTATGGTTGATCACCACTTTGTATGAAAAGGGCAACATGCATGGTTTGCTGCTTTGGTATGTGCAAACATAGGCTCAGAAATCTTCAGGCAGCACGTACCGTGGCTGGAAAATATGTGCATTACCGACTTTACCCAGAAAAGTGATTGTGCGTGCCAAGACACTGGAACATAGCACTTTCCCCCAGTATGCAGGCTAGGGGTACCAGAAATGCAATGCCTGAAAAGGAGTTCAGATATGAGTGTAAGAATAAAAATTCTGCCCGGTGTAATTTCTTAGTCCATTTTAATGCACTACTGATCACAGATCTGTAGAGTAGCTTTTCCATATTTCCCACAGACAAAGGATGTGCCCACATAGATCTCAGGTACCTGAAACCCTGGTACATTTTCTCTTTCCATGCAAACACTATGGCAGTTTGAGAGCTTTTTTGATATCCCCCTTTCTTACTATATTTCCCAGCGGTTCAGACAACTCTCTCACTCTCTCTGTGTTAAGTGCCATCAAATCTCTGCTGACTTATGGTGACCCTATGAATTAATGACCTCCAAAGCATCCTATCATTAACAGCCTTGCTCAGGTCTTGCGAACTGAGGTCTGTGACTTCATTTATTGAGTCAATCCAATGAAAGTAATGGGCAGTAGGTTCAGGATGGACAAAAGGAAATATTACTTTACTGAGAGAGTGATTAATATGTGGAATTTCCTGCCAGAGGATGTAGTGATGTGGCCACAGGCATAAACAGCTTTAAAAGAGGATTGAATAGATTAATGGAGGGTAAAGTCTATAGATGGTTACTAGCCATGGTAGGAATGGCCAACCACCTCTGCTCATCTTTTACTGGAAAACTCCATCGTCCTGGGGTTGCCGTGAGTCAGTTGCAACTCAGTGGCAGTCTTCTATGTTAATATGAGCATCTTGTCTTTCCCTAAGGTGCTTTTACAGATGTTTCCCCTAATGGGGCTAGGAATCCCCAATGGGGCTAGGAATCAAACTGAATTCTTAGCACACTCATAAAAACTCAGTTTCCAGGATGCCACGACAGTTCAACAGTTTTAAAACTGGATAACCTTGGGGGAATTCTAGGCTGAGATTTTAACATTAGTGGCAATGCTGCTACTGGAGTTCTATAGGATGTCTGCCCTCAGAGTATTCATGTTGGGTATCACTGGTCACATGCCAGTCACCCCCCTGGGCTTTCTCTAGGTTAGGTGTACTCAAACTTGTTGAGCCTATGGACACCTTTGGAATTTTGAGAACAAGAGATGGGTGCCACCACAAAATGGCAACCAAAGGGGTGCTGGGACCAGCTACAAAATGTTGGGAGGCTGTAAGCCAAAATCCTCTTACGAAGGAGGCAGCTGTTTCCGAATGGGTTGTTCCCTGCAGACACAAAAGTGATGTTTCCTGGGTTCTTCTGAAATGCCTCCTGCTCTAGTGAGATGGAGGAAAGCCAGAATTTGCTTTTTTGCTTTGGGAAAGATATGCTTTGAAGAAGAAACAAATCGGTACCTGGAAATCCATCACTGGGTGCCATGGTGCTCAGTAGGGATGGGCACAAACTGGCTCATGAACTAAAGTTCATGATGAATTTTGGCCAGTTCATGGTTCGTGAAGTGAAGTTTGCGGCAGGTCAACCGGCATGAACTTTCCACAGACTTTCAAGCTGTTCATTGATTTTTGTGCCAGTTCGTGAATGGATACATTTTCAGACAGATTGTCTTTGCTTGTTCTAAATGTTTACATGACTTCCATGCAATAGGGGGGGGCAGATCTTGGAGGGCAAGTAGAGGAGCATCCAGGGGAGGTTCCCTGTGACTTTGATGTCCCTAGCTGGCACAGGTTGTGTTTTATATACTTCTGAACCTGTGCCTGTCAAAATGACCACCTCTTAGGCCAAAAGGTGTGGTATAAATGAAGTAATCTGCAACAATAGAAATTTCTGAGTCCAACAAGAGTTCAAACAGGGCACTGGTTGGAAAAGAGAAGGCCACCTATGAGCAGTCAATTATTTCTGCCATTTATATTGAACTACCATGTGCTGGGTTTATGATTCCCCTGGACTGCTGTTTGGGCTAGCAGGAGATCTGTATGGAGGTAACTTGAAATACAAAATCCAAGATACCCCCCTCCAAAAAAGGACACATCTTTAACAGTGAAAGCAGAAGATTCCACTTATAATCTAAAAAGATCAGCAAGGGACAGGGAGAAACATGAAGCAAGACCAAACTGATACAATAATATAGTTCTGTACTGACATACCCTGGTGTCTTCTGAACACAACTGAAACCATTGAGAGGACAACACTGGAAAGCTTTATTTCAGCCCAAGACTTTTATGGTATAGTCAGCATTTGTCAACTGGTGTTTTATGAATGACTCCATCAATTAGTTACCTCCTCTCGACCTCTAGAACTAAAGGTTACTTGTTCTGCAGGGCATCCCTGAATTCAGGGGCGACCCTAAGCACAGTAGGGGAAGCGAACAATGATTCATTGTTGCTTGTACTGCTGGAAGTCAAGTCTTTGCTACAGGAGCTCTTCGATGTCTTCTTAGTGCAGAAAAGAAAGTCCCTAGGTGCAAATTGCCTTCTGTTTCTACTCTTGCCTATCATGTGCGTGGATTCCTGCTCCCTTAATCTGGTAGCACTGAATATGCACGTAACAGATAACTGTGTGCTGGTTGTACTGCTAGTGGGAGAGTACCTCTCGTCCAAAGACAGACATAATATAAAACAACGTTTCACAACACCTTCACAACTTAACTGTCAGATGCGTGCCACTGTACCGGTGAACTGAACCCCAGTTCTGGCTCCTCCTTTGTGCTGCTCTCCAATTGTGCTTGCTCCTTGTTCACTTCCACCACTTCTTCTGCCCGAAGCTAACAAAACATCTTGCAATTGGAATCCCAAGACAGGATTCATCTCGGGCACTCAGGTGAGAGGATGTTTTGTTAGATTTTCCCACCCAGAGGCAGGCAGTAGTGGAGAAGAGGAGGAGTTGGGTATAGTGATCAGGGAAGTGATCAGGCTTTTGGTTGAGGGCAGCAATGGGAGGTCGAGACTGGCACCCTTTCTCTCTTTTCCCCCCTCTGTGGCCCCCACATACCCTTCCCTGCCAGTGTGGCCAGCAATGGAGGGCTATTTATCGCCATCCTGATTGGTTCTAATTTCGTGTTTATTATTTGTGATTTTAATTATGCATCAACTGTATTTTTAACTGTTTATAGTGTTGTAAATCACCCAGAACCTGCCCCGTAGGGTGGGCGATTCATAAGTTTAATAAATAAAAAAAAATACTAACTAAATAAAATATAGGGAGAAGCGAACAAGATAAACTGAAACCGGCGTTTGGTTCGCTGGTCTGCTTATTTGACAGTTCTGCTGCAGGGGCAGACTAACAGGTCTGAGCCCTCTTTTTATATTATGTCCATCAATAGACAGGCAGATACAGAAGTAAATGAAATGGAAAAAACTAGATTTAAGTTCACTTAAAAAAATTAAACAATGTTGATTTAATTTTGTGATGGTTGTATGATACAGGTGTAAACACACCTGATAAAGATCTTGGCTATATATATATATATATATATATATATATATTCCACATTTATATTTTTCTGCCTTATACAAGTTCTTGCTTTTGTTTATAAGTGAATGGAACTCTGTGACTCAAGACACTCCCCCTTGTCCTGTCCTCATAATAACAATCTGTACATAACACATCACAGGCCTTATGAATGATTTTTATTATGTTCCATAACGTTTCCTAACAAGAGTTAGTATAAGAGAATAGACTGAGCCAGAAGTGTTTTTGGCAGGATAGCCACATCCTGCTAAAAACCAGAGGTCCTGAAATACTTTGGTGGTTGTTGTTGTTCAGTCGAGTCCGACTCTTCGCAATCCCATGGATCACATCACACCAGGCCCTTTTAAAGTTAAAACGCAGAATGATATGCCCTGCTTGGATGCTGGAATATCTTGTATTGCATTTGTGTAGCTTTCTTTTACAAATCTAGCCTGGTGAAGTAAGATTTATGCTGTTTATCTTATATTGTTCTTGAAACAATCCAGTGCCCTGCAGTAGAATGATTAGGGCTGTCGCTTGATTAAAGGAACCCCAGTTGATCAATTGTATGAGATTTAGTTGATTAATTGGGAAATTATCTACAGGTCATGTTATCAGTCTTGGGCTTTGTCCTGGCGGTATAAGAATGGTTTAGAATTGTGGGAGTTTTGTATGGCTGTTGTCATGGACAAATGGGTGTCTGATATGGTTTAGACTTACAAGGACCCCAAAACTCAGCAGAGATTAAGATGGTCACCAGTGTTCCTTCTAAGCTGAGTTAGTTTGAGCTAGCGTATAGTTTTTTTAGCTTCCGGCTCACACATTTTTGCTCACAAGACTCCACAGCTTAGAGGAAGCATTGTGGTCACCCTTTCCTCACAGCCCTGGGTGATTTTCTTGTTGAAATGGTCATCCTCTAGAACAGGGAAACAATCCAGGAATCTGAGACAATTAATCATAGATACCATTTCCCACCAACAGCCAAGTTGCTTCTTGGGTATTCCAGTTAAATGTCAGGGAAGATGGCTTAAATGCTTCCTCAAGCTGGTGCTGTGGGAGACTTGCGATGAATCTAACCAAACATACATGACAGCTCATTTTAAAACCTACTTTGTGGCAGATTTACTTCTCTTGCACCATTACCTCTGCTCAGCGCTGACCATTGGAAAGGAGTCATGGGATCCACCTGATTATTTTGATTGTATTTCTGGATTATAAAACAAACAGACAAACCTATGAGGCTTTGAGAGGCTTTGGGAAAAGTTTGGAAATAAGTCTTTAAGCAAACAAATTGTGCATATAAATGAAACAGTTGTTCTGAGAGAAAGCAGAAGTTTTCTGTTTTTAGTTTATGCATGTGTGTACCGTCTCAGAAAAGGTCTTCTCTCTTGTGTGAGAGAAAAGAAGGAATGCCTCGGTCAAGAAGCTGTATTTTTAAAAGTTGGGGAAACACGATGCTTGATTCATAAGGGCGACTTTTTAATCGATCGAAATTTTTAATTCGTTAACTAACTGACAAACATTGCACCTATTTCAAGACCAGGGAATATTCAGTGTAGACGGCAATTAAGAAAAAGAAGTGCTACTGCAGAACATCTTTCCCCTGGAAACTCTTTCCCCACATGTGTTGTTTTAATGAATGGATTTATAATCCATTACAATTTGGTAAAACAAAACATAAGCTAAAACAGTTTCCGGGGGAAAGACGTTCTGTAGTACTGGAGCGGTAATGCCATTCAACATGCACTTGTTGGGTAGCCTGAAATATGGATGAAAGAGGACATTTTTTTTTGTTGGCTCCAGATGTGATGTGGGTAGGAAGGGGCTGATGGGTAGAATCTGTTGGTCGCGTTTTTATCCAGCCCCTCCTCTGAGGAGGTCAGGGTAATGTGGTTTTCTCTTCCTCCATTTTAATCCTCCTGCCAAACACTCATGAGACAACTAGGCTGAGAGAGAGTGATTGGGCCAAGGCCATCCAAAGTGTTGTTCGTAGCTGAGACGGGATTTGAATGCAGGTCTCCCAACATGTTAAGCCTGCTGACTTTTGCCCAGATCACCCAAGCAAGATAGTAGAGTGGAACCAGACGTGGTGATAGCTAAGCTAACCTTAGTAAATATAAGCAATACTTAGTGATAACCTGATACTTCTGTGAGCACCAGCAGAATCCCAAATGTTCCAGAATTTGGGGGATCATTGTGGGACATGTATTTCTTACACAGGTTCAGGGAGCTTGTATTTTATCTGCCCTTCCCCCTATCTTCAGCTATAGTATTTTTTTACTACACTTATACCCTGCTTTTCTCCACAATGTGGACCCAAAGCTGCTTACATAATTCTCTTCCATTTGAGCAGTAGCAACTAAGGGAGTGTCAACAAAAAAGGGTATTTTTTTTTTGGTTCGGGTATATTGAACCTGAAAAACATCAGCATTTCCCAATATTCCCGAATCTCAATACTGTTATGGTATTCGCATTTGGGAAACCTAAGTTTTTTCAGCTCCATTATACCCTATGGGGGCCATTATAGTCAATGGTCCCTATAGGGTTTAATGGAGAATCGCTCTGTGGGTATCTGGGGCTTGGGGGGGCTTTTTTTGGGGTAGAGGCACCACATTTGCAGCATAGCTGCTGGTGCCTCTCCTCAACCCTCCCCCCCAGTCTCAAAAAGATTGGACCAGGGGGTCCAATTCTATGGGCCCCCAAAGAAGGTGGCCCCAGCTTCCATTGCTTTCAATGGATGAAAAAAAGGCATTTAAAGGGATCACGGCAGGCCTGTAGCTACAGTGGGGCATTTCGGGGCCTGGCCCCCTGACTTCCTGCCCAGGCCCCCCGACTTCCATCCAGCCCCCTGGCCACCAGATTTATTTTAATTTAATTTTTTATTTTGTGATGTCGGTGCCCCCTGACTTATTTAAAGCCCCCCCGAATTACAAAATCCTGGCTACAGGCCTGGATCACGGTCCCTTTTTGAAAGGCCTTCTCCAAGCTGCACAACTCCACAATGAGTGCCAGCACTGCTGAATCTCCACCCCAAAATACAACAATTACTCCTAGTCACTCTGAGCTGAAGAGGCCCTTCTTATAAAGTGACCTAGGCCCCACCCCCTGGCTTAGGTTCTCACCCTTCAAGGCCTCCATAGTTGACCTCGTTGCTTCTGCCTGGCCTGGGACAGTGTGGCTGCTGCCTCTGAGCTATCTGTTGCTACTGGTCGAGCCCTTTCTTCCCCCTTGCCGCAGTGCCTCATCCCTTCCAAGGCTCAGAGTGGTGAGAGGAGAGAGTTTCCTCTAGGTAAGGGTCCAGCTGGCACCCTGCTGAGGGCTGGGGTTTTCTTCAGTGGAACAGTTAGATTCGCGTCCAGGAGCACCTTAGAGACCGACAAGATTTTCAGGGTATGAGCTTTCAAGAATCAAAGCTCCCTTTGTCAGACACTAGCGGGGCAGCCAAAACGAAGGCATGGGAACAGAATGTGGCCAGCGGTGCCACTCTAAGGGAGGACGCCTTCAATAAGCACTGATCTGTGGGGTATAATTTCTGCGTAGATTCATCATGGGTGAGAGAGTCCTTCAGATCTGTGGTTTCCCCTGTAAATTTTTCGTTTTATTGTACAGCTATCTTTTCAGGAAGCTTCCTTAAAGAGGCCACGGCTTAGCTCTGTTAAGCATATTTATCTTTGGGTTTCCACATAAATGGCTCTGAGAAGCATAGGATTAGGCTAAAGCATACATCTGCCTTAAGCTTTTCCATACCAATGAAGTAACATAAACAGAGCGATGTAAAGCAAAAAAAAAGCCAGACAATGGCCTTTGCCTTGCAGACACAGAAGCGGCGATGAAACTTACCCCTATTTGGTTATGGAATCGGGGCTGAGCAGCGTGCAAATCAAAACTGTGGGTAACCTTTTGCTGGGCAGCCCTTGGCAAAAGATGGAGAATTTCAGCCTGACATTCAAACACATGTACAGTATCAGCTCATAGCAGTTTTTTAAAAAGTACAGCCTGTAGTAGTTTATCCAGCGTGATTATCATATGCAATGGAGGGCAGGCGCATTCTTCTCGATCATGAACTGTGCTGGCTGAGATATTACCTTGCAGGTTTGTGTTTTGTAATACAGCATGAACAGGAACGATGAAAGACAGAGATTCCCATCAGCCTGTCAACCCTAATTGAATCTGATCTGTCAGGCTCAAAGAACTTAATTGCTCATGTCTCATTTGTTCCTGTACCTAATAGCCTCAGGGTTTGACATCAGAGTATAAAATTATTTTCTTATACTATAAAAATGTATACACTTAGTAACCAGCCAGCCTTTAGAAAGATTCTTTCCTGAAAACAAGAATGTCACATTTCTTTAAGCCATCATTTCAGTCAAAGTTCTTGTTTTCAAAGGCACGCACTTTCCCAGCTCACAGAATACGCCTGTGTTTCTAGCGCTTTGGTTTGGCCTTGAATTCTGGCATCAATTTATTGAACTTTTCAACATTCAGTGAAAGAGTTCACTCCTTCATTGTCTAGAAATCCTAGTGAGGGTGGTGGGTGTTATATAGAAGTCTTGACGGAGTCTTCTTTTGATTCAACTGATTTTGAGAAGACTTTCTAGTCCATGGCAGACAATTATTGTATATCTGCCTATTTACAAAACCGGTTTAATGTGCTAGAACAGTTGAAAATGCATCAGTGCATCATATTATTGTAATGTGAATTGGATCTTTGTGTTTTCCTAGACACTAAATAACACACTTTCAATGTGGGGGGGACAGTCACATGCTTCACAGATCTGGGCTTTTCCCTCTCACAGTCTTCTGGACCTCTGCCTGTACACACATAGTAGGCTTTTGATACCTATTAGACATTTTCTAGGTATAAATCTCAAAACTTGAATTCCCTAGCTCATAGTGGCAAAAACCAGGGTGCTTTCACACATGCTAAATAATGCCAACTATTATATGAGGGTCAGGTCAAAAATACAGATCAAAGCTTTGTCTCAAAGTAAGCACTGAATTCAGTTCTTCTAAGATCCACTTCACACAGGGGTGATTTTCTCACAGAGCTGTTAGGAAAGTGTGTATGTACCTATCATTTGTAGTCTAATGTCATAGCTTCCTTATTGAGATGACAAAATTGGTTGCATTCATCACACATGGCAGTATATATTCTTTTATTTACAAAGCAGAAATACCAGTGCTGATCAATCAAGTATTCCCAATCTCAGTACAGTTCAAGGGGCTTAGCATGGTGCAAGCTGTGAAAAACCTCTGGGTTTCCCTTGCTCGAAAGCTAGTTGAATCCGACTCTAGGGGGCGGTGCTCATCTCCGTTTCCAAGCAAAGAGCCAGCGCTGTCTGTAGACTTCTCCATAGTCGTGTGGCTGGCATGACTAAACGCCAAGGCGCATGGAACACTGTTACCTTCCCATTGAAGTGGTACCTATTTATTTACTTGCAATTTCTTGCTTTCGAACTGCTAGGTTGGCAGGAGCTGGGGCCAGAGATGGGAGCTCATTCTGTCACGCGGCACTAGGGTCTCGAACTGCCGAACTACAGACCTTCCGGTCTGCAGCTCAGCGTCTTAACCTCTGAGCTACCACTGCTCCCTTTAGTTTCCATCGAAGCTTAGAAGACATAGTTATTTTGCCACTGGGTAAGAACCACCATCCTGCCAACCTAGCAGTTCAAAAGCAAGAAATTGCAAGTAGATAAATAGGTACTGCTTCGGTGGGAAGGTAATAGTGTTCTGTGCATCTTGGCGTTTAGTCATGCCAGCCACATGACCACAGAAATGTCTTCGGACAGCACTGGCTCTTCGGCTTGGAAACGGAGATGAGCACCGCAACCCTAGAATCAGATTCGACTGGCTTTTGAGCAAGGGAACCTTTACATTTACTAAAGAACTACCATGCATGGGAAGATAGATGCTACTCAACTGTTGTTTTGGACACATCTCTTTTCCTCCTATGGTTTTCCCATGGCATCCTGAACAGCTCCCACCTACTCTCCAGCCTTCTTTCCCCTTCTTCCAGCTGCTACAATAAAGTTGCTCATTTACGGACAGCTCCCCCCTTATTGTTGAAAAGAAGGAGGGGGAGGCTAGAGTGTGAGAAGCTGACAAGGAAGAGGAGAGAGAGAGGAGGGTGCAATGGGCAGGAGGTGCCATTAGGGAGGGCTGGTCTGTGACCCACTTTCAGAGGCTTTGTGACCCATCTCTGGGTCCCAACCCACAGGTTGGGAAACACTAAGGTTGGGGATGCTCCTCCTAATGAGGACCCTTGCTTAGCCTATGTTTGCAAATAGGCACTTTTTACAGCCTAAGTGCAGGAGCAGAATTGCAGTTCCCTGTGAATGTTTGTGTCTGGAGTCTTGCTGCAGATGCCGATCACCCACACATCATCTAATCTCCCCTTCTGTTTTGTTGTTGACTCAGCTACTTATTGCTTCTGCAGAATTTCTACAAAGCACTCCCTTGCGCAATTGTCGAATTGCGGTTCGTGGACACGGAACTAGCCCCCTTTTCCATTCCACTTTATGATACGGGATCTGTGTCCCTTTCTGGGGCTTGTATCCTTGTGATGTTATACTGTGATTGGCTCCTCACTTAGTCAGACTCTGATCTTCTGATGTAGCTGTGGAGTGGAAGGAAGTTGGGGTCATTCTGCTGAGACTCTTCCTTGACTCCAATGGGAGCATTTTTGTTCGACAGCTCTTCTTTTGGAATAGAACTAAGCTATGGCTGAGATTGGGAAGGGCCATGACTCAGTGGTAGAGTATTTGCTTGGCATGCAGAAGGACCCAGGTTCAGTCTTCAGCATCTCCAGCTAAAAGGATCAGGTCATGATGTGAAAAACCTCTGCCTGAGACCCTAACAGCTGCTAGTCTGAGTAGACAATACTGATCTTGATGGATCAATGGTCTGATTCAGTATAAGGCAGTTTCGATGGAACTGAAGGACTGTGTTCAATGGGACTGAAGGACTGAGCACTGGATATGAATAAATCTGCTGTTCATCCCTTCCACACCACAACCCTGCCTAGATCCTTATGTGGGGTGGGTGGGGCTTAATATTGTCTTGAATTCTCTCACTGTAGCAGAATTGAGTAGCAGCCCTGTCCTTTCCCAGTGGGCATAAATCAGGGGTAGAGTAGCTCTGTAAACAGAAGATAATGAACCACCCATTTGAGATACAGACCAGAAAAATCTAATACTGTGCTTCAAAAGAGGCCCCCAGAAGAAAAAAAACCCCTACAAGATCATGAAATATCACTTTGACCTTCTGCCAGATTGAGCTGCTGTAGTTTATAAGATACTAGAATGCCAAGTTAGAGTAATAAATTAAATATGTTAAATCCACATCACTATATAATAACTTTCACTGAGAAGCACATTAGACTAATCTCTTAAACATATGATCCTCAGGATTTAGGAGTGATTCTCGAATTGCCTTTTCAGAGATGGGATAAGTCATTCTTGTGCTTGTGTATGTGTGCAGACAACTCCTGTGACTGAGAGCTGGCTTCTACATCTGGTTTTCCCATTTCTTGATAGTGTTTGAATTGGTCTTTGAGTAACAAAACTAGATGACTTCTACAGACTCATCCGTTACTAGAATTTGGAGACCAACTTGTAGTTCCACTGGTAAGTCGAATTCATTCTATATGTTAGGTTACCACTTCAACACATCATAGAAAATTTTGGATTCCATAGCTGTTTCTAAACAAAATCAATAAAAAAAATAGTGAAACAATTTCTACAACAGTATTTCTACAGAAGTATCTGAAGAACTATCTGAAGAAGTGTGCATGCAAACAAAAGCTTATACCCAGAATTAAACTTATTGGTCTTAAAGGTGCCACTGGACTCAAACAAAAACATTGTTACACTATCAATAAAAATCACTAAAACAAGCAATTAAAAAAACACCAACAAAAACAAGGTGACACATGAGAAGAAAAGGGGATGCAACAGTTTAGGAGATATGTCTGGATTCTCATTTCTGTGAGTGAGCAAAGGCATTAAAAGAATTGTAATGCGGAAGTACTCTATGTATTTAAGGGCTATTCAGCTAGGCTATTTTCATGATATTGCAAAATCAACATCATCCTGTTAGAAAGTGGGAAAGCAGGATACAAATCCCCAAAATAGGAGCTACACTGCAACCTAATTAGGGAACATTCATACTCTCCCTTCTATGTGGCTTAGCCATATGACTGGTTTTCTTTTCCATTCCATTTATTTTTGCAAACCGAAGTGGCTTAACACCATTGCAAAATCATAATCCATTCTCAGGATACCAATTAAAAAAATAGCATGAGACAGAAAATTATGAAAGATGAACAGTGCACAAATCAGTCAGTTTCAAATAACATTCCTGAAGAACACCACTACTTTTTGCCAAATTACTTAATGTTGCAAAGTTTTAAGGGTGCTAACCTACAAACCCTTCCCTATGAGTATGCCCCATTGGGGGAAAAAATGGGGCTTCTGACTCGCGTAGAATTTAAGAACATAAGAGAAGCCGATGTTGGATCAGGCCAATGGCCCATCTAGTCCAACACTCTGTCACACAGTGGCCAAAAATACCAGGTGCTATTAGGAGGTCTAGCAGTGAGGCCAGGATACTAGACACTAAGACTGTTCTAGAAATTGTTTAACTGTATAGAATTGTGACATTACAGAACCCTCTCCTCAAACCTCAATACATTAAATGCAGTTTTTCTTATATGTATCTTTATGACTGCATGTAAAATATTTAAAGGAGGCAAATGTAGGGTTGCTAGCTAGCTCTGGGTTGGGAAATACCTGGAGACTTGGGGGTAGAGGCTGGGAACAGTGGGGTTTGGGGAGAGGAGGGACATCAGTAGGGTATAATGCCATAAAGTCCACCTTCCAAAGCAGCCATTTTCTCCAGGGGAGCTGATTTCTGTTGTCTGGAGACCAGTTGTAATTTCAGAAGATCTCCAGCCACCATCTGGAGTTTGGCAACTCTACAAAGAGTCAGTCAACACTTTTTAAAATCTCAGTGGAAAAATGACATTGGTGGTTAAATCTCTCTTGCTGAACCCTGATACATTATAAAATGCAGAACCTTTGGCTGGGCTGCATCCATCCTTTGGGGTCCAAATGCTTAAAGGACTGAATGTTTACAAATTCATTTGGAGAATGCTAAAATGTCTTTGCTAATTCTAGTTTGTTTGTTTTTAAAATGTCCATCTGAGGCACTGAGCTGAAAGGTTCTTCATTTAACCTCTCTCTTACTGTAATAATACGATTGCTTTTGATCAGCATGAATGAGACAATCATTGCCCAGTCAATGGCTTGATTTGGGAAAGCTGCTTTTATTTATTTAGATCTTCACAGTGTATTCAGTAACCCATCACAGAACTAGCATTCCTGGCCCCTTCCCTCGGGGGAGAAAGGAGAACTGATTGACTTTGCTGTCATTAATTTCTATTGCATTTGTATTGTATTCTGCTAGAAGTTTTAAGCATTGCACTCTGTAATGCCAGTTTATCACTACTAGAGACTACACAGCAGTTGGTGCAGTGCGGAGGCTACGAGGGAGATCTGCAGCTCAAGAAGACCCTTATTCAAATCTTACCTCATGAGCTCACTAGATGGCATTAAGCTAGCTGTGCTATTTCTTGGCCTCAATCTCCCCCTGTTTGCAGTATGGGCATAATGAAAATGACCTACCTGAGATGGTTGTTATAAAAATGTATGTGAAATGCTTTGAATGTGAAAGCGCTACGCATTGCTATAATGTGGCATTTTGAACAATGCACATCACTTTATGAGCCTTTCTCTTTATTCTATTTCTGGTACAGAGCTGTCTTCAATAATACACGGTAAAAGCACATAAGCTAAAGTATTCTGTATGGTGTATTCTCATATCATGAGCGAAGAAGCGATTTTTAGGTGGTCTTTGAAGTGTCAAGACTTTCTCAGTACTTACAGCAAAACCCCCTGGAATTTCAATTGATAGCAAAATGGCAAAGGCCCCCATGGCGTGCTCTGTGTACTTTGCAGACACGGAGGGTAAAAGTACTTTGTGCAACATTTCCTGCACTTCTGGGTCTAGGGTTGCCAGTGCTGGGTTGGGAAATACCTGGAGATTTGGGGGGCGGAGCCTGAGGAGGGCGGGTTTGGGGAGGGGAGGGACTTCAGTATGGTATAATGCCATAGAATCCACCCTCCAAAGCCTTCCCCCAGCTTAAGGACCCCTCCTTGATCTTAAACGGTTCTTCCTCCAAGAGAGGGGCCACTTACATTTAGGGCTGCCATTCCCCAGGTCCTGGTGTGGAATCCCCTGGTTTTGAGGGCTTCTGTTCGCTGCCAGTCAGCTGGGTGGTGGGGGAAAACCCACCCACAAACAGCAACATCCTTGATGTGATGATGTCACCCAGAAGTGACATCATCATGCCAGGAACGGTGGCGACAGTCTGGTTTGGGGGCAAAACTCTATGGGTTGACCCTGATTTTACCATAGAGTTTCACTCCAAAACTAGAGCATCACCCCCAATATCACTGATGTGATGACATAACTTCTGGGTTATGTCATTGTGTCAGGAATGTTCCCACCTACTCCTGGAACACCTCCCAGATTCCCCCGCCAGCAAGACAAGGGTAACTGGCAACCCTACTTAAGTTGGAGGAAGGTTCCTTAGATTGGAGGAAGGCTTCAGACATTGCTCTGTGAGTGGCAGACTGCAGAGCCTTTGCTAGTCCTCCACTGTATGTGCCAGCAGAGTGCTCTTCTGTGAGATCAGCATGGGCAGAAGTACCCAGCCCATGTCAGAAGTGTTAAAATGGCAGAATTGATATTCAGGATTTCAGCAATATGGCGCAGCCTTAATCCCCCTCCCCTGGAATGCATGCATGACTGTTAAGTATGGAACTCAACAACGTTTTGATTTCAGCAAGTGATTTTAGCTTTATTCGTAACAGCAAACACCAACTCAGAACACACCCACAATCAAGTGGAGGACAGCTCCCTTTTAAAACTCTCCTGGGCTTCAAAGCCACTCCCAGAACATGTTAAAGACCAATTATAGCACAGGGATAAAGGCCAATCAGGACCGTTCCCTCTTTGATACATTTACACACAGTGATTGGATATTTACAGAGGTTTCTCAGAAACCAACCAATGGTAATGTGACAGATGAAGAGCCACATTTAGAATCAAGCTTAACATTGCAAGTAATAGAATGGATTCACACTTGGAGACATAACAATTACCCTTTGTTTGGCATAGTGGTGAAATGTTAAGGGGACATTGCTTGGTGTTGGATGCTGCCTTGAATTTCCACAGATAGAAAATGGGAGATTTCAATATCCTACCCCCCCGCCCCGGCTTCTGAGTGCCCCCTGAAGCCATTCCTGGGGATCCCTCGTCGCTGAGGACCAGCAGCATTTCAGGGGGCATTTTGGGCTGCAGCAGGACAGACAAGGCAGGGAAGTTGCACTCTGGAGATGGAAATCCTTCTTTCCATGGTAACTTCAGGCAGTATCCAAACATGGGTGTTTATGGTCAGTGCTATGTAATAAAACAGGAGCAGCTGTATAATTTGAGATCAATTGGAAGGGGAGAGCTGGATTTCTGCTTTGGTTAGAAACCTAAATTAAATATTGAGCATGATCCATTCTCCACGGGTTGAGCGGTGTGCACACCAGAGGAAATTGGTATGGGGCACAATGGAGGCCTCTTTCTGATTGGAGCAGGAGTCCCTTGCAGGCCAGAGACGATGGGTGCTTCTATGGAACGTGTGCATAGTTCTCCTGTTATAATGTCTGGCACACTGTAGTGGTAAAGAAGTGGTTATATTGAGGGTGGGCAAGCCCCAGCATGTGTGTTGACTTTGCTTGGCACCCAGGCATTGGCATCACTATTGGGGCCAGCAGTATGAGAGAAGGCAGCTGGCATGCCTTATGCCTGCCTTCCCCTCCCAGACCTGCACAACTGCCGGCCAGGTCCAAGATGAATGCCTGAGATGTTGGCAGTGCCTCTTGGCTTGCTCCAAGAATATCTGGCCAAATACAACCCTTGTTTCCACCTTATAGTTTCTTGGCATACCAGCCTCATCACAGGTGAGTGTGGAAAGTGCTGGCTTAAGGTAACCCAGTAGGGTTTTCAGAACAAGAGACGTTCCGAGGTAGTTTGCCAATGTCTGTGTCTGCATAGCAACCTTGGTGGTCTCCCATCCAAATACTAACCAAGGCCAACCCTGCTTAGCTTCCCAGATCCGATGAGATCAGGCTGGCCTGGGCCAATCAAATCAGGGCTCTTCGACAGGAACATGTTACACATTTTCCGCACTTGGGCCAAAGATGTGTACTTATCCCTGGATTATATGAATCGGCCATGAATGTGAATCTGTAGGTTCTTTAATAAGGATGCAAACAAGGCTGATGGTTAGGATGTGAAATAAACATAACTGGGTTTTTTCCCCCTCCAAGAGACAGATTCTTTGGTCTACCATTTATCAGTGAAACATTGGTGTGTGTTTGCTTGTGCCTCGGACTAGGTTAAGTGGGAGCAGATTGCGTTGTCTGATTTCCATTTGCCTATTCATTCCGCGCTGCCCAGCTGCCGCTCTGAAGCACGTCGTCTCAAAGACTCCTCCAAGTCTAGACAGTCATGAGGCTTCAAACTGGTTTCTATAGAAGGCTTGTAGGGTGAACTTTTTAACCTGTGGCTGACAATGGCTGTACATACACAGCCTTGACGCTTCAGTCATCTTTCTGTCAGATGGTGGAGGACTCCGGTTGTTCGCCTACGTTGGTATCTGCAATATTTCTTTGACTGTCATGTACTGAACAGGAGAAGTTCTTTCATGATGTGTGGATTACATCAGAGGGATGGATATGTATATTGTCGGAATGTGGTGGTGGTGGGGGTGGGTAGAAGAGCAGGCTGAATTTGAGGAATAAAAATGAACTTTGAATAATGCACTTCAGAAGCTTGTGGAGATATTCCTGTCCAGGGAAATAGCAAACTGCCATAGATTGTGGGACTTTATTTTATTAGAGAAATTTTATTTAATTAGAGAAGGATCAGCGTGAGAGTGTTTTTAATAAGTTGTATATTCCAAGAATGCTGTTTATTAAATATCTATTATTTGCTAATATTTTGGTTTTCTTATTTTGCATGATATTGCACAGTATCCAAGATCACTGCAGATGGTGACTGCAGCCATGAAATTAAAAGATGCCTGCTCCTTGGGAGGAAAGCGATGGCAAACCTAGACAGCATAATAAAAAGTAGAGACATCACCCTGCTAACAAAAGTCTGCATGGTCAAAGCGATGGTGTTCCCAGTAGTAATGTATGACTGTGAGAGTTGGACTATAAGGAAGACCGAGAGCTGAAGAATAGATTCTTTTGAATTATGGTGCTGGAGAAGACTCTTGAGAGTCCCTTGGACTGCAAGGAGATCGAATCAGTCAATCCTAAAAGGAATCAACCCTGACTGTTCCCTGGAAGGCCAGATACTGAAGCTGAAGCTCAGATACTTTGGCCACCAAATGAGAAGGGAGCATTCCCTGGAGAAGACCTTGAGGGGACGGCAGAAGGATGGGATGGTTAGACAGTGTTATTGATGCAATGAACATGAAATTAAGCAAACTCCAGAGCACAATAGAAGACAGGAGGGACTGGCGTAATGTGGTCCATGGGGTCGTGAAGGGTCGGACTTGACTGTGCGACTGAACAACAACAACAAAGCACAGTATTTTATGCTGTAGTGACAGTTTCCTCATGTCACTGAATATTTATTTCTTTATTATACAAATGTCTTGGTCCTGCAAAAGAGATCTGTGCATGTTGTTGCTACACATGGGAAGAGCATCTAGATGCTCATCCACATCTGTGTAGTGAGGATGACCCAAGATTTATGAAATCGATTGACTGGGTGAATCCTTTGATGCAAATAGGGATGACATTGAAAGGTATCTGGGCCCTTCAATTGTTTGTGATGTATGGCTCAAGTGGATCGGGGCGAAAATGCTGATTTTTGTTTTAGTTTGTTTGTTGAAGCATTGTTAGGCTACTTTTCTCCCTGTAGGGGCCTAGCATGACCTACCAAAAAAGAAAAGAAAAGATTCAGATTACAAAATTGTTTCAGATAACAGGCAAACAAAGAAACAATAAACAAATCAGGGCTGATCTGGATCTGCCATGCTTAAATATTACAGGTCCCGACCCTGTACTTCTGCTCACCCCCATGCTAAATACCTGAAGGAAAAAGAGAAAAGCAATTAGCCTAGATGGAACTGGGCCAGTTGGTTGGCAGGCTGCAGGGATGCCAACCTCCAGAGGGGACCAGAGGATCCCCTGCAATTACTGCTTATTTCCAGACTACAGAGACCAGTTCCCCTTGGATGCTTTGGAGGGTGGACTCTATGGCATTGTACCCCACTGAGAACCCTGTCCTCCCTGGGCTCCATCCTTAAATCTCCAGGAGTTTCCCAACATGGTTCTGGCTGGCAGACCTTACCCCCCCCATTCCTTACCAGTGGCCAGGGAGTACCCAGCAACCGTAGCTGGCTAATTGACCAGTCAGTTGGCCAGACTAGCCGGCCAGCCAGCCAGCCAGCCAGCCAGCCAGCCAGCCAGCAGCAGCAGGACCTTCCTCACTTCCTGCCCCTGCTAATAACAACTTTATATAAATGGATGGTGTATATAGGATTGGTGGATATTACGAGAATGATATAGCTACCTGTCTAAACCAGAAGCTTTGCTGCATACCTGCAACTGCCTGCCTAACTGAGGACAAAGAGGGTCTCTGTTGTGCCTTTTCAGGATTGCCTGGTAGGGATACAGTTCAAATGGGTAAGCATGGATTGTACATCCAAATTGTAACGTTTAAAACCTGCAGTGAAAGCTCCTGTATTTTGTTTTTGTGCCACACTGCTGCCAGATTGCACCAGCCTCCCTCTCACAGCTGGCTGTTTAGAACCAGATGAATGTTTGAAGGGGGAAGATGAGTTTCAGGGAGTCCCATCTTTTTGATTGTGGCCTGAGACTGTAGGGAGTGGAACAATTAAAGAGAAAGAGCTGTATTTTGGAGAAGGTGGAATATAAGGTAGTCCATTAAGACCCATGTAAGGCCAATTACGACTACTTTTTCAAATGGTGCTCTCATTGGCTTCCTCAAGCCATTCATACCCAGAAGTTGGACTTTGGGTCCTTCCATTAAGGACCATCAACCCTGACTGTTCCCTGGAAGGCCAGATCCTGAAGCTGAAGCTCAAATGCTCTGGCCACCAAATGAGAAGGGAGCACTCACTGGAGAAGACCTTGATGCTGGGAAAGATAGAAGGAAAAAGAAGAAGGGGACGGCCAAGGATGAGATGGTTAGACAGTGTCATCGATGCAACGAACATGAAATTAAGCAAACTCCGGAAGACAGGAGGGCCTGGCGTGATGTGGTCCATGGGGTCACGAAGAGTCAGACTGAACTGAACAACAACACATTTAAGGTACAACAACTATCAAACAAAAACACAGATACTTTTATTGAGGTGTTGCAGAAAGACCACTTATACTTTAATAAACAAAATTAAGCTTCATTGTTCAGAAGACTAGGCTTCCCAATATTTCCTCCTATGGTAACACATCAGAATAAAAATATGAACACGCATACCCTGAAGACAGAACCCCATTGATTTCAGTTTGCAGTTCCTGATTAGTCAACTAGAGCTTTAGTTGATTAATTTACCAATTAAAACTTGCAAGCCTCAAAAATCCCTGCCTGAATTATTTTTGTGAGGGGCTTGTGCTGTAGTCGAAACATGTAGGAATTTGTTTTACTATAGGGAGATTGAGAATATAGCCTTGTTCACATTTCACATTCTCTGGCTTTCTTCTGTCTTGTTTATTAAAACACTCATGCCAACAACAGCCATGATATCGTAAACTCCCTCCCTCCCCCTCTCTCTCCCTCCCAATGAGTGTATATAATACAGTAGGGTGATGTGCCAAGAGAACGCATTCTAATAAAGCAGAACACAAAAGAGTTCAGCTCGTCTGTGAATAGACTATATTTATATTGTGAAATTCTGAGCTGGGAGAGTTAAAACAAGTGGTCAGTTAACATTGTTAAGGAGATGGATTTGTGTGGTCTCTGAAGCAGCAGATATGAGATCCTAAAAAAGGGAATACTGAACGGAAAGTTGAAAGCCCATGCCTGAGTGTGGCCAAATGGACAAGTTTTAGCAGCCAGTTATGCTGTCACTAGTCAGATATGGTGCTGTATATTGGTGGCCCAGTTGTCTCCTGAAACTGAAGTATGCAGAGTGAGGCTGTCTCCAAGAACCTCCTCCCCATGCAGTTGTCCTGATGCAATGTGGTGTTCAACCAATGCAAACTTTAACCCTCGTGCTGGGCTTCCAGCACCCATAAAGTGTCCTTGTTTTTTGCTGCTGTTTGGAAGGGATGTGCAGCTATTGCACATGCATACAGACTTGCAGGGATGGCCAAACCTGTTTAATGTAAGAGCCACATAGAATAAATGTCAGATGTTTGAGAGTCACAAGAAATGGACAAACATTACACATACATATTTATTGGGAAATGTACAAATCTGCTTTTTATTAACATTAGATGAGATGGCCAAAAATAAAAACAAATGGGGTAAAACAGATATTGATAATGATATTTTTTGTCCAGTGATACTTATTCATTTGCTAATGATGTTTATTTGTCTAAGAGAGAGAGAGGTGGAAAGGAAGAGAAACTAGAAGGAAAGCAATTAGGTGGGGGGAGGGAGGGAGAGGTGGACAGAAAGCAACTTGAACTTTAAATGCGTCCTCCGAGCCTCCCCACACCTCCATGCCAGCCAGCTTGGCAAAGGGATTTAAAGAGACAAATGCCTTCTCTGAACATGCCTGGGGGGGAGGATTTGAGAATGCATTTAAAGTTCAAGTTGCTTTCTTTCTCTGCCCCCCCACCTCAAGCCTACCCAGGGAGGGGAATACTGGCTGGGGAAGGGAAGATCAATCGAGGAGGCATGCCTCCCCTTTGCTTCCCCAGCTGCCCTGCCAGGAACCATAGAATATGTGTGAAAGAGCCACATGTAGCTCCTGAGCCACAGTTTGGCCACACCTGATACAGAGTAAGGGCACTGTGCCACTCGCCTCCCTCTGCAGCCAAAGTGAGAGGAACAGGAGGATAGTGAGGCAAAGTCACTCAGTGGCATCAGGCATTCTTCCACAGCACTGATCTGTGCCTAGTTCCTCCTCCTTCATCTGCCTACAATCCTAGCTTTGAAAACTGGTGAGGTTATCATTTTGACTCCTCCTTTTCCTGTCATGTGACTCTGTCATCCCATGCCTAATAGGTCCTAGATTCAGAAAGAATGAGGCCTACTGCTGTAATATATGTGATGCATAGGGTTGACAGGCCTCTGCCACAAACCCTGAGAGATTTCTGGGGACAGGGCCTGGAAACAGGAAATGATGTCATATCCGGACAATGCTCTAGGAATCCACCCAGTCTCTATGGGGGGATCCCTAGAGCATATCCTGAAAGAGATGTCACTTCCAAATCAGGTACCACCTCTCCCCTTTTTTTCTTGCTATGAACATCAACAGTGGTAGGTGTGCAAGCGTGGTGGCAGGGGATCACCACCTGGAAGGGGGCACTTCATAAGCCTAGTGATGCAGGTAGGGATGCCAGTCTAGGTGGGACTTGGGGATCCCCTGGAATTACAGCTCATCTCCAGACAGGGCCGGCCCCAGGTGTCTGGGCGCCCTAGGCAGGACAGCCTGGGGCGCCCACCACACTGGGGATGCCAACCTCTCGGTGGGGCCTGGAGATGGCCCAGCGCTATTTTCCTGGGCACCTCACAGCTGCGAGGCACCCAGGAAAGCTGGGGAAGGGGTGGAGTTAGAACCCTCACCCCTTCCCTCCCAGCGCCGGCTTTTCTGGGCGCCTCGCAGCTGCGAGGCACCCAGGAGAGCCGGGGAAGGGGCGGGGTTAGAACGCCCGCCCCTTCCCTCCCAGCGGCAGCGCCGGCTTTTCTGGGTGCCTCACAGCTGCGAGGCGCCCAGGAAAGCTGGGGCTGCCAGCGCTGGGCGGGAAGGGGGCTTTCCACAGGGGGTGGGGGGCATTTTGGTGCCCCTGCAGGGCCAGCGCCCTGGCGCGCCTAGTGGGCGAGCCGGCCCTGTCTCCAGACTACAGAGATCAGTCCCTCTGGAGAAACTGGATCCTTTGGAGGGTTTGTACCCCACTGAGGTCCCTGTACTCCCCAGGCTCCATCCCCAAATCACCACGAGTTTCCCAACCCGGATCTGGCAACTCTATCCCCTAATCCCCCACCAGTGGCTTGGGGGACCTGGCAACCCTAAACACAGGATATGTGTACATAACAGTAGTACAGCTGAGGGCTTCTTCCCCCAGGATAGATTGGACAGCAGTACAAAATGAGCTATAGTGGTAATGTACTAGATTCGTGCAATGGAGTCATAATTACTGAAATGGGTTGTGAGAACAGTGCAAACCATCGGAATCACTTCAGTGCTTAAATTTACTTGCTACAAAAATGGATCTGGAAGATCAGAGCCAAGAGTTGCAGTCCAATCTAAAATAACCAAATGCTTTGCTAGTCTCTTAGCTTAGTTTGCTCACTCCCGAGTTCTTGAGATGCTGCTGTTGCTGTAATGCAGCTGCCTGAGAGCACTCATTTAGAAATGATGCAGAACTGCAGTGAAGCTATTTGAACTCAGTTGTGCTTGCTTGAAGCACTGGACACAAAGCACTATTGTTGCTGAAAAAAATGCAGTGAGAGGCAACACAACTGTGTCATATTTTATTTACTGCTTACTCAGTGTAATGCATTACATTTATTATACTGGTCTGTAGCAACAAGCTTGCTGAGCCGTTTGCAATAAAATACAAAATTAAAATTAAAAACAAAGCAAGCAATAAAATGTAAAAAAGTCATAGCCTAATAGTTTCATGAATAAACAAATATATGTAAAAAAACCCCTCAATAGAAATAACAATTTTCCAGTTTAACATTGAATTGAAAGCTTTCTGGAATACTCCAAATGAACCACAAGCAATCACACTGGAGTCTAGAATGCTGTTATTTCCTCCTGCTTCCTGAAAGACAGTAGAAAGGATACCAGTCAGATGCCCTTGAACAGGAAGCCCCATAACTGTTAGGGTTGCCTGGTCCCATCTTCTCCCCGATGGATGGATTAGGGGAGTGGTCCAGGAGGGGGGGGCGTCCCCAATGCGACGATGTCATTCAGAGTGACATCATAGTGTTGGGAATGCAGCGCTGTGTGCGCATGACCCCTGCTTTCCCTCAACCATTTAAAGGGAACCCCCACCTGGGGACGGTCATCCCTACAACTGGTACTTATATCAAGATGTACAACTGTTCTTGATGCCCCTTTGATTATACCAATTACTCTCCACCAGTTTTAATCCAGAAGAATCTCTCCTAATTTCACTGAGTTTAGACCATGCTCTTTGAATTAGCAAATAATAACAGCCGTGGTCCAAAGTAAAGCAATTTTCTGCCATACTGATTTCAGAGACAGGGAGAGAGAGTATGTCAGAGTACTTGACTTTGGTTCATTTCTTAGCAGACTGACTCCTTTGTTCTCTCTTCCTTCCCATCCCTCTCCAGAACAACCTGTTCTATCAAGCCTTTGGCTTAAACCTTTGAACTGAAACAAAGCCATGTGAGAATGCCCAGGATGCAAAGGGAAGGTGCGTGAGCATCAGAAATAGGACCTTTTTTTGTTCTGGTGCCCAGATTATGACTCTCTCTGTCTCTGCACCAAGAGTCACCTGGTGACTACACTGTTAATTTGCTTGAGGGAGGGCAAAAGATGTCTAGATTGTCCTAGATTTACTATCAATTTTGTTAATGATTGGTTTGGGATTGGGTTTTTTTGTGTATGTTGAGGGAAGTCTTGTCCTCCTACTTTAGCTTTTTTTTCTTTTAGTAGATGCTGGGAGCTTTAAAGTTATGTTTTAAAATAATGATTTTCATATCTTAAATGCTTAAAAGTTCATTCTTTCAGGTTTTTTTGTTCTGAGTTGTTGCACCGTTCTCATCTCTTTTACTGATTTTATGCAACTTCGATGGTAAAGTCAGCCCCCAAGGTAGTAATGCAGAAGCATAAATACAATGGGGTTGGCTACTACAAACTGCACACGCAGAAGGAACATCTGCAAAGACACTGATGAGGATGGCGAGACCGCAGTGAAGAGTGGGAACAGGACAGAATTGTTACCCCTTGTGTTAATGGAAGGCTTGCTCAGAAAGAGAGAGGCGTGGGCAGTTTTGCTGTTTTTTCAGTTTTGTCCCCCTGTGCCCTGTGACTTTTTCAGAAGGCAGCTGTGGCACGGGAGAGGTGGGGAATGTCCACCTTCCTGAGCACCGTCTGTTCATGCAGTCACACAACCCAACCAGATGTAATTTCATTTGACTGTATTCATTCCAATCCCCCTTCCTCTGTTGTTGCCTCTTTTGCTTATGCGTCTCTCTGTAAAATGCCTCAATCTACACTAATGGTCCTATATGGATAACAATAAAAACATTTTTTTTCATTGATTCAAAAGTGTGAGAATATCTCAAGGTCTTATTAGGAGTCAGTTGCCAGATGAATCTTCATTTACTTCATTCACAGTCCTCCTTTTTCACTGGGTATACAAAGAGGATTACAGAATATAGAAAACGATTCAGTGGGGTAGCCTAAGATTACCCATTAAAGAATGCGATAGGAATAGAATTATGGAACTGGGAAAAATGCAATCTATTTTTATACAATCTTGCGAGCTATTTTTTGTACAACCTTAAATACCACTTTCCTTTGAGCAGAATATTTTTCAGAATATTGATCTTTCCCGCATTATTTACAGTGTTCATGTCATCCCCCTTTCCTGTTGCAAGCAAGAAAAAAGTAAAGACAGGAACCAAAACCCTAATACACAATAATATTTATGAGAGCCATAAAACTATCATGTATGGCTCTGTGTTATACAAGTGGAAAAAAGAGAGAGGGATTCTTTGTCAATAGAAAAGAGAGGCTATATATCATGGGATGGGAGAATTTCCCCTTGAGCAATCATCTAATCATTTCACAGGGGATGTAGCTGTCTCTTTTGTGAGAGCTTAGCAAGCGACACACAGTGTCTAATCCACTTTAGTCAACATCGGGTCAAAAATGTCAAAGTCTGTTCATTGTATTCCGTGGGTATATAGAGCTGCCATTTTGTGATCCTGCATTCATGTTCAAGTAAAGTCCATTCAGGCCGGGGTGGGGGGGACACGATGACACACAAACGCTCATAGTTACATCTTAACAAAGGACATTTCTGAATGAATACAGATGATGGGTTGCTAAGTGGTAATTTGCTACAGTGTGCATCTATCCACTGGGACGATAACATCCTGTTAGATAAGAGAGAGGACTTTTAGCATACGTGTGAACTGGAGAAGGAGGTAAGTGGGAAAATTCTGCTTTCCACTTGGCAGAACACTCCGCGTGTCTGGCTTTCCAAGTGGTTGCATGCATACTGGGGCAAATTGCCACTTGGTGAACAGACAGCTCCAGTCTCATTAGTGCATTTCAGTGTGTGCATATGTTGTAAGATGTTAAAGACGAGTATAAACTGTTCCAAAGCATTCCTGAGGTCTGTTGTTTATTCTGCATGTAACCAGCTCATGGGATGTGCCAGACCCAAACCTAAATATTACTTCCTTTTTGCACATCCTTAAAATGCTCAATAAATAAATGTTGGATTGGATCCTATGATTCTCTTCCATCAAGTCTTCCTCCAACAGAAAAAGGCCTCCATAAAACAAGGTATGATTTTTTGTCCACCAGAGGAAACCTTTTCTCCATCAGCAAAAGTTATTCTGCAGTGGAGGAAGTCGTAGGTAAGTGGGAGGGGAGCACAGAATCCAGTTCAGTAAACACAATTCAGATTCAACTATATATATAATTTAAAGTCCTCCTCACTTACATGTCCTAAAGACCTATCATTTGGGAAGTTCTTGTAGAGAGAGAATATACAGGAAAATTCTCTTTCAACATTTGGAATTCAGGGATAGCATATATGGAAGCATCCTATATGACTACAATATGGTTTGTGCTCATTTAAGGGCAAATAGAACTCATCTATAGTCAGAGAAATAGATGAGCTCATTGTCTGAAAAAAAATGGATGAGGCAAGCCCAGAGCTCCTAAGAAAAAGGAGTGGGATAAACATGTTACAGATAACATGATTCACACTAACTTAGAAGAAGAATAAGAATTGTTTTTTATACCCTGCTTTTCACTACCCAAAGGAGTCTCAGACCCTTCCCTTCCCCTTCCCACAACAGGCAACTGGGGAGGCAGGTGGGGCTGAGAGAGTTCTGAGAGAACTGTGACTGGCCCAAGGTCACCCAGCAGGCTTCACGTGGGGGAGTGGGGAATCAAACCCGGTTCTTCAGATTAGAGTCCATCACTCTTAATCCACTGCACCAAACTTGGATGAAATGTTTTCAGAACAATTTAACAATAATGCTTAACATTCATGACGTCCAAAGCACTTCATACACAGTATCTCTGAAAACCTCACCACAACCCTTTAGACAGTCTGTCGTCATTGTTCCCATATTGCTGATAGCATGGACTGAGGTTAAAGTAGCAGTGATTTGCCTAAGGCCATCTAGAGACTTTGTGGTTGAGATGGGGTTTGAACCAGGGATTACCTTAGCCTCAAAATTCCCACACTCTCTCCGTAGCCCCACGCTTTCTTGGCTGCTTGACCTCTCTGATTCCCTCCTCTTAAAATATAAAAGAAATAGAGAGGACAGCAAAGAAAGAGAGTGTGTGTAATGAAGGCTCTTGAAATAGAAGACAGAGTGCCATTCAAAGCAGATAAGAGCCTTAAATTCTCTTGGAATATTCTTCTCGTGCTTCAAAGTAGCAACTAGTGGTCATTTTCTTAGGGTAGAATGTGTCAGGTGGGACACCAAACTGTGGGTCAAAACTCTTTAATGTCACCAGGTTGGTCAAACTATCATACTTTCCCAGG
The DNA here is from genome assembly GCA_029375565.1 of Gekko gecko. Lineage (NCBI taxonomy): Eukaryota > Metazoa > Chordata > Lepidosauria > Squamata > Gekkonidae > Gekko > Gekko gecko. The sequence goes on along the minus strand of JAPDNY010000004.1, from coordinate 184,296,748 downwards.
AATCAGGGACACATAATGAAACAAAACACAGCCAGCACCAGAGGAAACATTCTGCATTTGAAGTCATTTGTTTCCTCTTTCAAGTGTCAAAAGTGAGGAATGAAAATCCACTGTGGAGAGCCCTGTTTTCCTTGCTTAGTATGGGCAGGATTAAAGCACTTTGTAGGAAGAGGTGGGCAACGCCACCTCATTATCTAAGTTTGTACAGCTGTTTCCTTTAAAGCCTCCTCCTCAACCTACGTCGTTTGAGAGAAGCTAAACAAACTTTCACCAGGCTTTTCTCTGTGTGCACAGAATCTAACAAACCCATGTGAGACTTGGGAATAGCTATTAAATATTATCCTAGGAGGAGCTGTGAGAATGGCATTCCCAAGCAGAGCTGTAACTAGCTAATTTTGCGCCTAAGGCAAGAATATAAAATTGTCCCTCCCTCCTTTCATAATAGTTACCTTATTTAAAAAGGTAAATACATAAATAACAAGAGTAATAATAATATGACGTTGATTTTAGCCCCGATATACTTTTTCTGCACCCCTCTGCTTTGTATGCCTGAGGCAAGTGCCTCACTAGTCTTGCCCTTGTTACAGCTCTGTTCCCAGGAAGAAATGAGAAACGTTATTTTCTGCAAGAATAGACCAGAGTGAATGTTTGTTGTTTGTGCATACATATGTATGTATGTATGTTTCTTTTAATTTCTCTAAAAGCTTCCCTGCTTTGTTCTGCTGTGAGTCCATCTCTAACTCTCACTCTTTCTTTGAAAAGAAAATAATTAGAGGTTTCATCATTTCTTATTTCTGAGTAAACTTCACTCAGTCCTCCGCAAATCTGTGGGTGAAAATAAGTCACCATGTCCTCATCTTGGACCCCAAAGTCTCTACAAGCTAGTTCAGAGCTGATAAAAAATGTCTCTACATCATCCCTTTTTTGATATCGAGGAAACTTCTTTTGTTCCACTGCATTATTTTCTCTACTTCTTTATGGAAGTGGTAATTCTGCCTGATTAACTGTATCAGTTGCTCTTTTTCTGCCTCAATCCTGCAGACTCTAATCTGGGAGAACCGGGTTTGATTCCCCTCCACATGTAGCTGCTGGCATGACCTTGGGTCAGTCACTAGTTCTCTCAGAGCTGTTCTCTCAAGATCAGTTCCCAAAGAGCTCTCTCAGCCCCACCTACCTCTGTTGTGGGGAAGGAAAGGGAAAGGAGATTGCAAGCCACTCTGAGACTCCTTTGGGTAGTGAAAGGTGGGGTATAAATCCAATCTCTTCTTCTTTGTGATCCTTAATAGGATAATTCTAGTTGCCTTTCCAAGAACTAGCATCCTCAGACAATGAGGACTTAGATATTTCCTCACTCAGTTAACACAGAATCTGTCCTGTGAGAGGGGAAAGGCCCTGTCACATACCATCTCTGTAACTGACATTATCCTCAAAATCAACCTATTAGTGCATTCAGAATAACAGTAAACCTCTCTGTATTCCCCCCATTCCCCTCACACGCAAGAGTGCAATAGAAAACTTCCTGGATAGGGAAGTCTTCAGTCAGACTCCAGTGTGTTGTGATCTTCGAATGCAGGTGTGTTGGCACGTGGAGTTTGTTTCTTCCACACAAACTGGAATTAGGGTTGCCAGCTCCAGCCTGGGAAATCTTGGAGATTTGGGGGCAGTGCCTGTGGAGGGGGACATTTGGAGAGGGATTTCACCTGGAATCAATGGCATACTATACAGTCTGACCCCCAAAGCCCTCTCTTTCTCCAGTGCAATTGATCTCTGTAGTCTGAAGACCAGTTGTGATTCTGGGGAAACTCTAGTTTCTACCTGGAGGCGGGCAACCCTAACTGGGATTCTAAAGCACTGTTTAATGCTAGTTTAGAACCCCTTCTTGTGGGAAGGAAATAGACTCCAATATGTCTAGGTTTGCCATATGTTTACCCACACTCTAGCGCCAGCAGAAGAAAAATAAAATTAAGCAAAATGCTGTTAGCAATGGCATGACCTCACTTCTGGAGTTTTCCTGGCTCCAAGACAGGACTTCCAGGGGAAACCTGGAGTAACTTCAATCCCCTCTAGGGATCACCAAAAACTCTGGTTTTACCATAGAGTTTCTGGTGAACCCAAGATAAGTGTGACATCATGTCTGGGTTTTCCTGGAGGTGATGTCATGCCACCGCTGCTAACTGCTCCGCATTTCCCCCTCCTTAGTCTGCCTAAATGTGTTCAAGCACCTTCATTGGAAATGATCACGGCAAACCAGAGTTTGACGGAAGGCTTTCCAAGACAGGAAGCTTTCTATCACTCTATGAGCATGTGGCGGGGAGAGATTTGTCATAACATCTGAAGGAATCATGTATAAAGTGGGCTAAACTTTACTGCCAAAACAGTAAAGACAATAAAATAAATATCTTTAATATGGTATCTGCCAGTCTTTTCAGCTGTAGTCAGGTTCAAAATTAAACAGACAGTAACTTCTCTTCATTTCAGTCCACAGATGGATTCATAATCAGACGTGCTTTGCTTGGTGTATTTTCTCCCCTGAGATAAGTAGGACTGACTTGTTCAAGGGCATCTATTGCTTCTCTGGCTAAACTGGGATTTCAAGCTAGGCTCTGGTCCAAATCCATCCATGGCATTGTGTCATGCTTGTGTGTTTACTCCTCTAATTCAGCATGCTATGTTTAGATTCCCAGCGGTTCTTTATCCTTGAAGGAACTGTGTGGTGTTTTGAAGTATGTTATGGTCTATGTAACTGCAGCTCTGCAGGTGTTCAGAAGCCATACAAGCCTTTCCCATATAAGCAATTCATCTGAGAACTTTATGTATTTTATTACTAGGATGCTATTTACAGACCCACCTGCAAAAATCAGTTTAAAAAGTTCATTAGCCAGGGAATTAGAACCCCCCCCCCGGTTCTTTTGTCGCAAAATAAAGCATATGCAAACCAGGACAGAAAACTGTGTTTCAATTAAAAGAAAACTGAGTGAATATTAGAATTATGCCATAAACCACCCCCTCCTCTCTGCTTCAATATGCCTGAGTAATAAAAGAAGGATTCTGCTATCTGTTCTTTATTTAGAAGAGTTTTTAGCCCTTAGAGGAAGTCCAAAATATACTTGAAGTATAATCTTCAAACCAATTAGCTCAGTGCCGCATTAATTCTGGCTGCCTCCAGTCCCTTTTGCCTCCCAGCCGGGCAGGGAGCTGTTCCTCTGGCTCCTTCTGAGTCCCATATTGATCAGTCCTTTCCCAGAGAGGAGGGTGATGGAGAAAAATGACCAATCAGGGATTTTCTCACATGGAGAAATTCCCAATGGATTAGTGTCCTTAAAGCTTCTACTCCATCCTACTGGTTTCCTTTCTTTTCTTTTCAGGATGATACAAATGAATGAATCTATAATCTTTTTTTTTACACATGCCCATTTCACTTAGGAGATTTAGAGAGCAATCTGAAGCAGGTCTACTCCCAGGAAAGCAGGTTTACTCTAAGGAAAGCAATTTCAGGATTGCAGCCTTAGCCCTCTTCCCCCTCAAATGAGGAGGCAGCCATTTTGTTTAAGGAAGAGAGGAAGCTCAGGAGAGGAGAGGTCACACAGGTATGTATCTTATAATGAAATGTTGCTACAGCAGTGACTTCTCTATTAGAGTGAGGAGGAAAATATTGTCATCCCCTCCCCAGAAGTGTAAACCTCATTGCCCAAAGAAGGCCAAATATCCTTCACTCCAGTCTGCACTTCTATACATTCTTGCTTGAAGATGCACTTACATCTGATTTAGTATGCACAGGGTTGCAACCTTAATGATAAACTGAAGGTATTCTACACATGCTCTTAATCATTTTTGTTACTAGAGCTTCTGAAAAATGTTAACTCTTCAGAGCAAAGGTGCTGAGCTTTAGGAAAGAGACTAGAACCAGTAACCTTTAATCTGGTTTGGGCTGGCTGTAAATAGTTTCCCAGTGATAAAGGAATGTCTTCAGCTTATTACATGAACTTCCATAGGTCATAAAGGTCAGTATTGTTAGCTCAGTCCAGCAGTGGCCGTCCAAGAGTGATTTCACGAAACCTACTACTGGATACTTCTGAGGGAGATGCTGGGGATTGAACCTGGGATCTTCTGCATACCAATCAAGTGCTGTACTGCTGAGCCACTACTTTTCCTGTTCTGTGGCCCAAAGGCTTCTTTGCTGTGTGTTAGTTTACAACGTAGAAAATAAGTTCATGAGCTAGTGAATTTTGGTGAGTCCTGGATCAAACTGAGATCTGCACTACTTGTATCATTTGTTTCATAAAACTTACTCTTCTGATCAGTGTTGGGTTTTAGGAAAGGGTGGGATATGGCAAGATCCCCCCATTCGTGTTGGGTACACCTGTTGTTATCCAGCAGAAATAGGGAAAGTTGTGCCAGCATAGGGTTCAGTTAAAGAACTGTAGTACAGCGCTTAATTTTTTTAAAAGTATAATTGCAATGGAAGAGGGCAAATGCAGAATTAATTGGCTCCGCCTACTGTTGGCACTGGCTCTGCCTACTATTGACTTCTCTGCCCTCTGCCCCACCAGCCCCAATGGGTACCAGCTGCCATTACATAATAGGCTAGTTCAGACATTCAGCATACCATGACCCTTTGCACTGTGAGCCCTGGGCATCAAGAATGCACACCCACATCATTGTGCTAGTGATGTTGAATGTGATGTAGGACTTTGCATATTCAGTCTATGAATGATTCACTTCATCCAGTACATCCTGCCCCTCCTCAAAGTGATCCAGAAAAGCTGTGAAGAAGTTTAATTCCATGGGCAGGATTTGGAAGAAAGGTGGACTTAAAGTGCTTTTTTAATCAGTTGAACTTAAAGTGCTTGAACTTTGGCTGATTTGTGTTCTCCGTGGTCAGTATGGGGTAGAGGTAAAAATGTCAGACTAGGATTTGGGAGATCTGGTTTTAAAACCTTGCAATGATGTGGAAGCTTTCTGGGGGACCTTGGGCCAGTTGCATGCTCTCAGATGAACCTACCTCACAGGCTTGTTGTGAATATAAAATGGGGGAAGAGAGAATCCTGTATGTTTCTCTGAATTTCTTGGAGGAAGGGAAGGATAAAAATATACTGTAAGTAGGTTAGGGTTCCCAAGAACTTACCACGTGCCGGCGGGGGATGGATACGTCCTCACAGGACCATCCCCAGGGGAAGGAGAGGCACAGAGCACCATGCCGTCGCCAGGAAGAGACGGTAGGAGACGCTCTGGCATTGGGGTTGAAAACTCGATGGTACCATCGAGTTTTCAGCCCCATTGCCAGAGCATCACCTGGTATCACTTCCTGGCGACGGCATGGTGCATTACCAGGAAGACTGGTCCGGCCAGGGAGCATTCGTCCCCCGCCCCCAGACGGTAAGTACTTGGGAACCCTAAAGTAGGTAGATGTATACATGAAATAATGTACAAAAAATGTATTGCTAGGTTGGAGGATATTTGGATATTTCACCAGTATGGTGAAAACCTCTCATAAAACGTGAATTTAGAGTTTCAGGTCTCCCCTGGCCACTGGCAGGGGATGTGGGGGTAGGCTTTCCAGATCCAGGTTGGGAAACTCCTGGAGATTTTTTTTAATGGAGTCTGGGGAGGACAGAGACCTCAGTGGGGTACGATGCCAGACAGTCCACCCTCCAAAGCAACTATTTTCTCCAGGGGAACTGACCTCTGTAGTCTGGAGATGAGCTGTAATTCCAGGGGATCACCAGGTCCCACCTGTAGGCTGGCATCCCTGCCTGATTTTTTTTAAAAATAGATACCCAAACACCAGAGCACTTGGGAATGGAGTTTTCTTTTCTTTGGCTCCTTAATGGCACCCTGACACAATTATTTAAGTGCTGTACTTTGACCAACTAAGGGTATGCCATTTATTCTGGATTTCCTCTAGTTAGGCCATTACACGTTTTAAATTCACATTTATGGCTTTCTGATGGAAAAAATGTATTATCTCATGTCTAATATAAACAAACGCCCCATTAGATCGCAGCCATAAAAAAAGAATATAGCTAGTAAAGGTTCTCGGGTATGTCAGCAAATTGCAGATGCCGTCTTTACACTGGAAATCATTGGGCCGTTTATGGCTTGCTTTGTTTATATTGAGGACAATTTAAAAGGCAGGTGCATTAATTTGGGTTCTTTTAACAACCATTTGCAGAACAAGAAGCAGATTTAAAGAGACAATGGCAACAGAGGGGGGCCCTTCCTTGAGTTACAGTAAATTTGTCCAGTGCTATTGGCCTATAATTTTCCTAAGCGTATCCCCAGTGTCCTAGAATGCCACCTTGGAATTTTTCCTTGTTGCCATTTCTGTCTTAAAATCATTGCTGTGCCATGTTCCATGTCAGCTCTGTGCTAAAAAAATTTAAATTCTGCGCCAAGGCCATCCTAGATTGGGTAGCAAGGAAAATTGAATTCTGTGACTTGTATAAATCACACAACTTTAGCAACTGCTCTTGATTTTTCTCCATTTCAGTACTGCTCTGAAATCTGAGACCCCTTGGCGTAATTTATTTGAGCTCTGTTAACCAACAATGCGGACAGGCTTCTCAAGCCATTGAAGACCTGACTACTGGTAATCTTCAGCTACCTTCTGGTTTCTAAGGGAGTGGCAGACATGTACACATGAGGTCTAGAGACTTACTTTTTTAAATTAAAAACCTCAGATTCTCAGGAAGATTAATGCTGCTTTTTCTACACTCATGTGGGTTTGTAGCATACATACAGGTGCACCCACACAGCAAGGATTCTCCATTTCTCCTGCAATCAGGGCTGCAAAGGCAGAGGCATTCAGATGGGCAATGTAGTGTCTACACAGGAGTTTTGTACCCACTTTGCTTTGTCCACTGCTATTTTCCCTGGCTCCCTCCCCCCACCTGAGCCACTGAAGGCTTTTGGGGGGCTCCCCCTGGCTTTTTTTGGGCTTTGAAAAAAACCAGTATTGTTGTTGTGCTGAAGCATTATAACAATCCATAAAGTTCTGTTGCTACCAGTTCCTCTGAATTCCCAGCATTCATTATAAAAGAGGTAAGTTTCTAGCCCTTTTTGTTGTGGTGATGTAGGAGGAAAGATATATCCCTGTGACAAAAAGCACTAGGGATTATTTTAAAAGTTACTCTGGGAATTTAGAGGAACTAATAGAAACTGGCTATAAATTGTTATAGCACTATAATGTCCTATCAATATCCTCTTTAAAGTCTGAAAAAGCCCTCTGTGGATACAAGGGGGGGAATGACTTTGAGAGGCTGAGGCATGGGAAATGACACTAACACGGACAGGAGCTTCAGAAGTGCTCACCTTCCTGTGCAAATAGTATGCAAATATACACTTTGACTGTGACTCACCCCCCCCCCCATCATAGTAAGCCAGGTTTGGAAAGGGCTGGAGCAAAGCAAGGAAAACCCCAGAAATAAGATGATTAGGGTATGAGGTCATGCGGATGCTCTAGAAAAATCTGCTTCAGTTGTTACCCAAACTGGACCCAAAGGAGGAGAAATTAGTTTTAAGAGGGTTCCAGAAAGTAATAATGCAGGGCCATGGTCTATGTATAAGGTATGGCTCACCTTAATTAATACCCATATACAAGCTGCGCGCAGGGCACAGCACAGCACCACTTAGGTACCAAAATAAATATTTTAAAAAATTCAGATTATTCTTATTATTTTATTTCTGAATCGTCCCATCCCTGAGTACACAGGACTCTGGGCAATTTACAACAGGTTAGGTAAAGGTAAAGGTTCCCCTTGCTTGAAAGCCAGTCGAATCCGACTCTAGGGTTGCAGTGCTCATCTCCGTTTCAAAGCCGAAGAGCCAGCGCTGTCCGAAGACATTTCCGTGGTCATGTGGCCGGCATGACTAAACACCAAGGCGCACGGAACGCTGTTACCTTCCCACTGAAGTGGTACCTATTGATCTACTTGCAATTTCTTGCTTTCAAACTGCTAGGTTTGCAGGAGCTGGAACTAGAGACGGGAGCTCACCCCGACATGCGGCACTCACGGGTATACAACATACAAATACAATTTAAAATCAACAGATCAATTAATCCCGATTGCACAATCTCCTGATGGCGTCTGTACTTTAGTCTAAAACCCACTCTGGACTGATCTTGTGGGCAGGTTAGGAGGAGGCTGAAGCAGGCAAGATGGAAAAGCCCGGCGGAACATCTCTGTCTTACAGGCCCTACGGAACTCATTAAGTCCCGCAGGGCCCTGATGGAAGCTGGCAGAGAGTTCCACCAGGTTGGAAACAGGGCCAAGATAGCCCTGGCTCTGGTCGAGGACAGCAGGACTGGTGGGGCACGGCTGTAGAGTGAGGGGGCGTGGCCCTGAGGTGCCCCACCGTAGCTACAGGCCCGAGCTAGATAGATAAAATGACGAGTTTATCAGGTAGCCAATTAGCTACTGTTTGAAGGCAATCTTTTAAACTGGGTTGCAATCCAACCAGAATACAGTGTTTCAGGGTTGTGTTATAATTTCATTTCTATTTAAACTGCCAGTTTAAAATTTACCTTGGTTCTTAAGGACTCCACGTTACAGACATCTCAAAAAATGACTACCTCCAAATTACTTATTCCGAAAATACACCATTGGCCTTAATTTTTAGCAATCTAATCTTCAGGTCAGGCTTTATCAATGAACTGTATGGCTTAAACTTGTTGACAAAGTAGTTCTGTAAGATGTGTGTGGGTCAGTGTTATATTTAACTTCAGGCCCAGCTTCCCAGGCTCTAGCCCTGGCGAAGTTTTGGAGTTTGGAGCTCCTTCCTCAAATAAATCTCCCTTATCGTTATGACAAAACAATACTGGCAGACAGCCAAGCTAATGCCTTCAGAGATATGGGAGAGATCTCTGCCCCGTTGCCATGACCGGGAAATAGAGGGCTGGGTCAAAAGCTGAAACCAATTTCCCATCTTGCTGTAAGTGCCAGAGGCACTTGTAGACACTGCTTTGGATCCAACCAGCTTTCCCTTGGGTTCCCTTCAACTGCTGCTTTCACACACATTGGATAATGCACTTTCAGTGCGCTTTACCAATCCTTTGCAAGTAGACTTTGCTGTTCCACACAGGAAAATCAAGTTGCAAACGACTGCTAAAGTGCATTGAAAGCGCACTATCCATCCTGTGTGAACGCAGCCCAAAGGCTGCGGAATCATGGAATCTAAAGGGACACGAGCCTTGCGGCACGGGGACTGCAGTAGGAAGGGGCATTGGCAGCAATTAGGAAAAAAAGCTGGCTTAAGCAAAGCCAGTAATTGGGTTTCTGTATTCGTTTTTTTGTTGGTAGGTTCAGAGTGAGAGGATTTTTTTTGCTCCCTATATGGTGAGAATTGGAAGTAGCATATTAATTTTCCATGTTACGGAACACCCGTTGAATGCTAAGGCACTGTTGGAGTTGACTTTTTCCTGCCTCCCCCTTTCCCCAGAAGCCCCTTAAGAGCCCTGAAAAGGCAATACTGATCTCCAGTAGCAAAGGTGGAGGAGACCTCTGCTCAAGGTCCTGGAGGACCACTGCCATTTATAGCAGATTGCACTGGGCAGGATGGATCAGAGATCTGATTCAGTATAAGACGGCTCCCTATGCCGCTTTCCAAGTGTTGGGGGAGAGGCAAGAGACCCCGCTTGTAAGTTCCAGTGGCATTGACCCAACTTTAACACTGCGGTATTTAGTCAGTATATTTGTTAAGTTAATCAGTTTCAAATCTATTGATGTGACTCATCAATTAAGCAGCATATTTTGTTTAAAAGGGCAACAATTTAATAGAAATAATTTTAAAAGTATGGTTGGTCAGTGTTATTATCAATGAAGTATTCCTCCTCCTCTCTTATGCATGAAGGAATGCATCTTCTGTCATTCCCGTCATTTACCATACATTCATCATCTATAAATTATGCTCTTTTTTCTTCAGAATGTTTGTTTTATATTTATGCAAATCTATGCAGACTGAATCAACCCATTAGATGCATATGATTAAAGCAGTAGTTGATTAATTTCCAAGAATGGACATTGTGGGGGGAGGGGAGGAAATCTGTGGGTGTGTTCAGACGGATCTTTTGATCTGCCATAGGAACGACTCCCTTGCGGATCAAAAATGCACGACCAGACAGAAACATCTGGGAAATATTCCGGTCCCATAGGCATCCCGTTCTGCTGCGCCTCCAATCCTGATTTAAAAAGTAGCAGTTTCAATGTAGGGTTTTCGCTACCCGCGCAACAACTGCAGACTTTCTTCCATCTGGTCACTCCATTAGCGCGCGATGCTGCGCGTCGGCTCGGTCTGACATCAGACCGAGCCGACGGGGGCGCGATTTTTTAAAAATTGAAACCCCATGTGCGCTTTAACGAGGAAACGCATTCAGCGATAAGCGCTACTACGGAATGTAATATTCATGCTTATTTCTTTTAGGGACAAGATGTTACCGCGATGGGAGATGGAGGGGGGGAAGGACTGTTCTAACTTGCAAAATAGTCCCTCCATTGATCATGATGGCAATGGTAAGGGGGAGGACCGGGACTTTGCTGAAAACCCTCCGCGATCGCCTCAGTTCTCCAAGGAGGCGCAGCCTTGCCTATGCGAATGTACAAAACTTTTTTTAAAAAAATCCTCGGTGGATGCCGTGTAGACAAATCACAGTGGGAACAACGCGTGGTGAGGCTATTTCATGGGGGGGCGTCTGGTCGTGCTGGGCTGGATTAAAAAAATCAGGATAAAATTTTAGGAGGGCTCATGGCGCGATTGACTGGCCGTCTGAACGCAGCCTGTGACTTGAAGAACAAAAGTTCTTTTTTCCCTTTAACATACAAAAACAGAAGCCAAAGTCACAATATAATACACATCGCTTTGCATCATTGCATCGTTAAAGGGAAATAGTTCTGTCAGTTTTACAAATTTCTGGCTGCCTTTTCCAATAGTTGAGAAACAACTGTAAGAACAAACAATCAATATGGACTCCCTCCCACTTCTCTCTAGATGTTTCCAAGGGAACATCTCGGAGGAGACGGAGAGGTCAAATGTGTAATTTAATGTCATCCTTAATACTGTTTTCCTGTCATGGTAGTAGCAGTCTTGATGCTGTCTTAAATCAATCAATTTTGTGGCTTCCTCATTATGACTTCGCAGTTTTTTATGTTGTTCAGTGTGTCTGAAAGAACTTTGTTGAACCAATACTCTTTGAGAGAGAGAAATCACTCTGAGTAAGCCCTGGCATTTTAATCCCAAGCAAGCCAAATACCATGAAATCAAGGCAAATGGGCACCAGACTTTCAGACTAGCACTGCATCTTGATAGCCAAGCGGAGTTACCTCGATACCGTTCTTACCTGCTCATCTTATTTCTGCTGCTTCAAGATGCTCCGCTGTGCCACTGGAACAAAAGCAGAAGCTTGTAAAGGTCACTGGGGTTAGAGGCCAAGATGTAAATTATCATTATTGTTATTATGCATCGGCCCCTAGGAGGACTTCATACGCTAATATGTACCCTGCACACGTGGATGTAAAACAAATACCCGTGCATTTTATAAGAGCCTGACCTCATCCTACGAGCAGTTGGAAGCTGCTGCTGAACATCTGCCTGAAACATGATTCCCATACTTCGGCTGCCAAAGCTAGCTGAATCAATCAAAATGTTTCAGTTTACTTTTAGAGTACGATTTGCATTCTCCCAAGTTAAAAAATGTGTTTTATGACCAAACCGCGAACTGAGAGTCCTGTTGATTTCAGTAGGGCTAATTGGGTGGGAGGTGCTGGCTTTAGATCTGTCAGCCTGACGTGACACTGGACACCTCTGCTTTTCTTAAGCCTAGACTACCCCTTTTGTAGGAGCTCCTGTTTGCTCTCAAGTGGGAACTGAGGAGCAAGAATTCAGAAGCTGAGGAGGAAGGCTGATCAGTATGGCCAGGCCCTAGATCAACAGGTCATTCTCACGTGGGACTGAGTGGGAGTGTGAGACAGGACATGTAGGCAAACTGGACGTGAATTGATTGTCATTGGAACTTAGTGGTACCGTGAGTGACTTGGCTCTTAATAGGCCGGAAGACTGATTCTGTACTTTGGTATCAAGGATGTCATTCTGGTGTTTACAGCTGACTGGAGGAACGGTATGCTCTGCTGGCTTACCACAAACTGAAACAGGCAAGACATTTTTAAATGCAATCCAATTTGCCCAGTTGTGTGTGGGATACCTTTCAACTTGCTCAATCTGAGGGTATGGGTGGGATTCTTGGAAGTTTAAAACCTGTATGACTCTTGCCCCCCCCGGCTGCTTAAATGTGTTTGGGGGAGGGGCGGTGCTGGTGCATTTGGTCTGGGAGACAGTTAATGCCTCCCTGACAGAGGGGGTGTTCGCCCCTGCCTTGAAGTGGGCAGTGGGAAATCCATTCCTAAAGAAACCTACCCTGGACCTGGGAGAGCTGAAAAGCTACCACCTCGTCTCAAATGTTCCATTCTTGAACAAGGTGATTGAATGAGTGGTGGCCAGCCAATTTTAGGGATTCCTGAATAAAGTGGATTGTTTGGATCCGTTTCAGTCTGCTTTCAGGCCTGGTTATGGGACTGGTTGTGGAACTGAAGCAGCAATGGCTGCCCTGGTGGATGACCTGCACCAGGAGATGGACAGTGGGGAAACCCTGTGAAATAGTCTTGGCCATCCTAGTGGACGATCTGTGTCAGGAGATGGGCAGTGGGAATATGACACTGTTAATTCTCCTGGACCACTTGGTGGCTTTTAATACCACAAATGATGGTATCCTTCTGGCTTGCCTTTCAGGGTTGGGACTGCAAGGCACTGTTCTGCAGTGGTTTCAGTCTTACCTTGAAGGTAGATAACTCAGCTGTATCTTGCGCTTGCAGAAGATCCCAGAGAGGCTATGGAAACCACAAACAGGTGCTTGGAGCAGGCCCAAAGCCAGGATTTTTTTTAATTCAGGGGGCTTTAAATAAGTCAGGGGCACCCTGCACAGACACCCCCCCAAAAAAAGGGAACACCACAAATAAAATAAAAAATTGGAAGTTGGGGGGCCTGGGCTGGATGGGTAGTTAGGGGGCTTTGGCATTAAGTCGAGGGGCCGGGCCCCGAGATGCCCCATTGTAGCTATGGGCCTGGCTTGGAGGCAGTTTTGGGATGGATAAAGGCTAATAAACTGAAACCCAAATGAAACAGAGGTGCTACTGGTGGAGGAAGGTTTAGCCCAGGACCTGGAATATCTCCTGTTCTGGATAGGGTTGCACTCCACCCCCCCGATGTTTGTAGCTTGGGGGTGCTGGAACCAGCCCTCCTGTTAGATAAACAGGTGGTAGCAGTGGCCAGAGGTACCTTTCACTTGCTTTGGCTAGTGAGCAGGAATGACCTTGACATTGTGATGCATGCCTTGGTAAGATCTAGATTAGATAACTGCAGTGTACCCTACATGGGACTACCCTTGAAGACTGTCAGGAAGCTACAACTGATACAGAATGCTTTGCCCAGACTGTTGACTGGAGTGGGTCAGTCTAGTCTGGCTTCCAGTTTCCATCAGGGCTCAATTCAAGGTGCTAATGTTCACCTTTTAAGCCCTGTACAACCTGGTACCAGCGTATTAAGAACCACCTTCTCCCATACAAACCTACCTGCTCACTTAGGTCATCTCAGAGGCCCTGCTTTGGTTACCCCACTATCTGAGTCTATATGGGTGGCAACCCAAGAAAGGGCTTTCTTGGTTGTGGCACCAAAACTTGGAACTCCCTCCCCAGGGAGATACATCTTTCTTCCTCTACTGTTGTCTTCTGCTGGTGAGTGAATATTTTTTTGTTTGATGTACCACTGGTAACTATTATTGGCCCTCCTTCCTTATTGTGTTGTTATGTGTCTTTGTGTATTTATTAGTTTTTACTGAATTGTTTATTTTGTATGTTTTGATGTTTGCTACCTTGCAGACCCTACTTGCGTGGAAAGACGGCATAAAATTGTTTTAAATTAATTAATTAAGAACATGTGTACAATATGTCAGTTTAATGATGTGCTTAACTCTTCCACTAAAATAAATGGCTCTGAAAAGTGTTTGACATTGGCCATATCACGGCCATATTGTTTGTGAATTGTCCCCAGCATCCATAGTTGGGTTAACTAGTTTATGTAAATTACCGATCTAGGTTATAAGCTATTAGCCTATTTTTAAAGTGGGGTGTGCTAGATAGCCATTGGCTACTGTCATTTGGGCTACTCCATCCTGGCTCCAGATGTAGACAGCTATTAATTGCTGGCTTTGTTTATCCTTGCATGCACATGAGCTGTGCTGAGAGGGGCCAAGCTTCATCTCCCTCCTCCAGCATGCCATGTGGACAACTAGGTGTTTGATTGCGACTGCTTGGCACCAAGGGTGTTCCCTCCCACATGTACCCCTCTGTGGAACAAATGATGGGCCGCTACAGGAATAGCCCTCTATCTGTGCATGATGCCTCCAGATGCTTGCCAATTAGCCCTGCTTGTCACGAGCAACCCACCCTCCTCCTGCCATTCCTAGCTGGGACCTAACCAGTCACAAGTCTGGGTCTATTTATCCATTTCCTCCTCAGGCAACATGAGGCATCTGAAAAATGGTCCCTTAAAAAGCCAGTCATAAGAAACCCAACAACTCCTTCTCAGCTCCGTAACAACCAGCTAGTCACATGTTGCTCCCCCTAGGGAGGATGGGTGAGTCATCAGCAGAGAGCAAATGCCTGTCCCGGGAAGGTGGGGAGCCCCTTTGAAGGCTCTCGCATGGCCATTCCCCATAGGCTGTGCAGTTAACAGTCCCAGGCAATATGGTCCTGTGTCTTATTTACGCTGAAGAAGGAGCTGGGACAATAGCATCCATGGCCTTAAGGGCTGTGAATGAATTCTAAAAATAAAACACATAGTGGATGGAAAGAACCATGTGACCTGGAAGAGGGCGTCCGTTTGACCTGCTGTAATTTAAAGGCAGTGTCATGCTTCTTTGGCATGCAGACGAGAGTTCAAGAATTTTTTTTTTGTTTGCTTGTTTATGACAATTTTCTTGAAAGGAATGAGGGAGGGGGATGTTTGAATGGGAGCTGTGATAGACAAGGAGGGCCCAGCAAATGGGGCTGCTCCCAGAAGCCTTAGGGCCAGTTCAAGGTATTTTCTTGTCCCAAACAAGAGACAACTGTCTTCCTCCTGGGCTCACACCTCTCCCAGCTGGGAAGCTAAGGCCCTGCAGTGTTGGGGCCTAGTTTGTACACTGCAGGCAGCAGCATGGACCCAGGAGGGGATGCTAGCCAACATTTATGCTGCTGATGGCTGGCATGGGTACCCTTTTCCCTGGGCCTCTCCAAGCTGTCTCTTTGAGTGGCTTGGCTGAAGAACCAGCACTGTGGATCCTGGATGAGCATCTTTCCATCTGGTCTACCACAGCCACTGTACAGCAATTCAGCTGCAGATATTTGGGCCTAAAAGCCTGTGAAGCACTGACTGTACATTTCTGACGTTTTGAAATTTTTGTTGAAATACCTCACTATAAAAATCTATCTTTACATTTTATTGTCTATCCCAGATAAGTCTCTGGAGCAAAAGGTTGTGTAATGTATCAAACCACTCCTTGTGAATGTCTTGCACATGAAGGGATCTTTTCGTTTCCCAAGCAAGTGGAATTTAGGGTTAAAAATTCAGCCAGTTTCTGTTCCCCTTCATTGCCTTCAGGCCTTCCCCCTGCCAGATTTGAGCATGTATATGAAATTAGAATGCCTCTGTGATTCGATATATGAAGGCCTGAAATTAAATTCATAGACGGGGCATCTCAGTCTGTAGACAGTAGACATTTGCCCTGATCTATTAGAGAAATATGTGCAGATAAGTCACCTTCTTGGTATGTTGCCAATTTAGATGGAAATGTACATCTGGTATTAGATGCATGTGTTCATCATGTTGTTCATTATAGTCCTATTAAACTTGTTGGATGCACCTTTAGATACAAATAGGGATGTACGCCCCCCTCTGAGGCTGCTGAGTTTCATGAGTGAACTATGACTACAACTATATTGTGGTCAGTGTGTTATTCAATAGAAAACTGATTTGCTGTTGGTGGCTCTAATTTTAGACAATGGGAATTAGGGTTGCCAATTCCAGGTTGGGAAATTCCTGGAGATTTGGCAGTGGAGCCTGGAGAGGGTGGAGTTTGGGGAGAGAAGGGACCTTAGTGGGGTATAAGGCCATAAAGTATATCCTCCAAAGCAGCCATTTTATCCAGCAAAACTGATCTCTGTTCTCTGAAGATCAGTCATAATTCTAGGAGATCTCCAGGCTTCACCAGGAGGTTGGCAACCCTCATGGGGATAGTTTTGTGTGCCTAGTACAACAGAATGTTTCTGAGACTGTGCAGTTGACTTCAGGTGACAACTTTTATTTATTTATGAACCAGCTGCATCTGGTTTACCTGCTCTCTCCTTTCCTAGACTTGGCCATGCTAATCCATACTTTTATAAACTTCCCGTTAAACTGCTGTAACACACACTGTGTTGGGTGGCCCTTGAAGACAACCTGGCAAGCAGTTTAGAATGTGTCAACTCAATTGTTGTTAGGACTGGCCCCTAATAACATGTCTTGCTTGTTTTAAAACAGCTTAATCAGCTAAACAATTTATTTCAGGTCCAGTTCAAGGTGCTTGTTATGACCTTTAAAAACCACTATGGTATGGGATCCACATATCTAAAGGACAGTCTTTCCTTATGTGTCCCTGTGCACTCACTGTAGTCTTCAGCTAGTCATCTTTTGGGTGCTTCCTAAAGGGTAGTAAAGGTAGTTATGGTGATCTCACCTTGTTCCCTCCCTTACACACAGGATTTTCCCTTTGTTTCTTCTTTCTTTCTTGCTGAGCAGCCCCTTTATCTATTTTCTTCTTATTTGTTGGTCTATGGCTATCCCACCCTGTCATGGAAGAGGGAAGAGACACAATCATCTGCTAATATTCTACTTCTGTAATGGCACACAAGAGGCTTTCTTCTCAGTTTCTGATTAAATACTCTAATATAGGTTACTGAGTTTCACTGACTAAGTTTAGAAGGCTGAAACATACAACCAAGTTCTGAAAATCTTTCTATATAGACAGACCAGGGATCACTCCTCTCTTAAGAGCTATTTCCCTTTTCATGGGGCAGGGATGACTTCTCTTAACTAGAAGCTGTTTCCCTTTTTGGCTTGAATGGGGATCCTCTCCGATCCTCTCACTCCTCCTGCCACTTTCCCGGTCCCCAGTCAGGGCTAAACTGTCTGTTCTTCAACTGTCTGTTCCCAATTGTCTTTTCTTAACTGACTCTCTCAACAGAATTCCATTTGAACAGCCTATGACTCAAAGTTTCTCAGACTCTGAGAGGTGTTAACCCTTGACAGTCCATCACAGTAGTCCACCTGATGTTGACTAGGGCCCATGCATTCTCTGTGGCTGATGGAATGGTCTCCCTGAAGAGGTGTTGGGAGAAGTGTTTTTGAAACTTGCAGGAGGATCTGTAAGGCTGCTTTATTCAGTACAGGAGGAGTAGGTAACCTTTTTGGCCCAAGTGCTGAAGATGCTGATGTGCCAACAGATAATATGGGGTGAGGGTTGTACTTAGCCACACACTCTTGCAATAAACCAAGTCCCAGTGGCTCAGCCAGCATCTCAGGGATTCATCCTTGACTTGGCTGGTGGCTGTGGTGTCTCAGAGGCAATAATGGGTATTAGCCATGCCTGCTGTCTTCTCCTGCACCACTGGTCCTAGCAGTGACGCCACTGGCTCAGTTGCTTTGGCCCAGAGCACCAGTGCTGCTGTCAGCATGCATGCTGGGGATTGCACTGGAGCTTTTATTGGAGTGTACATTGCAGGCATGTTACTAGGCTGGGGGAAGAACTGTGGTTTTATTGTTACTTGGTTGTTGTTTTTTTTTAAATTGCGTATAGTAAGCCGTCTTGAGACATGGGGAAATGTGGGATATAGGTGTGTACATAAAGGAAACTAATTGCTAAGACGAGCAGCTGCTTTCAGGAATTAGGACCAGAATCAAGACTCTTTGTAATGAGAGTCTCCAGTTACCAGAAGATTGGTGAGACTTGCAGAGTAGCATTAATACTAGCATAATATTTGAAGCACTGTTTTATCCCAACCCATTTCCTTTCGTCCACCACCTCTCTAGTCTATTTATTTATTTTTTGTAGAGAATTTATATACCAACTTGTCTAGAGACCTGTTCAAGGCTTGTATTGAAGTGAGTGAGTTTTGGGTTTTTTTTTTGAAGATGGGTGGCTGGGTGAGTGAAGAGCCCCCACATCCCCTACCGGTGGCCAGGAAGGACCTGGCAAGCATAGAGTGAGAGAAGGATGACTGTGTCTTCAGTGGTCCTGCTGTCCCTACCATCATACATGCCTGGAATTTCATCTCATTCTAGACTGCTGTTTACTGCTGGAACACATTGCAGACAATGGTGGTTGCAAAGGTTCATCTTAACTTGCTTGGTAGGTCTTGCATGATAAACGCCCAAAAGGAAGGCACTGGGCTTTTCGAAGGGGCCTCTTTTTTGTTCATTTCTTTCACTTTTGCTTTTATCGTGTATACGCTGAGCACAGGAAATTGTCTCCCGGACACACCCTTAAATAAATTAAAACTGCCCATTGCCTGAAGGCTCTGAAATCGGTAGATGCAAACTGAGAGACGTTCATTCCATTTCTATTCCACCCTGTTGTGTTGAATCAAGGAAATTAAAGTGGAACTGTAATGGAAGGAGATGTAAGGAGGCAAGTTTGCAGAGCTCTTGGTGGCGTCTCAAGTGATGCCAACTCAAACACAAGATAAGAAAATCAAGTGCACTTTGTGTGCCTGGATATTTCAGGAAATTATTATAGCTTAATGCTGCATAATAGTGTTCAGCATGCTGGGGATATAAATGACCACATGTGTCGGATTGTGCAAAACAGAACTTGCCAAAATACACAAAAAAACAGAACTGTGAACTTAGATGAACTTACCTTGTTTAGAGATAAATTAGGAAAGCAAGGACAAACAAGTTAAAGCCCATTTATGCATTATCTTTGGACGTCAGTGCTTAGGTATCCTTTCATTTGGCCAAGATAACAGTATCCCCTGTTCTTGCATCATGGAATCTGTTTTTTGGAATAGCATATGTGTAAATATTGCCACCAGCTGTAGCTAAGCTCCTCTTTGTTACCTTTGGAAGTGAATATTGCTAGATATTCTGGATGTGTGTGGGAAGTATGATAATTATGCAAAATGGGTTACAAAGTGAGTGTGCAGTTCCAACAATTGCTTTAAGACAATGATCTGAAAGATGCTTTTCAAATTCTGCATATATTGCTGGTATTTGTTTAGGATTGGCAGCTCCAGGTTGGAGGGTGGGGTGTGGGGAGGAGAGTCGGGTATATAATGCCATAGAGGCCACCTTCCAAAGCGGACATTTTCTCCAGGTGAACTGATCTCTGTTGCCTGGAGATCAACTGTAATCCTAGGAGATCTCCAGCCACCGTCTGGAGGCTGGCAACCTTACCTTTGATATCTGCTGTACTTGGTTGTTCCAGTGACAACTTGCAGCTCAGTGTGGGAGCCCAGATACATGGCAGACCCTAGTGCTTGAAGCTAACGAGAGGGGAACTGAAAACTGCTGTCTGCGCTGGTTGTTTCATGGCAGGGTTTTTTCACCTAAGCAGCTCACAGATTTGATGTTGCTGTATTCAAGAGCTGAACAAGTCCATATTCTTACCAAAAGAGAGGATAACATGGACACGGTTGCAGGACATTAAATTAAAAGTGCTAGAGAGACTGAAAATAGGCCACAAAGTTATTGACCTTGAAATGTAGACCTAGAGGAGCTCCCGACCAGGAATACATGAGTCTACCAGTGCAGTGGAGAACATGTATGATGAGAGAATGCAAAAACTGGCTAGTTTAAATATCACACATGTTCCACGATTGGAATCTCTAGTTCTTTTTTTCTGAATTAATCAGCATTCCTACAAAGCTGTTTTGAAGATGAATTTCTGTGGGAGTGATTAGTCCTCCCCCCCACACCATAAACCAGTGTGATATTGTAATTAGAGTGTTGAATTAGGATCTGGAAGACCCAGATTCAGGTTAGAATCCCCACTCTCCCATGGAAATTTTCTCTCTGTGTTCTTGAACCAATCATACACCTTCACCTGCCTTACAGGGTTGTTGTGAGGATAAAATGGAGAAGGGAAGAAAGATATTGTATGCCATTTTGGATCCCCACTGTGGGAAGAAGCAGAGTATAAGCATCTAAATCCATAAATAAATCCCACAGCCATGAAGCTCAGTGGGTGAACAGGGCCAGTAACTGTACCTCAGCTAGGCTACCTCACTGAGTTGTTGCATGGATGAAATGGGGATGGGGGAGGCATGTATGCTGCCCTTGACTCTTTAGACAAAGACTTGGATCTCCTTCTAATGGTATTTATTCACGGAAATCGCCCCCCCCGGGATACATGGGTGATTGATTGCGTTCTGGAATATAAGATGTTAGAACTTCTGAGATGTGACACACAGTGATGAACTCATGAACCATTTGAAGATGTTCCTCAGAATGTCATCAATCATGGAAATTTAGACAGAATTAAGGCATAATCTCACAGTTCAAAAACATTTCCGTTCGAAAACCAGGGTATCATTAAAACAACATCCTCTTGTTTTCAAAGGCAGATTTATCATCTTAAATTCTGGGGGGGGGAGTGTACAGTCTATTAATTTGTGTACTGATGGTTGCTTCATAGCTGTCTGGCCTGGGTCAAATGTGACTTCTCCTGAGTTCTTTTACATTTCCCCACATTCCTAGATATGACCTAAAGGCCATTCTTATTTAATATGAAATCCTTAGATTGTGTGCAGTACAAAACTTTACAATGCAGTTGTAAATTCCCCACTCTTCCACATGGAGCCAGCTGGATGACCTTGGGTCAGTCACAGGTCCCTCAGAACTTCCTCGGCCAAAGAAATAAGTCTAACTCGCCACAGAATCTTCGGATCTCCTGGCTGTACTACGCACAATGCCACAGTAGCAAGAAGGGAGGTCAGGGTGCGTAGGGCTGGTTTATGCTGTATTTAGTGAATTATTGTTGTAACTGTATTTATCTGTTGTATTTATCTGTTGTAACTGGTTTATGCTGTATTTAGTGAACTATCTGTGTAATTGGGAACTGGGAAATGATAATAGAAGATCGCCATCATTTAGTATAGTTCTGCATTGTATATTCTTATAATTCAAATGTGATTTTGTTTTAATATGGGTGCTTTGATGTGAATTTATATATACAGTTAGCCACCCTGAGCCCGCCAAATGGTGGGGAGGGCGGGATACAAATCTAATTATAAATAAATAAATAAATAAATAAATGATCATTATTAGTTGTCTGCCATTATCAGTCTTCTGATAAGCAATTATAAATAAATAAATAAATAAATAAATAAATAAATAAATAAATAAATAAATGATCATTATTAGTTGTCTGCCATTATCAGTCTTCTGATAAGCAATTATAAATAAACAAACAAATAAATAAATGATCATTATTAGTTGTCTGCCATTATCAGTCTTCTGATAAGCAAACTCTTGATAGACTTCTGATATACCCCAGAGTTCTAAGGAGTGTAGTTTGAAACCTAGGGATTTCATATCAAAGAAGCATATGCGGATAACTCCAGCGTCTTCAAGCAATTCACTCAATAGTTTTCAGTAATTTCCACCTAAGTTTATGCTCCTGGTTAGCATGCACTCCAGTTGTCCCCATTCATTAAGCGCATTCCATGTTTTCTGGTACTTGCCTCCGCTCTTCTGCCCTCCCATTTTGCCTCTTTGGGGAAACATTGCAAATGGTTTTTAAAAACACAGGATAGTGTGTGTGCACATGTTCTAGGATTCTTCAGGTTTCATTTCCATCTCTTGGGTCTCTAGAAATGAGATCCTTCAATGGGGGCAGATGATCTCGGTTTATTTATTTAAAAGATTTATATTCCCTCTTTGCCCCGAAGAGCCATCAGGTACGCATGCCTGCCAACATACACATATGGGCTCATGTGGAAAGTCCCAAGTTCAATCCTTGGCAGATCCATTTAAAAGGATCAGAGAGTAGGTAATGTGCGACCCTGGAGAGTCAGAATAGCCAGTACATCTTGAGGAGCTTTCAGGCACTTAGGTTGTGGGCAACAGGAACATACACAAAAATGTCCACATTTTCATCTGTTAACTGCAAAAATGGGTTAATACAATCCTTGATCTGCTGGTGCTGAGATTTCAGTGCTGAGATCCAAAGGGATCAATAGAGGATCCTTCTTGTGTCCCCTCCCCACCTTTGCCAGTAGGAAGTATTTGTTGGAGAGTGTACTGTAGCATTTCCCCATTTACTTTATCACTCCTCATTTCTGTGTCTCCCGATCTTCCTGCCAGTGTTATTTTTTTTTGACTTCGCATGTGTGTGTATGTGTGTTAAGTGCCATCAAGTAGCTTCTGACGTATGATGGCCCTGTGAATTAATGACCTCCAAAATGTCCTATCTTTAACAGCTTAGTGCAGATCTTGCAAATTGAAGGCCATGACTTTCTTGATTGATTCAATCCATCTCATGTTGGGTCTTCCTCTTTTCCTACTGTGCTCAGTTTTTCAAAGCATTACTGTCTTTTTCTAGTGAGTCTGTCTTCTCGTAATTTGATCAAAGTACGAAAGCCTCTAGGGAGAGTTCAGGCTTGATTTGATCTAGAACCCACTTATTTGTCTTTTTGGCCATCCATGGTATCTGTAAAGCCCTCCTCCAACACCACATGTCAAATGAATCACCACATGTCAAATGAATCCTTCCTGTCAGTTTTCTTCACTGTCCAAGTTTCACACCGATACATAGTTATTGGGAACACTATGGTATGAGCTACCTCAATCACCAGTGGCACATCCTTACTCCTAAGAGTCTTTTCTAGCTCCTACATGGCTGCCCTTCCCAGTCTCAATCTCCTTCTGATTTCTTGATTGCAGTCTCCCTTTTGGTTGATGATGGGGCCAAGGAGTAGACTTTGCATCTCAGTAGCTAAATCTCTCCTATCCAGGGCCGGCTCCAGGTGTCTGGGCACCCTAGGCAGGAAGCCTGGGGCACCCCCCACTGGGGATGCCAACCTCCTGGTGGGGCCTGGAGACCGGGGGGCGACAGCGGAGTGCTGGCTTTCCTGAAGGCTCCACAGCTGCGGGGCCCCCAGGAAAGCCAGGGAATGGGGCGGGGGTCTAGCCACCGCCCCCTCCCTCCCAGAGCCGGCTGTCCTGGGGGCTCCGTGGCTGCGGGACCCCCAGGAAAGCCGGGAAGGGGGCGGGGGTCTAGTGGCGGCGGGGGCCCCACTTTTTGGGGGGAGTGGGGCACCATTTGGCACCCCTGACGCTGGGGCGCCCTAGGCGAGCACCTAGTTCACCCAATGGGTGATCCGGCCCTGCTCCTATCGATATCTTCCTAAAATATTTAGCATACAGTTTACAGTGTCAGGGTGCTATATACAATGGAATGGTTTATCCCATTTATCCCAACTATTTGTCAGTCGATTGTTGGAGAATATAATCTTTTCATACTGAAAAACAACAAAGAAGTTTCTAAATTGGAAAACAACCAGGGAAATAGTTATGCAGAATTAATCTCATTTGCACCCGGAATGTAGCAGTGGTCATTCATTATCCTGATTCTGATGTATCCAAGATTCCACTGAAACATTACCCCAGTGGTGGTATAAAAAAATAAGTAGTAGTTAATGGCGCTGGGATACTGGGAGCCAGAGTACCCATCTGCCTAGAGCTGATGATGGCTTATGGAAATGAAAGAAGCCTCTCCTTCAGATGCATAGATTATCTTTAGTAGATCGGCTTTAGAAGACCAAAGTATTCAACAAAGACACTCCAGTCATCTGTTGGCTTTGGGTATGTGTGTGGGGTAAATAAGAGGCACTTGACAGCAGTTTAATTGGCCAAGTCTGGACAATAGTTACAGTGGAATGGTTTTGGATCATACTGGGTTGCAAAACAAAACAGAAGGGGGAAAAACCCAACCCAAAGAAACAACAAAGTTGGGTACCCAAAGGTTGGGTGAGAGATTACTATGAGAAATAAATTAAACAAAACATGTATTTATTTCAAAGTGCACTAAAACTCTATTTCAAAAACAAGCACATTCTACCCTTGAAGTAGAGAATATTTGAACTAAGAAGCCCTGAATCTATATAACATGATACAATTCAGTACCTCTAGGTTAAGACCCTTGAACTGATAAAACAGGACTAACAATTCAACATCTCTGGGTTGATAAACTTGAACCAATTTAAAAGAGGACCATACACGTTTTGGCCTCCAAGGCCCTCCTCAGTGGTCAAATTATTGTATACATGCACACTGTGACATATAAAACCATGTGTTAGTGCCAAGGCAGGCTGATTATAAGGCCTGAAAATGAATGAAGAATATAATTATTCAATAATTTATATATGAAAAATAAACAATTTAACTATATAAAACTTAATTTTTTTTAAATTAATTACATTCCAAATATTCTGTGTGGCAAAAATTTTAGGTTGTATGAAAAGTTTTCCTAAACTTTTAAGTGCACACATCCAGAGAATGCACATTCAATAACTTCTTCTGTTTAAAATGTATATGACAAAGCTACTTACTTTCTTCATTTAATCCTCGTGGTGTAAGTGTTCCTGAAGTGAAGTTCCAAAATATCTCCCTTCTTTTTAAAAGTCTGTGCTGTTGAGAGGATGAAGCTGGCAGTTGTTCAACAACTCAGAAGCAAAGTTCCTTATCAGTAAGCGAGAAGGTTACAAAGTGTTGAACTAATGGAGCTGTCAGCTTTCTTGTTTGAATGCAGCACCTGTCTTCACAAATACAAGTCTTAACAGATCTCGTTGTCATACCTACATACATCAGATTGCAGGGACACTGTACAACATACATTATGCCTCTAGAGTTGCAATTGGGGTGTGCATTTGGCTTGGCCGAGCCGAATAATAGCCCAAATATGGCTTATTTGGCAGTATTTGTGCTCCCTGAAGGCCAGATCAGATTCTTTAATCTGATTTGGCATGCTGAATACCCCAGCCTCGAATAGCTGCCAAATTATTCAGCTGCTATTTGGGATCCCCGAATAATGATGGGAAACAGCAGGAAAGGGGTTTAAAGTTTAAAATGCTCCCTTAACTCCTCCTACCTTTTCCTGCTGATTCTGAGCTTTTCCCGCCACTTCCCTGGTTTTCCTGAGCTAAGGGGGAGATGGAGGGGGAAAGAGGGCAGCTTATAGCCAATCACTGCCATGCAGATTGCAGATGCATGGTGCAGCTCTTTGCAAGGCTGGTGTTGCTTGCTGCTGGTCCATCCCAGCACAGCACCACCTACCTTGCTTGGAAGGAGGGGGGAGGGAGAACTTGTAATTCTGCCAATAGGACTGCAAGTTGCAATGCTCTTTGTCCAATCACAGGACAGTGTTCTTTTTGAAACCGTTCTGTGCATGGGCAGAGAGCATTTATGTTGGGCGAAATGCTCTCTAGGGGTAGAGCACCTCGCAACAGGTATAATTAATTTTGGGATCTTTTGGTCTATGTCTACGAGGAATGGGCTGCCACGGGACCTTCCCAGTGAAGAGGCGAACGACAGGACTCAGAATAATATTTCAGTTTACTTAAATACACAATTCTAATAACAGTTACACTCCACAATATCCTTTTATAAAACTCTCCTAAAAAGGAGAGAAGTTTATTCTTTTCATATAAGAAAAAGGGAGGGTATATAGATAGATTAAGAAAAAGATGTGAGTGAGTATTCTGTTAGAGAAGGTTAGTTTTAGTTAATATAAATGCATTTTTGACATTCACCGCGGTTGAAGAGTCTTTTTTCAGTTTAACAAACTTCAAAAAAAAAGTCTCTGTTAATATGGTTAGTAATGTCCATTGGGGTTAATAATTATTCAGTTCCATTCTGGCGTTCTGTGAACAATTACTTCTTAGGCAGTCTCTTCTTAGTGTCCCTTAAGTTATATGATGGGCCCACTTTAGCTTTCGCGGCTCCCGCTCCGGCACCTCCATCCTCCGGACCGCTGTCGTCTTCGCTACTTGAGTCTGTCCAAGTTGCAAGTGCTGCCTCTTCCTCCGTGCTGGTGTGTCTCTTCAGAAATTCTTGTGCTTTGAAGATGGAGTCAATCTTCTCTTTTTATCCTTATACTTAAATTCCAGTCCTTCAGGAAATCTCCATTTGTAAACCACCTGATTTCTTTGCAGAAAAGTGGTCAATCCTTTGTATTCTTTCCTTTTCATACGAATTTCATAAGGCACATCTTTGAGTGTTCTTACAGTCTGCTCTCCAATCTTCAAGGGCACCGCTGAAACTGCCCGCAAAATCTGATCTCTCGTACGCTGCTTAGTGAACTTGACAACAACCTCTGCTGGCAGATTATTTTTCTTTGTAAAGGTGGAATAGGCTCTGTAGGCCAAATCCATCTCTTCTTTTAATTCTCGCTCTTCTCTGCCAGTTACTGATGCCAAGGCCTTCGCTAGTGTCGATCTGAGATCTTCTTTCTCTTCTTCTTTAATGCCCTGGAAGCGGAGGGTCAGATTTGATTTTTCCATCTGCAACCTTAAGATTCTTTTTTCTTGTTCATCCTGATACTTTTCTAATTTGTTGACCCTTTTCTTTATTTTTCTTGTATCTTCCGTTGAGACCAGACATTTTTGTGCGATCTCCTCCATCTTCTTAGAAGTTTCTGTTAACTGTTTCTGTTGACTGTTGAGAACACCTTGCATGCTTATTAAAGTTTCGTTGATTTTTTGCATTTGATCCAGCAGGGGGTGCAGTAACTCGCCTTTCTGTTGATTGACAGCAGGCTCCGAAGAAGGATTGCCCGGACCGGAAGTCCCTCCTCCCTTCTTTTCCGGTTTAAGTGGGACCTTTTTCATGGCTGACATATTTCACGTTTGTTTACTTTTCTCAAGTTCACGTCGCGTCCCTCAGGAAACTCGCTGATTTTCAGTTTCAATAAAACCCCAACGGTACAGTCACTAGCCTTTCTTCCTTTTCGCCCCCTCTACTTTCCTCTACTTTCCTTTTATAAGTCTCGCTTCTCGATGGGGGGGGGAATCGCCCCTCCTCCCTCCGCTTGTTCGCTTATCGGGGGAATCGATTTTGCGCTTTAATTCAGACCTCCAACTCACGGTTTGATGTCAGTTCTTCTTTTTATGTTATTCCATGCCGCTTTGCCTCACTCCTGGAAATCAGTGGCGTTGCTAAGTCCCATGCGGGATGCACTACGCAGCGGGGCCGATTGGGGCGGGGAGAAAGCCTCAATTTCCCGGCTATCTGCCGGCAAAGAGGCTACTCCCCAAGCACCCCCGGTTCGGAGCCTTTAACTAAGGCTCACTAGGGTCCATCGCATAAGCAAGGACCCCCCCAACCGTGCGCGGGCTAGCCTCCTTCGGGAGCGTCCCGAAAGGTGGCCGCCATTCGCTCCGCCGAAACCGAAAGTTCACACTCCACAATATCAAATCACACACACATACATTCAAGAGCTAGGAAATATAGATAGATATAGCACAGTTGCATGAGCAGGTAAACGTTGGTTCGTTGAGGGCGATATTTACCTCCAAGGCGCGGCTCCTAAATCTTCCAGCGAATGGGGTTAGGTAGGGTAGGAAGGATGGAAGAAGGGACACGTGGTCTAGACCAGCTAATAACACACGTGTATAGTTCCAGCTGCAGACTGGAACGAAGCGAGGCAAGGGTTCGGGTACAGGATGGGGGCTTAAAAGGTTAAAGCAGACAGACAGAGGTCGTGGTTTCAGCAGCAGCAGCAGGGGAGCAGCAGGGCAAGGCAAGGGCGTAGAGAGACGACCTGAGCTAACCCAGAGATCGCGTTTTTGGGTGTTGGGCGGAGAAGGCCAGGCGGTGTACACCTACTGACCCTCCCAGCCGGCTGTGTCAGTGACAATTTCAAATCTTATTGGCTACACTGTCTGTTGGATACCTGGGGACTGGACAGAGGAAGCTGGCTGGCAGGCAGATGGTTTCTCCAGGTAGCTGATGGCTCTTCTATTGTTCATGTGTATGGCTCGGGTGGGGAAGGCACTTAATCTCATCATGCAAAAGACTGGCAGAGGAAAAGTCCTTTGTCTGCTGTATGGCCCTTAATCCATGTATGTGACATGCGGCAGGTATGCAATGGAGTCCCTCAGAGTAAAAAGACAGCTTTTCCCCTTCTCTATGGGCTTCTCCTTTGGCATCCATTTTACAGTCTATCAAGTACACAGACCATGTGGCAACAGCAAACAGTCCATAGCAAAGCCCCATAATGGCGTCGGGGCTAACATTTAAGCAGGGGTCCTACCTAGTAGCTAGACATCATTGCTGTCTGTCTGGCTGCTTGGCTGGAGAGACTGTGTAGCTGCTGGCCTTGTCTTGGCTTCAGCTGCTCCTGCTCTGTGCCTAGCCTGCCTGTCTCTTCTCTGCTGGACCGTGGTGGACTCCTGCCTGACTTGACTGAAGACTGAAGACATCAGCCGGTTTGGAAAAATATAGTATTTTTTTTAAAGAAAATTTAAAAGAGTTTTTAAAGTCTTCCTTTAAGTATCCTGTTTTGGGTGGGTGGAGTGCTTGGTCTGGGTGGGGGGTTTCTATTGGGTGAGTGTTGGGGGGGTTGGCTTTGCTCAGTTTCACCTAATTTAACTTAAAGTTACAATTTAAACATTTTAAAAGTTTGTTCTCCTGTTTTAAAAAGTTTTATTGTTGGTTAATTTATTCCTTTTGGGTTCCTGGGGGTGGTGGTGGGAAGCCGGTAGATTGTTGTTCAAAATCAATAGTGTGCCTTGTTGTAAGTGCTGGTTAATTGTGGCACTTGCACTGTTGTGAAGGTTGTTTTTTTTTAAAGTTTTCCTGTTTAGATTGTTCCTTCTGACTGCTGGGGGGACCCTGCTTGTTCTTCACTAGTGTGCATTTTTGTTCACTAGTTCAACTTCTCTTGTGGTTTGTGTTAGTTATTGCAGTGTTGTGAAGGTTGGGTTTAGTAAACTTTTCCTGTTTAAGAGTCGATTCCTTTCAGTTGTTGGATGGGAGCTGGTGGGGTGTGGGTTGTTGTTCAATAGTGCGCCTTGTTGTAAGTTCTGGTTTCTGTTAGTTGTTGCACTGTTGTGAAGGATGGGGTTTTTTTGAAAGTTTTCCATTTTTTTATTCGATTGTTCCTTCTGGTTGCTGGGGGCGGGGGCTGAGGGTGTGTGTGGGTTGTTGTTTTGGATTGTATCAGCTAAGGTTTCTTTAGTGGTCTGTGTTAGTTCAGTAGTTGGATGTGTCATTGGGTGTTTTTTGGTTTTAGGTTCTGCTGTCCTTGCAGAAACAGAGATTCTCTGGTTTGAAGTTGGTCCTGTTGGGTTTCGGTGTGGTACTTGCACTGCCACAGTAGCACTTGTTCTGTTGTGCACATGGCGGTGTTAGGCTCCTTGCAAACAAGCAGCCTCCTAACATTCTCTGAGAGAGTCTGAGAGTCTCTGCTGGGTGCCTGCTGTTTGCTGGATTAGGGTTATTTACCACCATAGAAAGCCATAAGAACCAATGGGCAATGGGGGCAACCTCTTTGGGTGCCCATAGAATTGGACCCACTGATTCATATGGGGAGAAGCTTCAGCAGCTACAGTGTGAATTTGGTGCCTCTCCCTCAAATCCTTCCCCCCCAGCCCACTGAAAACACCGTGAGAAATTTGACACTTCTCCCCACCATAGGAACCAATGGGGAATGTTAGCCCCAAATAACCCCGAATCTGAATTTAGACAATTTTTTTTCCAGTGGACATCCCTAGTTGCAATTGACAAAGGAATCAATATGAAAAATTCTATCAGATGAATTCTGAAATGTCTTCATTTTAAACAGATTGAGATGGGTAGCTGTGTTTGTCTGTAGCAGTAGAAAACAGTAAGAGCCCAGTAGCACCTTAAAGACTAACAAAATTTGTAGTAGGGAAGACGTGAACAGTGACTCACAAAAGCTCATACCCTACCACAATTTTTGTTGGTCTTTAAGGTGCTACTGGACTCTTACTCTTTTCCTTTTAACAGAACAGGCACACAGAGAACAATGTCCACAAGGGAAATGTCCTTTTGGCTTCTTTACCATCAATTGTATTTCTGGGAGTGGGTTCTCTTAATTTACTCCTCACTGCCCATATCCTTAAGATTTCTGGATCTTTTAAAAGTAAAAAGAGGGGGAGAACTACATTTTAGGATACTAGACAGGTGGTACCAGTATCTTTGTATTATTCCTCTCATTTAGACGTATACACTGTTGATGTTAGGTGATAAACATCCATCTGTAGTTGCAACTAGCGACAGCGGAAGACAGGGGGCTCGAATCTGTTCCATGGGGTCGCAAGAGTCGACTCGACTGTGTGACTGAACAACAACAACAACAACCTTGGGTATTAACAAAGATGATTTTGGAATGCTTTTGGCCTTATAAAAGGCTTGTTTTAAAGTTTTAGATGAATACCCCCTATTGGCATGTTGACTAGTCAATTCTTGAGCTTGTCTGTAGAAATCTGAATCCAAACTACAATTCCCTCTTAATCTCAGAAGCTAAGAATAAGGCAAATTCTTTTTTAAATGAAATGGATGGAAGCTGTCACCTGCTAGATAGGAATTGGCATCTGTAGGTTTCCTGTAGACACCAGTTTATATTGTAGTACCAACCTTTTCAACCTCCATATCTAAAAAATTTAATCTAGCCCTATTATGTCGTATCAAATTTAATTGTCTTGTGGACAGTGTTAATGTATTGACCAAAGCAGGCTAGTAGTTTCTCAGTGCCCTCCTAGATAATGAAAATATCTTTTATAAAGGACGATGTATTTCGTATAGATGTTTTTCCTGAAGATAAAGTTGTTTTCTAATTTCTCTATTAAAAAGTTGGCCAACAGGAGCAAACATGCAACCCATAACAGTGACAGAAACTTGCCAAAAATAGCTATTCTGAAATTGAGAGAGAAATTTTTCTTAAGGCAAAATTCAGCTATCTGGCACAGAAAAGCTGTTAGGTGGATATGAATTCTGCTCTCTCCTATCAAGCACCTCATGTAAAACATGCAAAGATTCACACTGTGGGATATTGATGTAAAAGGAAACAATGTCCAGTATCACAAATAACACCTCAGTATCAGAACAAAGTTTGAATCCAGTGGCACAACAGAGTTTTATTCAAGATATGAGCTTTCCTGGGCACGCACACTTCTTCAGATGTATTGAAATGGAAGTTATGAGTCCATACTAATAGGCAGGGCTATTTTTGGGCAGGACTGCACAGGAATGGAGTTCCGGCTGGCTCCTGAGTTGGCCACGGCCAGCAGGAGCTCATTAGCATAATAGGCCACACCCAACAGCAGAAACTCATTAGGATTGGCTACATTAGGGGTGTGTGGCCTAACATGCAAAGGAGTTCCTGCTACAAAAAAAAGCCCTGGGTTTTGACAACAAACAAGGTAAACAGAATAAGAAGCAAAAGGTGGGTTTGGCTGGATGACCACCCTTCTGGTAACACGGGGGTGTGGTCTAATATGCTAATGAGCTGTGCCATCAGGGGTGTGTCCTAATATGCAAATGACTTTCTGATGTTGGGTGTGGCCTATTATGCTAATGAGTCCCTGCTGGGCTTTTTCTATAAAAAAGCCCTGCAAATAGGTAGAAGGTAAGCAGTAAATTAGCATACAACATAATGAAGACAGTTTAACAGA
The DNA here is from genome assembly GCA_029375565.1 of Gekko gecko. Taxonomy (NCBI): domain Eukaryota; kingdom Metazoa; phylum Chordata; class Lepidosauria; order Squamata; family Gekkonidae; genus Gekko; species Gekko gecko. The sequence goes on along the minus strand of JAPDNY010000004.1, from coordinate 184,264,991 downwards.
TTCAAGGACCAAATAGGAATAACAAGTTTAGTTTATATGGTTACCATTTATTTGGGTTTAATTTGGGGGGGGACTAGTGAAGGAAATGAATATGTCAAAGTTGGAGAGTGATGGGCAGATGTATCCTTAATTGTGGAATGCTGAGGGTAATTAACTGAGACCCTGACATTATGCTCCATCCGTCTCCTCTCAAGCATGGAGGCAACCTTACAGCATCTTCTTCTTTGAAGTGGGGTGACTGGCTGTGTAGACTAGAGAAATACATTCCAATCTACCATTCCAAATTACATTACATTTTACTATTCATTATGTTACATTACAATCTAGTATTCTAATCTATTATTCCAAATAAGAAATATAGAGGATGTATGTTCTCACGTAGAAAGCTAAAGGTTCCAAAACTGATTCATAACCGGATACTATAGGCATCCTATCTTCCCTTTGTAGAAGAAAATTGTATGTTGGTTTGTCAGTAGAGTTTTCTACTAGGCCCTCCTCCGAGAGTTCAACAATTTCCATTTTAATTCTCTTGTTTGGATTTTCAGCAATCTTAACATAATGTGCTGTATTATTCAATTGTCTATAGGCCTCTTTAACATAGTCTTCTCTATCCCACACTACAACAGTACCTCCCTTATCAGCTGGTTTAAAAATAATATCACTATGTTGGCGAAGCTGTTCTAAAGTGCTTTTCTCCAGTTTGTTTAAATTATGCCAGATGGGTATGTCTGCATGTTCAAGTCTGCTTATTTCCTCCAGGACCAGGTCTTGAATACAAGAATTCTTGAATTTTTTTGTGGGAGGGTTAAACATGCATTTTGGCTTCAAGCATTCATTATGTATCTGTATTTTACTGGCCTCATAATGCCTCTGAAAATAATCTGCTAGTCTAATCTTCCTAAATAGGTTTTGGATTTCTGTCATTTATTTAAAGCAATTCAGAGGTGACGCTGGACCCAATTAAAAACCTTTACTCAGTACTGAAAGCTCCATTGGTGTAAGTTTCACTTTGAATACATGCCCTACCTGGGGTTCTTAGATATTTTCTCTTATGGTACGGTCTGGACTCTGGGGGTCTGAACCTCCTGCCCAGACCTTAAAATCTTTAACCTTTTCTCAGTATAGAGTGGTTGGTGTTATCAGGTGACCTGACTGTGTCAATATCAGTATTCTACCCTCTGATGTGCTAGACCTTTCCAAATTGAACTGGTTAACTGATGTCCAAAGTCAAATCAAAAGACACTTTTTTTTTTAACCAGAGGAACCTTGCTTATGAAATGTCCAGTTACAGACCTTGTTATCCTCATGTCTCTCTGAAACTTTAAAAATGTAATGTCCTTAAATTCTATAAATTGTTTTTGAATTTCCTTGTCTAAACTACTTTTTCAGGAACTTTTTACCACATGTGGTGGAAATGTGCTAGAACTAAATCTTATTGGATAGGAGTGCATGAAATTATTCAAAAAAGTCTGGGAATCTTCATTTCTTTTACTCCAGAACTTTTTTTGTTAACCATTCCACTGAAAGAATGTTGAAAAGAAGATCTACATTGTATATTATATACAATTATTTCAGCGAGAATTCTGTTTGCAAAATATTGGAGGAAAACAGATTTACCAGAGAGAACAGAAATTATAGCTAAAATATTGGAAGCAGCTGAAATGGACAAGTTTACCTTTTATTTAAAAGATAAGACAGATCATTTGAGATAACATAGTCAAAGTTTTATAGTTGGATAGAAAATCAGGGTAGAGAAAACTACATAAGATAAGAAAAATACATAAGGCAAAATTAATAAATGTTTAGGGGGGGTTGTCAGTTATTAAAAACTACAAGGAAATAAAACTGGAACAAGTTAGTATAAAAACAAGTATATAAAGGATGTATTTAGAATACAAGGAAGAAGCAGTAAGGTGAGCCTCACTCCTGTGTTGTGTTTCTGTGTTATATGTTTGTATATGTTTTGGTGTGTCTATGTGTTGTTATCAAATTATAAAAGAAGTATAAAGTAAAAAAAAATAATAAACTGCTGTTTTCATCTGAGAACACCTTTTCACCCAAGGTTGTTTGAATATTTTCCTTAAATTGCACCAGTTTGGTGTAGTGAGTTAACAGCATGGACTCTAATCTGAGAGAACTGGGTTTGATTCCCCACTTCTCCACATGCAGCTGCTGGTGTGGCCTTAGGTCAGTCATAAATTCTTTCAGAGCTCTTCTCTCAAGGGCAGTTCTCAAGAGGGCTCTCTCAGCTCTACCTATTTCACAGGGTGTCTATTGTGGGGAGGAGAGGAGAAAAGGATTGTAAGCTGCTCTGAGACTCCTCCTCCTCCTCCCTTCTCAATCATGGCTGTTTCTATCAAAAGTACCATAAGGTCCATAGGACATTTATTCAGAATTGCAAACCACCTATCTTTGAACTTCTCATTGTGAGGGGGCATTCCTGGAGCTTTTTTTACATGTAGCCCTCCAGGTATAATTTTGTCTGTGCCGTAATTGCTCAGTGCCCCAGTGTGAGTGTCGGCTCTCATTTTCCTTAAGTTAGACCACTTGAAACAATCCCACAGATTGCTTCCTTCCCCCAAAGGCAAACTGGAGCCAAAGAAATTTGGCTGATCTAGTAAAGAGGCTATACGCTCGTCAGCAGTGCTAGTTTTGAGCCGGAACATCCCGTAACGGTGTTTCAGTTGGCTTCTGAGCCTGCCCTGCCGCCGCCACAGGAGGCCCTGTGGCTCGCGGGAGGCCCAAAGACCCCGCCTGCCACCTTCCCGGGCCCACACCGAGGTGCTGTGGCCCACGGGAGGCCCAAAGACCCCACCCGCCGGCCTTCCTGGGCCTGTACCAAGGCGCTGTGGTCTATGGGAGGCCAGAAGGGGCTGCTTCTGCTTGATTGGGGTGAATGAGGATCCGCGGGGGGGTGGCAGGAGCTTGATGGGGGGGAGAGCCTCCCTCCCATCTCTTTGCCTTCTATCTCTCTTTTTCTCCTCCTTCCTTCCTTTTTCTTTCTTTCTTTCTCTCCTTATTTCCTTCTCTATCTCTCTTTCTTTCCCTCTTTCCCATCTCTCTTTCTTTCTCTCTTTTCCTCCCTCTTTCCTTCTCTTTCTTTCTTTCTTTCTTTCTTTCTTTCTTTCTTTCTTTCTTTCTTTCTTTCTTTCTTTCTCTCTTTCTTTCTTTCTTTCTTTCTTTCCCTCCTTTCCTTCTCTTTCCCTCTTTCTTTCCTTCTCTCTCTCTCTGTCCAGAGGCCTCATGACAAGGACCCTACCCCCCAGAGGTGCCCCGACCACACGACTCACCCGGGAGCTGGCCGAAGTGTGGAACCGCAAAGATGGAACTGCGCCATGGCAATTAGCCGCAAGATGCCCCAAGAGAGGTGACTGTTGATGGCCTGGGAGAATACGGGGGCACTGGCAGAGGATGGCTGCGGAGGCGTGCGCCGTGGAACCCTACCCCAAGGAGCAGCAGTGCAGACATTGCTGGGAGAGGGCTGAAGGCAGATACGACAGGGGACCCAGCCGGCAGCGCCAGTGGTGTGGCCCCTGGGCTGACAGGGCCACCATTGGCACACTCGCGACCATGCCCGGAATGCCCAGAAGACATTCAGGCTTATCATAGAGGGTGGGGCCAGATCGGGAGTGGAGGGGGCGGGGAGCGCGGGCAGCACTGGAAATGGAGAGGGAGATTTGGAGGGGCTGGGGAGGAAGAGCATGCGGTGGAACAGAACAGAGAGAGAATCCGAGAGTGAGAGGAACAAACGAGGGGTGTCCGACGCATGCTGACAGAGGGGCTAAAGGGGTGACTTTAACCCCGTCCCCTGCTGGTCTGAGGCCCCACTGCAACTCCTCTTTAATGAACCCTCCCTGACTCTGAGTGCCACCGACCCATTGAATCGAAATTCCCCTAGAAAAACAGCAAACCAAAACAGAAGAGGATAAAAAACCCAATCCAAAAAACCCAACAAAGTTGGGCCTGCTTTGGCGGGAAGGGCAGGATACAAAATAAATAAATAAATAAATAAATAAATAAATAAATAAATAAACATAGGGTATCCAAAAACTGGGTGGGAGAAAATTACAAGAAATGAACAAAATATATATCACAAAGTGCACTAAAACGCTAGTTTAAAGACATAGGCACATTCCACTCTTGAAGTAGCGAATATTTGAACTAAGAAGTCCTGAATCTATACAACATGATAGAATTCAATATCTCTAGGTTGATAACCTTGAACCACATTAAAACAGGACCAAATGTGTTTTGGCCTCCAAGGCCTTCCTCAGTGGTCAAATTAGTCTATACATGCACATGCTTGTTAAGATTTTGGACTTGCTAGCTGTACACTGTACAACCAGACCTGGCAATGACCTGGAAATCTGAAGGTAGAAGGCATTGGGCTGTTCCCCCTATCTAAAAGCACAGCCAATAAAGCTAGGGGCCATCTAACATTGCTTCCAACCACCTGGATCATATGTTAGAAAATATGAAGTAACCCTCCCAGACACCAACAGCAGGCACTGGGCCCAGATACAGTGGAATGGCCAAACAGCAACAAGAAGGCGACTCTGATACAATTCTTGTTCAAACACATGCAGCTGACCAAACCCAAACAAGCCCTTCCATTCTATGCCCTGGCTTATTCCCAAGGTCTTGCCGGGTCATGCAAGCAGACACACATTTATTTGTTTGTAAACTGTTTTGAGTTGGCCTTTCTACCTGCACTGACAGCAAGGCCACATGTGTGACTCCATCCTAACAAATCAATTCCTGAAATTAGCAGGTGGGGGGAAAAAAGGTAAAACCACAAAATAATTTAAACAAACAACCACAGAACAATAGCCAGGTTCAGATGTATCCAGGAGCCATAGTTTGCCTAAAGAGACATACTCCTTGGGAAACCAGCTTCATCAGTACAGTGTTACCGTTGAATATACCTTACTGCTTGGTAATGGAAGGTTGATGATAAAAGAATGGTACGCAGAGATGGATTTTCCAGCTGAACTTAAGGAGGTTCAGACCATATCATCAGAGGACAGTCTTCTTGTTCGGAACCCTGTCTGATCTCCAGAGATCTGAATCAATGCAGGACCTTAGTGCTTTACTAACTATAACTGAAGGGAAAGGAGCATGGCTTCTACACCTCTCTTGGCTGCAGCCCAAAAAGGTCTCTTGAAATGCTGCTCCTGGGGGCTTGGGAGCCCCTCAAATCAGCATGAAGGGGGAGTGGAAGGTCTTGTGACAACAGGAAGGAACTGGTGGAAATCGTATCTCCCCCTCCCTTCCATCTGGAAATCATTGCATCAGACTGGTATCTCTGTATTTTTAATCCTGGTGAAGTTATATGTGAAACACCTATCACAGTAGTTCACAAGCAAGCTCTTACTTGGCTGAGCAAAGAAGCTGGCATAGAATGTATTATTTGGAAGGCATTCACTGATTTTTCTCTGTCTGAATCTTTTCTCTGCAAAGCCTTAGTGTTTAAATGCAAATTAGATGCTTCAGCTGTTGACTGGTTCCTTCTCCCAGCTCACTGTCTTCTCTTCTGGAAAAAAATAATAACTCTGGTTGTTCTTTTAATGATACCCTAAATTAGGACATGGAGAGGAATGGGCTAAATACGTAATGGTTCATTAGGTTAAAATTAGCTCTCACTGCCTGTGGCTGTTACCCAATTATGAAGATGGTTTGAACAGCAGCAGTTGATTACCTGGAATTTTTTTTTACAATACCTTGCAATATTAGTACTCATGAGCAGTGGTTCTGGGTGCAAGGGAGGGATAAAGAAAGGACTAAACAGAATTGCATAAATGGTTCTGTTGTATTTACTTCATTTATACTCTGCCCTTTTCCTGAATGGGGCCCCAAAACAGCTTACGTTGTTCTCCTCTCCTACATCTTAGCCTATAAAGATTGACTTGTCCAGTTTAATGATGATGATTTGAGCATTATTTTTTTTTGGCTTTCAAGTCACAGCTGACTTATGGCAGTCCCGTTGGCTTTTCAGGGCAAGAGACATTGAGAGGGGGTTTGCTACTACCTGCCTAGGTATCACAAAACCCTGGTCTTCCTTGGGGGTCTCCCATCCAAATACTGACCAGGGCCAACCCTGCTTAGCTTCTGAGATCTGACTAGATCAGGCTAGCCTGGGCCACCCAGATCTGGGCAACATCAGATTTGGTTTAGTGGCCATTTTATAATGGCTGGCTGGCTTGGCTCTGTGGAGAACAGCAAGACCTCTGATCCTTTTCCTGTTATGGTGTTCCTTGATTTTATCTGGTGGTGAGAGTGAGAATGTACTATCAAGTTCAGAGTACCAGCAGAAGATCTGTGAGGAGGAATAAGCATTCTGCAGACGAACAGAAGTACTCTTCTATCTTATTTCATATCTGTTTCTTTAAAGAAGGAGCATGGCCAAATACGGAAGGAGGAGGGATTGCCACACCCATTTAAAAAGGAGGGTGGGGGCGACAGGGCCAATAGTATCTCAAAGAGGTTTCATGTTGGCTTGTGTCATTAAAATTACCTTCAGTTTCATAGTTCTTGTGAACCTTTCTTCGATGTCCTTATGTTACTGGATTTCTATGGCTCTCCTTGTATAGGAGTCAAGTGTACCTCCCGTGCCCAGAATCATTCCTTTCTGAGCCTGGGGGCACCTTTTGAATTCTGACACAGGTTGGTGGTGACACCCACAAGTGGCTGCCACAGGAGGTAGAGGCAACCACAAAATGTCAGGGAGTGAGGTTATGCAAAACTCTGCTAGTAACTCTTCAACGTTTCAGGCAGAAACTCTGCTTAACAGGATGCCTTTCAAAATATACTTTTTTTTTTTAACTTAGCATAACTTGCCTTCAGTCATGCAGTGAAGATTTCTGACACTGCACAGCCAAATCAGGTCTCCATTGGTCCATTGGTCATTCAGAAGCCCTGCTGGGTGAAAGCACCGCAATGCCCTGCCCGCTTTCTAAAAACACTCAGTGGGCACCAGGAAAGGGGTCAGCAGGCATCGTGGAACCCGTGGGTGCCACGTTGGGGACCCCTGTGCTATATGCATCCACTGGGCAGTGTCCTCTCTCTTAGGTCCAAGGCAGTTCTGCCATTGGAGGAAGGCTTCCAGCTTTGTCTAGTGGAGTGGTGGGATTTCTTTTGCATACAATATCCTACAGTGAAAATGTTTTCTGTGCTGGAATTTTCTCATAGTTGAGCTCTCCCTCATCCTTTAGTAATACTTCAGAACATAAAAAGGGTGTCCCTCTTTGCCAATCCATTGTCATTTGTAGAAACTTTTTATCTTCCATAATCACTGAGGAGTGTTGATAAGTCAATATTAAAACAGGGAGGGGGGTCTTTACAGACTTTGAAAAGGAATGATTCCCCCCCCCCCTTTTACAAGACCATCTCACCAGAGGCTAATGCTTTCAAAGGCATCTTCGCGATGGAAGAGCTGTTTATTTTCGCCCTTGAACATTCTGATATCGACCATCCGATCCTTCTGCTTCTTTTTATGCTGCTCAGGTTTTCGTTCCTCAGATTCTGGATGACCCAAAGCCCAACCCCTGGATAGACTTTGCTTTTGAGTAAAGACTGTGAGAGCAAGCAAGACTCTGAGATTTTTTTTTTTAAATACAAGGAAGAAATACCCATGTTGAAATCCTTAATCTACAAATAATGAAAGTGCTCTTCAGCTTGAAGGTCACAGGCTAGCACTTCAAGGTGTTTCTGACTGCATGCTCAGTGGCTCTTGTTTGCTTGTAGCCAGGTTTTCTGAAGAACCTAAGTTTACTTTCTTCATCACCTAGTACTAAGGTACTGTATACCAGCAAATAAGCATAAAGGGTTGGAGCCTGTGTAGCCATAAAGGGTTGGATCCAGATACGCACACACAAAGAGGGGGTTAGTTTTGCCAATTCCTCCCCCCCCCGATCTGCTCTTAGAGGTTCACTTTCCCCCCAGGAGAAGCATTTCAGGCTGAAATGGGAGAGGGCCAGTGGGGGAGTCATGTGCATGGAATTTAGACAGGATCCAACCCAAAGGACAGGTTATGTTAACAGGTGGACTATTATACTCTCTCACTCATGGCTGGCTGATTTGTGCCAGTAGTTTCTTTAAAAAATGCTAGGAATATTGCCTAAACAGGAGGTCTCAGCTGGGAATTTCGTCCCCACTTTTCAAAAGGAGAAGTGAGATTGGAGAGAAGCACGTCAGCCTTGAATACTTGAAGTTGCCTTATCCTGAGTTAGACCTTTGGCCTACCAAGGTCCATATTGCCTTTCTAATGCAACAGTTTCACGTGTGTTGCAGGTTTTCCTCTGCTCCCCTACATGCAGTACCTGATTCTCATTGTGACTGTGGCGTGAGTGGAGAAATGGTTTCAGCCTTCTCCCGCACACCGTTTTCCTGACCTGAAATAGTCCGTGTGAGGGGGTGCTCTTTGGTCTGTATGGGAAACTCCACAATTGTACATGTGGGCTTTCCCAGTGGGCCAAACGGTGCTCCTTGGGTAAATGGCTTGCACCCCTTTTGTATGCATGCCACAGTCATGATTTGAAGCGAGCACTGTGCTCATGGGAACTGAGGGGAGCCCACAGCTCATGAGTGAATGACATAACTGGAGGCAGCTCTCCAAGATCTCAGCGCAGGTCTTTGATACCACCTGCCACTGGAACCTTTTACCTGGAGATGAAACTGTGAAGTTAATGCTCTACCACTGGAGCCGTGGCCCTTCCCCTTGCTTAATAGGATAGCCATAGGCAGATGTACAAAACTCGAACAGTAGCTCGCATTTCACCCTAGCCACAGTCCCACTGCATGAGTAATTTTTAACTCTCATGGGTTTATTGAAAACAGTTTGTATGGGCTGTTAAGTGCTGTTAAGTCGCAGTGAATTTCTGGTGGCCCCATGGGTTTTTCAAGACTTCAGCACACGTTTCATTCTCTCCCACTGAAATCAGTGGGGCTTGCATTTGCATAAGTTTGGCTGGATCATGCCCAATGATTGACAATGAATTACAATAACCAATGCTAAATAGTGCAGTTTCAGTCCACTTCAGTGACGGTTTGCAAGTCCTTAAGATGCTGAGCTGCAGACCAGAAGGTCTGTAGTTCAGCAGTTCGAGACCCGAGTGCCATGGGACAGAGTGAGCTCTCGTCTCTGGCCCCAGCCCCTGTCAACCTAGCAGTTCGAAGGCAAGAAATTGCAAGTCGATAAACAGGTACCTCTTTGGTGGGAAGGTAACAGCGTTCCGTGCACCTCGGTATCTAGTCATGCCGGTCACATGACCATGGAAATGTCTTCAGATGGTGCTGGCTCTTCGGCTTGGAAATGGAGATGAGCACCGCCCCCTAGAGTTGGATTTGACTGGCTTTCGAGCAAGGGGAACCTTTACCTAATACTGTACATTGCTCTCCACTTCTCCATTTTATCCTCACAGCAACCTTGTGAAGAAGGCTAGGTTATGAGAAACTGACTGGCCCAGGATAACCTAGTGAATCTCTATGGCAGAAGGGGGATTTGAATTGGGGTCTTCCAGATCCTACTCTTGCACTTTAACCACTATAGCATGCTGAATAGCTATGATTAGTAGCTGTAGGACCCTCTCTATTCAGACTGGGGTTACAGGTCTTGGCAGGGGGTACTTACACCATTTGAAATCACGTGGAGGTCTAAAGACTACCTACTTTTTCTCTCGCATAGTAGAATTGAGTCTGACAGTCTAAACTCTAATATTGCATCATGAGGCCTAATTGCAGTCTCAGATGAGGAGTAACAGTAGGGAGGGGAGATCACAAAAACAGGCAAAAATTGTGACTTTGTTTTGTTTTGTTTATTTTTCAAAGAAATGGCGCTTGCTATAGCTGTACACAAAGGGTCACAGTCAGTTACTGTCTGCACACAAAAACGGAAGAATGCAATTTGGCTGCCTGTGTCTCATTTGCTTTGAGTGTTTTGTAGCTCCCCCTGCTGCTAAAAGGACAATCTGAGGGAGGGAGGGCTAGATTCAAGACTGGTTGCATCTTAGAGGCCAGCCGGATTTTTGGAGAAAAAGCTTTTGAGAGTCAAAGCTCCCTTCATCAGATATCTAGCAAAGGGAGCTTTGACTTGCGAAAGCTTACATCTCGAAACTCTTGCTGGTTGCTACTGGCCTTGAACCTTGGTCTTTACTGCAGCAGACCAACAAGGCTACCCTCCCAAAATATTTTTTTTGGGGGAAGGCTTGCAGTTCCTCAGGGCCTGCAAGACGGAGCTCTTCCACCAGGCCTTTGATTAGTGAGCTGCACTTAACCCACTGAGGCCCTGGCCCCAACACGAATACCACCATCGGCAGCCTGTGTATGCCGATATGACCCAGACGAAGTTGCCTGCTGACAGACGCCTTGCCATCGCCATATGAGATGCACTAGAAGTTTATGCAGGGTTTTTATACTTTTTCTATTTCTATTTGATTCAATTCTCTGTTTTATCTTTTTAGCGGAATTTTACATGAGTTGCCTGAGCCTGCTTCGGTGGGGAGGGTGGGATATCAAATAAATAAATAAGTAAATAAGTAAGTAAGTAAATAAATAAATTTCAGGTTAGGGTTGCTTGCCATGTGTCCTCTGGCTGTTGGTGGGAAGTGGGGGCATAGGGTGGCCAGATCCAGGTTGGAAAACTCCTGAAGATTTGGGGGTGGAGCCTGGGGAGGACTGGGACCTCAGTGGGGTACAATGCTATAGAGTCCGCCCTCCAAAGCCTCCATTTTCTCCAGGAGAACTGATCTCTGTAGTCTGGAGATGAGCTGTAATTCCGGGGGATCCCCAGGTCCCATCTGGAGGCTGGCATCCCTGAGCCAGGTTGGTGTAGTGGTTAAGTATGCGGACTCTAATCTGGGAGAACCGGGTTTGCTTCCCCACTCCTCCAGTTGCACCTGCTGATGTGACCTTGGGTCAGTCACAAGCTCTGGCACAGCTGTTCTTGAAAGGGCAGTTTGTGTTAGAGTTCTCTCAGCCCCACCTACCTCACAGGGTGTCTGTTGTGGGGAGGGGAAGGGAAAGGAGTTTGTAAGCCGCTCTGAGACTCCAAGTGAAGGGTGGGGTATAAATCCAATCTCCTCCTCCTCCTCCTCCTGACTTGCTTTGAAGACCCCTTGCTGGGGTTGCTAGAAGCCAGCTGCGACTTGATGACATCTCTCTCTGTCTCTCTCTCTCTCTCACACACATTTATTTTATTATCTTTCTATCCTGTCTTTCTTTTGTGAAGGAATTATAAGTGGCTTCTGTAAAGTTCTCAGGAAATCTGCCATCCAATCTGTGTCCAGGCCTGGACTTGCTTAACTGAAGTCAGCAAAGCTCACTGCATTACATCTCACTCTTTGTCATGCCTGTCCTTGACTCAGCCCCTCAACCAGCCCCTGACAGCCAAAACAGGGAGGCTTCGGTACCTTTAAGGGCTGAGGAGGCACCAGGACCTGCAACCGATGTAAGTGCTGTGGAGGATACACAGCAGCCTGAGCCAACTGTGGGATGCTTTGCACCTGGAGCGGTGCCTGAAGCAAGCACTTCACCACCTGCCTCTCCCTCACCTTTGCACCGGCTAAGGGATCATCGGCGTCAAGACCTGGCCAGCCGAAGAAAAGAGTCACACTCCAGAGGGCAAAGAACCTTGAGCCCTGAGTATTAGCAGCAGTCAGGACCTTGCTCACAGGTGCTCATGGGCTACGGAGCCAGAGCACTATTTAGGAAAGTCTCTGGCCATGAGCACACTTGTGCTAGCAACGTCGTTGTCAGGACCTGAATCTTTCTATCTCGGCCTCAACCCTTGTGAAACTCTTACGACAGAAGTTGCCTAGTACAGTGTATGAAAACGAACTGCGGTGGTTATTGGTACATATAGTAAAGATGTCCATATTTATGTGTTTGATTAAACGCAGATTGCATTACTAACTGCATCACACAATAAATTTGCAGACTGAGATTAAGCAGGAGTTACTTCATACGTCTTAACGTGAGACGAAAAATGCTGTGCAACCGTAGGGAATGCATATTAAATACAAACAGTTCCTGGGGTCCCAAGGATTGTACACACATTAAATTTTTGCATCATTTTCCCCAGATAACTGCCACGTGTCCCCGTGTTTTATTAGAAATAGCTAGTAATTACTGTTCGATAAATGTTCAATTAATGGATGTCCTCTTGGAGTATGTTTCCACCACACAGTTGTTTTATTTACTTCCTTAATACTTTGCCTTTGTCTCCAGTAGGGATCCAGAGTGGCTTATAATATGCTCCCCTCCATCATTTTATCTTCACAACAACCCTGTGGATTAGGCTGAGAGAGAGAGAGTGATTGGCTTGAAGTCACCCAGCAAACTTCCCTGGGAGAGTGAGGATTTGAACCTGCATCTCCATCCTCTGACTCTGACCACCATACCACCTGGCCCGCAGCTATGGTGGGGCTTGGGGGGTGGGCTCTGACCCCTTTGTTAGAAGCACAGCCCCCACAAGTATTTCTCCTGCAAATGCTTTTTTCAATCATTTTAAAACATTTTTTAAAAGGCGGGCGCTCCTTTAAGCAGAGTGGGATGCTGTAGTTGACTAATTCCCACAATGAGCAAGGGGGTTGGAGCAAGTGACCTCTAGGATCCCTTCTAACTCTGTGTGAAGAAACTGGTCTCCTTTAAGAGAGTTTTTCTGCCTGAGTGCTAGTTTTCTTGACTATAGAAATCATCACCCCTCCACCTGCTGGTTTGTCATCAGAATTGTTGCTTAGGCTGGCAGAAGTGATTAACTTGCAGCAGCTGAGAACTGTCACCTAAAGTGGTTGACAGCTTGCAATTTAGAGATCTATCCTGGTAACAGCTTTCTATTGGCTAAATGGTTCCTTCCTGAACTAAGAATGTCAGCCCCACCAGAAAAAAAAATGTGGCCCTACAAGCCACAAAATCCTGGCTACGGGCCTGCAGACCACATTGGTCCTTTCAGAAGAAGCAAGAGCAAATTTATTTCTGCTCCTTCCAGAATGATCCTCTGCTGCTTTCTCCTTGGGAAGAAGGCATTCTGACTTGGTTTGTGAAGCTTACCTGTGAATAGATTCATGGGCAGACTCCAAGGTCATCTCCCAAAGAAGATCTGCAGCTGTCAGTTTGAACTGGAAACATGGGATGGACGTGAAGATAAAATAGAATTGCCCCAAGTGCCTGGCCCTTGGTCCCATAGATGTAATGGGGAAATAAGAACATGATGAAATGTCGAAACGGACAGGCACTTGGGTTTCTGAGATCATCAGAAAGTAATGAAAAGGCCTCAAAATTATGCACAATTGTTAGCAGTTCTCAAAGGCCAGCTTTTGAAGTAGCAAAGAATGAAGGCCATGAGAGTTTCAAGTAAGAAAATTGTAAACTATACATTAGCTGGAGAAGCAGCAGTGAAGGTAGCCGATAAGCCAGGTGGGATTCAATTAACAATGCTAATGCGCACAAACATATGAATGGCAGGGATGTTTCTTGAGAAAGAAAGATGATGGGAGATACCTGGTACATGAGGAGTGGGAAGGCTGGTGGGAGGCTGTTTCTGTGTTCAGATTACAGCTGGCATCCCCCCCCACCGGTAGATATGAACTGTGATTGGGGTGACTTTTCAGTCTGTTCGGCCACTGGCTTGCTCAAGACTGCTGGTTGGGTCTTGCTAAGGGTATCAGCTGTTGCAAAGGGACTGATCTTTGCTGATTTGCCTCTTCTCTCTGCAGGCCCCGTGCTCACCCCTCAAGCTATTCCTGAGCCCCCTCTGTCCTCCGAGGAGCAGCATTTTTTTTGTGGGGGGGGCATTTGGGGCTACAGCGGGAGACAGAGAAGTTGCTTTTTGTTGATGGAAAGAAGTCACTGACTTTAGGGCCTGCTTCCTAGCTCCACAGATGCAAGCTTGGATACAGCGTCAGCAGAATTTTTCAGTGGTATCCAAGCTCGCATCTGTTGTACTACAAAGGAAGCCCTAAAGTCAATGACTTCTTTCTCTTTCTTTCTTTAGGATACTGCACAAGGTGTGAATGCCACTTTTGGCAAACAATATCTGTGCCCATAAGCTTTCCTCCCTCCCATTTTGGTGAGTATTTGTGTGTGTCTGTGCATGTGTATCTGTGGCCCCGGTCACACGGGCCAGATAACATGGGGGGGGAGGCGTGGCTCTTTGCGCCGGTGCAATTAGACTCGCCAGAACGCCATCAGACCCAACGGCGGCACACCGTGGTTTCCTTCATCAGCGTATGCGTATCAAGGAGGACAGCCGGGAGGGGAAGCCACATGCCGGTGCGATCACATGGAAAGATTCCGTCGGCAGCCTGTGGCAAACCATTTGCTCGTGCATTTGTTGAGATACTTTTTAACTGTGCAGCTTCGGCAGCACGCCACGGGTTGGCCACGGGAGTGCTATGTTTCCCAGATGTTGCGGTGTGATCGCACCCCGAAACTCTGCCTGACATTCGTGCTTTCGGCGCGGCAAATCCTCTGTGTGACCGGGGCCTGTGTATGCCTGTATGAACTTTAAGGTTGTAGGATCCTTTCCCCAGAATCCTTAAAGCATGCTTATTAGTGATGTCACTGAAATTTGCATTTGTTTGGTTTGGAATACAATTTCCCCTATTTTATGTAAGCTGCACTGAGCCTGCTTCGGTGGGGAGGGTGGGGTACAAATCAAATCAATCAATCAATCAATCAATCAATCAATCAATCAATCAACACATTATTCTCTGGTTGGTTTGTGTGTGTGTGTGAGTATTTGTGTGTGTACGCATGCCTGGAAGTCATGGTTGACTACTGGCAACCCCTAGTGGGGCTTAGACATTTCAGAGAGGTGGCTGACTTTTGCTTGCCTCTGCGTCCCAGCCCTGGTATTCCTTGGAGGTCTCCCTCCCAAGTACTTGCCAGGATCGGCCCTGCTTACCTTCCAAGATCTGATGATATCGGGCTTGCCTGGGCCGTCCAGGTGAGGGCTACTTTTTTTTTTTTTTAACTTCCATCCCCTTTTTGTAGCATCCCAGGGTAGAAAAAAGTACTTGTGTTAGCACAGGTGAAGAAGTACTGTTCCCTGCTGAAGAAGTTACTGGTGGGGATTAGGCGAGATGGTTTGGGTTTTATAAAATGAACATAAATCAGATATCATTTTAAAAATGAGAGAAACCCTGAAAGAAGGCTTCCCTTCTCAAAACATCAACTCCCAGCGGCGCTACTTAGTCCCCTTCGCTGCAAGTCACTTTGGGATTTGCCTTATCAGGAAAGATGAATCTCTTGAAGTAAACAGACGGGAGGCTTGATCACAGGCAATACAATGCTCTCTTCTTTTCCGAGCCCATCCACTGTAACTGCCCGTCTTCACCCAGCGCATAGCCTTGGTGATGCTTTCCAGAATGATCCTTCAGTAGTTAAGTCTTCTCTGTTGTGCTCTAAAAAGCACATTACTCATTAACCCGAACACAGCAAGGCAATTAGCAAAAATACCCGCCTTTTGATGGGAAACAAATATACCTTTCTAATGGGAAGAATCCGATGTGAGATTTAATATGATTTCTGCTGGAGTGCAAATCCTTTCTTTTTTTTATATATTTAATCAGCTTCAGGCACAGTAGGGGAGAAGAAAGGGGCTGGCGTAGCAGCTTCCTTGTTGAAGGAAGGGGGCGAGCCTAACAAGGGCCTGCCTTCAAAGAGATTTCAGTCCGGAGGGATTCTCTTCCTGGGGGTTTTTGCACCGGAGGGCCTTTTGAAGATTTTCTGGATTTTTGCCTTAACAGGTGGTCTTAATTCTTACTGGTTTCTCCACTGAGCCAAAGCTATATAACTCTCCAGGAAGCCTGCTTGCTTCGATTCCTGGAGGGGATGAAACCGCAGGGATGGCTACTTTTTAGATCATGATTTTGCAAGTGATCAGAATGGCCGCTGCTTCTTCCCCTCGCTGCCCAATAAGCCGGCACAGAATAAATGTTTTATCTCTTTTTTGTGGCTGAAAGCTTTTTTTTTTGGGGGGGGGTGTCGTACAGAAACCAAATATAGTGTGGTGACCTACTGTGGTGGGGATGTTGACCCAGGAGGTCCTGGGTTCAGGTCTTGCCTCTGCAATGAACTTGTTGGTTTCTTTTAAGCTAGAGATGTCTGGATATGCCTCTTTCTTTTCATTTTCTCACGGTCACTGGGAACCTTTCTGTTTCACCCATTTTTTTGTTGCTGGTGTTGCCAGTTTGTTTACTGCTTCGTTACCATTTTATTAGGGAATTTACTTGCTCACAAGTTTTAAAAAAGCCATAAAGATGACAAGAAACCATTAAAACAAGCCAGGGTCATAAAAACTGCATAAAACAACAATTGAACAGCCTAAAAACCATATACATGTAAAGCAGATTATTAAATAGATAAAACTGTAAGAACGGTCAAAAGCCCAGGTGAACAAAAATGTTTGCTTCTGGCATCTGATAGACAGCAAAGTAGGTGCCAGGTGAGCCTCATGTGGGGGGCATTCCAAAGGAAAAGGGCCACTACTAAAAATGCCCTGCCTTTAGTTGCCACCTGCCCCACCTCTGCAAGGAGGGGCACAGATCCTGGCAAGATAAACAGTACAGAAGAAGGTTGTCTTTTAAATAGTCATGACCCAAGCCATTAAAGGCCTTACAAGTAAGAACCAGCACTTTGAATTATGCCTGAACACAGATGAGCCATCAATGCAGGGCTTTCAACAATGGCCATCCCTGTATTTCTCCCCTCCAACAATTGCCTGGCCACTGCATTTTGAACCTGGTTTCTAGACAGTAAGGGTTACCAGACACCTGGTCTGGGTGTGCATTCCCTTGATTTCTTGGGTCTAGCCCAATGCCAGTTAGCTGGAAGTGACATCATCACGTTACTGATGTTGGGGGTGATGGTCTAGTTTTTGGGCAAACTCTATAGTTTTGAAGGCAAAAAACCATAGAGTTTTGCCCAAAAACTAGAGTGTCACCTCTGATGTCAGCAATGCGATGACATCATTTCTGGGTGACATTGTCACAAGCGCACGTGGCAGAAGATCCCGGGAAGGACCCGGGAGTCCCCCGCTGGCTTAAAGGTAGGACCCGGCAATCCTATAGACAGAATTGATGCAAAAATAACATTACAAGTGGCAGCATACATTTAATAAGCCAAATATGCAAGGAAACAGACAATGGCACAAAAAATGAAGGTTGGCAGGCTGGATTTGCACAAGGGAGAAACAAAAATGAAAGAAGTTGAAACAGTGGGACTGCAGCATTTTGCCGCATCCCTGCCTTAGTCCCTTGCCCCTCAGCTTCTGCCTCCTCCCGTTTGCAATAATGCTGCAGCCCACCTTCTTGTCTTTTTACTGAGGTAATGTATGTGAAGTTCTTTGAACACTCAGGCAGCACAGTGTGTATGCAAAGTAAGCAGTTTGGGGCTAATCTTGCAACAGCAGAAAGACACATCCCAGGTTGCTATGGCCTTTCTTCTGCCTTCTGGCCTGCATAAGCAATAACAGAGGCTTGGATCCTGTTGACTGCATTTGGCACGTACTTTGTGCTGGCCTCAGATCAGCTCACATTGTCTGCTGCTAGTCCTTCCGTTTGCACAAAGAGCAATGGTTTCCAGTGAGCCCTTGCACAAATGGAAGTGCTAGCAGTAAGGAAGGGACCTACAGTGCGGCCAGAGCAAAGTGCGTGCCCAATGCATTCATAGGATCCAAGCCAGGATGTTCAGGTAAACTGAGGTGGAGAGATGCTCAAGGGTCATCTTTGCATGTGGAAATGCACGCTGGTTTCGGACACAACCAAAATGTGACCCGACCCAACCCAACCAAGCAAGGATGGGAATGAAAATTTAATACCCAGCATAGATGGGCTAAACTGAGGCTACCATATTTTGGTCACATTATGAGAAGATAAGAGTCCTGGAAAAGCCAATTATGCTAGGAACAGTTGATGGCGGCAGGGAAAGAGGAAGAATCGACATGAGATGGATTGACTTTATAAAGGAAGCCACGTCCCTCAGTTTGCAAGACCAGAGTAAGGCTGTTAATGGTAGAACATCTTGGAGGTCATTCATTCCTAGGGTTGCCATAAGTTGGAATCAGCTTGACTGCACTTAAGACACATCGATGGGCAAATAGGAGGAGCTAAACTTTCCCTCTGTCTGTACTTTTCTCCCTGAAAACAACTGTTCCCTAGGAGGAGGGAGGAGGAGAGGAGATTGGATTTATACCCCGCCCTTCACTTGGAGTCTCAGAGTGGCTTACAAACTCCTTTCCCTTCCCCTCCCCACAACAGACACTCTGTGAGGTAGGTGGGGCTGAGAGAACTCTTGCAGAAACTGCTCTTTCTCAAGGACAGCTGTCCCAGAGCTTGTGACTGACCCAAGGTCACACCAGCAGGTGCAAGTGGAGGAGTGGGGAATCAAACCCGATTCTCCCAGATTAGAGTCCGCACACTTAACCACTACACCAAACTGGCTCTCTTTGGGGCGAGGCCTCCCTAGCTGATTTTTTCCCTGTTAGTGGAATTCCACTGACAGCAAAACAACTGATGAGTAGCTGTTTTTTGAGGGGGGGAGGGGGTGCAGTCAGGAGGAGTGGTTCTGCCCCCTCTGCTTATCCACCCCTGCCGTGCTTTAAACTCACACCCTTTAAACCTCTCACCCCACCCTGAACAGAGAACTGACAGTGATCTGGTTGTGACGTATGGGTCTGCCCTTGTCTTTTCCGGTCTGCCCGTTGAAGAGTTCTCATGAACTCGAAAACTTGCAAATGTTTCGTGTGTCGATTTGGTTGTACCAAACAAAAGGCATTACATGCATTTCATCCTTGTTTTTGGATGTTGCAAAGCAGCCAAGCAAGGGAAAAAAGGGTCTTGGTCTTTCTGAGTGTAGTCACTAGATGGCAGAATGGATCAAGCAATGGTTCAGAAACGTCTAGTTGTGTGCCTAAAAGCAGATGGTGTTAAGAGAGCAGATTACCAAGGAGCAGCTGGTGTAGGAAGGCATTTCCCCGTATATGGGAGCAGACCTGTTAGCAGGTGTTCTGAACTCGTAGCAGATACTGTGCTTGCATATCCTCTCCAGAAGTAGAGCGTAGGAGACTGAGAACATCGGAGTATCATCAGTCTGACTGTTATGTTGGCCCTTGCCTATAGCAGTTTCTATCCTCCTCAAGTCTGAAGCGCCCTAGTGAATTTTCCAAGTGTAGTTGAGTTTTTGCTGGAGACTCATCCAACCCACATTCATTTATAGCCCACAGACTAAAAAGAACTCAGATTGACTATCAAGTTCTGATGCTGATGACTTTCCACCTTGACCCAAGAGACAAACATCTCTGAATGTAAGCTGATCCTCCTAAAAGGATTATACACAGACGTTTTTGCATTACTGTACCTAGCTGTAACTTGTATGTCTTTTTCTCTGTATTTTAGTTGGCGCTCGGGGGAAGAAAACCTAGTCTTCCTTTCAGGGAAACAGGGGCATCTTTTCTGCTGTGTAAGAAAGGGTGGATTAACCATGAGGAAAAGTGAGGAGAGGAATAAGACCAGAGGAATTCTACACGTAGTGGTTGTCTGCTAGATGATGGGAATCTAAGGCTGGAGGTGGACCTCTTAGAAGCCACAGAGCCTAACAAGAAGGTGGGTAGATGCTACCAGGCTCCGGGGGCCTCCTTGGCCACCAGGAAGGGGCCAGGGTTTGCAGCGCTGCATCTGTGATATGCAAACCATATGAAACCTCTAGATTTGGTTAGGCTTGACATAAATATTGGCTGGCTGGCTTTCTGCCTGCTGCACCTCAAGCTCCTTCCCCTGTCATAGGCACACCTGGAGCTCTTGTCCCGGACCTTGGCTCTGGTTCAAGCCCTTGGCTCTACCAGCTGACCTGGGGAATCTTCGGCTGGAAGGCAGAGGCTGGATTTAGCTATGGCTGCTCATGGCACCAGTCTAGTCCTGACAATGAGAGTCCCCCTGCTACCTCAAAAAAAAAAGATCTGTAAGTGTGCATTGTCTTTTAGATAAATAATATCATCCCTTCTGGGCAGTTGCTGATGCTGGCAGAGGAAGGAAGCGGTTTGTTCCCCTGAACTGTGTGGTTCTTCCTGAGTCACTGGCAGACAGGTGTGAGATCCAGTTGAGTTGGAAACTATTCTCTCACCCTCCTAATACGGTCTTTATTACCCGAGTGGAGTGGCAGACTGTCTCTGACTGAACCGGTTAAAAAGAGCCAGAGAGAAATGCAAATAAGATAATGAGGTTTTATCAGCTTTGTCCAGATGTATGTTTGCTCAGGAGTTGGGCCGAACTCTTAAACTACCTGATAAGTTTTTTTCAAAAAAGCAGTTTTTTTTAAATGCCTGTATTCAGGACTGTCGGCAGCTAAGACAGGAAATAATTAAATAAATAGAAATTAAGGGGTACTTATGAAATATTTTCTCCTCCCCTCCCAAAGCTTGTTTTGATGTGGTTCTGCCCTGTTTCCTTTCCCTGCTGCTGTCAGCAGCTGCTTTGCTTTTGAACGGTACCAAACTCCTTTGCTTTCTTCCTATGGGCTTCCTGATCCTAGCCAATCAGAAATCACGCAACAAGCATGATGATATGGAGCCAGGTAACCCTATTTTGCTCTTGCTTTGTATGGAAAGGAGCAGAAGATGTATTGATTGTTGGTGATGCAGGTTGGAAGTGAAGGACTTTGCGCTGTCTCTTAGCCTCAGACTTCAGAGGGGGACTATAGAGAGGCAGAGAAATAGATAGGTCGGAATTCTGAACGTGCTTCCTTTCTACTGCTCTGATGCTATCCTTTTATTGTGTTGATTGCTTCTCCCAGGGAATCTTCCTTCCTTCTGGCTGACACTTTCTCTCCACCATCTTCTCCATCTGGGCATCATGAGGGCAGGACATGCTTCCTGCGTCTCTATCCATCCTAGCTAGTTAGACTAGATTAGAAGAAGAAGGAGGAGGACGAGGAGGAGGCGATTGGATTTATACCCCGCCCTTTATTCAGAGTCTCAGAGCGGCTTACAAACTCCTTTCCCTTCCCCTCCCCACAACAGACACTCTGTGAGGTAGGTGGGGCTGAGAGAACTCCAACAGAAACTGCTCTTTTTCAAGGACAGCTGTTCCAGAGCTTGTGACTGACCCAAGGTCACATCAGCAGGTGCAAGTGGAGGAGTGGAGAATCAAACCCGGTTCTCCCAGATTAGAGTCTGCGCACTTACCCACTTCACCAAACTGGCTACCTCCACTCTATCCTGTCTAGAATGGAGTTCCTTACGATAAAAGACTTATATAAGTTTTGCAAAGATAAAGAATTTTTGAGTGTAACTTTGTTTCTTATCAGCACACACAAACCAGATAGACTCTGCTGCGTTCTATGCATTGAGCACTCTGCTAACCAAATAGTCCTTCAGTGCAACCAGTGGCTAACACAGTCCCTGTATCATAAACCTGGGTGCTCCTTTACCTTTTCAAGCAATCGACCCAATGAGGGGGTACTTGTTTAGAGGAATGCAACAGTATTTATGAGAAATTAGATCCTTGTTCCAGCTCAGTGGTCTGTTGGTGGAATGAACTAAATGCTTCTGAAACATGTCAAGGCAATTGTGAAAGTTTTGAGAATTGGATATGCTGTTTTCCTGTAGTGTAGATGTAGGGCGTCCTGCAGCCTATGGTATGATTTCCCCCACTAAGCCAGAATGATAATGTATAGTGGTGTAGGCTAAGCAGTTTGGGAGCCAGGATGGTATTATAGATCGAATGGCAGGCTTGAGCTGAGAGGACTCTGGTTCAAAGCCCCTGTGCAGCCATGATGTTCTACCTTCTAGGGGTTTTAAGAGGATCAAAACTGGATGTCTGACATTCACCTTTAATGTTGCTTTGGAGGAACAAGAAGGATGTGCATCTATGCTGGTCCTGCAGAGCAAGGTACTGTATGTCTAAACCTGCTCTCTAACTATCATACCACTGTGGTGATGACTCTCACTAATAACTCAATGTGACTCTTACAGTGTTGCTCATTCTTTAGTATTTTGAAAGGAAACGTCCATTGAATTCAGCAATCCTTGCCTTTGTATAGTAGATGAAATAAGTAACTGATGTGAGTAACTGTAGGCTTCAAATAAGTTCCCTAAATTTCTCTGGATTGTGCTTAATATGATCAATATCAGGTCAGGAATACTGCTACTATACCAGTGCTTGTGAAGAAATGATTATTTTGCATTTTGAGGGACAGAAGTAAGTTCTTAACATTTATTGATGAAAATTCAGGATAGTCTTGGGTTGGTTTATTTGCAAGGGAGAAGGGAGAAGAATTTTTTTGGCTTGCAATGTTGAATTGTGGTGACGTTCCCAAAAAAGATCTGCAGAATCTTTATTTATAGATGTATAACTTGGATGATGTCATGAGGGTACAAAAACCAAAACACTAGTAGTAGGAGTCCAGAGCAACACCACTAAGAACGTAATGTCACAGATATGGCCAGAAATTACTAAACTTGACCAAAAAGACTGTAGAAGATATTGCAACATGCATAAACAGAAGAAACCTGGTCTCTCAGTAGGGATGGGCATGAACAGGCTCATGAATGCAAGCTCATGACAAATTTTGGTTGGTTTGTGGTTCGTGGACCGAAGTTTACCAACCGAAGAACCACCATGAGCTTCCATGAATTTTAAGGTACTTTGTGGTGGTTCATGAAGAGCAGAAAGTTCTAGCCATTTAATCCCCTGCTTTCTGCTCCCAGCAAAATGGCTTCTAGCCATTTAACCCCCTGCTTTCTGCTCCCAGCAAAAAACAACTGAGTGATGGGGAGCAGCTCATGACCCCTGATTTCTGCTCCCTGTCACTCAGCTGTTCTTTGCTGGGAGCAGAAACCAGGGGGTTAAATGGCTCCATTTAACCCCCTGCTTTCTGCTCCTTGCAAAAAGCAGTGGAGAGCAAAAAGGAGGGGTCATGAACTGCTACAAACTGGTTTGTAAACCAACTTCCTAGTTCATATTGGTTTGTGGTTCAGTTTATGATTCAACCACAAACTGAAATGAACCACAAAAATGTGGTTCATACCCATCCCTACTTCTCAGGGGAGGCATGCCAAGAAGTGAGTCTAGAGCCCCAGGACAGAATAGCCTGGAAGAGCAGTAAGAAGAAAAGTGGCATCATAATAATATGGCCTTGTGCAGAATAGAAGCTGTCTAACTCATTACTGATAGATTCAGTTTGTTGACAGGGGCAGAAGCATCTGAGAACTGCAAGAATGTCCAACTTCACAGAAGTAAAGAATGGAAGTATTAGTTGAGGGCCAAAAAAGATTCATATGTATGAGAAACTTGTGATCTCTATCTTTGAATAGACTTCGTTAAGACAAAAAATAGCAAGAATGAACTTTTTAGTATATTCTAAGAAGACATTTTAACTTGTATGGCATTTGAAGTTATAAGATAATGAGTTAGCCAAGAATGTGTGCCCTTCTCGAGTGGGACAGTTAGCTATTGTTAGGAGCTGATTTTAAAATCCTATCAATATTTGAAGGAGGGAAGGCAACATGGTATAGGCGAATCTCATCAGATCTTGGAAGCTAAGCAGGGTCGGTACTTGGAAGGGAGACCACCAAGGAAGGCTCTGCAGAGGAAGGCAAGGGCCAACCACCTCTGCTTCTCACTTGCCTTGAAAGCCTCTTGCTGGGGCTGCCATAGGTCGGCTGCAACTTGATGGCACTTTACACCCAGACACACATATGGGAAGTTGTATTGATGGAGAGCTTCTTCTCAGAAGGGGCTTCTTGCCTGTGACCTGCTTACTTTTGGAGTAAGAAACTTTTATGGGATCATGTGATTCCTCTCCTTTAATTACTTATGTAACTGATGGCTGGATGGTATAATGCTTTGTAGATTTAGTATATCTTAAGAACCCAATAGTAATGTTTCAATTGAAAAGCTTAGAATGGAAGCAGAACTTCTCTAATAGTATTTACTTGTGTACTATCCTCAGAATGCACCTATAGCATTACTGAGGTGTATCTCTGGCTAGCAATGAAATGATCTGGTATAGGAAAGCTAACTAGATGCTCAGGGTTTCTTTTGTACATGGGTATATCTGAATCAAGTCTGCCCAGAGTCATTCAGAACAGTAAGAAGGTCTCTGCTGGTTTGCTCCAAGGGTTCACCTAGTCCACCATTAGTTGAATAAACACACTTTCAATCCACTTTCAGGGCACTTTACAACTGGATTTTATCTGTGTGAAATGGCAAAACCCCATTTACAAATGATTGCTAAAGTGCGTTGAAAGTGGATTATTCAGGGCCCTTGCATCTCTAATGCTTGCTTGCTCCAGAGAAAAGCTTATGAGCAGAGCAAGAAGGCAACCGCCTCTGTTGAATAGCATCAAAGAGATACTACCACTGAATGTGGAGGTTCCCTATAGTTACCATGGCTGTTAAGGAGGGGTTCCCAAACCACTGAGTCAAAATACACATTATTCCTTTGCTCCCCTCTTGTCCATAGAACCCACACCCAGACTGGACAAGCCCGTATTACCGCCTCTTTTCAGCTGCTGTGCTGATTGCACATTGCTTAGCATATACCGTGAGTGCCCGTTTAGCCCCATAAAAAGCCTCTGCATAGTCTGAGTGTGCATCTGATCACAATTATGGCATTTGGCTTGGGCCTCAACTGTGAACCGGTTTCCTGATCGCAGATGACGAGTAAGCGAAGTGGAGGCTCTCAGGATTGCCTTTTATTTGCAATATGTTCGCAGTTGTCATTCACGTTGAACAAACACAACAAAAGCCAAGCACGGGTAATTAAGTCCACCTGCGGAACTGGAGCGCAAACATATTTGTGGCCCAGGACCTGCAGCCGGCAGCAGCAGCGTCTCTGGCTTCTTTTCAAAGGCACTTTTATCTCTGCTCTTGGAAACCTTCCAGTCTGATGCTCTCCTTCCCGGCTACAACCTGTATTGATGACTCGCTGGGATAGGAACGCGACTCAACCGCTGCATTTTAGATAGAAGTATTCTCTTTGGTGTTTCCATCAGTTCAGATGATAATGAGCGTTGTGGAGTGTCTCCCCTGCCCACCCCGTCCTCTCAGTACAATTCTGTAGTGTGGACAATGTCTGCGTTTGTGGATCTCTTTCCAGCCGTTTCCCAGGAGCCCATCATTACAAAAGGAAGCACATCTAGACATCTTTTTAGTGTGAAGGGGATGGCCTGAATTATAAGCCACTTTTCTTAGGCTGCTTCAAGTAACGTTTGTGATCTCATGAGCTGGGCAGCGAACAGAATTACTTCCCTTACCAACAAAACTCTTCCATTGAGGACTGGGAATACCATCAAAGGTAGTACCCATCTCACTCACCGAACTCATGTGTTGCCTCCTGTGTAAATCCCAGATGTACATCAGATCTGCATAGAATGTGCCTTAGATAAAGGGGGCGCTTGCTGGGAAGAACGTAAGGCACAGAAGTGCCCTCTTTGTTGAAGAAGAAGAAGAAGAGATTGGATTTATACCCTGCCCTTCACTACCCAAGGGAGTCTCTGAGCAGCTTACAAACTCCTTTCCCTTCCCCTCCCCACAACAGACACCCTGTGAGGTAGGTGGGGCTGAGAGAGCTCTGACAGAAACTGCTCTTTTTCAAGAACAGCTGTGCCAGAACTATGGCTTGCCCAAGGTCATCCAGCAGGTGCAAGTAGAGGAGTGGAAAATCAAACCCAGTTCTCCCAGATTAGAGTCCGCGCACTTAACCACTACACCAAACTGGCTCTCTGAGGCACATTCTGCCATAGTGTAGGCTCAGGTTATTCCCCCCCCCCGCAGTGGCTGCCCTGTGCTTGTGGATGAGCCTCCTGCAAGAGGTCAAGGGGGCTTCTGCCTTCTGGCTTTTCCAGCTAGGCTCCGAAACAGTAATTTCAGAAAGCTTTGGGGGGTCACCTGAGCTTGAGCAAAATACCTTGCTAGTTGGTCATGAGATGTTTTTAGAGGGATGCATTAATGTAGTCTTAATATATTCTATATCAGTTGTTTTAATGTTTTTGATTGTTTTTAAACACTTGGTGGTACATGGTTTCATTGCATTTTATATTCTCGTTACCTGCCTTGGATCACAAGATGGACAAGAGAAAGGTGGCAGCATATCAATGCTCCCTCTAAGTTGTGGAGTCTTGTGAGCAAAAATTCTACTTTGTGAACTACTGGCATTAAAGTTGCAAGTGAGCAATTTTGCTGCTGCATAAATTAGTTTCCTCCAGAGCCATCCTTCCCGAGCGAAGACAAAAATGCGTGAGCTGGAGGCTCAAAAACTGTGAACTGGCTCACACTAACTTAGTTTAGATGGAACACTGGTGGATACATATTTTCGGTAAGTAAATAAATATCTGCTCACAAAGACCTTTCAGTCTAAACTTCATGGCTGACTAAAGATTTATCATGGCCATGAATAAAATTACATTTTTCAAACAGAATAGGGCCCGGGGTTTTTATAGCATTGGGATGAAACTGAGTCTGCAATTTATGCGGAAAATGAGATTTTAGCTCATTTCCTTTTGCATTTTCTGGATAATAGTTTATTTTGTATGCACACACTACTTCAATAAAGAACTCTTTTAAAATAGTAAAAATCGAGATTTGCAGTCCTAGTGTTATTGAGAAGCTGAATAGCCTTCAGAATCTCTTGTTCATGTCTCTTGTTTTCTTAACTATATTTAAGCTGACCGGGACATGAGGAAACCTGAATGCAGTTGACTTACCTGCCTAAACACACACCAATAACTAAAATAGCAAAATCTGTATCTGAGCAAGTGTGCTTGCACATGAAAGCTTATATCATGAATAAAACTTTGTTGGTCTTAAAGGTGCCACTGGACTCAAACTTTGTTAAAATAGCAAAAGGTTGACTCTGGCAACCATGTCAAAGATTTCAGCATACCCTGATTTTTAGCTATGCTGAATGTTGGTATGGTCCTCCTAACAAAGAGATGTAGTAATATAGTGATAACAAGATGTTACCTAGTGAATATATGGCTATGAGCAAATGAGCTCTAAGTATATTTATATGGGTCTTGACCTGGATAGCCCAGGCTAGCCTGATCTTATTAGATCTCAGAAGCTAAGTAGGGTTGGTCCTGGTTAGTATTTGGATGAGAGACCACCAGAAGTCCAGGGTTGCTACACAGAGGCAGGCAGTGGCAACCATCTCTGAATGTCTCTTTCCTTGAAAACCCCATGGGATCACCAAAAGTTGGCTGTGACTTGGCAGCACTTTCCACCACCACGTATTTACATGGAGGTAGATCTTGACCGGCTAAATGAAATAATTTTTTTTAGTTGAGACTAGTATTATCTCTAGTGAAGTTAAATCAAATTCCCACAACTTCAGTCCTTGTACTTTAGCCTGATGTCGTAATGCAGGAATGTGGTTTGTTGGTTACTGTATTTTTAGCTATTTGTTGGGCGACTTGCGTGTTAATTCCCCCCCCCCGATTTTTCTTTGTTCTACATAGTGCACCACAGATAGAGATTAACTTGTAAAGTAGGATAATATTTAAGCAGAGTTACACCCTTCTAAGTCCATTGAATCCAGTGAGCTTAGACTGGTGTAATTCTGTTTAGAGTTGGAACTCTACCTCTGTTTTTAACATTATGCTCCTAGCTTATTGCACTACCAAAAATAACTTTCCCTCCAGCTTTTTGTGGCTACTGTTCTGTAAGAGCACTTCACATAGCAAAAGTGGGGGGAGCTGGCCAAAATATGTGACGCCATCATTGGAGGGGACAAAAGAAGAAAGATGAAAGCGTGAGGAGACAGTAGCTGCTGGAGCCCACCTATTCTGTTCCTCCTAGTTCTGGATCAGTCCTGAACTTACAACAGATAAGAGAAGCTTTGCAAAAGGGGAGTTCACATCAAACTGAAGAGCACACTGCAAACGTAAAGAACCTGGCTGCGCACTATGTATCCTTGACTCCTCAAGGAGAGTTGCAAGATGAGAATACAAATCAGAGTGCGGTTTGCCTGCAACAAGGTCTGTTGGGAGATAACAGGGTATTTTTATGTACTGCTCCCTCATCAATAACGGATGAGCCACCATTCCTCCTTGCATGAGATTATCTCTTTTTCCAGAACCAAAGGAGGAAAATAACCCAAAGGGGTGAAAAAAGAAAGGAGGAAATGGAGATACTAAGGAAAGCCCTTTGGATTGCACAACTGGCAAAGCTATGGGGAATGCTATGCTCACAGAAGGGCTGAAAGTTAGTTTTGAATGCTTATTGGCCATAGACTGGCATGTTGAATATTATTGTACTCTATCAGACTGTATACATCTACGGCTACTTCTCACCAATCACTTCTGCGTAGCCATTCATTGCTTAGACCAACAGAGCAGCCACAATGCATTCTGCTGATATGCCACCTCATCATGTTCCTTTTCTTCCTTTGACTGGGGAGGAAATGTGAGAGTGGAGATAGGAGGGAATGGCACTTGCCTTGGGACCTTTCCTCAAAATCACAGAGAATGCACCCCAGTCATAGTACATATTTATGCCCAATTCATATGTCATCAATCGGACATGGACACTGCTTCAGTGCTGATGAGTCCCATACCACTCTGGTAGCATCCATGGTGGTGGTGTAGTCACATACAACCGTGAAGGTGATAGTTGAGCTCCATACCAGCACTGTGTTGTCCTTCTGCAATGGTTCTGTTTTCACTCACTGAGAATCAGGGAACAGTGTCAACTTGAAAGGACTATTGAGTGTTGTTCTTGCAAGATCAGAGGGTAGCTGTGTTGGTCTGCAGTAGAACAGCTAGATTTGAGTCCACTGTCATCAGAGACCAACAAGATTTTGGGGATATGAACTTTCAAGAGTCAGTGCTCCCTTTGTCAGATATCTAACTCTCAAAAGCTTATTGTTTCTTGTTGGTCTCTACAATTTTCTTTTGCTGTCAAGTCATAACTGGCTTATAGTGATCCTGTACGGTTTTGAAGGCAGGAGACTTTCAGAGATGGTTTACCATTGTCTGCCTCCACATAGCAGCCCTATATCTTGGTGGTCTCCCGTCCAAATACTGACCAGGGCCAACCCTGCTTAGCTTTTGAGCTCTGACAAGATCAGGCTATTTGGGGCTATCCAGGTCATGGCCTCTAAGGCACTACTGGACTATTGCAGTTGCACACAGAGTTGGCATCTTCAGTGAGTTATCTACCATGACTGCAAGATCTCTCTCCTGGCCAGTTACCACCAATTTGGACACCATCAAAGAATATTTATAGTTAGGATTTTTGGCTCCAATTTACATTACTTTGCACTTGCCCACGCTGAACCTCATTTGTCACATTGATGCCC
Organism: Gekko gecko; assembly: GCA_029375565.1. Lineage (NCBI taxonomy): Eukaryota > Metazoa > Chordata > Lepidosauria > Squamata > Gekkonidae > Gekko > Gekko gecko. The sequence continues at coordinate 184,235,699 of JAPDNY010000004.1, read as the reverse complement.
ACTCGCCCAGCCTCCACAGATCACGCTGGAGAACCTCATAGCCCTCCCTGGTTCTCACTGCCCAGAACAATTTTGTCATCCACATATTTAGCCCCTTCATTGCTTACTCCCAATTCCAAACCATTAATGTACAAGTTAAAAAGCACCAGACTAGTATCAAGCCCCGAGGTACCTCACTGCTTACCACCTTCCACTGTGAAAACTGCCCATTTATACTCACTCTTTGTTTCTTATTAATTAACCACTTTTCATTCCCAAGAGGACTTATTCTCTTATCCCATGACTGCTGAGTTTACTTAGCAGCCTTTGGTGAAGAACTTTATCAAAAGCTTTCTGAAGTCTAGGTAAACAACATCTACTGGGTCACCCTTATCCACATGTTTATTCACCCCTCAAAGAACTCTAAAAGGTTAGTGAGACAAGATCCTCCTTTACAGAATCCATGCTGATTCTTCCTCAATAGCTTTTGTTCACCAGTGTGCCTACTAATCCTGCCTTTAATAACAGATGCCACCAACTTACCCAGTATCAACATTAGACTGATTGGCCTGTAATTTCCTGGATCTCCTTTGGAACCTTTTTTAAATATGAGGGTTACATTAGCTACCTTCCAGTCCTCGGGAATGGAGGCAGATTTTAATGATAGATGACATATTTTTGTCAGAAGAGCCACAATTTCACATTTGAGTTCTTTCAGAACTCTTGAATGTATGCCATCTGGGCCTGGTGACCAATGCTCCCTCTAAGTTGTGGGGTCTTGTGAGCAAAAATTCTACTTTGTGAGCTACTGGCATAAAAGCTGTGAGCAAGCAATTTGGCTATTGCATAAATTAGTTTGCTCTGGAGCCATCCTTCCTGAGCTAAAACAAAAATGTGTGAACTGGAGGCTAAAAAACTGTGAGCTAGATCACACTAACTCAGCTTAGAGGGAACACTGCTGGTGATTTGTCAGTTTTTAATTTGTCCATCAGTTGTAGGACCTCCTCTCTCATCACCTCAGTCTGACTCAAGTCTTTTGACACCTTTCCTGAAATCAGCGGTTCTGGAGTGGGCAAGAACCTCCCATCTTCTACAATGAAGACAGAGGCAAAAAATGCATTCAGCTTCTCAGCCATTTCCCTATTATCCTTTAGTAATCCTTTTACCCTTTGGCCATCCAAGGGCCCCACTGCCTCCCTGGCTGGTGTTCTGCTTCTACTGTATTTGAAGACTTTTTTTGGTTCTCATGTTTTTTGCAATATGTTCCTCATAGTCCCTTTTTGCCTGTCTGATCACCAACTTGCATTTTATTTGCCAAAGCCTGTGTCCTCTGTTTATTAAATACTGGGTTCAAGACGCATTGCAATGAACAGCTCTAGTTTATTAAATTATTTCAGGAACAAGATTGAAACCTCAGGGCAACAGCCCTGTTTAAATAGCATGCAAAAATCACACCCAAAGACACCCTACTCCCAACTATAGGCTATTTACATAACATTAGTTTCTCATTGGTCACTGGTGGGCTATTGTTCTAGAGCTCCAAACTCAGACAGTCTCTGGTAACAGTCCTGGAACCAATTCAAACCCTCCCTCCCCCATCATCTCATCCATGCATTGAGACTCCTAATATTTGCCTGTCTAACTGGCCCTGTGTGTGGAATAGGCAGTACTTCTGAGAAGGCTACCTTGGAGGTCCTGGCCTTGAGTCTCCTGCCTAGCAGCCTAAATTTTTCCTCCAGGACCACACAACAACATTTCCCCACATCATTGGTGCCAACATGTACCATGACCACTGGCTCCTCCCCAGCACTGTTTACTAACCTATTTAGACCACATGCAATGTCTGCTACCTTTGCAGCAGCCAGGCAAGTCACCATGCAGTCCACAATCTATCTACATGTCTAAGGATTGAACTTGCTCATCTGCTAAACTTGCCTGTTTATTCCCTTGTTCCAGACACTTTGTCACTGGAGCTGGGGCTTGTTCATAGGAGCCCTAAATAAATAGCTTAGGCCAAACCTCTGCACCCCACTAAAGCCAATCACACTTATTTGGAGCTAACCAATAAAGGAGGATGAGTGAGTCGGCCTCTGGTTGATTAACAATAAGTATTGCTGAAAGGGAGCTGCTCAAACAAGTGCTCCTCTCCTACCCAGGCTGCCTTTTACTTCAAATGCTGATTTAAGTTCAGATATTACTTTAGCCCTTCAAGGTTTGGATTAAAGGGGACGCTAGCTGAATAGCCTCAGCAGTTACAGGAGGTATCTAACTGCTTGTTTTGTGTAGGAAAAAACCTTCTTCTTTAAAGAATGTGAGAATTGGCTTAAAATTTTAAATTTAGTTTAAAGTTGGACCCCCTGTTTTTTAAACCCTGACTGTATTTAAACCCTAGCTGCAGTTTGTTTTGTTTTTCCATTTTATATGACAAAAACTTGCCCAAGATTTAGCTTTATCTGTGAACTCACTCCCTTTTTCCAGACACTTTGTTACTGGAGCTGGGTCTGCTAGTTCGCAAAGCTGAGGAGAAGCAAACTTTTCTAATGTTGTCCAGCAAAATGGAAGAGCTGGAGCCAGTTTACACATGCAGGTTCTGTCGTTTGAAGACATTGGCAGTATACAAGCTTGCACGTTTGAGCAAGTTTCCATAGATTAAACAGCATTGACAGTCATTTCAAATTACCCTACATCTCAAAAATAACTTTCAGTCCATATATCAAGTCACGAGCCATCAAGGGTTGACAAATTAAGTGATGAGAAATCAAATGAGATCTGTGCATATGAGAACCAGCCCAAGGTGGATGAAGCTGGATCAAATGGAAGGTAGAACAGTAAAAAGAAAGCAATTTGAACTTTATATGGCTCTGCTGTCAGGTAATGATACATTGCTTACTCTAAAACAGAATTTCTTAAAAACAGTGAATCAGTGTAGAAGAGTGCTACCATCTGAATGCATCATGAATTCTATATAAGAATAGCCATGCTGGATTAGACCAATGGTCCATCTAGTCTGGCATCCTGTTTCCAGTGGTGGTCAGTCAGGTGCCATGGGAAAACCCATAAACTGGACCCACTGGTGGACTGTATTCTGCCTCTAGAACTACAGGTCCCATTCACCTATCATGGCTGATAGGCAGCAATAGACCCCATCCTTCATAAAGGTATCCAAATCTCTTCTTAATCCATCTAAACCAATAGCAATTAAAACATCTAATGGCAGTGAGTTCCATGTCAACTACTCATTGCCTGAAACAGTACTTCCTTTTTAAAAAAGTCTGCTGTTGGATTACATATGGATTAACCTATTCATACCCATATGTAGTTGGGCAATATTGTTAAGGACTCAGTAACACATGCCTTGAGATCATCCACTGATTCATGTTCCAACTTAATATGAGTCATCATGTGTCAACAATGTCCTTCTACTCTCTAAATTAGACATACAGGGTCATCCCTGTACTAAAGAATAAATCAACACAAATCTGACATTAAAAATTAAAATATTCAGAAACCAGTGAGGGGACTTCGTGTTGGTGATCCTAAGGACACTGTACTCATTCAAAAGAACTTCAAAGCTAGGATCCAGCCAGAAAGTGCTGAATTAGAGTTCATTAACGCATTCAAGAGTTAAAAGGGATCTTGGATTCCTAATGCACAGTAGGTGCTAACATCTTTCATATCCCATTCTTAACAAAAGCTAATTTGTTCTACTATGTCATTTCATCTTGCATTAGACTCGATATGTATTCTGCTTTGCTGTTGTTAGCTGGGAATGTCTTGTGCCCAGTCTTTAGGAATGGATTACTCCTTTGACTGGATCTTGTTTTACACTCTCTTTGTATACAAGATCAGGCCCAATGGTTGTACATTTCATGCACCTGAAGAAATGAGCTCTGAATCACAACAGGTTGTGCTGAAATAAATTTTGTTAGTCTTTAAGGTTGCCTGGCTTCTGTGTGATAGTATGTCTATGGCTTAATATTACTCTTTTACCTTTGGTAACTTTTCTACAAAGAAACTCCTAAAAGCTGCTGCTGCTACTACTACTACCACCACGACCACCACAACCACCACGACCACCACCACTAATCCTGTTATCATTGGAGCCCTTGGAACAATGCCCAGAAGTCTCAAGAAACACCTGGACGTCCTGGGCATTGAACAAATAACACTGGCTCAGCTCCAGAAGATGGTGTTGCTAGGAACAGCAAGAATCCTGCGAAGATACATCTGCAATTCCCAAGAACTTGGCTAGAGCTCAAATTGCAGAACGCCATACACCAGTCAGATATCTGACTGTGACAATAATTCTCCTTCTCCTTCTCCTTCTCCTTCTCCTCCTCCTCCTCCTTCTCCATTGCAAAATTAAACTGACAGTTAAACAAACTGCATACAAAATTAAAAACAAATTTGTACAAATCAGCACCAGCAAATAACATTAGCTATATCTTGGAAAAGATTTAAGAAAAACATGATAGTTTTTTTCATGACCTTGCTGGGCAATAAATTTCACAGAGTGGATACCACTGCAAAAATGTCTTGTTCAATGTGTGTTTTTTTGGGGGAAAATCTTTAGATTTCTTGCAAACTATGCAACTGTTACATCTTTCAAGGCTGCTCTAGTATATTTTCTGGATGCTACCCACGTGAAGACAAAAAGCAGGCACCCATCATTTTTATCTTGATCCCATAACTTTGTGTGTGACTGCAAAAAGCATGTATCTCTGTTCTGTATCTTACATTTAATTTTTTCCAACTTTAAATCTCTTGGAAATGACAAAAGTAACTGACGCTTCTATAAAGCAGGACATCAATCAGATCTTCCATGCCTTTTGAATTGCAATAATAAAAGGAACATTTTTTTTCAAGTAGAGAGCTGTCTCTTTTATTTATAGATTTTTCAGCTAGAAATGAGATGGTAGTAAAATGTTCCCTTCTATATCTTTTTCACTGTATGAAAACAGGGTTACAGATCAATTGATTTACCATCACAATCGATTAGGTGACTTTCCTACTATCTCTCTTGTGGCAATAGACAGGCGCTTGTATAGATCTTTCATTAGAGAAGTCATTGAAAAGCTAAGGTTCATTGGAAACCTAAATGCCTTGTAGCTGACTCATTAGGCCATTAACCAGCCATTAATATTGTTTAACCCTCAAAGCAATGGAGATAAAATAAATTTTCATGTTATTGGATCCAACATTTTTTTAAAATAAAACCTTTTGAAAGGCATATGTAGTGAGCTCATATTAATATTGATTGCAGTGAACAGTATTCCATACGTGGATTTATGACGAGTCAGTCTGGTGTAGTACTATAAACTCTGGCCATTTGCAGGGATCTGTTCTCAGGATCACTGCAAATGGCCAAATCTGTGAATACTGGGAGGCAGAGTTCTGCCGATTCCTTGCAGCAAAACAACCAAATTCACTGCATGCCACAGTGGAGGTAAAAACCACATCATGTGATTGGACTGTGAATAACTGAAATTGGAAGTCATGAATCCATTAATGGTGAGAGGCTGCTGTACCAATGACACTTAGGTTCAAGTAGGTACTTTCAGCTGTGAAACTTAAGAGACTGGCCTTGGGTGAGTCACTCTCAGTCACAAGGGTGTCGTGAGGACCAACCCATCTGTGTTTTCTTTCCTGCTCTACCATTTAATCCTGTTGGATTAACACATGGTATTGGGATTTGAAAAGCCAGTAAATGTTGATGTACTTATTTTATTTAGAAAATTTATATGCTGCCACTTCAGGGGCCTGTTTGACACAGCCGAAAACATAAAATAGGATAGAATATTAAAATAAAAATAAAATTAAAAAATTAAAAAATTGACAAACTATTTAAAACCCAGAGTACAGCAAAGCATATTGATCCTGCTTCCGAATCCACTGGATCCACCTAACACTTTCCAGTCTCTACACTGGCCCTGTTGACTAGAATCTTCCATGGCTCCATCCATACCTTTCCAAACTAAATTCTTGTTCTACCTATGACATCTTGAAGCCTTATCCAGAGACCCGTTGTTGTTAAAACCAACTGTTGGCAGTCTGAGGTACTGTGAAACTGTATCTTGGCTTTTGGCCAGAGGAACAGGTGTGGTGAATCATATATCCTGCCCAGTGATAATAACTCTTCCCCCTTCTGTGTCTTTATGTATCCATGTACATTTATTTCTACTAACATTTGAATCTAATGAAGTGGGCTCTGGAATGTGGGAGTTTATGTCCTAATAAGTTGGTTTCTCTTTCAGGTACCACAAGACTGTTTGTTGCATATCCTCCTCTATAGATCAGCCTCTTCATATCACTCTAGGCAATAGTTTTGACAATGCAGTGTCAATTCAGTTATACTGCCAAAGTCCCATAGAGGCAAAATCTACCTATATAAAAGACAGTTATGATCACTCATTTATGTTCTAGCATGACCAAGTGACAAAACCCAGGACAGAATTGTTGTAGCTATTCGATTCTCTCTTTTTGGGGGTATCTTTTATATGTGTGTGTGTGTGCACCTGGAAGTCATGGTGAACTCTGGTGATTGACCCCTACTGGGGGCCTGGAGGATATTCAGAGAGATTGCTGAATAAAGCCTGCCCCCGCCTCCTACCTCTGATATTTCAGGGAGGTCTCCCATCCAAGTACTTGCCAGAGTCAACCCTGCTTAGCTTCTGAGATCTGATGAGATAGGGCTTGCATGGGCTATCCAGCTCAGGGCTAAATATTTGATTCTCTCTCAGTTGGCTGGGGTCCTGGTAATTCATGCTTGTAGAGTTTGTTTGACCCATTTCTTTGAAATTTTACCACCATGGCCCTAGCCTTCTTATATGAGATATTTAACAGTTCCTCATTATGCTAGGGCATTTGCTCTAGCCTGTGTTAACATTAACCCCTCTGAAGTACTGTGTGGGAGGCTTTGTAATATTCCCTATTCAGATTGTCTTTGCCCTTGTGGCCAGAGTAAAATTGATACTTTATCTCATAAAAATCTGGAATGTTCCTCCTTTTTTTACTGTTTTAAGGAATCACTGGATTTTACCTGTTTTGTCATGTTTATTATTTGATATTTTTAAAAGGGGTATTATTTCCTATCTGATGCTAGATATTGGTTGCTAAATTCCTGTTTATCATATTTTCCTTTAGAAACTAATTTAGTAAGTACTCTTGTTGTCACTACTCAAGCACTATTGATCAGAGGAACTCTGAAAAGGAAAGGAAAGGAATTGGGCAGGGTCACCATGGATGGAGACTATATGTAGTCCCCTCCCTCACCAGTAGAGTCCTCCCACATAGGTGGAAGAGCCATTCGTGTGTGGGGGGGGTAAACTAGGGGTCAATAGCCTCTACAGTAGGTTTGTTGAAATAGGTGCATATAAACAGCATGATCTCTGGCCTTGTGAGAACAGAGTCCACATGCACAGGAAGCACTTTCATGGGGGCTCCATCCCTTTGGTTGAGAATGTTTGAAAAAGCAGTGTTTCTGATAATAAGTCTATGTGTGTACAGTTTGTAGGTGTGGTAAGCTCCATGCTTATGAACTGGTGACCATGCATGGTCAGGAGAACTAGGACATTCATGCCCATTTGCCTTTTACATACATTGATTTCAAAGCATGTAATGTTGTGTGTTGGGGGCAATTGTAGTAGAACTGAGACATTCCCTCCATTTCTGGCAGTATCTGGTTTGACCCCCACTGGTAGAGTTCTAGTTTAGCGTGGGGGAAGTGGAGAATTAAACTTCATCTCTTGGGATTATCACAGTCTCTACAGTCTTATTTCCAAACAAACACTGTGTATCGCACTTCTCATATTGGACATTTTGCAAATATGAATTGTAAGTGGCAATTAAAATGGGAAAACTGGAAACATTCAGTGCAGAGGAAGAAAAAGTAAGCATATGTTCTGAAAAATAACACTTCTTCCAGTATATTTTGTTTGGCACAGAGCCACTAAGATTGTGGTTATTATCAATAAGCTAAAGCAACCGAGTTTCTTGTTTTTTATGATACAGAAGTTAATATAAGCAGAACACTTTCCTTGCTTTACCACCTTGCTAACCTCCCAGCATGTCAGCTATAATGAATGCACCAGTTCTCACATATAATCTTTAATAAGATCACTTGCTTTAAAGTGTGGCAGTCAATAGGCCTGTTTTGCAGGTGGAGATCTCTACAGGAAAAACAGCCCTAACACAGTATCAACTTTTTTTTTCTTTTGGCAGTACAAAAATAAAGCCTAGATGGAGGTGGGTAGGGAACATCTGTACGTTTATGGACAGATGTGCATGAAGGAATGAGAAGGGGGAAGGGTGTACAGCTAGAGAAACAAGACACACAGGGAAAGTATCCTGCACATCTTCAGATAACCATGAAGAATTAAAGTGTCAGGAAAGGGAGAAAAACGTCTTATTTCTGATTTTAGTTTTTGTTAGTTTTAGTTAGATCCAGGTGGCCAGCCATGTTGTTCTGAAGCAGTAGAACAAATTTATAACCTTATATAACCATCTCTCTCTCTCTCTGTCATCTATCCTTATATAACCTTAGCTTGTTATTTAGTTTTGTCTTTGCACATCTTCATCATGTTACATGTTAATGTGCTGTTCAGCCCCTGTCTATAAGATTGAACCTTACCTTCCATTCCAATGTATTTGAAAAAGTGTGCATGCACGCAAAAGCTCATACCTTGAATAAAACTTTGTTGGTCTTAAAGGGGCCACTGGACTCTAAATTTGTTCTTAGTTTTAGTTAGTGGGTCTTGAGGGCTGGACATTTTTTTTTTTTTTACCGAACGTTAAGCGTTTGGACAATGTCAGCTGCCTTAGATATGTCTCTGCTGGGAAAGGTGGGGCAGAAATTATCCAGATAAATAATAAAGGTAATGATCAAGGCAACCAGTGATGTTTTTAAAGGGGTCTGGATTCATAGCTGCTGAACCTAATGCATTGTAAAAAGACCCCTTAGGCAAAGTCTCCCCATGTCCTTAATGGCTGATTGAAATATAATCTCTCTACATAAGGAAATAAGCTGATAGAATCCTGAAGTGACAGAGTGAACCATAATGCTTCATCCTGCCACTTATAAATGCTTCACAGTGTAAAAAATTCCTTAACTCCTCAGGGAAAGAGTACCTAGCCGTAGTCCATTTCCTCTCAAGAAAGGGTTGGGAAATTTTGGCGGTGTAGCCTGGAGGTGTTGGGGTTTGGGGAAGGGAGGGACATCAGCAGGGTATAATAGCATAGAGTCTAGCCTCCAAAGTAGCCATTTTCTCTGGGGGAACTGAACTTGGTCTTCTGGAAATCAATTGTAATAGCGGGAAGTCTCCAGGTGCCACCTGGAGGTTGGCAATCCTACCCTTAACATAGAAGAACTTTTTAGGTAAAAATGTTCTCTAATACTTATGATCTGAAACAATATAATCACCCCTATGTAAACCAGGCTTCTGCCAACCATCTGGAGGTGGAGCGATGTGGCTTGAATAGATGTGGCAGGATTTTATCTATGGAAGCACACAGAGTGATTGCTTCCGAACAGAGGATTTGAGTTTTCCAGTTCTAAGGTTCTGTGGGGCTTCAGGCAAAAAGCCATTGGTTGATTCCTATTTACTGGAAGCTTGTGGTGGGGGGCAGAGGTCAGGACAGAGGAGGAAGGCCTCTTGCTTATCCCCACAGCTCCACAAAAGATCTGATAAGAGGCAGTAATTAAACTATCCTTTGAACGCCTGACTTGAATGACCAATAATCCTCCATTAGTGGCTGGGGATGAAAACTAAGTGGATAGTTTATGGCAGTTATCCTGGGCTTGTGAGTAATAGGACTGATGGGCCACAGTCTGATCCAGGAAGGGAGTTCTTATTTGTTAAATCCCTTTTGCATTTAATGTTTAGGGTGCTCCTCCCAATTAATATATATCTGAAGGTCCTCAGTGAAAAGAGACACGGATGTTTCCTGGAACCATGGGAATCTTGAGTACGGGGTATAAAGAGGGTGTGCAAGAGGGAGAATTGCCTTGAGGTCCCGGTGATCTATATCGGGCCATCGCATTTAGCGTTGTGTGCCTCACTCCGCAGGCGATGTCCCAGCAAGAGAAAAATTGCCTACAGTTTCTTCATAAGGGCAGCACACTTGGAAACCCAACAAAAGCGATGCAGGGAGCCTGGCTTCATGCATGCATCAATAAAGGTTGCCATGCAACCTATTGTGCACATTTTATCAGCAACAGATGGACTTTTAATGCTCTCCTAATCCATATTTTAAATACTGCTTCTATGTAGTGCCTAATAAATTTTATTAAAGGAAAGAGAGAAACACCGTAGCGAAAGTTGGTGGCAAAGCTATGACTGAAATCATGCACTAAGAGAGCCGCTTCTGGGGAAAAGGGTCTGAAAACTCTCAGTGATAAATCATTCCGTGATGCATTTTTGCAAACAAAGGTAGAGCCACCCTCATATTGGGGTTATGGCTTCCTTCTGATGTCACGTTCTCCGTCTTCATAGGTTCAGACACCTGTGAAGTATAATGAACATCTTACAGATGGTAAGCAAAAGGGTCAAAATACTTATTGTAAGAAGAGTCTCGCTGAATCAGTTCAGCATTCTCTTCCCAGCAACGGCCACTCAGATGTCCCTGGAAATTCCCAAGCAGAGAATGAAAATGATGGACTCTCTGAGTTGTTTCTCTAGAATCTGATACTCCTAGTGATATTGGAGCTCCAGTCACGGAACACAAGATGTGCAATTTGGTCTTGAAAAAGAGCCATGAATGGGAGTGGGATCTGAACTGGGGCAGCAGAGTTGGGGAAGAAATAGGGTTTTAGTTCTTCCTCTCTTGCTAACGAGAAATGCCCTCCCCCAAGTCTGTTTTAAGCTCTGGAAGGGAAGAATATAATTACTCAGGGGATTGATCCACAGATAGAGAAGGTGTTCTGGTCTTCCCAGTCCAGATCTCCCTCTCCCTGCTTTTTAGGGCCCAATGATACATCTAAAGATCCAGTCCCAGACTTCTACCATCACATGCAGTTTGATCCTCAGAAGGGCATCATATCTCAACATGGAAGTTTCATGTGCTTTTTCATGGCTAATAGCAATCAATAGGTCTATCTTCTATGATTGTGTCTAATGCTTTTTAATGCTACCTGAGCTGATGGCCATCACCTTATTTTGTGGCTGCAGATTTTATACATGTCGTTTGTTCGTTATGTGAAGAACTTTCTTCTGTCTTGTCTCGAAGCTACTGAAAAGGAGCTTCTTTGACCGAGCACTCAGAGCTCTAGTATTGTAATTATTTAGTTTGTTCATTTATAGTCAGTCTTTCTCACTGAGAATCAGGGTGGATTACACAATAAAAAGCAATACAATCAGAGCGGTATGCAGTCCTGTGGGACTGCAAAGTTAGAGTAGTGCCCTAAACAGCATCTCTCTCTCACACAAAAGAGAGTACAAAATACACAACAAATAATGATAAAAAACTGGATTACAAAACTAGAGAAGTAGTGTAACAATATGGTGCATACAATAAAGAAAGTGATGGCAGTTACCTAAAATTTGACAGACATTATCTTTGACCCTGTTCCCTTTATTGAAAGCTCCCCATTCTGTTTTGTACATTCTGTGGGACAGTAAAAACACGGGACACCTTCTGACCTTGCCGGGCAGTGTGTTTTACCACATGTTAGCCACAGCAGAGAATGCTCAAATGTAGGCAATTGTCTATTTGTAAGGTGGCACCTTGAGCATACTGAGAGAGGTGATTCGATAGCAGGGGTCCCTAACATGGTGCCCATGGGTGCCATGGTGCCTGCTAACACCATTTCTGGTGCCCACCAAGTGTTTTAAGGAAGTAGGTGGGGCCAGGTAGGGCTTCTTCCCAGCCAAGCTTCTGATTGACTACTGGAGAGCTGATTGGCTGTGCAGATTTTCTAAAATGTTGCTTTGGCAGCAGCTACCACTGCTGCCATTAAGTTGAGGCAATAATTTTGTGGCTGGTTCCACCTCTTGCAGCAGCCATTTTGTGTCCGCCATTTTGTTGTTGCACCCATAATTCCATGTCAAAATTCCAGATGTGCCCACAGGCTCAGAAAGGTCGAGGACCCCTGTCCTAGAGATATGTGGGTCCCTTTCTCTAAATGATGTTGGACGAAAATTGCATTGTATCTGCAGTCTTTCACGTGCTTTAAGAATTCTCAGTACAATTCCTTTTAAAAATAGATTTAATCTGAAATTGATTATTTTTGATGAAAGCACCCAAACAATGATTGTAACATGATGTTTATGGTCACTATTATTGATAGAAAATTATTGAGTAAGGGGAAGCTTTAAAGCCAGTCTTCTGATCCCGATTTATTGCTTGCCAAAATTGACTGGAGTAATAAACTGTGTTCAGATACAAGTCTATATGTAAAGCAATATAGTGGAATTAATCTGCCAATATAATCAGTCATCATGAAACTTGTCTTCAAAAGAATGGGATGACTGTGTAGGACATTATATAAGCATGTGCCATGGGGAACAAATGTAACATGTCCAGAATAAAGAAATAGGGTCCTTTTTTCTTTTCAGGAGACCAGATTTCAAGTTCAAAAATATGTACTGATGTTCACCTACGTTGTTGTGTCTGCAGACCAATACTTTCTTATATTTAGAAATGTTACATTGCAAGCTAGCACCAATATGAGTTTAAAAGGGCCTGGGTCCAAGCATTGGTTCCCAAAACAAACATAAGGTTTGGGAAGAGAGTTGACATGTTGTGTAAAGTCCTATTACAATCAAATGGGCCATCTCTGTTTTCAGAATTAAAGAAGCACATTCATATCTCAACCATAAGAAGAGAATTTTATCTAAGAGCCCCATTGGATCTAAGTGATGTTCCATCAAGGTGACTGAGGACAATATCAAGAGCTATTTAAAGTCAGTGTACTGGAAGAATGGATGAAACTTTCCTCAGTTCTGCTTCCCCCATTATACTGTGCTAAAGAGTAGCGCCTATTAGCTAACTATGTGAAGGTCAGCCCCCCCTCCATTGAAAACGGAAGGGTTTCACGTGCCCAATTTAGGGACTGGATAAAAATTGGACCCATTACTGAGTCATAGAAAAGGGGAAGAAAAAACTGGCACAAAGCATTTCCCTTAAGCAAAGACTATCAGGAAAGAATAATTCTCTCTGACATAAGTAGAAAATAACCAAGGCTTCAGAATTTTGACTAGTGTTTACATGCCACAACATTCTCATATCTCATACTTTTTTTTTTACTAAGCATTGCTTGTTATCATAACAGTCATTACTATGCACAGACACAGTACATCGTGTCAAAGATGCACTGATTAACTCGGTATTATGCAACGGCGTTGCGTATTTGAATAGAAATCTGAAAGTCGACTTGGCAAGAAGTATCTTGTCAAATGAAAGGCTCAATATTACGACTTGACAGAATACATCATTATAGCTGCTTAGAATGGATCTTGTCAATGTGCAGCATAAAGCCATTAGCACTAAGATTCTTGACATGATCCCAATTTGATAGTCCTATACTGAGATTGAAGTCACACAGTTTATATTATGTTAAGAGATCCATGTAATAGGAACTCATAGATCTCCCTTCTCCCCCTGCAGTTTATTTTGCTGAGGATAGAACATGGAAAAGATGATGTTCTGACTGAATCCTCTTGTGTTGGCTTGTGAATTCTTTTTAGTAATGGAGACACAGGATGCACATGTTCTGGATATTGGGCTACTGTAATCGTGCTGCTAGATTTTCCTGTGTGGATGGGAAGATCCATGATGTGAATGATCCAGAAGTACAACGTCCAATGGTGTCTGGATTCATTTATTGTGTGTATGAAGACTACAGACAGAGGAGACTACACTGTTGTTTGTGAATGTGTCTGAGGTCTACACATACAGCCCTCAAATTCTACATGCAAATGAATCAAAGGGCATTAGGGTGTTCCTGTCCATGAGTATGGCAGTGTGTGCAGAGGAACTTCTCCTGTGATTTGTTTTGAAGGCTTTGCATGCTGTAATCTGATGGGAGGCCATACTTGGTGATTGGGGAACAACAGTGGGAGGGCTTCGGGAGTTTTTGCTCTGCTGGTGGACCTTCCAATGGCACCTGGTTTTTGGCCACTGTGTGACAGAGTGTTGGACTGGATGGTCCATTGGCCTGATCCAACATGGCTTCTCTTATGTTTTTATGTTCAGGCAAGGGGTCTGCGCAAAATGAGAACCAGTGTGGTGTGTTAATTCAGTCCCCTTAAGCATCCCAGCCCCATCACTCGTTGGCAAATAGAAGGGGAAGTCGTGGAAGTAGTGACAGACTTCATGTTCCTGGGATCCAAGATCACTGCAGACGGTGACTGCAGCCATGAAATTAAAAGATGCCTGCTCCTGGGGAGGAAAGTGATGGCAAACCTAAACAGCATGATAAAAAGTAGAGACATCACTCTGCCAACAAAAGTCTGCATGGTCAAAGCAATGGTATTCCCAGTAGTAATGTATGGCTGTGAGAGTTGGACTATAAAGAAGGCTGAGTGCTGAAGAATAGATTCTTTTGAACTATGATGCTGGAAAAGACTCTCGAGGGTCCCTTGGACTGCAAGGAGATCAAATCAGTCAATCCTAAAGGAAATCAACCCTGACTGTTCCCTGGAAGGCCAGATGCTGAAGTTGAAGCTCAAATACTTTGGCCACCAAATGAGAAGGGAGCACTCACTGGAGAAGACCCTGATACTGGGAAAGATTGAAGGTCAAAGAAGAAGGGGATGGCAAAGGATGAGATGGTTAGACGGTGTCACCGATGCGATGAACATGAAATTGAGCAAACTTCAGAGGACTGCAGAAGATAGGAGGGCCTGATGTGATCTGGTCCATGGGATCACAAAGAGTCGGACTCAACTGTGCAACTGAACAACAAAAGCAAGAGGTTTTTGTTGGTCTTAGGATTCCCACCCAAGTGAGTACACAACTGTCAGTAGGAAAACACAGACTTCTACTTGATATGAATTAAACACTTTATTGAAAGGCATTACAGTGTAGTACACTACAAAAGCAAAGTGTGGTTAGAGTGTTAGTAGTTTGTGGTTAGAGTGTTGAACTAGGGAGACCTCATTTCATATCCTGTAGGTTGTTGAATAAGAGAAATGCAATCACATGTCTGCCTTGGTCACTGGTGGTACGATTTGGTAAAAAGAGGTGCAATCTGATCTAGAGATAGAGACCAAGGTTCAAATCCCCATTCAGCGTGAACCTCATTGGGAAACCATGGGGCAGTCACTGCTTCTCAACCTAATGCTATGTCAAAGATATTATGATCAAATGAGGAAGACAAAACTACATGCTGCTGCCCTGAGCTCTTTGGATCACATGTACTGGAAATGTTCTGTAATTATGATTGAGAATCTGTGTAGTGTAGTGATTAAAGTGTCGGAGTAGGACCTGGGAAACCAAGGTTTGAATCCCTACTCCACCATGGAAGCTTGCTGGCTAGACCTGGGCCAGTCTCACACTCTCAGCCTAACCTACATTACAGGGTTGTTGTGGGGATAAAATGGAGGAGAGGAGAACTTTGGGTCCCCATTGAGGAGAAAGGCAGGAGATAAATAAATAATTTCCCAAAATCCAGCAGGAAAGGATATTAATTTATTATTTAACACTGGTTAGAGATGGCCCTGTTGATATTTCAGAATTTTTTGGACTGAGGACATCATGGAGAAAGCATGGATTAAGTTGCCCCAGGCTAGTCTGATCTTGTCAGATCTCAGAAGCTAAGCTGGGTTGGCTTTGGTTAGTATTTGGATGAGAGATCACCAAGGAAGTCCAGGGTTGCTATGTAGAGACAGGCAATGGCAAACCACCTCTGAATATCTCTTGTCTTGAAAAACTAACTGGATCGTAAGTCAACTATGACTTGATGCCACTTTATATACACATTGACTGAAAGGCAAATTTTTGTAAGTTTACGAATTAAATCCTGAGATAAATGCTTGGGAGATTGGATATCGTATTTATTGCAGGGGGATTTATATGCAGCAGCAAGCATAGATTTCCCAACTGCATATTTTCTGTACAAAGCTGGGGATGTGCATACCTCAGCTGTTCCCCACCCTGCATTTTGCTTTGCAGCTCCTGTTCCTAGCTTGTTCCCCTCTCCATCTGGGGTCCTAAGACATGTTTCCAAGTTAAGTTAAGACAATAAGTAGGCAGAGATACTTCAGCAGGAAAAAACAACAACAGGTGGTGTTAAGTACCCTGTGGTCCACTGATCATTTCTTCCTTGGCCCTGTAGCATACTGGTGGGAAATGGAAGGCTGGGGGTTTCCGTATGTGAAATTCTGTCCTAGATTTGGTTGTAAAGAAAAAAAGAGGTAGCTTATGAGACTTAATGATACAGATGAGAGATATGATATATGGAGAAAATTTCACAGAGATGTGTGCATTTGGAAGACGGGATCATGATGGACCACCCAAGACAGTTGTGTTCTACTTAATAAAATAGATGTGTGTAAATATGGTTGCATGATGTAATGGTCTATTTCAAAAATGCAACAATCCCTTGACTAATGAAGTGTGTATGGCAAAAATGTTGTAATGCAATATAAAAATCTAATATTAGGAGTAAAATCTATGAATAGGTAAATGGTATCAAGAGGTGATATTTTGTTGTTTCCATACAGACATTTGCTGAATGTCAATGTTCACCACTAATATTAAAATGTAAAGCTGTTATATATACGGCTTTAGATGTTGAACCACAATCAAGTTAAAGTATAATTACTGAACTCTTCACCAGAGGTTTGTTTTAGAGGGACCTGCTGTAATTTTGTTTACTTCATTTGGTCCACACCAGTGGAAAGCCTTTACGAATGCCCACAAAATCATCTTAGCGACAGCATTAGAGTGTGCTTTGTTTTTCAAACACACATGTACCGCACAAACAAAGCAGCTTCACAAACGCTACATTTATTTCCAAGGAATGAAGAATCCCTAACTTCACAAAACTGTTATCTGAACCAAAGTGACTTGACAGCTTTTATCTCAATTCCTTGACTACTGCTTAAGAGGATTAGTGACACCGGGTAGCTTCATGAGAGTAGCTAACGGTAAAAGGATCAATTGCAACTCATAGCTAAAAATCAATGAAATGTGTCTCAGTAAATCGGACTTATCCTCAGGTCACCGCAGAGAATGCATTACCCTGCCCTTATTTAGTTACACGATTAGAGCCCAGAAATGATCATAAATGAGACTCCTTCAACTCCTTTGAAATAGATAGTCTTCAAATTTTTGTTGCAATTAGAGGTTAAGAAGCTTCAGAAGAGTGAGCCAGTGAGATGCCCTCTTGCCAAAACGGATCCTGCTGTTTTAGTGATTATTTCAAGCTCTCTGCGGCGGGAGGCAGATGAAGGATCACATATTTATCAGTGTGCGAGAAGAGGAGAAGTCAAGGAGAATTTCCAAACTAAAGCGTGGTGTCATGTTAGAGAACAAACATACAGCCAAAAAAAGGGGAAGTTATATTTGCACTTAAATATGGCACAGCGTGGTTCCTCCATGTTCTATGGAGTAGATGTCCATGCTGTACGGATAACTGTATAACCAGTAATGAGGCAAGATTTGCGGGGTGGCAGAGGGAGTCCCACTGGGCCACACAATTGAAAGGAAGGAAGAAAGAAAAGGATTAGTAGATCCGGTGACCTTCTGGAAGAAAAAAGAAAAGAAAAGGAAAGAAAAAAAAAGAAAAGAACTGGAAATCGGAGCAGGCTATGGGTGGTTATAGACCATCATTTTGCTCTCCAGTTTACTATACATTCATCCCTTATGTACTGTTTAAAAACGGTGGAGGACCTTGCAGTCTCTGGAGTGAGATTAGTTCTTTTGTTTCTTTAATTTTATGAATAGCTTGCAATATTAGAATTGTTGATTAAAGTGGGTTCAATGGATTGTAAACTTGCCAAGAGAGCCTTTGGTCTGAGAATTGGAGACATTAATTTAATAATACATGGATAAATTACCATTGGATAATATGATGTGGACAACCAATTTCATCTTGGAGTGAGAGAGAAAGTTTGGGATTTTGCGTAGAGGTCGTTTGTTTTTTTTACATGTGGTGAAGTTGTGGTTTAGGATTGGGGAACACTGTTTCCTATTGCTCCTCTGTTATATTATGATAGTATATGAAAACTTTCTTATATTACAAGCTGTGCTAGTTAAGGGATTGTGTTATTCTGAACAAAGCACAAACATTCAAGATTAAATTCAAATTCAGTTCTTTAATATGTAAAAAGCTGTTCTATTTGCCTTTTCATGCCTCAAAATATCACAATATTATCCACACTACTCTTCTTTTTTTTAAATAACCCCATAGTGTTAGAATGTAAATAACTAGTATATCTCTGTAATTGCTTCTGCCAGTAATTACTCATTGAGCATAACCAGAGAGTCGACCAGAGATATGGATACATATGCTAGGAAGCTGGAGAATGAGGACAGTTGTCTCTCTCCACTTTTATTAAATGGTGCCCTTTCCCACAGATTGCAAAGTTTTAAATTTGAGTTGTTGTGATAGGAAAGTAGACAGTTGGGTTACCAACCTCCAGGTGGTGGCTGGAGATCTGGGATCAGTTCATCTGGAGAAAATGGCTGCTTTGGAAGGTGGGCTCTATGGCATTATACCCCACTGAAGTCCCTCCATTCCCCAAAACTCACCCTACTCAGGGTCCATTCCCAAAATCTCCAGGTATGTGGAGCTAGCAACCCTAGCAGACAGAGAAGCAATAAACCATTTAAATACTATTAAAACAAGTACCTTGTTGTGTGTGGAGCTCTTGAATGGCTGCTGTTAGCCTACTTACAGCCTCTGGTGAAAAGGTTGCATTTTTTAATTATAATTTTTGTCCACCTTTTCAGCCTTAATTAGGGTTGCCAAGTCTTACCAAAGTAATAGCAGGGGGGTCCAGGGCTGTCTCTGGGAGTCCTCTCTCTCACGCCACAATGACACAGCCCGGAAGTGATGTCATCACTCTGGGCACATCGCCGGGCAATGCTCTGGTAATCACCCTGAAAACTCTATGGTACCATAGAGTTTTCAGGGTGATTGCTAGAGCGTTGTCTGGCAACATGCCCAGCATGATAATGTCACTTCCAGTCTGCATCATCGTGCCAGGCACGTTGGCCTGATCTGGCCACTTTGGGGGTGGGGTTTCCCCTGCCAGCTGGATCTGGACCAGCAGATTGGGCACCCTTTTAGCAGGGAAATCCCCGCCCCCTGGGGGGACTTGGCAGCCCGAGCCAAAATTGTCTCCAAAAGTGGTTCACAGAAATAAAACGATAATTAAAATCCAATAAACTGTTCTCATATGAACTGGAACTAGGAACGGTAGAAGGAGCTTGGCTGTTTCCTGACCTCCCCCTCAGGGCCCCATCAATGGCAGTTGGAAGCTGGACCTAGGTGCGGGCATGATGGCGGGTGCTTGGCTGCTCCCTGCCTTCCCTACCTTCATATTTATGACAGAAGCAGAAGCGAGTGAGGAGGATTTCATTCTGCATTTCAGCTTTCCAAGTGGACTTTGCCCTCTGCCCATGGATAGTGCTCCAGTTGCTTGCTGCTTGAGGTAATGGCCTCACAACTTCATGTATAGACCTACCTCATGGTAAGGTCATCTAGTCCTGGGAGTACCCACTGTTGCTGCAGAAAGTAGCATAGGTTTAGTGTAGTTGTGGCAGCTGGAGTCCTCCCCCATTTCTGTGGAGCCCTTATCTGTGGAACCCTTACTGTTAGGTAATGCCAGCTGTATAATTCTGACCGTCTGTGAAAAGGTTGGATTGTTCTGGCCTCTTGGTTAATGTTGCTCTTGGGCAAGAACTGAAACCCTCAGTGCTCCTTTAGTAGACCTACTATCTCACTGTTGCTTATTCATTTGCCTTTTCCATCTGGATCCTATCTAGAAGTATCTAGAAGGAGAGGATGAAATGACTGGAGCTAGTTGCTCCTGTTCTTTGCTTCTCTCACTGACTTGTTCAAAGAGATCAGCAAAAAAAGGCAGTGAAGAGAAACAGCAGGGTCACCCTGACCTGGATAGCCCAGGCAAGCCCGATCTTGTCAGATCTCGGAAGCTAAGCAGGGCTGGCCCTGGACTGGATGGGAGACCTCCAAAGAATACCAGGGTTGTGACATGGAGGCAGGTGATAGCAAGCCACCTCTGAACATCTCTTGCTTTCAAGCCCCACTAGGGGTCGCCAGAAGTCAGCTTGATTTGATGAGAAAAAAGAAACAGCAGGACCAATGGGATCCCCAAATCGGCAGTGGGCCCCATGTTTGTGGGGCATGGATTTCGGCATATGCCCATTTATGCTGCCCCACTATGACACTAGTCTGGAGAAAACAGCCATTCCTGGTTTATTGCAAGATGCTCCATGTCCTTCTGTAAAGGGTGGATACAGAGAATCAGGATCCCAACATAGGACCTGGAGAGGGAAGGGTACGCATGCCTGTGGCACAGCTTTGTATGAATGACCTGTTTCTTCTGTAACAGTGCACCATTGCCTCTTTGGTTTTTAAACACCAATGATTTTATTAAGATGTTTCATTCTCTGTAACAGTAAATAATGATAATAGAAATGAATGAGAGAAATTAAATTACAGCCCAGCTGCTGTAGCTTTGGGTCTCTATGGAGTTACTGAAAATTTAGCTTTTTATATTCTTCCAGCTTAAGAAGGTAGGAGACCGGAGGGGAGAACTTATGTAGGCATGGAATCTTAGAGCTCACCAGGTCAAAAAGGGCAGAAGAGGAATCAACACTTGTGCAAATTACTTTTGATTTGTAATAAGGTATTCTTTCATAATCAGCCTTCTGTTAAGAATGTGAAATGAAGCAATTGTTCATATCAATATTTATTAAATGCTTTTAAAACATTATTATTTTAAATTTGTGACTATATCGAACAATTCCCTTGTCATGCATATAAATGACTTAGGGGAGTAGCACACTCTTTACTTAACAATACCTTATAGATTTCTTTCTTTTTGTTTATCTAATATATGGTGATCCATAAAAGAAAGCTATTAGCTTTGGAATTAAAGGAGAAGATGGTGTTTATTAAGTAAGGAAATACAACAGTGTTACTTTGTAAGTGCCACGTATTCATTTCCATCATTAAGGACTGCTATGTGGAATGTAATAAAGAGTCTCTAAATATGGAATAAGAGAGAGCCAGCATGGGTGCAATAAACTTTTCACAATGAGTTCATAAGATTATAATAATTACGGATAATCTCGTTTGAACTGTTTTTACATTCGAGGAAGAAAAATAATTTGATGTCATTCTATTGGAAGAGTCACTGTAGAAAGACTCTGGGGTAATGCCAAGAAAACCCCCTTTTCACATTATGTGTAATATTAAAAATTAGGGCTGATCTATGAGACAGTCTTAGATCTAGTCATCTCCTCTCTAAAGATCCACCACATATTCCGTTAAGCCTCCATAATTATCTCCCCTTATCTGTGACAAGCCCAGGCTAATCAGTCTCTTAGGGAGTTTCCTGCAGACCATTGAGAAACGCGTGTACGCCTCACATTTCTTATCAAGCTATTTTGTACGTCACGGCGCATAGGAACTGACAAAAGTTCATTATCATCATCATCTAGATGGGAATGACTGCAAATTAAGAGAGGATCACAAAAAAACTCAGGGTTTTTTTTTTGGGGGGAGGGGGAGAAATATTGACAGGCTTGAAATGTAATCGAGAAGGTCTTAGTTAGGAATAAAAGCAGTCTATGGTCTTAGCTCACTTTAATCCCATATTAAAAGATTAGAAAAAACATCTGAAGAAATCAGAGATAGTCTAATTGCGGGTCTCGCCTTTAATCCTGCAAGTATACTCCCTCTTGGATACTAAGATCTGTCAGTATGAAGTCTTGGGTATCCTCCAAGGAAAAAGAAACCAGAAGGAATGGACATACAACATATTCTCTCATATTCTGAAGGGGGAAAAAAGGAGGGGGAAAAGGGAAAAGTTGATGATATCAAAACATACTGCACTATAAAATAGTAATAAAAAGTACAGTGCATTGAACTAGTCACTGCATTTACAAAAAAACTACCTTTTAAAATTGAGCACTCCCTTCTTTTGGATTCTAAGTGCAACTCTTCCCTTGCTGCTAGCACACTAATACAAATTCAGAGGAATTCCCTCTCATGGTTTCTTTATCTATGCTGGGTTATGTATAGTACTTTTCCACAATGATGTTTCCATATTCATGACAGATGTAGTTGGGAAAAATAAAAATGGAAAAAGCATTGCCATAACACTAATACTTTTATATTAAAGGGGAGGGGATTATAGGCTAGAAAACAGAACCAGAAATAAGAAAGAGTAAATAAGCCTTAATAGAATGTGTTAGGTTATCAACAGTTTTAGATGAGATGATTCTGCACAGTGGTTGGTTCCATTGCTTGGACTCCACTGTTTATTTAATATATTTCTTCAAAATATTTTTATCCTGTCTCATTTTCTCAGGTTCAAGGCGGGTGGCAATGCAAATCAAGATTCAAGGACACAAACACACAAAAACCGCAGACAAGTCCATTAAGTACAAAAACAAAAATGAACAGATTGAAAAACAGTTTCTTTTAAAAATGCAGCCAAATCTGCCCAAACACTTTACCCACCCTCAAACGCTATGTTGTGTACCATGATCATATTCTATTCACTGACTGGGATTGCCCATGTGACTCTTGCTCTTGACTTCCAGTCAGTTTTAGTGTTAGTGATGCCACCATGCAGCCAAATTGGATTGGGTATGTAGTGTCATGATGTCAATCCATTCATTTCATGATGATCCCTGGTTGGGTGGGACTGCAGATGATGTTAATGGCAGAAGAAAGATGAAATAGTAGCCACAAAAAAAGAAAAGGGTGCAGAAGCAGCTTAAGGGGAATCAATGGTGCGAAATGGTTCAGAAGGAAAAGTGAAAATTGAAACTGGAGAATATTCAGCGGAGCCCTGTTTTGAGATCAGTTGACAGAAGCTGGAACAGATGGACATCGATCTGAACCAGTGAAGTGTAATTATGGAATTCTACTCATGATCTCAGTGGAAAATAGTCGCATCCTTTCAGTCCATTTTTGTGGGTTTTTTAAATGGTGGAAGGGGAAGATACATGGCAAAGCTAAAATCTGTTAAAATTAGAATTCTTTAAATTGGACAATAAATATAAAAGAAAGTGGAAACTTCCACCGAAGGCCTAGAAAATTGTTGAGATTCATGTCTCTGAATTACGGAATGATGTATAGATAATAAACGTGGACCATATAAGTCTAAATGTGTGTTCTCCTTTTGCTGTTTTACATACAAATATAGTAGAGTATTAAATTATACCACATTTTGAGAGTTTAGTTTTATTTCAGCTATAAATAATTTTAGATAGGGCGAAGCCCTTTAAAGAATTTTAATAGGAATGTTCATATTTTATTAAGCACATTACATGTTTTTCTTAAGAGGGTTGTGGTTGAGTTGCTGCAAAGGATGAATGAAAGAATTCTGTAACTCAAAAGGCTGCTTCATGCATGGTATTTTTAACATGTATGAACAAAAGCATTTTACGGGCACATGTAAAATCAGAATTGCCTGAATCTAGCTTGGGATGTTTATGCACATGGAAGTCAGCTGAGGAACTATACAAATAAAAAAGTATTGCAGGCATGGTTACTGGCCTGATCTTGTAGCTTGGACTGTATGCATATAGCTCTAGTCATAGTTAATTAAAGTCCCTTCCAGTCCAGTTTTTGCTCTGCCCATGGGACAGAGATGGTGTTGGTTGCCTTGGTGGATGAACTCTGGAGACACCTGGATTGAGGCTGATTGGCGCTGCTGATACTCCTCAATCTGTCAGTGGCCCACTGCCTTGCCAATGTGGTGATAATGGCTGACCTCCTTTCTCCAAGGTCAGAGACAGAGGGTGGTGCTTGGGTGGGAAATATCTCAGTGACACGCACTGGAATGCGGTGTGCTACAAAGAGTGATTCTCTCCCCAATGCTGTTTAATATCTATATGTACCCCCTCGCCCAGATTATCTGGAGGTATGGGCTGGGTTGTCACCAAAATGCCAATGACAACCAGCTCTAACTACTGATGGACAGCTCTGCCCCAGAAAATCTGGACAGGGCATTACAGGCCATGGTTGGATGGTTACAACAGAGCAGACTGATATTGAATCTATCAAAGATGGACGTCCTGTACCTGGGTTGCAGGAGACTGGGATCAGGAAACAAGCTCCCAACCTTTGATGGGGCCCCATTGGTGCTGGTGTAGAAGGTGAAGAGCCTTAGGGTATTCCTGGATGCCTCGGTGACTATGGAGGCCCAGGTCACTGCCACTGCCAGGTCTGCCCTTGTTCATCTGAGACAGATTAGACAGTTGGCCCCATACCTTACCTCCTGGTATCTGGTTACAGTGACCCATGCAATGGTCATTTCCAGAATGGATTATTGTAATTCTCGCTATACTGGGGCTGCCCTTGACTCTGCTCCAGAAGCTGCAGCTAGTGCAGAATGCAGCAGCATGGGTGTTGACTTTGTCATCTGTGTGGACACGTATCCATCCTGTGCTGCGTGAATGGCACTGGCTGCCTATTGAGTACCAGACCCATTTCAAGGTGCTGGTGCTTACCTTCAAAGCCCTATACAGCCAGGGGCCTGTATACCTGCGAGATCACCTCTCCCCACATGAGTCTTGAAGAGTGTTACGATCTGCTGATCAACATCTACTGGTAGTCCCTGGCCCCAGGGACGTCCTTCTTGCCTCAACGAGGGCCAGGGCTTTTTCAGCCCTGGCCTCTGCCTGGTGGAATGAGCTCCCATATGAGATCAGGGCCCTGCAGGACCTTTTACAGTTCCTCAGGGCCTGCAAGATGGAGCTCTTCCACCAGGCTTTTAGTTGAGGTGGTGGGTGTCTTCCTTTTTATGTGTCTATTGGACCTCCCCTTCGGTGGATCAGATCTGAGTAATATCTGGAACCCAATTGTGACAGGTTCCATCTGTTGAGGCTCTGGTTGGGTATATAGAAGCTGCACTGTATTTTATCTGATGTATTTTAAGCTGTTTTTAATTATTGTATATTACATTTGATGGAACCTGCCCTGAGCTCGCTCTGTGGGGAGGGCGGGATACGAATCCAATAAAACAAAAATAAATAAAATATTTATGTATTTAGGAAGTTTTTATGCTGCCTTTCCAGTGAATCGGTCCAAGGGGGCTTATGAAATAAAACATCATAAAATATAAAACATTACAAGTTATTAACTAAGACCCAGGATTTAAAAAGTAGCCAGAGCATAAAAACTGATAATTTGGCAGTAGTAAATAACTGTTTTCGGGTTAAAAGTGCACTAAAATTGTGTTGAAAGATCAGCCCCTTAATTAAAGGCCTGGGTAAACAGAAACCTTTCAGGCCTGGCACCTAAAAGAGCAACACGGGCACCTGGCAAGCCTCCTGAGGAAAGGCCTTTCATAAGCGAGGTGCTGCTACTGATAAAGCCCTGGCTTTGGTTGCCACCCATCCTGCTTCTGAAGGCAGTGGCACAGAGAGCTGGGCCCATGTGGCAGATCTGAACTGAGGGTCTGGAAAATATGGGAGGAGGCGGTTCTACAAGTACAGGGCTCCAAGACATTTTGGGCTTAAAAGTTAAGAATCAGCACTTTGAATTGTACCTGCAAACAAATGTGATCATTTATCTGGGAAGGGAGAAACAGGGGAATAGGTTTGTTTTTGCACATTGCCTCCTGATCAGAGCTATGACAGATGATCTGATTGGGGTTATGCATGTACAGTCGGAGCTCCTAGCTGTGCCTAAAGTTGGGTTAGGGATGTCTCTGATCTAGAGAAAGTAAGCTGTGCTTCAGTACCATTAAGATCAGTGGGACAAGTTAATAACAATTGACTTAAATCCTATTCATTTACACGGGGCTAAAGCACGGGTAGCTTTCTATGGGCCGGGGTGAACAAACGCCCACAATGATTGCATAAGCCATGCAAATCCATGGGCCAGAGAGCTAGGATGGTTTGTGACTTCTTACCAATGGTACCTGTGATAGTATTCATGTCATACATAAAACTATTTTTAGTGAATGAAAATGTCATGGCTGAGACTCTGGGAATCCCTTTAGTATTCAGTATACTTGGGACTGCATTTCTTCATCCAAACAAAATTGCCTGCCGACATACCGATTTCTCTTACTTCTTGCAAGGCAACATCTGAGAGATGACAGAAAATGTACCAAAGGGCCATTCAGACAAGATACAGCACAAGGCTCCAGACTAGAGATTTGTTCCCTTTCTATGCAGAGCTGAAGGACTTCAGGTTTGCTCTGATTCTTAGGCCCGATCTGCATCTACCAAACTCACACTGGAACAGAAATTCCCATCTACATTGCATGCCACTTTCACTTTGATCGAGTGTTGCATTTTATGGCAGTGTCCAGACTGCATGCTGCTTTCACTTCGTTTGATCTCTGGTTTAATGGTGGCTGTCTGCATAGATTTATGGCCGTTTTATGGCCATTCGGGGGTGACTCTGCAGTCACTACAGTGTTGGCCTGGGATAGTTGAATGTGGTTTTGAACGGCATCCTTTTCTGTTCCAGTGTGGGTTTGGTAAAACAACAGCAAATGCTAAATGCAGATTGGCCCTTAAACTCTTGGTGGAGCAATGCCTGTATTCCCTGAGAGCTGTCCCTGGTCCTGTAATGTAGCAGTAGCTATATCAGTAAGCTTTCCTTGCTGAGTTTGCAATTACTCAAGAGTTCAAGCACTTTTAACTGTCCATGAATTTTTTTTGTTTCAGGTATTTTAATCTTAGATAGTTAGCTGAACTAGTTACAGAAAAAAGTAGGCTAAAGGTGGAGATTGGCCTTCTTATCTTGCTTTCCCAGATGTATCTCATATGCACCTGCAGATTAGCTCATATATTGCTTATCTAGTTAAGAACCAATCAGTTCTCTAGATAGTATCACATGACTATGCTAACGAATCAGTATCCATATTGCTTATCTCTTATTAGTTATGAACCAATCACTTTTAAAAATAATATCACATGATTATGACAGACGAGGGTTAGAGATAGGATAAGAACTGTTTTTTTCCTATACATTTGTACTCCTGTGACAAGCAAATCAGATTTCTCTGGGTGGAAGTCTCAAAGGAATAGGCGAGAATGTTTTTGTGGTAATTTGGGTTTATTTGATCACCCCTAAAAGCAGTGAGACAACCAGCTGAAAACTAATTTGCTTTTCAAAGCTATTATTTGCTAAAAAGCAATGCTATATACTTTGATAATTTTAGCATTTATTTTCACAGTAATTGTAGGGGTAATTCTTTCATAGGGCTGCAGTGGCTCAGAGGTTAAGATGTTGAGTTGCAGACCAGAAGATTGGTAGCTTGGCAATTCGAGACCCTAGTGCCACATGATGGAGAGAGCTCCCATCTCTGGCCCCAGCTCCTGCCCACGTAGCAGTTTGAAAATAAGAAACTGCAAGTAGATAAATAGGTACTGCTTCAGTGGGAAGGTAACAGCATTCTGTGTGCCTCAGCTTTTAGTCATGCCAGCCACATGACCATGGAGAAGTCTTTGGATGGTGCTGGCTCTTTGGCTTGGAAACGGAGATGAGCACTGCCCTCTAGAGTTGGATTCGACTGGCTTTCAAGCAAGGGAAACCTTTACCTTTAAAAGTTTCTGTAGTTGTTTCTGTCTGGTTGGCAGGTAAAACTCAAAGACTGAACTCAAACCCGTTATTCTTTTGTATTTACAGAATTAAAGGTTGCTAATCAGCCTTAAGGAGCTGCGGTGGCTCAAGTGGTTAAGACGCTGAACTGCAGGCTGTGGAAGGTCAGTAGTTCAGCAGTTCGAGACCCAGGGTGCCGCATGATGGAGTGAGCTCCTGTCACTAGTTCCAGCTCCTGCCAACCTAGCAGTTCGAAAGCAAGAAATTGCGAGTAGATAAATAGGTACCACTTCGGTGGGAAGGTAACAGCATTCCGTGCGCCTTGGTGTCTAGTCATGCCAGTCACATGACCACGGAAACGTCTTCGGACAGCGTTGGCTCTTCGGCTTTGAAACGGAGATGAGCACCGCAACCCTAGAGTCGGATTTGACTAGCTTTCGAGCAAGGGAACCTTTACCTAATCAGCCTCTAATATGAGAACCTTATTGCTGAACATTTGTAGAGGCCCAGCCCCTCGAAAGCATCAGTTCAGGGTCTTTGATTGGACGTGGGAGGGAATCTCATACTACAGTACAGTTTACCTCTGACTCATTTTGCTGGCTGCTCAGTGACGCTGCTTCTGCTTCATCATATTTGGACCCTCCACAGGCATTTACAAGACTGCTACAGAACAAATAAGATAAAATTTTCAGTTGCTTTGTGGAATTGCCTTTGTAATGTGACTGACATACACATTTATGTCTATGTGGTCAAAGTCATAATAGACACTGGACTTCAGCTGGACTGGACACCTAAGATAATCAATAAAAACAGATGCATTTCTTGAACTGTGCACATGTAGATGGCTGCCAGTTTCAAACGATATTAGAGTCTGAATTATTTGCTTTGGGACAAGGTATTTTAAACCTTGCCGTTAATGATTTTCTTAAGGAATCTTCTTCTGGTATTTGCTGAAACTCAATAGCTAGCTCAAAATCTGTATTTCTTATAGTAAATCTGACAGGTTAATACAGCTGCTAACTTCAATACAGAATGCTAACTGCAATCACTCCCCAAGTGGTATTTTGATCAATAGAATAAAATGTGTAGATAGGATGGAAATCCTTCTGTGTCTACTGTAAACCTGATAAATGACAAAAATAATTGTGTGGCATGTGGACTGGAGCTCGGGCATTGGCTTTTTGTTAATCAGGTTATTGATAATATTAAATGATAGATATTTCACTCAGCATCTAACATAGGTCTAGTTGTACTAACATGGATAACTCTTTTATTTAAAGTGTTCAGGCCTGAGTTAAAGAAGAAAAGCAAATAGTTGGAGGAACAAGATATCATTTGTATTTGTATGTCACCTGTATTCCATATTTTGTTGACTAGGAGTTCTTTCCCGGTGACTGCATTTTTTGGACAAGCATTAGACAAAACTCCACCCACCCCATGACTTTTCGCTCTGCAGAGAAACTCAAAAGAGGGGAGGGTCTCTCATTTCATGGCAGGTGGGAGAGATAGACCTTTCCTTGCCCCTAATA
The DNA here is from genome assembly GCA_029375565.1 of Gekko gecko. Taxonomy (NCBI): domain Eukaryota; kingdom Metazoa; phylum Chordata; class Lepidosauria; order Squamata; family Gekkonidae; genus Gekko; species Gekko gecko. The sequence goes on along the minus strand of JAPDNY010000004.1, from coordinate 184,206,485 downwards.
TATCTAGGATGATGAGGAGGGATTATCTTCTCAATTTACAGCAGGGTTTGTAGGAACTGAGAAGCATCAAGCATTCCTCTGAAACTGAGTGCGTGATTCCTTATTTCCTGGGGTGTCAGTACTCCATGGTTGTTCTTTCACTTTGTGCTGGGCTTTGGGGCTAGTCAGAGTCCACAAGAGTTTCCTTCATGGCTTCTGACTGCCCCAACGTGTGCCAAGAAGTAAGAAAGCTTCCATGTTGTGCTTTGTAATGTGTCAGAGTGGCCTGTTCCATGCTAATTCCCACTAGTATTCCAGAGGGTAATAATCAGCTGGATGTGGGATTAGAACTACAGATCCACAAGGTGCTTAATATCTAAAGAAGGCTGAGAAATAACACAGAAAATGTGAGAGCGCAGCAGGTTTTCTACCCAAACAGCTTGATCCTGCACAAGAGCAGTGTGAACGTAGCACGGCAACTCCAGGATAAATGGTGATATGGATCAAACCAGTGGCCTGTGTCCCATCCACTCCACAAAATTTGCAGTTGTCCTTCAGCTGATAGGAGAGCTACTTGGGCTGGAGTAAGCAATCAATCCATTTGTTTTCATTTGATTACTCTATGTATGCTGGTTTGGACTTCTCTGAAAAAGCATTGTGTTGGGAGTGATGCAGCATGAGATAACAGTTCCAGCTGTGACGTTAGATGACATCTGCGATGACTTGTTCTCACAGGATGCCACCTAGTGCTGAACAACCACGTTAGGATCAACCCCCTAAATGAAAACCCAGCTAAGCACTCAAAGGGCCATATGAAGAAAGTGGGAAAAGGAAAGTACAAGGAAGCAGAGAAGTCATTTGTTTCAAAGTAAGGAGACTGGGGTAAAGATGGTAAAGGTGGAATGATGGGTCTGAACATTGTTTAGCCAGTGTGCAAGCCTTGATTCAGGTAGATTACTTATGCAGGATTCTATTACAATGAGAGAATCTGAGCCATAGCAAGCTCTGCCCTTGAGGTGGGTGGAGACCAGAGAATGGTGGGTGGAGACCAGAGAATGGTGAGTGGAGACCAGAGAATGGGCTTTTTAAGTGGTGGCTGATATGGTGGCTGCAAGTCATTTATCCAGTGTCAATTCTACATAAATTTATTTTTCTGATTTGGGAAAAAAGCCTCCCAAACAGCCGGAAAAGGCAAAATGATGCTTAGCTGCTATAAGTCAGTCACAGCTCAGAGATCAGCTGTAAACTGATAATATAATCACAGTGAAGGTCATGTCATTGAGTCCCTCTTCGTGCATTCTGTGCGCTTAAGGGAAAAAAAAATGAACCACGTTGGAGTTTGGATTACATTAACAAAATTACTTTGGCCTTGATTTAGATACTTATGCTTTGTAGCTAGACATCTTACATGACAAAGCCATTTGTGTTGACATAGGTGTTAAAAGCAAGTATGATTTGCATCAGCAAAGAGGTGCCTTCCTCAGTAACGTGGGTGGCTGAGAAAGGGCATATGTATTTCCGAACATGCTGTGCACACAGCCCACTAGAACCACTTTCCCATCCATGCCGGTTACTCAGCAGATTTTCTACTGGAGGGTGCCAATCTGCCCCCCTCAGCTGGAAGAAAGAGGCAGACACAAGGGGACACTTTATTAATTATTCACACCTTTCCAGCATGGGCCAACCCCAAGTGCAGAAATAGGCCAAGGCCAGGGGTCACCCCAGACCACCTCCTTGCCATATCTCGGGCAACCCACCTTTGCCCTGGGTGTGAGCCATCCCTGCGGCTTGCAGCTGGCTGGCATGGCAAATGGGGTGCCACCGAAGAGCTCTCTCCCAAGCTGCAAAACTTAGTAGGGGGGAGCCCAGCCAGGGCAGCCTCGAGGGCAGTCCTCATTCCACGCCCAGGGCCACAAAACCTGAATGCTGAGCCTGAAGGACCCTTTGACCCCAGACAGGGAAGGTGCCATATGGTGTTCACTGGATCCGCTTTTCCTTTTCCCACACCAACCTGCCGCACCATCCTACCAAGCGACCGATCTTTTTTAAATGGAACCACTGCATCCAACTCTCCCTTAATCTGCTGACAACGATGCAAGGTAAGCAAAAAGACCCCCCCTTACCTTCCAATCAAAGGGGGGGGGGATTTCTACCTCGCCCCAAAAGGCGACCGGTGGAAACCTGCACTGCATATAGTGTGGGAGGATGGGCTGAGCCTATGGTGGAAAGAGGAAGTGCAGGGGAGGAGCTGTCCTTAAATCCCTGCCAGCTCTGATGGTGGGCGTCACATGTCTCTGTCTCCCTCTCCTCCGAGGGAGGCAAAGCAGCCCCTGCCCACAGTCTTCAGGAAGGCTCCATGGCCGGAGTGGAGCTGAAAAACCAGCCACCCTGTTGTGACTGGATTCCTGCCCTGTCATTGTCTCTGCAAGTGCACCCCATGTTGTGCAGGGCTATCATGTTCTGCACACAGTATGTTATGGAAGACATGTAAGGCAGTCTCATTCCAGAGAGCATTTGGTGGTTGGCAAATCGTTGCAGCAGATTTGGCTGTGCTTGTTCAGTTCCTGCATGTTTAAAACCCTGAACACAAATTTAAATCTGTGTTTTAATTTTGTTAGCTGGAGTTTTACAATTGGTGTCTTGACCATTGTCCCCTCTAAGCTGAGTTAGTGTGAGCTAGCTCACAGTTTTTTAGCCTCCAGCTCACACATTTTTGTCTTAGCTCAGGAAGGATGGCTCCAGTCTGAGCAAACTAATTTGTGCAGTAGCCAAATCGCTCGCTCACAACTTTAATGCCAGTAGCTCACAAAGTAGAATTTTTGCTCACAAAGACTCCACAGCTTACAGGGAACATTGGTCTTGACCACTTGCTTGCTGCATTCTTGCGTGCAAGAAGATAAGCCAAGATTGAAAAGTCTTAAATAAATATTTAAATAAATATTACATTTCAGCAGTCCTGCTTCATTTTCCTCATCTTTGATAGAAATATTGCCATTTAAAATGGACACTTGCTTTGCTTGTGAGGTAAATTAAAGAAGCATATAAACAGTTGGCCAACCAAACGACAGATACTTTGGGGCTCAGTGTGAACATGCTTATTGGTGGACTATCTTTGGCAAGTAAGTTGACCTCAGGGAGTAGGCTTTCTGGAAAATTCTCACAAGAAACTGGAGTTGCAGGTGATGATATGAGGCCATTTTCAAAGTACACTGTTCAATTGAGATCACGGTCCTGTGGGATCTATTACAATTCCTCAGGGCCTTTAGGATGGAGCTGTTCTGCTGAGCTTTTAAGTGAGGTGGCGGGTGTTCAAATTCTTCCATCTTCGGCCTCCCCTACTGGCAGCCCTGGCCTTGTGTCCAGTGGCCAATGTTGCCAGCACCACTAAGAAGTACATCATAGCGTCGTTACCAAGGCAATGCCTTATGCTGGTTTTATTACTGTTCTTTTAACAGTAATTAGATTTCTAGTTTGAATTGTCAGTGCATGTAGTGAATTGCCCTTTTAAGTGCCCTACAATAATTATCAAACTAATTGTCTTGCCTGTCCTGGCCAAAGTCCCTGTTCAGTCCATAGGATCTATATAATAGTTCTCCTAATCAAGAAGTAGTGACCATCTGACTTGCTTTTGTTACAGCAGCTCAGCCTCCTGTTGAAATATAATAGTGAACTGCCTACTAACAGTTCAGCTTCAGCTGAAACACTTCGCATGTCTTGTAATTTTTTTGTAATTTTATGTAAACTTTGTTGCTAATTTTCATAGTGAAATCTTGATATTTCTTATGCAATTGGATTATTATATTTATATATGGGTATTAAAATGGTCAGATATGATACAATATAATGAATGAATTCTACTTTATTGAATCTTTAAAGAAGACTTAAACAAACACATACAGCACGTTCTTTAGGTTATGGTTTATACTCTTATTTACACTAGTTCAGTTAAGATGGCAGTAGAATTGGTGCTCAGTTACCCATAGCTTTTCAGAGTTGAGGGTTTAATGCCATATACTTACTAGTGTATTGCACTATTTGTAATAGAAGAAGAAGAAGAAGAAGAAGAAGAAGAAGAAGAAGAAGAAGAAGAAGAGAAGAGACTGGATTTATACCCCACCCTTCGCTACCCAAGGGAGTCTCAGAGTGGCTTACAAACTCCTTTCCCTTCCCCTCCCCACAACAGACACCCTATGAGCTAGGTGGGGCTGAGAGAGCTCTTGGGAGAAACTGCTCTTTTTCAAGAACAGCTGTGCCAGGGCTTGTGACTGATCCAAGGTCACATCAGCAGAAGAAATGAAACCACTTTAAAGAAAAGCCACAGGCATCTTATGTCAATCCAGTGCCTGCTAGAAAAGAAAATCTTATTCTTTCCAGAACTCTATTAAGATGTTGGTTTCTGAACCTCTGTTATGGTAACAGAAGTATCCTTCTGTAATGATCAGCCTGACTGTCTCAACTTCTTGAGCTTGGTTTGGGTTTCAGAAAGTCTCTTTCTGGTATATGGATTTTTTAAATGCAATTCTGTAGTTACTAGTAACATGTTTTGCGAATTAGATAGAACAGTCAGCTGATGGGTGTAAGCCACCTGAGAGCTCTATTTTTGCATGAGATACCCATCAGATGTTTGAGAAGATGATGCCTCTCCAGCTGAAGGTAGGTAGCAAGTTGTTACCCTAACTTTTATGTAGTCATGTTTTCTGTTGGGTGGTAGCTGAAATGCTGCCTGCTTCTCTCTTAATCCCCTTTTCCTTGACTGATATAAAGAGTATTTGTGGAGTTTAAGGTAATACAAAACCAGGCAACTCCATTTATCAGTTTAACATCCTTTTTCGTCAGCATCATCTCTGGCAAACTGCACACATTAATAAAGTTAAATGAAATAATGCCTACCTTTGTTGTAGAGTGGTTTTCATTTTAATTTTTCACTATGCCGTAAAGTTCTGTTCCCTTTTAATATTTCCTCAGCTAACTCACTCATAAACCATGTGCAGTGGGATTCTGTAATTATAGTAAGTGATTATTTGCTGTCTAACACAAAATGTTTAAATAGTACTCCAGGCAGTAGAATTAAATGTAAGAGTTGGGAGACTGGGTGTAGGGAGTGGCAAAGCTATTTATTCATATGTATCTATTGAAAGATGTCTTACAGAGCTGAAAATGTAATGGCTCTTACATTTGTGATATCTAATCTGAATTCCAGTTTTCCCATTGCAGTGATTGTGCCACATCTTTTTTTCAAGTCTGGACTATGCCTATATATATATATATATATATATATATATAGTTGCCACCATTAATGGCAGCTGTGTGTCCAGATTCTCCTCTATAATTTCTCTCACCAGTGTCTTGACATTTTGCATTTTCCCACTCCTGCTCTTCACATCACTGCATGTTGCTGGCACTGAGTGGGGAAATGCAAGAACGAGATGTTTTCTGCAGGGATGGCTCTCCCCGCACCTGCACTTGTGTTTCTCCACCGCTTTCCCTCGTTTCTGCAGATGTTTTTGCAGTCCCAGGAGCAAAAACGTAGTTTGCTCCCTCTTGTGGTACAGCATGGGAATTCCCGGAAACAAGAGGGGACAAACTGTATTTTTGTGCCTGGGACTGCAAAAACATCTGCAGAAATGAGGGGAAGCAGCAGAGGAATACAAGTGCAGGCATGGGGAGAACTGTCTCTGCAGAGTGAGCTCAGGCTGAGAATTAAGTTGTGCTAAATGTTTCAGATGGAGAGATGGAGAATTAGATATGCAGCAGCCATTTTACAGATTGGCTCCCTACGTTCTGTTGCATTATCACTGTGTCATTGCCTCACTCAGGCCCCTGATGGAGCAATCCAGATCCATTTCAGACAGGGCCCGGATGATCAGGGCAAAAGGATGGATTGCCTGAACTGCATTTTGTCCTGCCCCAGATTTAAGTGTAGTTTGCTTCTCCTATTTCCCCTTTCAGTTCTACTCTGTGACTGTCTCTGCGAAGTGGGAGAAGTCAATTGATTAATTTTATACAGTTGAACCTTGATCTTATCATTTGAAGAAGAATTTATACTCATTCAAGAATTATTGGAAAACATTATTTTTGTAGTAAAGCTCTCGAAAATCTGTAAACTTACTTCTGAAGTTCTTTTCTATATACTGTAAGTGGGACATTCATTTCTGCGTATGGCTTAAAGCTTACCGTGACTTGGCTCGCGCGGAATATGTGAAGTTAATATAAAATGTATGTGGTATGGTGGCATTAATTTTAAATGTATTTATAAGCTAGAGGGTCTTTGAGATGAACCTGTAATTTGGTGATCCCCTGAATATAAAAGTCCTTGATGAGCTGTTCTATTAAATGAAAATGTTTAGCTTACTTATGCCTTTAAGCGGAAATCATAACTGAACGATATCCTTAAATTAAAACTTTTTTGCTAAATAGCTCACATTGCCCAAGCCTCAAGGATTCACCAGCTCTTTGGCCACAAAGTAATCCTTTGAACCCTTTTCAGTACTTTCAAAATCTAATATCTTCCAGCCTCGGGATGTTCCTGTTTCAGGATATACCATATTCGGCTAAGTACATCACATGACAGGACAAGTTGGAGGAACAAAGCTTAGCAATATGTGATATGAACTGCTTTGGCTTCTATAAACAGAACTCTCCAATTTTTAAATGATGGGAAAAGATCTCTAGTTGGTTGTCTCATTACACTCAACCTTCTCCTCCAAAAACTATTCAATAACCTAGATTTGGCAAAGGCTTGGATGAGGTGGGTCGTCAAGAGTATCTTAGTCAGGATGGGGCAGATTGCTTGACAAGTTGCAATATATAATAATGAGTGAGACTGTGACTTGATCGCACTTTCTACTACCAGCACCACTTAGCAGTTATGTAGACATTTCAAAAGTTTAATGTGTTCCATGTGTGTTAGGATAACAGTCTTTAAAAAACCCTTGTAGCATAGGCTACTATTATGTGGAAGGGTGTATGTGTTTCAGGCTGATAGAATAAAAATTTTTCTATGGAAGCCTACAGGGCTGGATTGCCCATTGGGTGAACTAGGCGCTCGCCTAGGGCGCCCCCGGCCTCAGGGGTGCTAAATGGCGTCCTACTCCCCCCCCAAAAGCGCCCCCACCGCCCTAACCAGGCGCCCACTGTTGCCACCGTCGCTAGACCCCGCCCCCTTCCCGGCTTTCCTGGGGCCCCCGCAGCCGCAGAGCCCCTGGGAAAGCCGGTGCTGGGAGGGAGGGGCGGTGGCAGCGACTAGACCCCTCCCGCCCCCTTCCTGCTTTCCCGGGGACCCCGCAGCTGCGGAGCCCTCGGGAAAGCCGGCTCTGGGAGGGAGGGGCGGCGGCGGCGGCTAGACCCCCCTGCCCCCTTCCCGCTTTCCCGGGGACCCCGCAGCCGTGGAGCCCCCGGGAAAGCCAGCTCTGGGAGGGAGGGGGTGGCGGTGGCGGCTAACCCCCCTGCCCCCTTCCCGCTTTCCTGGGGACCCTGCAGCCACGGAGCCCCCGGGAAAGCCGGCGCTGGGAGGGAGGGGGCGGCGGCGGCTAGACCCCCCGCCCCCTTCCCTGGCTTTCCCGGGGACCCCGCAGCCACGGAGCCCCGGGAAAGCCGGCTCTGGGAGGGAGGGGGCGGTGGCTAGACCCCCCACCCCCTTCCCTGGCTTTCCCGGGGACCCTGCAGCCGCGGAGCCCCCGGGAAAGCCAGCGCTCCGCCCCCGGTCTCCAGGTCCCACTGGGAGGTTGGCATCCCCAGTGGGGGTGCCCCAGGCTGTCCTGCCTAGGGCGCCCAGACACCTGGAGCCAGCCCTGGAAGCCTAGTGCATCATAGCTGAGGGGAGGTTTGAACATGAATAGTTGCCCTATACCATGTCAAATCTTTGGGCCGTTTAGCTCAGTATTATCTACCATGTCAGTAGGTTTTCCAGAGCTGAAAGCAGAGAAAGATCTTTCCCAACACCTTCATCCTGAGATCCTTTTACTGAAGCTGACGGGAATTGAACCTGGACCCTGGAAAGCAGGGGCTCTTCCACTGCCTGCAACATCTCCCCTAATCATGGACTTCTGAGGCCACAGCTTACACTATTAAGGTGCTTTCAAACAGACCTTTTGCCTCAATTTTGCTGCCTCAGTGCAGCATTTCTCACACAAATTGTCTTATCCATTTTCCTTCTGTGTGTGTTTTCCACCTTTGATGCAATATTTGTCTCTGATGAAATAAATCTATTGGATGACTGCCCAGACTGTACCTTTACATAGCATTACCTCTGCAAACCTGAACTCTCTTTGGAGACCTTCTTTCCTAGCAACCAGTTAGCTTCATGAAGGGGATGTTTTACCTCTGCAGACTGAACTGATACTTTTGCAGTGCATTCCTTTTAAGGGCTGACTTCCCCTTTCCTTCCTCCTCAGTTTCAAATGCTTTCTGATTCCACCATGCTTCAGAGAAAGATGAAGTAGCAATGGAGAATAATCAGAGTAAGACAACAGTGTGAAATGGCTCTTGGTCATTACACTGCATCAGATTAAACACTGATATTTATTTTTCAAAGTCACAGTTCCAGAATTTCTTTGATGATTGGCACATACACATCTTCAAGATCAGACAAACAAGGTGATGGATGAAAGTCAGACTTGGCTTTAGGGAGGAGACCCAATCAGCTTTGTTTTTTGAATCAGTTGTAATGAAACACGTGCTGCAATGAACAGATCAATCTTTTCATTGTTGTTGTTAAAAGATTGCAACATTGGTGTGTTAAACTGCAGTACTGCAGATAGGAAATTAGTCACCAGCTTTTGTGGTATGTATTTTAAAGTCACTCAGGAACAATCTCATACAGTTCTCTTTACTAAAATAATAGGGGAAGGACATTTGGCTTGCCTCCCCCCCCGGATAATTGATCGTCCACATGTGAAACTCATCTGTGTATTCTGTAGAAAAGATCTTTGGCTATTGACTTTTGTACTCTTCTAGGAATCTGAGAAAAGCACAATCCTTAGGGATAGGCCAGACTGACAAGTTGGAAAGGTGTGCATCTATAATTATGTCAAAGTTTAAGGCTCCCTCCAAGGTCACGAACATGTTATGATTTCCTTGTCTCAGCTGTGCGCACAGTTCTAAAAAGGATATGCACCTTTTGTTTTATTTATCAAGCTTTTTATGCGTATTCAATATCTGCAAATCTTTGCCATCATTATGGCTCTATTACTGGCATCTAATTTTCCTATTTACTCCCCCCCCAATAAAATAAGCCTCCCATAAAAAGGCCTCATCTCAAACCCGTATGCATGATTTGCTAAGGATATGCAGTTTTTGTTTTATTAATCGGGACTAAGAGGTAATGGATAGCACATGTGGATGAAAAATAAAGGGAACCTGCATATAAATATCTATAAAGGTGGAAAGGAAAGAGAAGGTGAGTTTTTGAAGGTTATGGATGTAGGAACTGAAACCAGCAAGTCTCCAGGGTAAAGCCATCTCAAGAGCCTGGTTGATAATTCTCCACAATTCTCCACACAATTCTCCAGGCAGCTGAATATGTGAAATGACTCCATTAAGGAGCATTATGATTAAGGTGATGCGGTATCAAAAGTTTTGTATGTGGTGTTCCTTCTACAATGGCCCATTTGCACATTTGCAAAGGTCATCCTTTGATGCCAAGACAAATTCTAAATCTTTGCTCTTGGCATGTGGACATGAAACAGGCAAAGGGCTTTTCTACATTTTGCCTTGAAAATACAAACTTTAGAGAGGGGCCATGGCTCCGTGGTAGAATGTCTGCTTGGCATGCAGAAGGCTTCAGGTTCAATCCTGTGCTGCTGCTGCAGCTATGTGTGTAGGTAAGCTTCCTTCCCTTTTTGCCACTTGAACACTGGTGTCATGGCGACAACAGGGCATGGGAAGGGGCAGGAAATTGCGAGGCCTGTGTTCCTTGTCACCAGTAATGCCCCAGACAAGAATCTAATATGGGCCTTTGTGCAAATAGAGGTTGCTTTGTCACCAGAAAGAATTACCTTTCTCTAACTGGGAAAAATGTGATCTTCCTGAAACACTGTAGTTTTGGACAGTATTTTCCAGTTACGTGAAGTATTTACTACTGGTGGTGATGGACTGAGGGAAATGCTTTCACTCAGTACTGATAATGATTTAGATCTCACCAGGGCTCTTTTTGTAGCAGGAACTCCTTTACATATTAGGCGACACACCCCTAATATAGCCAATCCTCCAAGAGCTTACAGTAGCCCCTGTAAGAAGAGCTCTGTAAGTTCTAGGAAAATTGGCTACCTTAGGGGGTGTGTTGCCTAATCTGCAAAGGAGTTCCTGCTACACAAAGAGCCCTGGATCTCACCTAGATTTCCACAGGTGTGTGTGGGGGGCAATTTTCACTGAGGCTTTCCATCAGCTGCAGCCCAAAGCATACCCCAAAATACTGCTCCTGGAGGATGAGAGAGCCCCATGATGGTTTATAGAGGGAATCAGAGGTCTCAGGGGGATCCAAGACAGTATATTGTTGAAGTTATATCTTAATCACAAAAGAAAGCCTGTTTGGTTTTGCTTCAAACAGTATGTGCAGGCAAATATGAATTTCCATTTAACAATGAACTTTGGACCATCCAGATTCCCTGGTTGAAAGCATCTGTACAGTACACATGCGTTGGCGTCCATTTTTAGATGTGCACTTAAAATATTTCAGGTGCGCACTGTTAAGTCGTCCTAAACTTTATAGGGAGTGGCAGGTCTTTGGCTTTACTCAAGATTATTGAATATCATCAAAAAAATAGATATTTCTGCTTAGGTAGAGATAATATCTTTTCTTGTGGACACCTGTTTTAACTGTTGTTAATATCGTGTGCTTTTTGTAAACACGTACGTTGAATTATGAATGAAGATATTTGGGTTGTCTGCAGAGAAGTCTCTCACAAGATAAATAACATGTGCCTGGTGTTTGTAGACAGTTTGACTCATTGTATAATGTGAATCTGAAGCAAGTATTTTGTGTGGGGGGGTATTTACTGGAGGAATGTGACACTGTTCTGGCCATCTCAGTTTCCTTCAATATGATCAACCATGGGACTCTTCTAGGATTAGAAGAAGTAGAGGAGATTGGATTTATACCCCACCCTTCTCTACCCGAAGGAGTCTCAGAGCGGCTTACAATCCCTTTTTCTTCCCCAGATCCTGGAAATCTCCCAGAATTACACCTGATCTCCCCTGGAAAAAATGGCCGCCTTGGAGTGTGAACTGTATGGCATTATACCCCACTGAGGTTGTTCCCCTCCCTCAAATCATGATCTCCCTAGGCTCCACCCCCAAATCTCTAGCCTTTTCCCAACCTGGAATTGACAGCCATAGACTCTTCTGAGCTGGTGTGCTGGACTGACTGGTGCAGTGGTGGTTTGGGGAGAGGACTGTACCTCCCCATGGGAACTGTCCTATGCTTTCCCTCAGGCTTCACTTCCATTCTAGCCCTTGCTATTTAACATCTACAGGAAACCACTGAGGTTATATAGGTGGTATGATGTACAGTATCATCAGCCTGCTGTTGATCCAAGTACAGTGATGATATCTCTGAATGACTGAATGAGTGTTGGATTGGCTCAGGGTTAATGGCCTCAATCCAGACAAGACAGGGATTATGTCAGTGGGCTGGTTAGCCTGTTGTTACCTTTTTTGAGGGTTCAGAATCAGACAGGATATAAAATCCAAAGTCACTGGAAAAATGAATTTAAAAATATTCAGATGAGAAATAGTTTGTATTCAAATGGGCAACTCGCTGTGTATAAAGAACATAGGAATTGTCTTGTTAGAGCACCTTAAAGGTCTTCTGTTTTGGCATTCTCTTTCCACAAGCAGCCAGACAGTTGCTTCTGGAAACTGTCTCTCAAACAGGGCATGAAAATGATGGCTAGTCCCACCCACTCATCTCCAGCATTTGATATTGGAGGTATACTGCCTCTGAATGTGGAGGTTCCATTTAGCTATTACATCCATTTGATACTGATAGAACTATGAATGTATTTAATCCATTTTTAAAGCCATTGCCACATTTTGCAGGAAGCAAACATTGTGTTTATTGTGTGATATATAAAGAAGTCCTTTGATTGTGTGGATCACAACAGACTGTGGCAAGTCCCTAAAGAGATGGGAGTACCAGACCACCTCACATGTCTCCTGAGAAACCTGTATGAGGGTCAAGAAGTGACAGAACCGGATATGGAACAACTGATTGGTTTAGCGTAGGAAAAGGAGTACAACAAGGATGTATGTTGTCTCCCTGCTTATTTAATTTATATGTGGAGTATATCATGCAAAATGCTGGCCTAGATGAATCACAAGCTGGAATTAAGATTGCTGGGAAAAACATCAACAACCTCAGATATGCAGATGATACCACTCTAATGACAGAAGGTGAAGAAGAGCTAAAGAGCCTCTTGTTAGCAGTGAAAGAGGAAAGCAGAAAAGTTGGCTTGAAACTCAACATCAAAAAAACGAAGATCATGGCATCCGGCCCCATCCCTCCTTGGCAAATAGAAGGGGAAGTCATGGAAGCAGTGACAGACTTCACGTTCCTGGGATCCAAGATCATTGCATATGGTGACTGCTCCTTGGGAGGAAAACAATGGCAAACCTAGACAGCATAATAAAAAGTAGAGACATCACCCTGCCAACAAGAGTCTGTATAGTCAAAGCAGTGGTGTTCCTAGTAGTAATGTATGGCTGCAAGAGCTGGACCATAAGGAAGGCCGAGCACCGAAGAATAGATGCTTTTGAATTATGGTGCTGGAGAAGACTCTTGAGAGTCCCTTGGACAGCAAGGAGATCAAATCAATCAATCCTAGAAGAAATCAACCCTGACTGTTCCCCAGAAGGCCAGATACTGAAGCTGAAACTGAAATACTTTGGCCACCAAATGAGAAGGGAACACTCGCTGGAGAAGATCCTGATGCTGGGAAAGATTGAAGGTAAAAGAAGAAGGGGACGGTAAAGGATGAGATGGTTAGACAGTGTTATCGATGCAACAAACATGAAATTGAGCAAGCTCAGGGAGATGGCAGAGGACGGGAGGGCCTGGCGTGATGTGGTCCATGGGGTTGACTATGCGACTGAACAACAACTACTACTTTTTGCTTGTCCAGAAGGCAATTACAGGCATCATCATTGTATAAGCATGAGTTTTAGTTTTATGAGAGAGAAAGAAAAATTCTCCCTGATTCCACAGCTTTCATAATTTTATAAACCTCTTGTCTCCTTTTAATCAATTTATTTTCCTGCACTAACAGGCCATTCTTGTGCTGAGTTACTGTGCAGATTTCAGCCGGCTTAGACTGGAACTCTGCATGAGGACCAAATAGTCCCTTCGCTTGTATGGAAAGTGCCCTATGCCCTAATTATTTTAGCTACCTCTTTCTGTAGTCTTCCCACCCCAGGTATAGAATACATTATAGTTTATGATTTGTCATACATATCCTAAGCAATTAACATGAATGCAGCTGATGAGCTGTGAGTTGGAAAGTCTCCAGTTCAAATCCAGCTAGGAAATCTTAGGCAAATTTCTGTCTCCTGTGCACTCCCCCACCCCATTCCTGCATTATGGGGAATAAAACAAAGACCTACCTTACAGTGCGGTTGTTAGGCATACTGAGATAACTAAGCTAAACAAGTTGAATGGGCTGCAACCCCATGGATTTCAGACATCCCAGATCCTCTGTCCTCAGGCATCTTTGCAATTCCCCCCCCCCTGCAGTTTTGGTTTAAACCCTTATTATCGGTTATGTGATCTGTCTGAAAATATTGCAGAAATTCACTGGATGCTTAGCAGTATTTAGCTGATGCCAGAGTGTGTTTTTTGGGGGTGGGGGGAAGTTGGGAAGTACAGCATTCTAGCGAAAAGTACAGAGCAAAGAAGGCATACATTAGCTGGGAAAATCAAAGTGGAACTGGGCTTTTGGAAAAACAACAACACCCTATCTGCTTTCTATGACAGCTTTGCTTTTTAAAATGGAAATGATGATACACCCCAAGTCTGTTATCTCAAAGAGCTTCCGGTTTTCCCTTGGAGTTTGATTGTTCTCCCTCCCTCCCAACCCTTCCTTCTTCTTCTTCTTTTTTTGCTACTAATTTCCTCTTTGTTGTTGTTGCCAGCCAGTAAAGCCTTCTTTTGGAACAATTAGTCCCGTCTCTGTTAAAATGGGACGAAAAGTGGGGATGGGGACGGGGTACACAAAAGGAGAGCCTGTGTACAGGTGAGGACTAAGCCGAGAACGGTTGTAGCAATTTGCTGAACACGGCGGCTTATTGAGGATGCGGTCCTGAATAATACACACCAGCTTTGCTCTCCCTTCCTTTAGTTCTTGTGCAGAAGAGAAGTTTATGAATCATTCATGGTCTCCCAGCTGAGAAGGGCTTCAAAGGGGATGGTTCTGATTGGGCGTCCTGTGTGAATTGCCGGGCGGCAGAATCCCCTCTACCCCTAGCACTGGAGGGTTGAGGAAGTACTTTCATCTAGGCCTCCAAAGTGTTTTCAGGTCACAGTTCACCAGGAGATAACGATGCAGATGTACATTCGGAATTAGCTGCAGAGATACCTGTGTAGTGCGGTGTGGAGGAGAGCGAGCCGGCAATCTCCCCAGTGGCTTCCGCAAATCAATTACTGTATTCTGAATACAAGGTTGGCTGCAGGGGATAAACAGATGTCAGAGAATTTTTTCCCTAATAAGACCCCAGTAATAGAAGAGCACTGTCAGCTTCGTTTTGCATTAAATATTTCCCCCCCCCTCATTTCCAATTTACATGACCAATTTTTATTAGGCCTCTAAACAAAGGTGTGTTGGGGGGAAAAAGCACCTCTTACTGGAATACAAATTGTAGAATCACACACACACACTTTTAGTTTGACAAAGATGGTTAAAAATAGAAATGAGAGTGTTATGCTAAAAACGTAATTTTAAGAAAATCCCACTTTTTTGTTTGAGTACAAAACAGACACCGTAAGCCTTAGCACATCACAACTATCCAGTTGTGTCAAAGAAAAAAGGTTCACTCCAAAGAAAAAAGGTGAACTTTAACTTTCCCTGTCTTTTCCCCCTTGTAGTTGTTTTCACTGTGTTTCAACTGAGGCAGTGTGGTGTAGTGGTTAGAGTGGGATCTGGAAGACCCAGGTTCGAATCTCCACTCTATCAGGGAGGCTTGTTGGGTGTCCTTGAGCCACTAGCACTGTATCAGCCTAACCTATCTTAAAAAGGCTGATGTTCCACGGATAAAATGGAGGAGGCAAGCATGACGTTGTAAGCAGCTTTGGGAGAAAAGCGACGTACAAATATGTATTTAAATAATAAATGAATGCATGGTGTCTGCAGCACTTTGTCCATTTGTAAATGAGTACGTAACTTTAAAGCTTTCTTTCAGGAGATAGTCATAGAACTGGCTCACCCTACTCGATGGGGCCTGTGAACACCTTGGGAGCAAGCAACTTATGCCCAAGCTAGGACATAAGTAGCACTGAGCTTAGAGACACCTGTTTGTGAGTAAAGATGTTAGGTTTAGGCTGCAAAAGGTTTTCCAGTCAACCCAAGGAAGAGGTGGGCAACCTTTCAATATTAGGGCTCCTATTCTTTTTCCTGATAGGTAGATGACGGAGCTTGGGCAGGTGCAGCTGATGTTCCCTGACCTAGAAGCTCCTTCCTTTACTTATAAATGGGATGTCAAAGTTGCTACTGCCAAGGCAGTTTCTCCCACTCCAGTCCCAAGACCAAATGAGAACATTCGTCCATGTGGTTAAGCTTCCCTAGGTGGGGTGCAAATGATAGTCCTCCTAAAGGAATGGATGCCATTTGCATGTTATCTGAACACGCAGGGCACCCACCTGTTGAGAGCAGAAGTGTTTAAATATTCTCAATAGCAACATAGCCTGACCCGTCTAGCCTGATCTCATCAGAGCTCAGAAGCTAAGCAGGATCGGCCACGGTTAGTACTTGGAGGGGAGACCACCAAGGAAGACCAGGATTGCTACACAGAGGCCCCGGTCACACAAGAGGATTTGCCACGCAAGAGGGATGGATTGGGGGCGCATCAAGCCAGTGCAATCATACTGCAACATCTGGGAAGTGGAGCGCACCCGTCCTCGATCCGTCCCGTCCTGGCGAAACTGCGCATCAAAAAGGTAATACCTACCGGTTGACGCGCAGCAGGGGCGGGCATCTGATCGCCGCCGCGCCCCTCTCCGCACAGCTTCCCAGGTCCTGTTGAACTGCGCATGCCTGGGTGTGCGCAGCAGGCTCGCCTCACTCCCCTGTCCGTGGCTTCCTCCCGGCATCTAAGCATGCCGGGGCGCAACTGCGTGGCAGCTCGGGGGATCCTTCTGATCCTGCCGCCGCACGTCTCTTTTGATGCGGCTCTAAAAAGCCGCACTTCAGTCGCACCTTTCCCCCTAGTGTGACCGGGGCCAGAGGCAGGCAATGGCAAATCACCTTTGTTTGTCTCTTGCCTTGAAAACCCTACAGGATTATCATAAATTGGCTGCAACTTGATGGCACTTTTCTACCACCAGTAGCAACATAGAAGCAACAGTAGCGGTGGCAGGGACCACATAAACCCAGGTATGTTTAAAGGGACCTTAATCCAGCTAAATGCTTGTCTAATCTCTGAGTGATTGAAGTTCCACCATACCCCTAGGTAACATTGTCCCCTTCTTCTCCACCTAGCGTGCACTGCATCATAGAGTGTGAGTCACAAGGGAGAAAGCCATGCTTCTTGACCTTGTCAATCATCAATCAGTTTTGTGATGCAAAGGCAGATCTAAGGATAGAGAGAGACGTGCATGGGAGAGTGTAGGAAGACCATATATCAGATTTCTCTTTCTTTGGAATTCTAGTCCTCTGTTATATGCAGACAGAAATCCCATTGGCGTTCTTGTTATTGATGCTTTTATAACTTGCAAGATTTGTATTTATCTCAGTTCCTTAAACTAGTAATTTTATGTGTGCATGTGTTGTTGATCTGACTGTTCTTTTATCCAAGCAAGCTCTGGTTCTAAAATCAAATTGATGTGCGGTTCTTGGATAGCGACCATATTGGCTATTAAGTTGATGGGAGCAGAGTGCTCGGTTGAGACGGTTTGCTTCCCATGAGACCCTGACATCAGTATGTCCTGCTGTGGGTTTAGCATAGCAGGACAGGGATTCGGTTATGAATCTGGTGTTCCTCAGGTCAAATCTCATTTCTGTTATACATCCAGGAAGTACTTTGGGCCAAGCAGCACTCCATCTGCAGCAGAATGAGAATAATGCTGGTGTAATTTACAGGGTTGTGGTAGATGTTTGTCTGTTCTTTTATGGATATGTGACAAGGCAGACTGCAAAATCACTGGTAAATTACTTGCTTGGAATTGTCAAAAGTATGAAGGGATAGAAATTTTAGACTGACTTAAACTATAAATCTTGTTTAAGTTGCCTCGGATAGTGTGTGCTGCTCAGAAGAAAAGGCATGGTTTCCTCCCATCTCTCTCTGTAATATTTAACACATTTCCTTCCTTTGATAGGGAAAGGCAACCTAAATCACCTTCAGTGGTTGGTTACGTGAAAAGTGGGGTATAAATGCAATAAATACATACATAATTAAATAAATGGTATTTATCTAATTCGTCTGTATCGCCCTTTCTCCCCAACGGGGACCCAAAGCAGTTTCCATTTTCCTGCTTTCCTCCGTTTTTTCCTCACAACAACCCTGTGACGTAGCTTAGGCTGTGAATATGTGACTGGCCCAGGTCACCCAGCAAGCTTCCATGGCGGTGTGGGAGTTGAACCAGATCTTAGTCCAAAACTGTAACCACTACACCCACTGTCTCTTCTGCTGACATTTCAGGAGGAACCTGTGCATTAGCAAATTCCTCTAATTGAGCTAATACGTTTATAGATAAATTAAAGACACTATATTATAAAAGGCCTTTATGGTCCCCCAATTTGGTGGAGGAAGACAGGGGACATTTTGAGCCAACTGCATCCATGGGATGGGACTTGGTGCAGCATCTCTCTCTCCCCACCGTTCCTTCCCCAGCTGCCAGCTCTCACCCATTATTAGAACAGGAAGGCGATGCATGCATCCTTGTAGCTATCTGCCCATTCTCCTTCTTCCCCAAGGTCCTGGCATGCAAGTTATTCCAACCCAAGCAATTCTACCTTCTTCAAAGAGGTGAAGGGAGAGAAGAAGGCTCCAGTGAGTCTGATGCCTGGCCTAGCCTGTGGGGGCTCTTGAGAGGAGGATGCTTTGTGTGGATTGCACCTAGAGTGTTGTGGGAGGTGCTTGTCAATATATTAAGTGTCCTTAGGGTAGCCAGGTCTGGGTCGGAAAATAACCTGGAGGCTTTGGGAGTGGATCCAGGAGAGGGCGGAGTTTGGGGAGGGGGCTCAGCATGATACAATGCAATAGGGTCCATCCGTCAAAGCAGCCATTTTCTCCAGGGGAGCCAGTTTGGTGTAGTAAAGTGCGCGGACTCTGATCTGGGAGAACCGGGTTTGGTTCCCCACTCCTCCACTTGCATCTGCTGGATGACCTTGGGCAAGCCGTAGTTCTGATAAGAGCTGTTATTGAAAAAGAGCAGTTTCTGTCAGAGCTCTCTCAATTCCACCGACCTCACTGGGTGTCTGTTGTGGGGAGGGGAAGGGAAAGGAGTTTGTAAGCTGCTCTGAGACTCCCTTGGGTAGTGAAGGGCGGGGTATAAATCCAATCTCTTCTTCTTCTTCTGTCAGCTGGAGATCAGTTGTAAAAGTGAGAGGTCTCCAGGCCCCACCTGGAGGCTGGCAACCCTAAGTGATCCTTCAGAAGAAAAGTACAGGAGCTTGTTAGAGTGTGTGAGGAAACAGGTTAATTTGTGGCTTGCAGAGGAATGAATGGCAAACAGAGTTGCTGCTGATATAAATACATTATTTCTTCTTGCAAAGTAAGTGCAGGCACCCAGATCTGATACAGTAAGGAGCAAGTCATACTTACCTCATTCAAGTTAGTATCCACTGGGGGAAGGACCGTGACTCAGTGATAGAACATCTGCTGGGCATGCAGAAGACCTCTACAGAAAGTTGCCCTGGCATAATGAGATTACTTCTAGTTCTGTACTGGAAGTAGGGCTGCCAGGTCCTTGCCACATTCTGGTGAGGGGCTCCAGTCTTCTTCCTTGAGTCTTCTGGTGTGTGTGCCACGATGACATCACCCAGAAGCGACATCATCACACAGGGCAGATCATGTGGGAGGGGGCACTCTAACATTTGGGAAAAAAACCCTCTATGGTTACCATAGAGTTCCCCCTCCCAATGCTAGAGCATACTCCACGTGATGTGCCTTGCTCAGTGATGTCACCTCTGGGTGACATCATCATGTTGGGTGTGGATGAGGCTGCTCGGGGGTGGGGCTCCCCCGCCAGCTAGCTGGGCAGCAGCAGATTGGGGCCTCCAAAAACAAGGAAACCCCCACCCCCATTGGAGGGATGGCAACCCTAACTGGAAGTGACGTTGCACATTGGCATAGCTCCAAACATCTTATTCCTACCCCCAAAATTCTCCCAGCAGGGTGTCTGCTAGGGCTGGCAAACCTACATCTCCAGTTAAAAGAAGCAAGCAATAAGTGATGTGAGATACCTCTTCCTGAGAGCCTGGAGATCTGCTATCAGTCAGGGTAGAAAATACTGACCTTGATTGGCCAAGGGTCTGACTCAGTGTATGGCAACTTCATATGTGAACGAATGTCTCCCACTCAGTCGTTACATGTATTCTCTCTCAGATCCTTGCAACAGTTTTATCGGTTGGATCACTATTATTACTCATCATCACCCACATGTGGCAAATGAGACAATCATGGTTTGCCTAAGGCGGTGGAGACAGTGAGAATGAGAGCCAGCAGATGCCAAAGGGAAACACAAGATTAAGTCTGAGTAGGAGGCAAAGAGCATCGGCTCCATGTATAAAAAAGTAACCTGATGAAGCATTGGGGGAAACGGAATATATACCTAAGAAATCCGTCATCACATGGCAATTGTCTATAAGCAGCAACAGCAGCACTGCATGACACAAAATAAAGGAACAAAAGAAGAAGCAAGTTTGTGGACTGTAACAGAATCAGTTTTTTCACAGTGAGCATTGGTGGGGTGCAACCTAAGGTCATCTGGTAAGCTTGGTGGAAGTGTGATCTGAGCCAGGGAGCTCTGTCCTGACTGCTAACTCACAGTGGCCCCGGTCACACTACCATGAAAAGCCACGGCAGAAGTGCAGCTTTTCAGAAGCTCAGCAAAATGAAGTGCAGGAGCAGGATCACACAGATCCCCTGAGCTGCTGCGCAGTTGCTCCCAGACATGATCACATGCCGAGGGGGAAGCAAAAGGATGACGGGCGAGGTGAGGCAACTGCGCATTTGTGGGCATGCGCAGTTTGGCAGGGCCTTACTTACAATGGGAGTCGGGCACATTGGCAATCTCACGCGTGCCCTTGCTGCGGATCATTGGGTAGGTACTGCATTTTGCCTAGTACCTTTTCGATCCGTATTTTCAGCCGGATGGGATGGGTTGGGGTGGGTGCGCGACACTTGCCAGATGTTGGCATCTGATCGCACCGGTTTGATCCACCCTTAATCCGTCCCATTCGCGTAGCTACTTCTCCATGTGATCGGGACCAGTCTAAGGCACTTGGGAGTACAGCTGCTGTTATCCACACTTCAGATAACTGTCTCTGAAGCAATGACAATACAACATGGCCACTGTTTGTGTTTTTATTAGTGGGCTTCAAATGTGGCAAGAGTTGTGCCATTGCTGACTTACGTTCACGTCAACAGTCATCTGCAAACAAAGGTTTAGTAGGATTTTGGAAATTCTAGAAGATCAAGATACTAATGTCACTTTTAGTAACTAAGTTCTAACGCATGCCAGAGGGAGTAAAGTATGTTGGTTTAATTATCAACCACAGGCCTAAGGACACAATCATATTAAATTTAAACAGGATAAAAAAATCAAAATAAATATAGACACAAGAAAGCAGTAAGCAGTTCAAAATCCCTCTCTTGGGTGATTGTTCTGGTGGAATAAATATGACAAAAAAGATTTGCATTCACATATAGTTACTAGAGCTCACTGTGATTACCTGCACCTGGGTTATCTGTCTGTGATATCCTTGGCATGCTTACGTAGAATAAAGTCCCATTGAATTTAATGGGCCATTTCTAAATAAAAATGTGCAACATTGGCCTGCAGAATCACAGTCCTTTGCATATTTAGCAAGAAATAAATGCCATTGAACCAAGTGGGAGTGACTTCTGATAAACAGGACAGAGCCGTAAGATTTATGGTGGCTTCATCAGCATTGATATGCTTTGTCACAATCAGTTCTTAGTAAAACAGAAGTGCTAATATCAAACTTTTTCATGCATCCCTGCAGAATATGGGCCTTCTGGATAGCTACTTGCTCAGAAACCAAGACCCTAATTATACATGCTCGACTCTGCATACAGTGTACACATTGTGTGAAAGATCTTGGAGAACTCTGCAAAGTAGCTGCAAGCATCCCTCTACCCAAGCCAATGCAGACTCCTCACCCACAATCTTTGCACATTTATTTTCTGGGAACTAGTTAAGTATTACTTAAATTTGTAATCTTTGTGGTGTTGTGTGAAGTTAATCGACACTGCATAGCAAAAATATGGCATTTCCCTAATGCCTGTCAACTGTACCAATGGCTACGTAAAGAAACTGTGGTGCATCCTTATTTCCTCTGGATGATATTGAAGATTATATATTGATAGAGACTAGGGAGAGCCTGGGCTCTTCTAATTTCAAGCAATACTATATGGTGGAGGGATTTAGGATCGTAGCTTAATTTTTCAAGGCATACTCTTGGTGTGCTATTCTATTCTGTCTCATATATTCTCCATTTTCCTGCACCTCTATAACGTAAGAACTATCTTGAAGGTTTGTACTATTCTGGGAGTTTAACATCTTCCTCTGAATTTTCACAATGGTATAACTCTTAAATTCTTTGGAGGTGGCTATGGCAGCATTGTGTAACAAATGCTTCCACATTTATGCCTGTTCAGCACTAAAACAATGCACGATGTGCAAGAAACTTCTCACAGGTTGGCTTTTGGCATGCCACAGAGCAGGTTTTCATGCATTCCTGGTGGCATGCAAGAAGTTCTAACACTGCTAGTTAGAAGGATCTCTGCTAGCAGAGAAACCCCTTTGTGAACTACCTAGGCCAGTGTTCCTCAAACTTCTGATAGCTGAAGCTGGAGCAGTAGACAGATATTCTGGTCAGAATCCCTCTTTGCAACTGTGAGTTAAAATTGTCTTCTATTGCATCTGATGAAGTAGGCACCAGTTCAAGAAAGACTGTTTGTAAATAAAAGGGTACAGTCCAAAGGATACTATCCTGGGAGTAAACTCCATTGAATAATATGGGACTTACTTCCAGGTAGACTTGCTTAGCATTGCTCCTTAAGTCTTTAGGTGACACAAAGATTCTTTTCTTGATTTTGCTGTCCCAGTAGACTGCGCTATCCCACTGGAATGCCTCCTGGCATCCCTTCCTCCTTTTTGCCCAGGGGCTCAGAAATGGGACCAAACTTTCTAAACAGTGGTGATGCTTGTGGGATTTCACTTGGCTTTGCAAATTATGTCCCGGACCACTCAAGGACTCTGGTGCAAAGAGTCACTTTTCTATGTCAAAAAGTGAGGCCAATGTGAACCAGCTGTTTTCTTGAGCAGTTGACAGAAGGTTACCACATTTCATTTCTCTGTGCCATTTAAAAGGCATTTCCATTTTCTTTTCTTTAAGCATGAAAATGTTTAAGGCCTTTACTGGGAAAAAAAGAGAAAATATGTATATATACCCACTGGATTCTCCCTTTTTTCCTTTTTTGCCTGTGTTGGTTTGCACTGTGTGCTTTATCTACTTTAGGTTTCAGGTGGAACGTTACATGCTTGAATTGCTCCCCTCTTCTCTAAATGTTGATAAATAACATGTTGGGGGAGAAGGCTAAGCTGAATCCTTTCCTCTTGTCAGAGGGTGAGTTTTCATGCACAGGATGTTGTCTCCCCTCCATCCGGGGTGCGTTTAAGCTAACGTGGACACCCCACCAGCAGCTTGAAGTGGTACCGTCACCACTTGACTTTGCTGGGTATACAAAGTAGCTCTCAGACTGATGCCCATGGGACTGACAGAGATGTGGATGAGGAAGGCCTTGGGCATCCTCTCCTGTCCTCTTGCCTTCTTATGTGCTGTTCCCTCTCCTTTTATCGCCAACCCTTATGATAGCCCTTTCTTTTATTCTACCAGAATGAAGAAATATCCAGTCTGTTTGGTTCCTGAGATGGAGGAATCAGTCCAAGGAAGAGGAAATTTCAGCCTCTGGCAGCCGGTCCTCCCTGCCCCCCCTTCTATCATGAAAAGGATTCTAAGTAAAGAACGCTACCAGTGACTCGTGTTGCTTTCGGGCATTTTTTTTGTTCCTGTGATCTAAAGTCCACTTACTGTGTTTTGTGTTATTTGGAGGTCACCAAACTTTGATCACTAGGGGGTAGTGTGGGGCTTTTCCTTGATGTTGGAGAGCTACTATATAGACTGATGTTTTCTGGAGTGCGTATATGAAAGGGGAAAAAAAACCCTGGATTTTTCTCTCATGGTGTGAAACTTTTGGAATTGAAAACACAAATGTACACTGATATCCAGTACAGAATTAAAGCGTGGATGCTGAAATAGCAAAACAACAAACAAAGAAAAAAGCCCCTCCTGTGGGTACAGGGGCTCCTTGGTCCTCTCTTATCCTTTTTTAATTTCTGCCAAAGTGATGGTTTATGCTTGAATTAGGTCTCAGTCTCCTAACAGGGTTTTCAAGGGTTGCCAAACCAAAACTGACCCTGGTCTCCTGTATTAATATTTAATCAGCTGCTTACTCTAGCACCGCAAACGATTCACTGAAAATTAATTAGCTCCAGGGACGCTTGTCCTTTAATGGGATTGTAATCCCTTTTGAAAATGTAGATGAGATAATCTGGGAGAACAACTGCTCATTCGGGCTGGTTGTTCCTGTGATCCGGCTTGCGCACCCCTCGGAAGGTATTGCCTCCCCATTCATTCCCGAAAGAGAGAGAGAGAGAGTTGTTTCTCTGCCCTCCCCCCCACCCATCACCCTTTTCATTGCCCCGATCTGCATGTGACCCTCGGACCAAATTACAAAAGTCTTCAGGGACCCTTCCTTCATCACTTTGATGGGGATACTGAAAGGAATATGATGACAGGGAAGACACTGATATGAAGACCGTATAGGAAGGGTAAAGGAATCAGACTTTCCGGACATTGTTTGCCATTCCCTCTCATGGGCAGCGCTGATTTAGGGACTGTGCCACTACTGTGTTCTGTTTGATAATGAATATGTAGTTGTGCTATTGCAGTCTTAACAATATTCGTGCTGATCCGACTGATACAACTGCAGTGAATGTGAACTGTGTTAGTATAGTACTGCTTAAACTGTACAATAGGTGTATTTGACCTATTATTATATGGACTACTACTACTACTGGTAGTAATTATATGAATTACTATTAATAGTAACAGTAGTACTATATTGTTATAACTAGTGGAAGCAGCAGTAGTAGCTCCAGGGCTCTTTTTGTAGCAGGAACTCCTTTGCATATTAGGCGACACACCCCTAACATAGCCAATCCTCCAAGAGTTTACAGTCGCCTCTGTAAGCTCTTGGAGGATTGGCTACATTAGGGGTGTGTCGCCTAATATGCAAAGGAGTTCCTGCTATAAAAAGAGCCCTGAGTAGCTCTAATACTAAGTAATTACTACTGGCCAGGGCTTTTTTTGTAGAAAAAGCCCAGCAGGAACTCATTAGCATATTAGGTCACACCAATGACAGCATAGCTCATTAGCATATTAGGCCACACCTCCATGTTACCAGAAGTGTGGTCATCCAGCCACATCCACCTTTTGCTTCTTATTCTGTTTACTTTGTTTGTTGCCAAAACCTAGGGCTTTTTTTTGTAGCAGGAACTCCTTTGCATGTTAGGCCACACAGCCCTAATGTAGCCAATCCTAATGAGTTTCTGCTGTTGGGTGTGGCCTGTTGTGCTAATGAGTTCCTGCTGGGTGTGGCCAACTCTGGAGCCAGCTGGAACTCCATTCCTGTGTGTTCCTGCCCAAAAATAGCCCTGCTACTGGTATTTTCTTTCTGTACATAGAAGATTTATTTACTTTTGAAAATGAACAGAGCAGGGGTCCTCAACTGGTGCCCGTGGGTGCCATGGTGCCTGCCAATACCTTTTCTGGTGCTCACCAAGTATTTTTAGGAAATGGGCGGGGCCAGGTAGGGCTTTTGCCCAGCAAGGTTTCTGATTGATTACAGGAGATTTGATTGGCTGTGCAGATTTTTTAAAATGTTGCTTCGAAAGTAGCTGCCACCCAGCGCAAGTATCTGTGCTGTGTTACAGAAGTTAAGCCGTGGCAATCATTTTGTGGCTGGCTCTGCCTCCTGCGGCACCCATTTTGTGGCAGTCATTTTGCTGCTGTGCCCCACCATGCCATGTCAGAATTCCAGATGTGCCTGCAGGCTCAAAAAGGTTAGAGACCCCTGGAATAGAGGTTTTGGACCACCCTGCTGAGTAGAAGAGCAAATCTCTCCTCTTCATGGCTTGAATTGTTCTCTGTCATGTGCTTCCCAATCAAGTTTGGTCTTTTCCCTCCCAAAATTCATTGTTGGAAAGGTTAGGCATATTATCTGCTATCAGCATTTTATTCCTTAGGAATTTATGGGTAGCTCTGTTGGCACAAATCATGGAGATCTGTGGACCCCAGCCATCATGTGTGTGTTGTTGTTGTTCAGTCACATAGTCGAGTCTGACTCTTCGCAGCCCCATGGACCACATCATGCCAGGCTCTCCTGTCTTCCATCATGCTCTGCAGTTTGCATAATTTCATGTTCATTGCATCGATAACACTTTCTAACCATCTCATCCTTTGCCATCCCCTTCTTCTTTTACCTTCAATATTTCCCAGCATCAGGGTCTTCTCCAGTGAGTGCTCCCTTCTCATTTGGTGACCAAAGTATTTGAGCTTCAGCTTCAGTATCTGGCCTTCCAGGGAACAGACAGGGTTGATTTTTTTTAGGATTGACTGATTTGATCTCCTTGCAGTCCAAGGGACTCTCAAGAGTCTTCTCCAGCACCATGGTTCAAAGGAATATATTCTTTGGCACTTGGCCTTCCTTATGGTCCAACTCTCACAGCCATATGTTACTACTGGGAATACCATCACTTTGACCATATGGACTTTTGTTGTCACTGCTTCCATGACTTCCCTTTCTATTTGCCAAGGAGTGATGGGGCCAAATGCCATGATCTTTGTTTTTTTTATGTTGAGTTTCAAGCCAACTTTTGCGCTGTCCTCTTTCACCGTTTACGAGAGGCTCTTTAGATCCTCTTCACCTTCTGCCATTAGAGTGGTATCGTCTGCATATCTGAGGTTGTTGATGTTTTTCCCAGCAATCTTAATTCCAGTTTGTGATTCATCCAAGCTGGCATTTCACATGATATACTCTGCATATAAATTAAATAAGCAGGGTGACAATATACATCCTTGTCGTACTCCTTTTCCTATGCTAAACCAATCAGTTGTTTCATATCCATTTCTAACGGTTGCTTCTTGACCCTCATACAGTTTTCTCAGGAGACATGTGAGGTGGTCTGGTATTCCCATCTCTTTAAGGACTTGTGATAGTTTGTTGTGATCCACACAATCAAAGGCTTTAGCACAGTCAATGAAGCAGAAGTAGATGTTTTTCTGGTACTCTCTTGCTTTCCCCATAATCCAGCGAATGTTGGGAATTTGATCTCTAGTTCCTCTACCTCTTCAAAACCCAGCTTGTACTTCTGGCAGTTCTCTATCCATGTACTGCTGAAGCCTAGCTTGTAGGATCTTTAGCATGACCTTGCTAGCATGTGAAATCAGTACGATTGTGCAATAGTTTGAACATTCCTTGGCACTGCCCTTCTTTGGGATTGGAATATAAACTGACCTTTTCCAATCCTGTGGCCACTGTTGTGTTTTCCAAATTTGCTGGCATATGGAATGCAGCACTTTAACAGCATCATCTTTTAAGACTTTGAATAGCTCAGCTGGGATACCATCACCTCCACTAGCCTTGTTGTTAGTAATGCTTTCTAAGGCCCATTTGACTTTGCATTCCAGGATGTCTGGCTCGAGGTCAGTGATTACACCGTTGTGGTTGTCAAGGACATTGAGGTCCTTCTTGTATAGTACTTCTGCCATCTTCTTCCTAATCTCTTGCCATCTTTTCTTAATCTCTTGCCATCTCTTCCTAATCTTTTCTGCTTCTGTTAGGTCCCTACAGTTTTTGTCCTTTATTATGGCCAGCTTTCCTCAGAATGTTCCTTTGATTTCTCCAGTTTTCTTGAAGATATTCTTCTCATTCTATTGTTTTCCTCTATTAATTTGCAGTGCTCATTCAGGAAAGCCTCCTTATCTCTCCTTGCTGTTCTATGGAAATCTGCATTCAGTTGGGTAAATCTTTCCTTTCCACCTTTGCCTTTCACTCTGCTACTTGTAAAGCCTCATCAGATAGCCACTTTGCTTTGTTGCATTTCTTTTTCTTTGGGATGGTGCTGATTGCTGCCTTCTGTACAATGTCACAAACCTCCATCCATAGTTCTTCAGGGACTCTATCTATAAGAATATAAGAGAAGCCAATGTTGGATCAGACCAATGGCCCATCCAGTCCAACACTCTTTCATACAATGGCCAAAAATACCAGGTGCCCTCAGAAGGTCCAGTAGTGGGGCCAGGACACTAGAAGCCCTCCCACTGTTGCCCCCACCAAGCACCAAGAATACAGTGCATCACTTACCCCAGACTGAATTCCTATTTGTACCTTGTGGCTAATAGCTACTGATGGATCTCTGCTCCATCAAATCTAGTCATCTAAACCTATTCTTCACCTCCACTGTATATTCATAAGGGATGTGATCGAGGTCAAACCTGAATGGCCTAGTGGTTTTCCCAACTTTCTTCAGTTTAAGTCTGAATTGTCCAATGAGTAGCTCATGATCTGAGCCACAGTCAGCTCCAGGTCTTGATTTTACTGTCTGTATAGAGCTTCTCCATCTTTGACTGCAAATTATATAATCAATCTGATTTCTGTGTGTGACAGTCTTGTCCTAAAATCACTTTACCTTAGTTAATTCTAGAATATGGCTTAAAGGCTGCAGTCAAACACACTAAATAATCCATTTTCAATCCACTTTCCGTGCACTTTCCAACTGGATTTTGCCAGTTCACACAGTAAATGGATTATTTAGTGTGTGTGACAAAGTCTGCTGCTGTCTCAGATGTTTTAGTTGCTCTTTGTAGTGCTGTTTTAAGTCAGTCTTCATTCTAGTAGTCTTTATCTATGGATACAGAAATTTTACAGGGGAGCTTTGGAATTGGAGTTGTGGCCTCAGTGTAACGAGTAAAACTTAGGGTCCTGCTATTGATATTGGGTGTGTCTCACGTGGTTCCTCAAAATTACATATTTCAAACGTTCTCCAATTGTGAGGGACACCCTACAAAGATCAAAGGGAAAGAAAAAAAAATAAAACCAGGATCCAAAAGGGATGAAGCCATGTTCTAGTACTTGAAAACAGTTGATCTTGGAGAAGTCTGCGTGCCCCTTGCCAGAATCGAAGTGCAAAGAGTTAGTGAACCGGTTATTGCTGTATCATTGTTCCCTCTGAGGGATTCCAACATGGCTGTAAAAATCATGGGAAAGCAATCATCAGGCAGAAAGATTGCATCTTTGGAAGATCAGTGTCAAAAGCCAGTGAACATTGCAAGTTATTTGCACCCAACTCCCCCTACCCTTTTGACCCACTCTTATTTGAACCGTGAAAGGAAATGTAGTTTTTGCTATTAGACTGTTGTGTGAACTGTATTGCTGGAGAAGTTAGGTGAGGTCACTGGAAGAGTAGTTCACCTCTAAATAACTTCGTACCATCAGATGTGACAAAGACATTTAAAAATTGCTCCCTATGATTTTTAACTCAGAACAAGTCAAACCATCACAGGCATATATGGGATTCCTAAACTGGCTTTGAACTCACCTATTCTTGGCTGAAAGAAAATGTCTTACAAATATTAGAATTGACTGTAGGGAACTTCCACGTTATGTGCAGCTCTTGCTGTACACAGATTCTTTTTAAAGAAAATAAAATTCTGCAGTAGGGCATATTTTTATGCATTTTGTTGAAGTCAATGTGCAATTGTGTGTATGGTACATTGGATGTGTCCAGGAGAGAACTGACTTCAAAGATCAATTCTGGGGCAGCTTTCTCCATCCTTAAACTTTCATGAAGACTCTTCTATGGCTGCTGTATATTGTATTTAATTTATCGTGAAATAGGCTGTTCTGTACAGGCATCTTAATATACATTCTTGTTAATAGTTTCCTTCTTTTAGACTTCAATATGATGTCACAGTGGATCTGGTTATACTTACTGTGGAGAAATGGACCAGTTCTCACAATTTTGTGTTTGATTTTTTTGTGTTATGTTTGATGTGTACAATGATTTCCTTTGCGGGAAGAAAGAAAAACACTTTTCTAGTAAAACATTCATAAGGTCAGCATAAAAAACTGAGACCAAAAGGAAGTGTCATGATTCTGGACAAATTAATTTAAGGTTGCCCTTGCTGACTAGTCAAGATCTGGGAGAGATTGAAACCATATAAACAAGAAGAACCAGAGACCAAAAAGTGAGGAGAAAGAGGTGAAATGAAGACAAGCCAGAGCATCAAAGAAGAGTCCTGAGGAGAACTTTTTCACTGGAGAACTTGCTGGCAGCCAGCAGGAATTGGGGGGGCAGGGACACGGGAGGCACCATTAGCAACAGAGTGATGTCATTTCTGGGTAAGACTTGGAAGTGATGTCACACCTCTCTAGGAATCACTGGACTCTCTATGGTAAAACAATAGCATTTCCAGCAATTCCTGTGGGGGACTGATACAACTTCCAGGTTTTCCCTGGCAGTGATATAACGTTGTCACCGGCAGCCTTTTCTTAAACATTATTTTTCTCTTGCTAGCCACAGGAATGGCAGCAGGAAACAAGAGCTAAGTACAGATGATACTTTTGAAGGGAAAAAAAAGGAAAAATTCAGAAAGCAACTGGTTTATATTTTCATTTCATTTTTCCAAGTGCATCCCCTCCTATCTTTTTCACTGGAAATATTGGAAATTTTGGAGAGTACTGAAAAAACTCCTATGAAATATTTTCTCTTTTCAAATGAGTGAAATGTTTTTAAGACGAGGTGAGCATGCTGTAGACATATACAGCTCTTAAATCCAAAGTGCATTACTACACCTAGAACATTATATGATCTTCATGAGGGGAGCATGCTGGGCTTTCATTACTTCTCAACAGTTGTGTGCCTTCTGTTGTCCTTTTGACCTGATGTGGTTGACCTTTTCTCTTCTCCCTCAAACCACTGTGACACATTTAGCCACAAATTGGGTAAAAGGTAGCTTATTGCCCTACCTTGTGGGAGGAAGGAAAAAAAGATCAGTAGTAATTGGGGCAGAAACTGCTTCAATCTCAGAGGAAAACAGGTTTCATTGAGAACGTAGCTCTCTGTAACCAGACAGCAAAAATTAACATACATGTGCTAAGATAGCATAGGGTGCATCAGCTTGCAGGTTTCTCTGAAATTTTGGGTATATTTTCAGTTTTGGTTGTATAAAACAAAGGCGTTCACAGCTTTTAAATTCCATTAAGTATGTCCAGGGCTCTTTTTGTAGTAGGAACTCCTTTGCATATTAGGCGACACACCCCTAACGTAGCCAGTCCTCCAAGAGCTTACAGAGCTCTTCTCACAGGGGCCACTGTAAGCTCTTGGAGGATTGACTACATTAGGGGTGTGTCACCTAATATGCAAAGGAGTTCCTGCTACAAAAAGAGCCCTGTCAAATATTGCAATTTTATATGCTAAGTAAGTTACAAATTATGCATTTTGTGGTGTTAGTAATTTTACTTTGATAGGACAGTAAGTATTGCATATATTTTAGTCTTCTCCGAAATCCCCCCCCCCCGAAAAAGCCTTCCCCTCATGACTTCAAAATTTCTGGAAATATCTCTACTGAGCATTCCATTGTTATTTTCTCTACCCCCAATGCTCTCATGGTTTTTGTGTAATCTGTTTAAAAACCATTTTAAGTGTATATGTATGTGTCATCAAATCCCTTCTGACCTATGGTGATCCTATGAATTTTTTTTTATGTAAACTCTCCTAAAAAGGAGAGGACTTTATTGCTTTTTATAAAGAAAGGGGGAGGGGTATACAGAGGTACAAAGAAAAGAGGTGAGTGAATTTCCTGTTAATGTATTAGATTTTTTGTTAGTAAAAAATAAAGTTTATGGCTTCTACCGTGGTTGAACGATCTTCTTTTCATCTTACTAAAAGTCCAAAACAGATCTGTTAGCAAAATTAGTAAAGTCCTTTGGGGTTAGTTGTTAATATACTCCATTCTTGCGTGTCACGCACAAATCATATCTTGGGGTGTCTTCCTTTCAGATCTCTCAAATTGTACGATGGTCCCTTCTTTGCTTTTCCCTCCTCCGATTCTCCTCCTCCTCCTCTGGGCCGCTGTCTTCTTCGCTACTTAACATTGTCCATTTAGCGAGTTCTGCATCTTCCTCTGAACTGGCGTGTCTCTTCAGGAATTCTTGGGCTTTGAAGACGGAATCAATCTTCTCTCTCTTATCGTTAAATTTGAAGACCAGTCCTTCGGGAAGCCACCATTTGTAACTGACTTGGTACTTTTGCAAAAATAGGGTCAATCCTTTATATGCTTTTCTTTTCTGACAAATTTCATATGGAATATCTTTTAAGATCCTGATATTCTGTTCACCAATCTTCAAGGGCATTGCTGACGTCGCTCTTAAAATTTGATCTCTAGTACCTTGCTTAGTAAACTTGGCAACCACCTCTGCTGGCAAATTATTTTTCTTGGTAAAGTTAGAGTAGGATCTGTATACCAGATCCATCTCTTCGCTTAATTTTTGCGCTTCTTTGCCAGTTATTGGTGCCAAGGCATTCGCCAAAATAGCTCTGAGATCTTCTTTTTCTTCTTCCTTTATGCCCTGAAAATGGAGAGTCAAGTTTGATTTTTCCATCTGAAGCATTAATATTCTTTTTTCCTGCATCTCTTGAAGTTTCTCTGTTTTGTTGACCTTTTTCTTAATTTTCTTGGTGTCTTCCGTCGAAGTCAGGCATTTCTTTGCAATCTCTTCCATCTTCTTCGCTGTATCTGTTAGTTGCTTCTGTTGGGTATTGAGAACACCTTCCATGCTACAGAGAGTTTCACTGATTTTTTGCATTTGATCCAGCAGAGGGCGCAGCATCTCACTCTGCTGATTGACAGCTGGCTCCGAGGGGGGGTGCCAGAGCCGGAAGTCCCTCCCAGTTTCTTCACCGGCTTGTCCGGGAATCTTTTCTGCCCCGACATTTTTATTGTTTACTTTTACACAGTCCGTGCCGCGCAGCTCAGGAGTTCAGCTATTTCCTTCAACTTCAATACAACCCCAAAAGGTACTTTCACCAATCCGCTTTTTCACTCCACCCCCCTTCAACTCTCTTTTATAAGTTCCATTTTCTAAGGGGGGGGAATTCTTCTTCCTCCCTCCCATGCGCTTGTGCGATTGGGGGGGGGAGCGCATAAACGCTTGCAAGCAGATCTCCAACTCACGGTTTTCTGCCGATTCTGCTATTTTTAATTCAGCCTACGCTGTTTCACTCCGAGAAGTTGGTGGCGTTGCTAAGTCCCATTCGGGCACAACACAGTGGGGCCGTTGGGGCAGGGAGAAAGCCTCAATTTCCCAGCTGTCAGGCCGGCAAAGAGGCTACTCCCCAAGCACCCCCTGGTTCGGAGCCTTTGCCTAAGGCTCACTAGGGTCGTTTGCTTGTGCGAAGACCCCCCCAACCGTGCATGGGTTGACCATCTCCAGGAGAGTCCCGAGAGGTGGCCGCCATTCACTCCGCCGAAACCGAAAACTCGTGATCCTATGAATTAATGACCTCCAAAATGTCTGATTATTAACAGCATTGCTTATGTCTTGCAGTGTCTGCCGTAGCTTTCATTACTAAGTCAATTCATCTCATGTTGGGTCTCCCTGTTTTCCTGCTGCCTTCAACTTTTACTAGTGTTTATTGTCCTTTCCGGTGAGTCTTGTCTTCTTATTATGTGACCAAAGCCTCAGTTTAGTTACTTTATCTTCTAAGGAGAATTCAGGCTTAGTTTGATCTAGAACCTACTGATTTGTCTTTTTGGCGGTCCACTGTATCCATAAAACTCTCCTCCCACACCACATTTCAAATGAATCAATTTTCTTTTTGTCAGTTTTCTTCACTGTCCAACTTTCATACCTATACACAGCACTGGGGAATACTATGGTATGAATTATCTTGATCTTGGTCACCAGTAACACATCCTTACCCTTAAGAATCTTTTCTCGCTCCTTCATGGCTGTCCTTCCAAATTCTCAATCTCTGTCTCATTTCTTGGTTGTAGTCTACCTTTTGGTTGATGATTGCACCAAGGAACAAAAAATCTTTTAACAATTTCAGTTTCTTTATTGCCAACCTTAAAATAGAGTAATTCCTGAACATCTTCTTGATGTTCAGCTGTAATCCTACTCTGGCGTTTTTTGCTTCAATGTTCATCAGTAGTCATTTCAAGTCTTTTATTTTCTGCCAGTAACGTAATGTCATCTGCATGTCTCAGATTGTTAATGTTCCTTCCACCAATTTTCACTCCACCTTCATATAAATCTAATCCAGCTTTCCTTATGATATATTATGTATATATATTGAATAGATAGGGAGATAAAACAAATCCTTGTTTGACACTTTTGCCAATTGGAAACCATTATGTTTCTCCATATTCTGTTCCCACAGGGACTTCTTGTTTAGAGTACAGGCTGTGCATCAAAACAATCAGATGCTGTGGCACACCCATTTCTTTTAAAACCAACCCTAGATCCACACAGTCAAAAGCTTTGCTGTAATCTTTGAAACACAAGGTCATTTTCTTCTGAAATTCTCTCCTGTGCTCCATTAGTCAGCGTAAATTTGCAATATGATCTCTAGTTCCTCTTCCTTTTCTGAACTAAGCTTGAACATTTTGCATTTCTCTCTTTTTAATTTTTTTAAACATTTGGCATTTCTCATTCCATATATGGTAACAGTCTTCATTGTAAGAATTTGAACATCACTTTACTTGCATGAGAAATTAATGCGATCGTCTGATAGTTGCTGCTGCAGTCTTTGATGTCTCCTGCTTTGGAACTGAGATGTAAATTGAGCATTTCCAGTCTGTGGGCCATTGTTTTGTTTTCCATATTTGTTGGCATTTTTTTTGTTAACATTTTAATGGACTCTGTTTCTGTGGTTTGGAACAGCTCTATTGATATCCCTTCTGCAATAGAAAAGAGCAGGAGTCCAGTAGCACCTTAAAGACTATCAAAATTTGTGGCAGGGTATGAGCTTCCAAGGAGCTGCGGTGGCTCAAGTGGTTAAGACGCTGAACTGCAGGCTCTGGAAGGTCAGTAGTTCAGCAGTTCGAGACCCGGGTGCCGCATGACAGGGTGAGCTCCTGTCTCTAGTTCCAGCTCCTGCCAACCTAGCAGTTCGAAAGCAAGAAATTGCAAGTAGATAAATAGGTACCACTTTGGTGGGAAGGTAACAGCGTTCCGTGCACCTTGGTGTTTAGTCATGCTGGCCACATGACCACGGAAACGTCTTCGGACAGCGCTGGCTCTTCGGCTTTGAAACGGAGATGAGCACCGCAACCCTAGAGTTGGATTCGACTGGCTTTCGAGCAAGGGAACCTTTACCTTTACCTATGAGCTTCCATGGCTCATGAATGCTCATATTCTGCCACAAATTGTGTTAGTCTTTAAGGTGCTACTGGACTTTTGCTCTTTTCTACTGCTACAGACAGACTAACACGGGTGCTCATCTTGATCCATCTACTCCTGGAGATTTGTTTCTCCTGTTTGTTCTCAGTGCCGCTTTCATGCCATTTTCTAAAACTGTAGGTTCTTCTTCAAAAGGTTCTTCTTGGAAGGAATCTGTCACCCTTTCATCTATTTTGAATAGTTCTTCAGTGTATTGTTCCCATCTTATAAATAACCTCAAGCACGGTCTGTAATTCCCCCTTTTGCTGTGGGTTCCCAGCTTAGAGTACTCACTCAGGCACCCATTCTCAGGTCCATTAGCAGAGACAAGCTGGCTCAAAACATCAGCCATTTATTTGCAAGGAGACAACTTCAACTTCAGCAAACGTACAAAACTGGAAACTGAAACAAGAGCTCCACACAATAGGACCAAACTAAATCACACGGATATTATGGGGGGAGCAGACTGTTCCATTACATATATACCTATATACAATAAATATACCACATGTTCTATAATTTAGCCTCAGCTACCATATTTCATGGTAATGATGTTAGAGAAGATGGGATTTATACCTTGCCCTTCACTTGGAGTCTCAGAGAGGCTTACAAACTCCTTTCCCTTCCCCTCCCCACAACAGATACTCTGTGAGGTAGGTGGGACTGAGAGAGCTCTTTTGAGAACTGCTCTTGAGAGAACAGCTCTGACCGAACTATGGCTTGCCCAAGGTCATCCAGCAGCTGCAAGTGGAGGAGTGGGGAATGAAACCTGGTTCTCCCAGATGAGGCACGCTAGATCTTTGTGCCTGATAAAGTGTACCTTTCCTCCCCTTCACACTTGGGCTCTTAAGAAGGAAAGTATCTTGGGAGGAGACATAGCTCAGTAGCACAGCACATGATATGCATACAAAGCATCCCATGGTCTGTACCTGGCATTCTCCACAGAAAAATCTGGGCAAGAAAAACAGACACCAATATAGAGAGTTTTTGGTTCAGTTTATAATATGTAGCTAGATGATCCACAGTGGCTTCATATGTTCTTGCATTACCTTGGATAAACCATTGACCTGGAGACTAACCTAACTTATTATTAAGTGTGCCACTTTGAAAACTAGCCGCCCTTGAGAGTTGGATGGTTGGTCACCAAAGACTCTATCCGTTCTCAGTGAGTGCTTTGCCATATTTCATATATAATTTAGTCTTGTTTTGAGCCTCATCTCTATGAGAAAAACGCAGAGAGATTTCTCTAATTTATGCCTCAGCTAATTGTACACTTTCCAGTTAAGACACACACCACATGACATGGGGAAAACACTACCACATTTTCAGATAGATACCCCCAAAGAGACTCGTAGGAAATGTCTTTCCTTCTTCAAACATGAGGCTGATCCCAACTGTACATTAATTATAGCAACTGACGCTTCTCCCCTCCGTAGCCACAACAATATGTTTAACTGCAGCCTCCATCCTACCGGGTACACTTCCCACTGATAATTCTAGCCTCTCTGATTTCCTTCCTAATTGGTTCAGTACTCAATAACATTCCAAGTAGTTGCTAGAAAGAAATGTGCTTTATATGCTGAATATCTAATGCTGAATATTGAAAGCTTTACTAATAAACAAATTTGACTGAATGGCAAGATAAGTGAGCTCAGATGTATATTTCTCTGCTGGAAGTTGCAAATCTTACATGGTGGTTTGCAGGGGTCTTTTTGTAGAAAAAGAGCTGCAGGAGCTCATTAGCAGATAGTATGCTAATGAGCTATTAGGCTATTAGCATATGCTATGCCCCCTGACATCACCGGAAGTGATGTCAGAAGAGGAAGCAAAAGGGGGGGAGGCATCTTCAAAAGCCTCCCCTTCCCTTCCCTAGCTGGCCTGGGTGAGGGAGCTAAGAGAGAAGGGGTTTAAAGTTTAAACACCTTCTCACTAGAGTTGGACCACAGAAGAAGGAAAGAGAGAGAGTAGAGAGAAGGAGGAAAGAGAAAGAGTAGAGAAAAGGAAAGAAGGAAGGAAAGAGGGAAAGAAAGAAGGAAAGAAGGAGGGAAAGAAAGAGAGGGAAGAAGGAGGGAAACAGGGAAAAGAGGAAAAAAGAGAAGAGAAAAAGGTGGGAAAGAAAGAAAGAGAGAAGAGAAGAAGGAGGGAAAGAGGAAAAGGAGAGAAGGAAAGGAGGAAATGAAAGAAATTCGGCGGCAATTCGGCCCCATTATATGCTATGGGCCATTGAAGTCAATGGTGAAAACATAGGGTATATTCTGTAACTTTTTTCCCCACCATAGAGAACAATGGAGGCAATGGGGGCAACCTGTTTGGGGGCCCATAGAATTGGACCCCCTGGTCCAATGTTCTTGAAACATGGTGGGTATCTTGAGAAGAGGCTCCATCAGCTACCCTGTGAGTTTGGAGCCTCTCCCTCAAACCCCTTCCCCTCCAGCCCCCAGAATATACCCTATGTTTTCACCATTGACTTCAATGGCCCTTAGGATATAATGGAGCTGAAATTGACATTCAGCTGCCTGAAAGACTTCAGGGATGCCAGCTGGGGGTGGGGCTTGGCTCCTGAGCTGCCCCCCCCAAAGACCCCTGGTGGTTTGACAGGTGTGTAAGTTCCCACCAATGCGGACAAGGCCGGGCCTAGTGAATCTGTCAGGCGTTACTTACCACTTGTTCTTCACTCATAGACACATGTGACTGGAAGCAAATTCCACTGAAATCACTTCCAACGAAGGCCACATGTTAATTTAGGATGTAGACATGCTGCCCATCAAACATAGGAAATATAGATACCATCCCTATGTAAGAACCTTTCAGTGCCATTGATTCTAACAGGAGGGTCTCTTCCTAAGTTACTGAAGTTTTGCTTTAGCAGATGGATCACAGGTATAGAATGATGGTGGGGGAGGGGGAAGGGCCAGATCTTTGTTTAATGTATGGTTGTTATGTGTGAAATCCTTGTAGCTCCTGTCAAGTGACTCCTACATAGCAAGGCTTGGAAAGACCCTTGGAATTGGGAGATCCAATTCCAGTCAATGTAGATTAGGGTAGGAAATCTATTTTGGCCCAGGTCGAAATTGGGGAAGGGGAAGCAACATCTACCTATAAAGATATTGGATTGCTGGCAAATGAAATGTTGGTGGGGGAGGCATGAGGGTTGTACTGTGCCAGACATGCCTGGAACAAGCCAAACCAGTGCTGTTGCCAGTCCCTTGGACTTGATTGGTGCAGATCTGGGAAGGGATGATGAGTATAAGCCTGGCCTGTAGCTACGGTGGGGCTATTGGGGGCTCTGTCCCTTTCCTTAAAGGGCCAGCCCCTTCCTTAAAGTCCCCCTTCCCAAAAACATTCAAAGGGATCCTTTAAATGCTTTTGAGAAGAAGCAGGGCGTGCACCCTCTCCCTCCCTCCTGCAAGATTTAAAGGGCCCTCTAGCTGATTGGGCCATGTGCTCCCCACTGATCAGCTGAAGGGCCCTTTAAATCTTGCAGGAGGGGAGGGAGAGGGGCACGTGCCACCCTCCCTTCAATATGGCAAATAATGGCAGCCCCACCAGAAACACTTTTGCCCCACAAGCCACAAAATCCTGGCTATGGGCCTGGTGTAAGCCCTGCCTGTTGCTTTCTCTCACTGGCCCCAGACACAATGCCAGTACTGTGATTGCTTGGCTCTGGGTGCCAAGCAAAATGGTATGACGCTGTTGCCACATTTGCCAGGGGTTGCCTACCCCTGATGTAGATAGTACTGTGTGAGTTGGATCAATTGGTCTGATCCAGATTCTCAGACACATGCTTGTAGGCAGCCTACCCTTGAAGGATGTTCAGTAAAGTACAACATGATTCTACAGAGGTTAAAATGGTGTCATAGACCTCCTGCAATAGTGTTTTCATTTTGCTATTTTTTGGCTTCCTATCTGTAATCACAGAACGTGCTATTACTCAATGAGGTTCTGCTCCTGCCCCCTCCATGAAATAGACTCTCTGGAAACATATTCTTTAACTGCATATACCATAGGGCAATCCGCATGGAGACTATTAGTCTGTTGTTAGTAAGGTTTCCTGGCAGATCAAATAGAACTAAACTCGACTACCTCCTGTCTGACAGGAACCATCAGACAACAAGACAGGTGGCTAGATTTTGTGCCCAGGCTTACAAGGAACATAAAATGCATGGCAATTAGATTAAGCTAGTATCTTTTATCCAAATTATACATGAGTTTTATGGCTGTTTTATTCTATTTTTATGTAATAGTTACAGATTTTTAATGTAAGAATGCCACTGTTGGTTTTATTCCATATTTCTTATTTGAATGTTTTTATGTAAAATGAGTGAGTGTGCTGGTCGTTGACCGTAACAATAAATCCAATCTGATCCGAACATGCTAAGATAGTGAATTACCTTGGCTTATCCCTTGTGCAAGTATCAAAGATGATTACAAATATCCTATGATGTTAACTTCTTGTAAAAAATTCAAAGTGGAATCCCTTGATCCTTATGAAAGGTATTGTTGTTTTAGATAACGTTCATCAGGCGCCCCCTGTTCTCAGAAGATTCGGCAAAAAGAAAAAAAGAAAGATGCAAGAAACAAAACACTAGCAATTATATGAAGGTGCAGTCCTCCGAGAGAGACACCGTTGTCCGGCTGAATACTGTGAAAGCTCAGGCATTCCAGGAAATCCCCCGCCTGCCTCTTTCTCCATCACTTTTCATTAATGATAATCCATTGGCATGGCCTGTGTGGACAAAGTTCCACTGCACAGCGAGAGCTTGGGGATCTCGTAAGTATTTGTTAAAGTAACGGTAGCATTTAATCAAATGGAAAAAAAAAACCCTAGCCTTGATTAATAAATAATGTATCTGGTTGAAAATATACACAAGTGAGATAACACACAAGGTCCGGTAATTTGAGTGTGATGTTTGCCCTTCTACGAAAGAGTGGAAACATTGCCGGCTGGCTTGCAAAGACATCACATTTGGAATATTTTATTTACAGCGGGACTGAGATCTAAGGCTCCCAAGCCTAAACAACACAGGCACTCACACCCACCGTTTCTTTCTCAGACTGCCCTTTAATACTTGGAACTCCCCACCAGTTGACGTTTGCCTTTAAAAAAATGTGTTCTTTTTCAAATGCTATTTTCATGTCGTGCTTTATGCTTTGTGGCAGCTTTAAGAGCATAAGTGGAGCCTTGTTGCATTGCACCAAAGGACGGGCCAGCCCTTGGGATCCTTGCAAGCCGGGCTTGAAGTCAGAATCGCTGTTTGCTGCCAGTATCTGGTAAATTGAGGTAAAATGTATCTGTAGCTGTCATTGAACTCCATGCGAGTCGGACTCACTCACTGGGCCATCTAAGGGTTGTTGTTCAAAGTTTGACTTGAATGCCACGCTGAGCAGCTTTGCCCCTGTGTGGAAGCGCTCCATGCAACAGGGTCATGGCTGGGTCATGCCTTGGTAAATAAACTTCATTTATTATGTGTTTGTTGCAGCTGCCTTTGGACCTGCTCAGCGGATTAACTTCTTGTTCACTGGAGAAGGTGGCACTTATCCCCCAAGGTCACAGGCTGGGCAATTAAACCGCTGAGCACAGAATGACTTGAAGTCTGGCTCTTGACTGAACCTGCAAAGCCAGATGCATGGTCTAAAGACCGACAGTTTAAATTCATCTTTGTGTTCATTGTGTGAGCAGAAACTGGTGTGGAGCACATGAGCTCTTGTTAGGGTGTTGGACTCCAAATGAATGTTCTAGACAGGGTTTTTTGTGTAGAAAAAGCCCAGCAGGAACTCATTAGCGTAATAGGCCACACCCAACAGCAGAAACTCATTAGCATATTTGGACACACCCCCTAACAGCACAGCTCATTAACATATTAGGCCACACCCCATGCCATCCCTTGGCTTGCCTGGGCACCCCACAGCTGCAGGGAGCCTGGGCAAGCCAGCCCTTGGACAGGCCAGGGAAGGCATGGTGAGGCATTTAAATGCTGCCCCGATCCTTCCAGCCCCCCTGGCCCGCCTGCCTTGGAGTCGCTGGGGGGGGTCACTCTCCAGGTCCTCCCTTTCTGGCCACACACACAAAGGTTTTGGCTGTAGTGGGCATGGCCAACTCTGAAGCCAGCCAGAACTCCGTTCCCCTGTGTTCCTGCCCGAAAATAGCTCTGGTTCTAGATGTGTCATTGGCAGGTAGCTAGGGGTGGCAACTGCGGGTTGAGAAATTCCTGGAGATTTGGGAGTGGAGCCTGGTGAAGGTGGGGTTGAGGGAGGGAAGGGAACTCAGTAGGGTATTGTGCCACAGAATCCACCCTCCTCCATAGCAGGCATTTTCTCCAGTCTAGAGATAAGTGGTAATTCTGGGAGATCTCCAGGCCTGACTTGAAGATGGGCAACCGTGGCATTTGCAGAAAGTCAAAAGCCTTTGAGGTCAGATGAGTGGAGGGTTGAGGGGGAGTGATACATTATCTGCTGCAAGGATTGTGTTTGGCATGGAGCAGAGACAGGACGCTGGGATGGGTATATTTGGTTGCACATTTGTGCGGCTGGTGCACTGAAATCTGTAGCAGGAAGTTTTTCTGCCAGTATTGTCCCCCCCCAAGGAAACAGTGAACGCCAAAGCTTGGTAGTTTCCTTTGCTAGCCCCTGAGTTGATGGCTATTTTGAGGGTGACTGGAGCTTCTTAAGAGAGACTTCCCTGCCCCCATGTTGCTGGTGGCCAATGGTAAAAGAGATGGCAATGATAGGCAAGTTTCCCCCTCTGTTGGGCACCACAGGGCTCACTGGGGCAGCAGCAATCAAGCCTTTGGCGGAGAGGTGGGGGCAATGACAACAATGCTGAAGCCGGGATGTGCAGAGAGAAGCTGGGATTCAGTGATGGGGCTGATCCATAAGCTATGGGTTTGTGATGTGCCTGAATTTACCCTCTTTAGGAAGGAGGTGGCACTGTGAGGGCTTGTGCAGTGGCTACATATTCATTAGAATTTTTTGAAATTTACAGTGATAGAATAGTATGTTACTAGACAAATACATTTTCCTTGTGTCTTCCAAAAATGCTTAGTCTGACTGCCAGATTCCGTGCAAGACTGCTTCTCTGCTCTAAGGAATGTAAACAGCCTTTATGCCAAAAATATTTTCAATTAAGTTTTGTGTTCCATTTTTCAACACAAGTATTACCTTCCAGCAACAATAAATAAATCACTTGCTCTCTCTGAAAATACCCTAGGTATTTCAAATCATTCATACTGTCGCAATTTCCTATCCTTATGATACAATATGTAACTTCGTGGTTTATTCTGCCCTGCTGGTATAAAGCCATTTTTTTAAAAAATGGCTCTTTTGTGGTGTTCCTAAAATTTAAGAAAAGGCATCTCATGCTTGTTCATGTCATATTTTTATAAATAGCTCACTGTGAATTGGGATAAGAGAAGTGTCAGTTTAAACACCTGAAGCTGAATGTGAATTTCCAGGAGGGTCATCTCAGCAGAAGAATCGTTTGAGTCATACATGTTTATCTCTGAATAGGTCCATTTGGAAACAGCAAAATGTAGGGACAAACTAGATTTTTCACTTTTTTAAAGAGCTTGGTCCAGGTTGCCCAACTCTGGTTTACTGCAACTGTGGGGAATGGCTGTTAAAAAAGAAAAAGAAAAAAGAAAGCAGAGCCCTGACGTGGATAGCCCAGGTAAGCTCGATCTTGTCATATCTCGGAAGCTAAGCAAGGTCGACTCTGGCAGGTACTGGGATGGGGGACTTCCTTGAAATACCAGAGGCAGGAGGTGGGGGCAGGCTTTATCCTCCAGTCCCTCAGTAGGGGTCAGTTCGCAGAGGTTGCCATGACTTCCAGATGTGTGCGCGCGCACACACACACACATAAAAAATACAAAAAAAGCAGAGCCCATTTGTGCTTGGAATGCCACTGCAGGGGGAGGAAGGGTTCCTGCCTACCCCCCAGCCATTTTATGTGTCAGCATGGGGGGAAGGAGTTATTTCCCTGTGTTTGCCACTGCACTTGGAGTATTCTATGTACGTGGAAGAGCAAAAACAGGGAAATAACTCTCCCCAACACTATTCCAGTGTGGAAAACAATGGAGGTGGGGATAGTAGCCCTTCCTCTCCCTCATATGATTGTAGGGTTGTCAGCCCCCAGGGGGGAGTGGGGGATCCCCCAATTTTGTGGGCTCCTTCCTGCTGCCAGCCCTTCCCCCAACAGCCCTGACCTGTCACAACATCCCTAATGTGATGATGTTGCATGGCGATGAGCTGGTATTTTGGGCAAAACTTTATGGTAACCAGTGTCCCTGGTATGATGACGTCACTTCTGTGTGATGTTATCCCATTGGGGACGTCTTGTGCAGCAACATTGCCCCACCCCCCACTCCTGGAAAGCTCCCTCCCATCCCTTATGACCTAGCAACTCTATATGATTGCCAGCTCTGGGTTAGGGAATTCCTGGAGATTTGGGGATGGAATCTGGGGAGAGCGGGATTGGGGGGCTCAGAATGGTATAAGGTCATGGAGGCCACCCTCCAAAGCAGCCATTTTCTCCAGGGCAACTGATTGCTGTCGTCTGGAGATTAGTTGTTATTCTGGGAGCTCTCCAGGTACCCACTTGGAGACTGGCAACCCTATGACCCCTTGTGTTGGCACTGTGAGCCCAAACAGATTCCCCTGGATTTTTTAAATAGCCATGCCTCACAGCTGCTGTGTACCTGCAGTGAACCTGAGTTGGATTCGGGGAACCAGGACCCTACTCTTTAAAAAAGCAAACATTTAGTTTGGCCCTTATAAGCATAGGGTCAGTTGCAATGTGCCTGAGTAATCTGCAGGTGAATTTGCTATTTCTCTCTGATGTCGTTATTTGCAAAATGTGAATACTGGGGGGAAAATATGCTAAATTTTCATAAATATATAGAAAAAATAGGAACATCCTTTAGGCAAATGGATGCTGACTATAGATAACCAAGAATAACCATTGTGTCTTTTTAAGCAGATATCTAAACTGCAGAACGGTATTGATTTTATGAGAGTGAGCTGTCAATAGCCTCTCCAAAGCTGCCAAGGGTACCGTGATTCTCTCTTAATGCTTCCTCCACAGGCCCAAACAGACATCAACCTGGGTTCCTTGGAGTTTATTTAGCAACTGGGATCCCCTAAAGTGGTGGATGTTGGGCTGGTGTACCCTTTCTCCCGCTCACAAATCTCCTAATCCAAACCCAGTTCTCAATTCCTACCCAGTTAGGTCGTGTTGCCAACCACCAGGTGGCAGCTGGAGATCTCCCACTATGACAACTGATCTCCAGGCAACAGAGATCAGTTCCCCTGGAGAAAATGGCTACTTTGGAAGGTAGACTCTATGGCATTAGACCTTACTGTCATCCTTCCCCTCACCAAACCCCACCCTCCTCAGGTTCCATCCCCACAAATCTCCAGGTATTTCCAAACCAGGAGCTGGCAACCCTACAGTTTGCTGTCAAACCATAGCTGACTTGTGGAGACCCAGTAGGGTTTTCAAGGCAAGAGACATTCAGAGCTGGTTTGCCATTGCCTGCCCCTGTGTTGCGACCCTGGACCTTCTTGGTGGTCTCCCATCCAATACTACCCAGGGCCAACCCTG
Organism: Gekko gecko; assembly: GCA_029375565.1. Classification (NCBI taxonomy): domain Eukaryota; kingdom Metazoa; phylum Chordata; class Lepidosauria; order Squamata; family Gekkonidae; genus Gekko; species Gekko gecko. The sequence continues at coordinate 184,161,949 of JAPDNY010000004.1, read as the reverse complement.
CTTAACACCAGGTTAGCCTAGGCTATCCAGGTCAGGGCTAGTTAAGTCTAACTGTGGTTAATAAACCAGCTTCTAATGCAGGCTTCAGATCTTGGTTTGATGGACTCTAGCTAGGTGTAGTTAGTGGAGTGGCCTGCATTCAGGCGATCAGATAGCTTTAATTAAACTGTGGCTTTGTATGGGGTCTGACCTTAGATGTAGTGTTTAAAGATCTTATGCCTCAGATGTAATTCTTATATTGACCAGTGCCATCTTGATCATGCCGCCTTTCTTTACAATCTCTTCAAATGTTCACTTGCAGGTCGTGAAATGTAAAGCAGTCGAGTATTAAAACCTCACATCTTGTTCATGAGTGTGTCGAGCTTGCCCTTGCTACATAAAGGGATAAAAATGGCTTCCTTGTGTTGACTTTGCTACCCTTCCCTGCATTTAGAATATCTTACCTAAATGATCACTGTGCACCGGAAGATTTCCATGACCTTGCTTTACAATTATTGCTATTGGCAGGGATGGGAGGACCAGGCCCGTAGCCAGGATTTTTTAAGTCAGGGGGCATTTAAATTTCTTAGGGGGCACTGGCTAATCAATTTAATCTAGGGGAGAAGGCCGTGATGTCCTGGGCTGGATGGGAAGTCAGGGGGCCTTGCCAGCAAGTCGGGGGGCCTAGCCCCGAGATGCCCCACTGTAGCTACGGGCCTGGGGAGGACTATTTGACCACATTTCTCCTTAGAGTGAGAGCTCAGAGGCTTTGCTACAGCGATCCTGTTTTCAGCAGCATGACAGATGTTCCATCTCTTCGTTACCTGTAGAAGTTTGCGGTATACCAGAAATAGCATAGCGTCGTCACAAGGGTCTGTTTGTGGCAGTGTAAAAACTTCTGCCTCTTTCTCTCACAGAGCATCGGAACTGTTTCCCCATTAACATGTGCATTTCGAATAATGAACAGTGATAGGCTTGGAATATCAGGGTAGGCAAGGAATATGCTGATTCAGTCAATCTTCCCAGCTGCCTCAAATCAGAGGTTTCCCGTGGAGATTCAGATAGACACGAAAGCTGATCTTACAGAGTTGAACCCTTAAGGCAGGTGAGGCTATAGAAGGCCAGGCTCCCACAGGTGGATCCTCATGATGCCTGCAGGAGGTTCTTTCTCTCCCTGCTCTCCAACTAACATGGCAAAACTGTCCAAACTGCAAACAGGAAGCAGAAAAATATTGCTGTACCTCCAAAATTCCTCCCTACTTGCTGTTATCCCTTTCTGCTTAATACGGCTTTGAAGATAGCGCACCAGCAACGCCCCCTCCACAAACAACCCTCTCCCCTCCACCCCCATTTCAGCTGGAAGCTGCTTTAAAAGAAACTTTTCTGAAGGCTTTTTGACGATATCATTGGATTACTACCACACACTGTAAATGAAGACACCAGGCAACCGTACGTAGGTTAAGGCTTAATTTTTTTAAAGCTAGCTTTGAGTTCAGTAGCACCTAAGAGGCAAACAAGTTTTTTCGTGTATCCCTTCCTCGGATACCAGGGACCTTTGACTCTCAAAAGCTTATACCCTGAACATCTTGTTGGTCTCTAAGGGACTACTGGACTCTAAACTAGCTGATCCGTTGCAGACCAACACAGCTACCAACAGAGCGACCACAGCTATTTTTAGGCAACTGAACTGCAGTATATTAACTTTACTTCATATCTGTGGGTTTTTGAAAAAGCTCCTGGATGGTTTCAGCAGTGTACAGGGAAAAAAATCCTGGCTTTGAGACTAAAGAGGTCATACAGCCAGGGCTTTTTTCCTGGGGGAATGCGCCAGAATGGAGTTCTGGAACCTCTTTGACAAAATTCTTTTAAAAATCTTTAAAAGTTCATGAGTTTTTAGTATACAGACTGAAAACTTCATTTCCCTCTTGAGAGTTCCGGCACCTCCCCCCCCCCGAAGCCCAGCATACAGCTAGACGTCATTTTTGCCAGGTCGCACACCCAAATGCACCAAGAGATTGTTCTGCAACACTGTTTCCCTGTGCCAGTCCATATGTGGGTACCGGCAACAAGGTGTTCTTGTTGTGGATCAGCCACAGCTCAGCAAGAGCGAGGACTCCTTAGGAGGACTCGTCAGGAGAAGGGGAGCCCCATGTAGCCATCTTCTGAGTTGGCAGAAGCCAGGAAACAGTAAAAGGAGCTCCAGGCTTGTCACAGCCACCAACAGCCACACCAACGGCTGGTGCCACTGGCACCCTCCAGCCCTAATTCAACAGGTGAAACTCATTTGATTGTTCCCAGCCTTTGAGTATCCCCCACACCCTTAGAGCACCACAGACGGAGGCTACAAACAGAGCTACAGGAGATGTGACAAAGTGCATGCCTCCTGGACTAATATCAGCTGCTTGAGTAGTTGCAGGATCACCCCTGAGCAGCTGGCTGCAACTGTGACCCTTAAGCATATGGCTATAAAAACCAGCCAGAGGAGACTGTTAGGCATGGAAGCAACAAGATGAACTACCTACGACCCTGCAACCACCACTTACAAACCTGCCTTGTATTCTACTTCTTGAACTGGACTCTGTTTTGCTGTTGTGACTCTCGGACCACTTCTGACTACCATCCTTGGATTTGCTCTACCTCACTCACGATTGACTCCTGGACTGCTATGCCCTGCCTTTGGATTGCCCATCAACCTGCTCTATGTCGACATTCTGACCTGCTGCTCAACCTACAGACTGAATCTTAGGGTTTTCAAGGCAGGAGATGTTCAGAGGTGGTTTGCCGTTGCCTTCTTCTGCATAGCAATTCTGGACTTCCTTGGTGGTCTCCCATCCAAGTGCTAACCAGGGTGGGCTCTGCTTAGGAGCAGAGATCTGGAAGATCAGGCTAGGCTGGTCCATTCAGATCATGGCATCAGCAATCAATAGTTCCATCTAAAAAGTAGGAACCATCTTTCTCATGACACTAAAATGCCGAATAAACACCTTCTAGTCATGGAACAGAAATTCTTCTTCCTACCTCAAGTGAGACTTACCTTCTGTCTCTCTTTGGCCACACTGGGATCTTCTGTGCTGATAGGGTTGCCAACCTCCAGGTGGTACACTGTGGTCCATTTGTGGCTGTAGATCTCCCACTATTACAACTGATCTCCAGGCAACAGAGATGAGTTCACCTGGAGAAAATGGCTGCTTTGGAAGGTGGACTCTGTAATGGTACACCCCATTTAAGTCCCTCCCCTCCTCAAACCCCACCCTCCTCAGGCTCCATCCCACAAAATCTCCTGGTATTTCCCAGTACAGAGCAGGCAACCCTGGCTGACTAGCCCAGCTGGCTGGGAGCAGTAATGGTTGTCTGCCAGAGCAAGAAACAGCCCCTGCCCTTGCCAGTTTGGTGTAGTGGTTAGGAGCACAGACTCTAACCTGGGAGAACCGGATCTGATTCCCCACGCCTCCACTTGCAGCTGCTGGTGTGACCTTGGGTCAGTTACAAGTTCTTTCAGAGCTGTTCTCTCAAGAGCAGTTCTCTCAGACCTCTCTCAGCCCCACCTACCTCACAGAGTGTCTGTTGTAGGGAGGGGAAGGGAAAGGATATTGTAAGCTGCTCTGAGACTCCTTTGGGTAGTGGAGGGTGGGATATAAATCCAATTGTTTCTTCTTTACCTCTGAGGAGAAAGAGCTGGTTTGTGAAGGTGATTTTTCAGCTGGAAACCCCCCAGTGGGGAAAGATCTGTGCAGACCCATGGCTTTATTTTACAAAAAACAGAGGATGCTCGTGCAAAACTATATGCAAACAAGTACCATATCACTGAGAGCAAGGCCTAAGTTGGTGGGAGCACAAAATGATGTAAAATGACATGGGAGGATAAATCCATAGAAGTCTATGTTTTAATGTGCCATAGGGTAGGATGGAAAAGACACCTAGAAAGATGTGCTGAAATGGTGCTCTGCATGAGAGAGATGGATTCTGGTGATACCGTGAATGCTTCTGATTCGGGAAAGCACACTGATATTGCACTAATTTATTTTTTGTTTCGGCTTGGAATTTACCCTCGGTGTTAATTAATTCTGATGCCTGTGAATTCTAGCACTGTTAATTTTCTTCTGATACTTAGAAACTCTCTGAGTAATTTATTTGCTTTATGAATTCAATTAGAGGCTGGCGTTTGCACTGAGCTGCACCCTGGGTTACCCGGCAGGGGATTGTGCAGTTGTATTGGCTCTGGAAGTCAGTGAGAAATTTACTCGAAAGTATTCTTTATCACTTTTTCCTTCCCTTGTGCGTGAATGTGGCATTATCTCTGCACGTGATAACAGGCAGAGAGAAGAGAACTGGGGCGTCAGTGTTTGCAAGATGCTAACTGTTGCTTTTGCAAGCTCCGGAAGTCAGTTGAAATAATGCCTTGCTGGGTACTTCTTGGCATGTTGGTTTAGGATTTGTTTATGTGTCCAAGGAGTTTAACAGAATAAAGTGTTATAAAGAGAGCCAGTTTAGTGTAGTGGTTAACAGTGGTGGACTCTAATCTTGAGAACTGGGTTTGATTCCCCACTCCTTCACATGCAACTGCTGGTGTGACCTTGGGTCAGTCACAAGTTCTTTCAGAGCTGTTCTCTCAAGAACAGCTCCCTCAGAGCTCTCTCAGCCCCACCTACCTCACAGGGTGTCTGTTGTGGAGAGGGGAAGGAAAAGAAGAAGAAGAAGAAGAAAAAGAGATTAAATTAGATTTATACCATGCTCTTTACTATCCAAAGGAGTCTCAGAGTGGCTTACAAACTCCTTAAACCTCCTCCTCCTCCTCCTCTGGTCGGTGGCATTCCAGGTAAGGGTGGAGTTGTGCATTTGACTGTACCATTTCTGGTATTGGGGGGGGATTGTGTGCTTGAACGTTCTTTCTAGACAATAAAAATTTCATGACTTATTCAAAACTCGTGGGTAAAGGGGAAGGATTCAACTCAACCTTCTTCCAGACAAGCTAGTTGCCTAACCGGAAATGGTCTTTCATGAAGGAGCATTCCGGTGCTGCTCCATTCCAATGCTCAGCTTCTGCCTGAAGTGCTACAGTCCAAGGAATGATCTTTGACTACTGGATCCCTTGGAATATGTAAGTTGCCCTGTATTCCCTCAGTGTGATGAAAGAAGATCACTAGATCTTTTTTATATGAGGTGACATATAATTTCATCTTCTCCTGTTACAGACCCAAGTAGGTTTTAGGGTGCTTGTTGAATGTTTGGTCCGTATGTGAGAGTTTTGCTCAGCTGAAATGTTACCGTATGCTACAACAAGACCAAAGTAGTTGTTGGAAGACTTTCTGCTGTCTCTTAGCCGCAGACTTCATTTGGGGAGGGACTATAGAGAATCAGAGAGATAGATAGACCAGATAATCCTTCCCTTCTACTAATCTCTGATACTATCCCTTTGATGTGAAGATTGCTGCTCTTAGGGAAACTTCCTTCTTTCTGGTCTTGACACCTTCTCTCCACACTATGCTAGCTTTCTCCATCTTTGGCACCATGAGGGCAAGACATACTTCCTGCATCTCTATGTATCCAAGCTAGTTAGACTAGATTAGAAACCTATCTCTGCTCTATCCTGTCTAGAATGGAGTTCCTTACAATAAAGGACTCATATTAGCAGGGCTCTTTTTGTAGCAGGAACTCCTTTGCATATTAGGCGACATCCCCCTAATGTAGCCAATCCTCCAAGAGCTTGCAGAGCTCTTCTTACAGGGGCTACTGTAAGCTCTTGGAGGATTGG